>CM066036.1:653873940-654556440 GCA_033557465.1 Ichthyophis bannanicus | reverse complement strand
CTTAAAGCACCTGTGGACAAATTTGATACCAATTACAAGAGATATAGCCTTTATTACAAAATCTTCATGCTCAATATATGCAGAGTGCACCAGGCTATCCTTCAGATTGGCACTCTTTTGGAAAGAGAATACAGGAAAGCTCTGAAGAATAGGATGATGTAATATGCGCCAATGCTTTTTCATAATGATCTTTACCTTCCAAACTTAAGAAGAAAATTGTAAAGCATATGTCAGTAATGTTTCTGTTGATTCTTGGCCTTTGGTTTACAACAATAAATCTTGGTTGGCATACTTAGCTCTACAGACTGCCTGCTTCACACACTGGTAAGAATATCCTCTTTGCAAAAAAAAATAGCGCCATCTGTTCTGCTTGGATCAAAATTTCTTGATCTGTAGAGAAGATACTGCGCTACCGCAGAAGCTCTCTCTGGTAAACTTACGGTCTGTAGGATTTCAAAAAATGATGAAAGAAAAACCTTTGCTGTGTCAGGTAATTGTAAGTCCAAATAGATCATTTGTCCTAAATGTATGTATACTGCAAATTAGGATCACAGGTAATCTCCAGGAACAAGCAGGAATGAGTCTTCACATATGGGTACGTCGGTACCGACGGAGCCTGCGCGGGAACGCTCCCCAGCTTCCCAAAAAGGAAAGCTTTTGGGAGCATCCCACAGTGCCTGCGCACTGCCTTCCCGCCTTTCCTAACTGCCTCTCCTCAGTTCTTCTTTGCCGCGGAGCCAGCAGGTCGAGCCCTGTCACCGCTGAAGAAGTTCTTTATTTTATTTTCTTTCTTTGGTCGCGTGTCTGCCTTCCCCGACTCCGGACCGCTACCGCCGGTCTTTTCTTTCTTTTCTTTAAAAAAAACAAAACAAAAAACTATATATTTTTTTATTTATTTAGACAGTTTTTTGTATACCGCCTTATCCTTCAATCAAAGCGGTCACAACACAATTGGGGGATACATTTAACACGCGGGGATATGAGACACATACACTAATACTTACAGGGAACATGGGCAATGGAGGGTTAAGTGGCTTGCCCAAGACCACAAGGAGCATCTGTGGGACCAGAAACCCCAGTCCCTCCGGCCCAAGGTTGCTGTCCTCTAGTGGGATTTGAACCCCCGACCTTCCGGCCTGAAGTACCTTGCCCCAACCACTAGGCTACTCCTCCCTCACTTGGTGTATTTTTCTCTTTGGGCCTTAGGCCTCACAAGAAATTTTCCTCATGTTAAAACCAGCCTCCGGGTTTAAGAAATGCACTAAGTGCAGCGGTACTATTTCTGTTACAGACACCCATGAATGGTGTCTTAAATGTTTGGGTCCTGAACACTCCATTTCGGATTGTCCGTCCTGCTCTCTGATGTCTAAACGGGGTTTACAGAACCGAGCAGCTAAGCTCCATGTGCTGTTTCCCGCTGATGCAGCTTCGGTGGCATCGACGTCTTCCAGGGCTGCTTCTTCCCCCAATGGATCTCAGGTAACCAAACATAAATCCAGCCAGTCCTCGAAGGGTAGATCTCCCTCTAAGCATCGAGATGCCTCCGGGCTTGCCCTCGAGATCCTGCACCGGCAAAACAACCCCGGCGGGAAGCTCCGGCTTCCAAAGCTCCACCTATGGGGTTACAGGTTGACATCGATGGCACGGCCTCGACCGATCACCTGTTAGAATGCTCTGGGGTACCGGCACAACCTTCCGGTACCGAGTTCCAGGCATTCATGGCGTCGATGGATCAGAATGTTCTGTCCATGCAGCAGGCTATCAGTGCCTTCATCCAAGCTGCGACGCCGTTGATACCACAACAAACTCCGTTGTCGGTATCGACTCGGGTACCGGCACCAGCGCCGATACCGGTACCGACTGCATCGGCATCGACCAGGATACCGACTGCAGCGGTTCCTTGTCCAGGGCTGCTCATCGGTACCGATCCGGTTCCGATGACGCCCGATGTCGATACTGCTCGATACGCGTACCGAGCGTTAGAAGAGCACCCTGACAGATGGTACTTTGATTCCTCTGGTGATTCTGATACATCAGAGGAGTCTGCTGAAGTATCTATAACCCTTCCTGAAGAGTCTTCTTCTCCAAAAAGAAGAATGTCTCCTCCAGAGGACTTGTCCTTTCAAGACTTCATAAGAGAAGTAGCTAAAGGTCTTTCTATTTCAGTATCCTCTGAATCAGAGCCTAGAGCAAAAAAATTGGATATTTTGGGTTATTCTAAGGCTCCTAAAGAGGCAGTCACCTTACCAATTCATGAGATTCTTTATGAACACATGATTGATTTATGGGAGACTCCTCTCACTATCTCTCCTCATTCTCGCAGATTGGACACTATGTATTGTGTCCCTCCCTGTCCTGGTTTTCTTAAAACACAGCTTCCTCACCATTCCATTGTGGTACAGTCAGCTATGAAGAGGATAAAGAGTACAAAGAGACACTCTTCTACTCCTCCAGGAAGAGAATGCAGGACCTTGGATGCTTTTGGTAGAAAAATCTTCCAAGCCAGTATGCTTGTGGCCAGAATCAACTCCTATAGTCTTTACATGGGTATGTTTCTAAAGGAGGTTGCAGATAAACTGCACGCTTTCCTCCCTTTTCTACCAGAAGATAAAAGGGATGAATTCCTCATTTGGCTTAAGCATACTCAAGACATTTCAAAGTTTTCCAACAGGGCAGCCTTTGATTCCTTTGAAGGTGCCAGCAGAGCTTCTGGCATTGCCATAGCTGCTCGCAGAATTGCTTGGCTCCAAGCTTTTGATTTAGAACCCTGGGTCCAAGATGGATTAGGAAATCTTCCCTGTACAGGTGAAAACCTGTTTGGCAAAGAATGGCAAATAAAAGCCACTCAAATGGATGCAGAAAATTCTGCTCTGGATAGACTTTCAAAGTCAACCTCCATTCCTGCCAAGAAAAAACCCTTCAAGAAGTCTTTTTTCAAAAAGGGCAGATTCCCTTCTACTTCTGGCCAACAATCCTCTACAGGTCGCTTTGCTACTAAGCGTCAGCAACCTAAACAGGCCAGGCCTAAGACTACAGGGGCTGCTACAACTCAGCAGACCCAACCTCCTCAGGGTTTTTGACTTCATGCTAGAGAACTTAGTCTTTCTGGCTTTAAAACAGCCAGAACCTCTCACCATTCCAGGAAGGTTAGCTCATTTTGCTCCCAGATGGGAGCAGATCACATCAGAGCAGTGGACCCTCTCCATCATAAGAGAGGGCTACAAACTTCATTTCTCAGACCTTCCTCCCCACACCATGGTGAGACATTTCAATTCTCCCACATCTCTTCTCGACCTTCTAGGTCAAGAGGTGGCTACCCTTCTTGCCCAAGGGGCAATAGAAGAAGTTCCCCTTCTTCAACAAGGGTCAGAGTTTTACTCCCCCTATTTTCTCATTCCAAAGAAGACAGGGGGATACAGACCCATATTAGATCTCAGGTAATTGAACAAATTTCTATGCAAGGAGAAGTTCAAGATGCTTTCTCTGGGCACTCTCCTTCCATACCTTCAAAGTCAGGATTGGCTTTGCTCTCTAGATCTCAAGGATGCGTACACACATGTCCTCATCTATCCATCTCACAGAAGATTCCTCCGTTTTCTTTTTCAAGGAAAACATTATCAATACAGGGTGCTTCCGTTTGGTCTGGCCTCTGCCCCAGGAGTGTTCACCAAATGCATGGCAACAGTAGCTGCATTTCTACGCACTCTGGGAATATTTGTATTCCCATACCTGGACGACTGGCTCATCCGAGCACCATCTCAGTCAGAGGCCCAGACTTCCCTGGACTGCACAAGGCGCATTCTACAGTATCTGGGACTTGTGGTAAACCTCCCAAAGTCCCAGCTCACCCCTACTCAGTCCCTAGAGTTCATAGGGGCCTGGCTAGATACTACCACTGCAAGGGCCTATCTTCCTCAGGCCCATTGCCTACGCCTAGTGCAGTTAGCCTCTCAGGTTCAGTCAAAGAGCCACTTAACTGCCCGGGAGATGCTACAACTGCTAGGCCACATGGTTTCCACAGTGCATGTGGTACCCTATGCTCGCCTACATATGAGAGCAGCCCAATGGACTTTGTCCACCCAGTGGACTCAAGCATCAGGAGCTCTCTCAGACCAAATAGCAACCTCCAAACGTCCCTTTTGGTCTCTCCAGTGGTGGATGTCCACTCAGAATCTGTTGCTGGGGTCCCCCTTCCAACAGTTGTTGCCCCAAGCAACTCTCACAACAGATGCCTCCCAAACAGGTTGGGGAGCTCATCTACAAGACCTCTCCACTCAAGGCACTTGGTCCCCACAGGAGACCTTTCTTCATATCAATCTCTTGGAGCTTCGAGCAGTCTTTCTAGCTCTCAAGGTCTTTCATACCCTGCTCAGCTACAAGACAGTCCTCATTCATACGGACAATCAAGTAGCCATGTTTTACATAAACAAGCAAGGAGGAACTGGCTCTCTGTCACTTTGCAACGAAGCTTTAAGATTGTGGGCCTTCGCCAGAGAGCATCAAATCCCTCTCCTGGCAGTATACCTCCCAGGAATCCAAAACTCTTGGGCAGACAGACTCAGTCGAGTTCTGCTTTCACACGAATGGTCCCTGCACATGGATCAGGTACTCGGAATCTTCCAAGAATGGGGAACCCCGGACATAGACCTCTTTGCAAATCCGTGGAATGCCAAACTTTCCCGGTTCTGTTCCAGAATTCCGTGTCAGGGAGTTCAGGCCAAGGATGCCTTCCTCCTTCACTGGGGTCAGGGTTTCCTGTACGCCTTTCCACCCATTCCCTTGATTCCCAAGACTCTGTTCAAACTCCAGAGGGATGAAGGATCTATGATCCTCATAGCTCCATGCTGGCAACGCCAAGTATGGTACCCTCTACTTCTGCATCTCTCCCAAGCCCCCTCTCTGGACTTGGGAGCTGCTCCAGACCTTCTGTCCCAGGAGGAGGGGACTTTGTGGCACCCAAACCCCAAGTCCCTTCACCTCAGAGCTTGGTTACTGAAGGGCCTAGACCTTCAAAGCTGGAATCTTTCTCAACAAGTTAAGGATATCTTCCATGCTTCCAGAAAACCTTCCACTAGGCGTTCCTATGCTTTTAAATGGAAAAGATTTTCCATTTGGTGTGCTGAAAGGAGTCTCGACCCTCTAGCACTACCTTTGAATTCTCTATTGGAATACCTCCTGCATCTTTCCAATGCAGGCCTTAAGACAAATTCAGTAAGGGTCCATTTGAGTGCTATTGCAGCATCCCTTAAGCCTATCAATGGACAACCTGTTTCCTCTCATCCTCTTATTGCAAGATTCATGAGAGGCCTAACTTTAACTAGACCTCCCATTAGGCCTCCTCCGGTGGCATGGGATTTAAATCTGGTTCTTGGTCAGCTTATGAAGCCTCCTTTTGAACCCATAGCCACCACCTCCTTGAAATTTCTTTCCTGGAAGGTTATTTTCCTCATTGCAGTCACCTCAGCTCGCCGCATTAGTGAGCTGCAGGCCTTAGTGGCTAATCCACCTTATACAAGGTTCCATCATGATAAGGTAGTTCTTAGGACCAATCCACACTTTATGCCTAAAGTGGTCTCACCTTTTCATCTTAATCAAGAGGTATATTTACCTGTCTTTTTTCCAGCTCCTCATGCATCAAGTGCAGAGAAGAATCTTCATACTCTGGATTGTAAAAGAGCGCTTGCCTTTTACTTACAAAGAACACAGCAACATAGAAAGTCTTCCCAGCTCTTTGTTGCTTTTGATCCCTCTCATTTGGGACTTCCAGTCTCTAAGAGGACACTGTCCAATTGGATTGCTCAGTGTATTTCTTTCGCCTACCAGAGTAAGAACCTTTCTCTGGAGAGCCATGTCACAGCTCATAATGTGAGGGCCATGGCCGCCTCTATGGCTCATCTAAATTCTGTGTCCATTGACCAGATCTGTCGAGCAGCCACCTGGGCCTCGGTTCATACCTTCACAGCCCATTACTGCTTGGACAAGGACTTCCGCCGGGATGCCTTGTTTGGTCAGGCTGTTCTCAAACACCTGTTCCATTCTTAATCAACTCCTACCCTCCATCCCTGGATAGATGCCTGAGATCCATAGGAGGAGGTAGAACCCTTCCCAGGGTCTCATATCCTTGGGGTTCTCCCAGGCATCTTAGCTAGGGAGTCCCCATATGTGAAGACTCATTCCTGCTTGTTCCTGGAGATAGCACAGTTACTTACCTGTAACAGGTGATCTCTGGGAACAGCAGGAATAAGTCTTCACAACCCTCCCACCCCCCCTAGGAGTTGTATCTCTCTATCTGTCTTTCCTTTCCTCTCTCTCTCTTTTGTCTCAGCTTTAAAACCCGAACTGAGGAGAGGCGGTTAGGAAAGGCGGGAAGGCAGCGCGCAGGCGCTGTGGGATGCTCCCAAAAGCTTTCCTTTTTGGGAAGCTGGGGAGCGTTCCCGCGCAGGCTCCATCGGTACCGACGTACCCATATGTGAAGACTTATTCCTGCTGTTCCCAGAGATCACCTGATCTCCAGGAACAAGCAGGAATAAGTCCTCACATATGGGTACGTCGGAACCGACGGAGCCTGCGCGGGAAAGCTCCCCAGCTTCCTAGAATGGAAGCTTTTGGGACCTCCCACTGCACATGCGCGCTGCCTTCCCGCCTTCCTGAACAGCTCTCCTCAGTTTCTCTTTTTCCGCGGAGCCAGCAGGTCGTGTATCCTGTCACCGCTGAAGAAATTGTAGTTTTTTGTTTTGTTTCTTTAGACCGCGTACCTGCCTTCCCATACCGATACCGGTATCGCCGGTCTTCCTTTTTCTTTCTTGAAAAATTATTTTCTTTTTCTTTTATTATTTTTCAGCACTTGGTCACTTCAGTTAGGCCTTCAGGCCTACTTGAATTCTCCACATGGAGAAGCCAGCCCCTGGATTTAAGAAGTGTACCAAGTGTACTGCTGTAATATCAGTCACAGACACCCATGAATGGTGTCTTAAATGTTTGGGGCCTGACCACTCCATTCCGGACTGCCCTTCCTGCTCCCAAATGTCTAAGCGTGGGCTGCAGAACCGGGCCAACAAATTCCATGTGCTGTTTGCTTCAGAGAATCCAACATCACAGTCATCCAGGTCATCATCTCCGGATGGATCTCAGGTAGCCAAACCTTCTGTGGGCAAGTCCTCAAAGGGCAAATCTCCTTCAAAGCATCGAGAGGCTCTTAGTTTTGAGGACCCTGCCCCAGCCAAACAGCCCCGGCGGGAAGCTCTGCCTTCCAAAACGCCAATTCAGGGGCTACAGGTTGACATCGATGGCACGGCCTCGACAGATCACCTGTTGGACTGCTCTGGGGTACCGGCCCATACCGGTACCGACATCCAGGCAGCCGTGGCGTCTATGGGCAATACTGTCCAATCCATGCAGCAGGCCGTCATGGCTTTCATTAAAGCTGCAACGCCATCGGTACCGCTTCCAGCGGTTCCGGGCCCGGTTCCGGTATCGTCCGCCATGCCGGAACCCAGGCCTTCCTCTTCTAAACGCAAATCGGTACCGTATGGGCTTTCGCTCCATACCGCTTCCATACCCGGTACGCCCGATGTCGATACCGATCGGTATGCGTATCGTGCGTTGGAGGAAACTAGAGAATACACCGATTCCTCTGAGGATTTTGGCTCCTCTGATGAGTCTGCAGAGCTCTCCCTTGACCTTCCTGAGGAACCTTCTTCTCCAAAAAGGAGAATGTCTCCTCCAGAGGATTTGTCCTTTCAGGATTTTATTTTAGAAATGGCTAAAGGCCTTTCTATCACTACCTCCTCTGAAAGGGAACCTAGGTCAAAAAGATTGGATATTTTAGGATACCCTAAGTCTCCTAAAGAAGCAGTTACCCTGCCTATCCATGAAATCCTTCAGGAACAATTGATGGATTTCTGGGAGAACCCTTTAACTCTGTCTCCTTATTCCCGTAGGTTGGACACCATGTATCGGGTCCCTCCTTCTCCTGGTTTTCAGAAAACTCAATTGCCTCACCACTCCATTGTGGTAAAGTCTGCAATGAAAAAGATCAAGAGTACTAAAAGGCACTCTTCTACACCTCCAGGAAGGGAATGTAAGACACTGGACTCTTTTGGTAGGAAAATCTTCCAGGCTAGTATGCTTATAGCCAGGATTAATTCCTACAGCCTCTATATGGGCATGTTCCTAGGGGAACTTGCCAACAAAGTGCGGCATTTTGCCCCCTTTATCCCTGAGGATAAACAGGAGGACTTCCTTTCTGTAGTGAAACAACTTTCAGATGTTTCTAAGTTCTCCAACAGAGCTGCCTTTGATTCCTTCGAGGGAGCCAGCAGAGCTTCTGGCATTGCTATTGCAGCCAGACGTCTGGCTTGGCTCCAGGCTTCTGATCTGGAACCCTGGGTTCTAGATGGCTTACGGAATCTGCCCTGTACAGGTGAGAACTTATTCGGTGCAGAGTGGCAAGTTAAAGCCACTCAAATGGACGCTGAAAATGCCACCTTAGAGAGACTTTCTAAGTCCACTTCTACTCCCACTAAGAAGAAGTCTTTCAAGAGGCCTTATTATAAGAAGGCCAGATATGCTTCCAATACTGGCCAGCAATCTTCTCAACCTCGTTTTGCGGCTAAACGTCAGCAAACGAAACAAGCAAGAGCAAAGCCTGCAGCAGCTACTACAGCTCAACAGGCTCCACCCCCTCAGGGGTTTTGACTTGCCCCTAGAGAACTTGCCATTCCTGGTTCTGGACCAACCAGAACCTCTCACCATACCTGGAAGGTTAGCTCACTTTGCTCCCAGATGGGAACAAATCACAACAGAGCAATGGACCCTCTCTATCATCCGAGAGGGTTACAAACTTCATTTCTCCAACCTTCCTCCTCATCACATGGTGAGACCCTTCAATTCTCCATCTCCTCTCCTAGCCCTGTTGGGTCGGGAGATCTCTTCTCTGCTTGCCCAAGGGGCCATAGAAGAGGTTCCTCTTCATCAACAAGGGTCAGGTTTCTACTCCCCCTATTTTCTCATTCCAAAGAAGACAGGGGGATTCAGACCAATCCTAGATCTGAGAGAATTGAACAAATTTCTGTACAAGGAGAAATTCAAAATGCTCTCTTTGGGCATTCTCCTTCCATACCTTCAGAGTCAGGACTGGCTTTGTTCTCTAGACCTGCAGGATGCGTATACACATCTACTCATCCATCCATCCCACAGAAAATATCTTCGCTTTCTGTTCAGGGGAAGTCATTACCAATACAGAGTACTTCCCTTCGGTCTCGCCTCTGCCCCAAGAGTCTTTACCAAATGCATGACAGTCGTAGCCGCATTTCTCAGAAGCATGGGGATTTTCGTATTCCCATATCTGGACGACTGGCTCATTCGAGCTCCAACTCAGTCGCAGGCCCAGATTTCCCTAGACCGCACAAGGAGCCTTCTGCAGTATCTGGGACTGGTGGTAAACCTTCCCAAGTCTCAACTCAGCCCTACTCAGTCTCTAGAATTCATAGGGGCCCAGTTGGACACCACCACTGCAAGAGCCTACCTTCCACTGGTTCGGGGTCAGCGTCTGCTGAGCTTGGCCTCCCAAGCCCAGTCCAGTACTCACTTGACAGCCAGGGAAATGCTACGCCTCCTGGGCCATATGGCCTCCACAGTACATGTGGTGCCCTATGCTCGTCTTCATATGAGAGCAGCTCAATGGACCCTGGCCACCCAGTGGACTCAGGCGTCGGGAGCACTCTCAGACCAAATACAAACCTCAAACCGTCTGTCTTGGTCCCTCCATTGGTGGATATCCACCAAGAATCTGTTGTTGGGGGCTCCCTTTCAGCCCTTGCTACCCCAAGCAACCCTCACAACAGATGCCTCCCAATTGGGGTGGGGAGCCCATCTGCTAACTCTCTCCACTCAGGGCACTTGGTCTCCACAGGAGGCCACCCTTCATATCAACCTCCTGGAACTGCGAGCAATTTACCTTGCCCTCAAGGTCTTCTATACCCTCCTTGCCAACCTGACTGTCCTGGTTCAGACAGACAATCAGGTGGCCATGTTTTACATAAACAAACAAGGAGGGACGGGCTCTCTGTCGCTTTGCAACGAAGCTCTCAGATTATGGGCCTTCGCCAGAGAGCACCAAATTCATCTGCTAGCAGTGTATCTTCCAGGAGTTCAAAACTCTCGAGCAGACAGGCTCAGTCGAGTTCTGCTGCCACACGAGTGGTCCCTACACGTGGACCAGATAAGCAGAATCTTTCAGGAATGGGGGACCCCGGACATAGACCTCTTTGCAAGTCCGTGGAATGCCAAACTTCCCCGGTTCTGTTCCAGGACTCCGTGTCAGGAAGCTCAGGCCACGGACGCCTTTCTCCTCCATTGGGGTCAGGCGTTCCTATATGCCTTTCCACCCATTCCGCTGATTCCCAAGACTCTGTTCAAACTCCAGAGAGATCACGGCTCTATGATCCTCATAGCTCCACGCTGGCCACGCCAAGTGTGGTTCCCTCTGCTTCTACAGCTCTCCCAGGGATCCTCCCTGGACTTAGGAGCTGCACCAGACCTTCTGTCTCAGGAGGAGGGGACTTTGTGGCACCCAAACCCCAAATCCCTACATCTCCGAGCTTGGTTACTGAAGGCTTAAGTCTTCAAGACTTTAATCTTTCTCAACCTGTGAAAGATATCCTTCATGCCTCTAGGAAACCTTCCACGAGGCGGTCTTATGCTTTCAAATGGAAACGTTTTTCCATTTGGTGTGCTCAGCAGGGCCTTGACCCTCTGGCACTTCCTTTGAATTCCCTCTTAGACTATCTCCTGCATCTTTCCAATGCAGGCCTTAAGACGAATTCTGTAAGAGTCCATTTAAGTGCTATTTCAGCATCCCTGAAACCTATAAATGGACAACCTATCTCCTCTCATCCTCTTGTTGCAAGATTCATGAGAGGCCTGACTCTCACTAAACCTCCCATCAGACCCCCCCGGTCGCATGGGATTTGAATCTAGTGCTTGGTCAGCTTATGAAGCCACCTTTTGAGCCGTTATTTTCTACCTCCTTGAAATTTCTTTCCTGGAAGGTACTATTCCTAATTGCAGTCACTTCCGCTCGCCGCATCAGCGAACTGCAGGCTCTAGTGGCTAATCCACCTTATACAAGATTTCATCATGACAAGGTGGTCCTTAGGACGAATCCCCACTTTATGCCCAAAGTGGTCTCGCCTTTTCATCTTAATCAAGAGGTATATCTACCGGTTTTTTTTCCGGCTCCTCATGCATCCAGTGCAGAGAGGAACCTTCATACTCTGGATTGTAAAAGAGCTCTAGCCTTTTACCTTAATAGGACTCAGCCACATCGAAAGTCTTCTCAACTTTTCGTGGCTTTTGATCCTTCACATTTGGGACTTCCAGTCTCCAAGCGTACACTTTCCAATTGGATTGCTCAGTGTATTTCCTTTGCTTACCAGAGTAAAAACATTTCTCTGGAAGGCCATGTCACAGCTCACAATGTGAGAGCCATGGCAACTTCTATGGCTCATCTGCACTCTGTTTCCATTGATCAGATCTGTCGAGCCGCTACCTGGGCCTCGGTTCATACCTTTACAGCCCATTACTGTTTGGACAAGGACTCCCGCCGGGATGCCTTGTTTGGCCAGGCTGTCCTCAAACACCTGTTCCATTCTTAGACAACTCCTGCCCACCTTCCCAGGATGGATGCCTGAGATCCATACGAAGATGGCGAACCCTTGGAGGGGGATCTCCCAGGCATCTCAGCTAGGGAGTCCCCATATGTGAGGACTTATTCCTGCTTGTTCCTGGAGATAGCACAGTTACTTACCTGTAACAGGTGATCTCTGGGAACAGCAGGAATTAGTCCTCACAACCCACCCACCTCCCCTAGGAGTTGTATCTTCTATCTATCTGTCTTCCTGTCCTCTCTCTATTGTCTCAGCTATAAACTCGAAACTGAGGAGAGCTGTTCAGGAAGGCGGGAAGGCAGCGCGCATGTGCAGTGGGAGGTCCCAAAAGCTTCCATTCTAGGAAGCTGGGGAGCTTTCCCGCGCAGGCTCCGTCGGTTCCGACGTACCCATATGTGAGGACTAATTCCTGCTGTTCCCAGAGATCACCTGTTACAGGTAAGTAACTGTGCTTTACAGGTAAGTAACTGTGCTTTAAGCCACCTTAAAAAATGTTGTAACTGCTTAACGGAACCTGACCACAAGAGCAGCAGATCATTAATAAATCTCTTCCATAAAACCACATCCATTTAGAACCAGTTAAAAATATCTGCCCAAAGTGTGACACCCAAAGATTGGCCACATCTGGGGCCATGGTAGCTCCATCGTTGTACCCCTTTGTTTGAAGGAAAAAAACTGGTCTTTAAACTTAAAAAAGATTTTTGTCAAAGCCAGCCTTGCTAGTTGTACTAGAAAATCTGTTGATGTCAGATCCTGAATCTTCTGCAAAAGTGGATTCAGTAAGGATCAAGGCTGCCTTTATAAAATAGGCATATTTTTGGACATTTCATATAGGTTTCTCGTTATGAAACTACTGCAAACGAGGGTAATTTGTATAACAGGGCACATAAGTGTATATGTTATACACATTTTATAAAGGCAACATAAGTTTTTAAGTACCTTTTTATAAAATTATTCCAGAGAAGATAGGCATGTACTGTATGTACATTTGTATGCTCTGAGGCATGTGTAATTGTATGCATATGATCATAATTGGTAAAATATGCATGCAATTGCCAATTCTGCCCTCTTTCCATCTGTTCTCCTGGGAGCACCTATACATATATTGCATAAACATAGGTGCTGTGTTGCTGTATGCCTACTTTTGTGCCTATATACCCCCTTCCCTGGCAATTTCATCTTATCACTCTGCGTCATAATTTTGCTTTACAGATCGGGCTAAACACTACAAGCTTCCTGAAAGCAAAAACATTCTGTCTAGTTTTCAAAAACATCTGCGAAATATGACCTTGGTTTCTCTAACAAATACTGCTAGGCAGTTAACAAAATTCTCAATCTCCATATTTCTGAACCTTTCCCAGAGAGACCCCAGCCCTCATTTCGAGTCCCTTTCTACAGTCCAGTGCTTGGAGAAGCAAGGATGGGTGATCAACTACCCCAAGAGCAGCCTTGTTCCCTCCCAGGACTTGGAGTATCTGAGGGCCCAATATTCAAAGGCATGAACATGGTTTACAGAGCTGTAAACCATGTAAATGCCCCTAAGCGGGATATTCATCGGCACTAACATGGTTAGTACCGCTAAATATCCCAAAGTAATGCCACTATACGCCCCGATGGTAACCACGTAGCATCAGGGCGTGTTGGGGATGTTCGTGGGGGCGGTACCTGGGGATAACCATGCAGCAGTGATATTCAGCCGCTGCCCGGTTATCCTTCAGTGACAAACGTTAGGCACAGCAAAAGCTGTTCAAACCTTTTCTGCTGGAGCTATCTGGGCAGCGGCTGAATATCGCTGCTGCCCAGTTGGCTTCTGCGCCTTGTGCGGCTGTGCAGTGACTTCAGATATTCAATGCCGGAGGCCAGATTGAATATCGGGGGTTAAAGTTCGGGAGCGACGGTTATGCGCCTTAGAGGCGCATAGCCATCGCAAATTAATATCAGGCCCTGAGCGTCTGCTTCAACACTCACTTGGGCAAGGTGTTTCTCACTTCAGGAAGGCTGGACAAGCAGCTCAGGCTTTTTTTTTGCTTTCAGGCATCTTACAGCTCCTGTGATCAATTGCGTTGACTCTGGTACTGCTACTTTGGACCAGAGCACACATGCACCACCTGCAGGGACCCCTGACTTGCTGGTCTCCCTGCTTCCAGTTGTTTGACCCTGGAAGATTAAGGTCAAATTGGCCTGATGGCTACAAACATGCTGTGTGATGGATGGAATGTCTCTGGAGGTGCCAGATTGGGTGATAGCACAAATGCCAGCTGCTGGGCTGGGGGGCATGTTGTCCGGGTCAATTTGTTCAGGAGCACTGGTCCCTTAAGGAAACCACCTGATCTGTCAGTAGATTGGAGGCCAGGGCGATCCACCTGGCTCTGGAGAGGTTTTGGCCTCTCCTGGAGGCAAAGTGCTCAGTGCTGCAAGATGGTGCCATGGTAGTGGCACATGTCAACAACCAAGGTGACAATCACAGTGCTACAGTAGCCACAGAGATGGCAGCGGCTCATCTGGTAACCCTCTTGGTGGTCCACATTGTGGGCATCGATATGTGCAGGCCAACTTGAATAAGAACACTGTGGATCCCAGTGAGTAGGAGCTAAGTGCTCTCATGTATGATCTTGTCATGGGGAGGTAGGGTGTGTCCATGTTAAATCTGATGACCACTCAGGGGAATTCCAAATTGAAAAACCTTTTCAGCTTCAGGAAGAATCTGGGGGGCAACTGTATTGGATGATTTTCTTCATGGGTGTCCCAGAAGGGGGGCTCCTGTATGTCTTTCTCCATGCCCCTTGGTGATCTGACTTCTGTGCAGAATTTGGTCTCATACGAGCTTCTTCATTCTAGTGGCACCAGACTGGCCATGCAGGCCATGGTAGATCTGTTGAATCTTGTGGTGGGATCTCCTGTATTGCTGCCTCAATAGAGGGGACTTCTGTGGCAAGGTACCTAATCATGGAGAATCCTGTTGCCTTCTTGCATACTGCCTGGCCCTTCAGAGGCTTTAGCTGCCTAAGAAAGTACACTCTAGAACAGTAGTTGATACACTTCTTGAGGCATAGAGGACCTCTACATCTTTGGCCTATGTGAGTGTCTGGAGGGACTTTAAGATGTGAAGATCCTCTCAGGCTCTGGATAGCATAAAGGCAGACAAGTTGTCATTTTGTCCTTCTTACAGTCTGGGTTGCACCAGGGTTTAGCTTTGAACTCTCTGAAGTTTCAGATAGTGCTACCAAGGGCATATTCAGGGAGTGTTCTTAGGAGGTGTACCCTGATGTGTCCCACTTTCTTAAAAGAATGAAACAGATCCATCTGCCTGTACATCTGACTATACCATAGTTGAGTCTTTCTCTGGTTTTGAAGGCACTGAAAGTTATCCCCTTTCAGCGCCTTCAGATGGCCTCTCTGCAGGTGGTATTCATGGTGCTGTTGCATCTACCAGGTGGTTGTCTGGGCTACAGGACTCATCCTATAGGGAGCATTTTCTGGTCATCTTGACAGCATCTGCCTCTCTGAGGACTGTGCTGTCTTTTCTCCTGAAGGTACTGTCTTCCTTTCATTTTAATCAGTCTGTGATCCTGCTCTCCTACGAAAAGGACCTTCGGACAGACCCCCCACTGTGTCTTGGGTGTGAGGGGGGACATTAGTGAAGTATCTGGAACTTACTAATTCCTTCTGTTGATTGGACCTTCTCTTTGTCCTATTCAGTAGTTCTACAAAGGACAGGCAGCAACCAAGTCCTTGATTTGTCCACTGGATTAAGGAGGCTAGTAGTTCAGTCTACCTCCTGTGTGGGAAATACATCAGATCTCACTCCACTAAGGCAGTGCTTCTCAGCCTTTTTTATTTTGTAACACACTTTTTGTTCAATCTTCACGGCACACCAGTTTCTTATTGTTAATTTCTAATTGTCCCTTCAGTGATTGAATCACACCTTCCAGCTGCTTGGAGACTGAGATACTGGAGGCAGGAGGGTGGAGCCAGCTACTTTATCCAGGACTGATGTCATCAAAATGTGATATGCTCAGTTTCCAAGCTGCTGGAGAGGAGAGACAACCTGCAGGTGCCAGGACTGGACTGGAGTTCCTCAAGGAATACCAATTAGCAGGTATGGCCTAATTTCCTCTTTTTCATGATCCTCACTTTGAGTCCCTCCCACTAGCAGAGGGAGACTGATGACGTTGGACGTATCGCAGTTAGAAAAATCATTGATATAAAATTTTTTTTGTGTACCAGGGTGAATGAAAAAAATTTTATATCAATGATTTTTCTAACTGCGATACATCTAACGTCATTTATGTAATATAATGTCCCTGTAATAAACTATATGTTGGCAAAACAACTTGTAATGTTAAAATTAGAATCATGGAACACAAGAGCTACATTAAAAGACAATTAGTCGACAAACCTTTGGTTACTCATTGGTATGATTACCAGCATAAGATTTCAGATTTGAGGTTTTTTGTTATTAAAAAAGTTAAAACCAATTGGAGAAGGGGAGATATCAACAAAACCATTTTAAGGCTGGAGCAGAGGTTTATCTTTTTATTAGATTCATTAACTCCAAATGGCCTTAATTTATATAGAGATTTGTCTGTGTTTCTTTAGTTTCTTTATTGTTTTAGTTTACTTTTAATTATTTATTTTCTTAATCTGGGTTATTTATTGCTGCATTTCACTTTTAATTATTTATTTATTTAAATTTTTAGATAAGCTCCTAATCAGATCTTTGATTATTTGTTTATATGTAAGTTTCTTCACGGTTCATGTTAACCTCTTTTTAGTCAGTATATTTATTCCCAAGGTAATTTTTTCGATTGTTAAATCCAGACCGTAGTACCACAAACATATCGGTTTTATATGCCCTCTCAAATTGTTTTTATGAGTCATGGTTATTGTCTCTTTTATATATATAATAGTTGATTTGTACAAGGGTAGTTTTGTAATTTTCCACAGAGCTTTTTAATAATAAGTGCAAATTTTCGGACATTATAGGATTTTTGCCACCTAAGGTCCATTTAGATCTCGTAATTATTAATAAATAGTGCATATACCTGGACATTATAAGATTTTTATTTTTTTGCTACGTGAGGTCCATGATGAAAGGTTTCATTCATTTATTTAATTTGTATTTATAATACACCATAAAGTTTTAGTGAGTTTTTTCGTTTCTGTGCCCAGCCCCTGGCGCCCTGTCACTTTTTGGTTTGATCATACAGCTCCGCCCACAAATTCAGATTGGTCACACAGCTCCGCCTAATTTTCCCGCCTCCAGCGTTTCCGCGCTTACTCCTTTTTTAAGTGTGCGCATGAGCTGGCGTTTTTTAGAATGTAATACAGATTAACATGACAGAGTATTCACGCCGCTCTGCGAGTAAGGTAATATCTTCCTTTTTAATGTACAATGTCTAGCGCGGGATTATGAGGTACCCTTAATGGTTCATGTATAGTACAGAGTACATGGAGGTAACAATCCACGTTAGCGATGCAATGTTTGCATATCCCCCTTTTTAAGTATAGATGATATTTAGTGTGTAACTGGCATAAGGAGGAATTGATATAGTCTAAGCCGGGTGATAAGTGAATGGCTCTCTGTTGGTAACATTTCTGTGCTAGCGAAGGTGTATAACTAACACAAAGAGGGATTGATACAATTTAAGCTGGATAATTAGTGAAAGGCCCTTTGCTGTTTTCCGTCTCCTTGTATACGGGGGGTTTTCTGTCCCTCCCTGGGGCATACGTTTATATGTTTTTAGATTTGTGTTTCCAATTCATACTGCTAGACCAGTCCAGACAAACGGGTTGTGTCCCCCTGCCAGCAGATCGTGGAGACAGAGACCTCTACCAGAGTTCTAATAGGCTGATCCCTGGTGATGCTGCTGAGATGATGTGACTGTACCCCAAGGGGTCTCCCTCAGTATATTTCTGTTTCCAGCAGACCTGGTAGCTTTTTTGTTTTGCTCCTTTGGAGAAAAGATTAATTTCCCTATTTCAGGACGAAGCTCGGGGGCTCCTCTACTTTGAGAGTGATCCCCTCTATTGGCAGGGTGTTTCAGCTGAGCTCCTGTATAGATACAGTGACGCTCGCTGACTGAAGGCATTCCCAGCAGCTAGCCATGAGGGCAGCCTTGGCTGGAAGAAGGGCTCACTAACACTCGAGGGTTACCTCTGCGTTAGTGCTCGCTTGGCATCAGATGTGGTTTTCCTGATCCTGCCCTTGGAATCCTTGCACTGGCCGGCATCTGTGAGTACAGCTTTCCTTTGTTTAATGCATGCTGAAGCTCCTGAGGGGGGGTCCAAATCCGCTGAATTTTCGTGTTCTCAGAATTGTCCCATTTTTGGCACAAGGGTCAATCTTGGCCTGGGGGGCTGGTTTCTGACTTTTTTTCAAAAATTTGCTGCTTTTTTGACCTTTTATTTGTCCGGCGGCCATTTTGAATTTCCACAGAGCTCCGATTTTTGGCGGGAAGCTCAGCTCTGCCCTGCTGTATCTGCCTCTGTTCCTTCTCCTCTCTTAAGGGGGTTTTACTAGGATTGTACTATAGAAAGAGGAGTGCTCCGGAGAATAAGATTTAAAATCATTATTTTTCACACACAATGCCTTCTTCTGGGCTTAGATGCATTGTGTGTAACAGGAAGGAGAAGGAGCTGCAAAATCAGCAATGCGCATCCTGTTTGGCGCACCCAGGGGAGTCTTCAGTGTTGCTGACCACTCAGGAAGCTACGGCTCCTGACTTACCGGCAGTAGAGGGTCCCTTACCTCCGTTTTCGGTGGTGGCTTTGCAGGGAGCCCCTACGGGGGTCTCTCCGGCTGCCCTGAGTTCCTTGGCGCCTGGCTCTCCTTCCGAGGACAAACTTCTCCATCTTTTCCGCCAGGCATGGGCTTTGTGGCGGACTGAATCCTCGGCTCCCTCGGTGGGGCTTCAGCCAAAGACACCTGAGCGCCTGGGTGCTCCAGCTGGCCGTAAGCGTTCTAAGGGTGCTGTAGCTCACAGGGGTATGTCTAAGGCATTACACTTGCTTGTGCAGGATGATCATGACCCTGACGAGGAGGTGTCTTCCGCGGGAGAGTCCGAGGACCTCTCTGGGCGCGAGGATGGGGAGTATTCTGCATCGGATTCTTCTATTCCGAGGCCAGAGGAGTCGCAGGATATCCGGCTGTTCCGCAAAGAAGAATTGTCCGCCCTCATCGGTCAAGTGACAGAAGCTCTCCGTCTTTCAGCGCCGGCGGAGCCTCCAGCCTCTCAGGCTCAATCTCAGGCGGATCCCATCTTGCTGGGCATTCGCAAGCCCTCTAAGGATTTTCCTTTCCCTACGGAATTACAGCAAATGGTGTCCCGGGAATGGGACTCTCCGGACACGCCCTTGCGAAACGCTCATCGCCTAGGGCAGTTATATGTTTGGCCGCCAGAGCTTCTGGAGCAGTTGCTCTTGTACCCTAAGGTAGATGCCTTGGTTTCCGGAGTGACTAAGCATACCACCATCCCTGTGGAGGAAGGAGCAGTTCTCAAGGATCCACAGGATCGGAAGGTGGAGAACTTGCTGAGGACGGCTTTCTCCGCGTCCTCCATGGCTCTACAGGCGACGGTATGCGGGGGGCTAACGGCCCGAGCGCTGTTGCGCTGGATCCAGCGCTTGCCTGATGATTCCTCTCTCGGGCATTTGGCAGATACCTTTTATGATCTGGTGCACCTTTTGGCTCGATCGGTGGCAGCCGTGACGGTGGCGAGGCGTTGGCTGTGGCTCCGTTAATGGGCGACGGATGTCGTTTCCAAGTCCAGGCTCTCTAAGCTGCCGTTCAAGGGTAAGCTTCTGTTCGGCGAGGAGCTGGACAAGCTCGTGAAGGATCTTGGGGAGGTTAAGCCCCAACGCTTGCCAGAGGATAGGCCGCGAGCTTCAGCTCGCTGGTCTTCTCGGGCACAATCTTTTCGCCGTTTCTCCAGGAGCAGGGACTTTAGGAGGTATTGCTCCTCCAAGCCTCCGACTCAGCCTAATCGCTCTGGAAGAAGAAGTCAGTCCTTTCGGGGGGCCTGCTCCGACTCCGACTCCTACTCAGCAGGAGGAAAGTTCTCAGGGACCGCGAGGTCCTCCCGCTGACGGGGCGCTAGTTCCACTCTGGTCTGTGCCGCCCGTAGGGGGTCGGCTGGCATTGTTTTCTCAGGAGTGGGCGCGAATTACCTCCGATCTTTGGGTTCTCGACAGCATCTCTCGGGGTTATTCCCCCGAGTGCTCTCGCCCGATCCCCGAGGCCTTCCTAGTCTCTCCGACGGGATCTCCCGAGAAGCGCCACATCGTCCAGACAACACTCGAACGCCTGCTTCTTTTGAACACCATACGTCCCGTCCCGCCTCTCGAAGAAGGGACGGGTCGGTACTCCATTTATTTCGTGGTGCCCAAGAAGGATGGTTCTTTTCGACCTATTCTAGATCTCAAGGGGGTAAACCGCAGCCTTCGGGTTCCTCATTTTCAGATGGAGACGTTGCGTTCCGTGATCCAGGCGGTACGCAGGGGCGAGTTCCTGGCATCGCTCGATCTCGCGGAAGCGTACTTTCATATTCCCATCCGCATGGAGCATCAGCGGTTCCTCCGATTTGCGGTTCTAGGCTGGCATTTTCAGTTCCAAGCCATGCCTTTTCGCTTGGCCTCGGCGCCACGGACATTTTCCAAGATAATGGTGGTGGTGGCCGCGGCCTTACGCAAGCAGGGGATCCGAGTTCATCCTTACTTGGATGATTGGCTGATTCGGGCGGACTCTCTGGCAGAGGCTCGCGAGACGGTAGACCGCGTAGTGGCTTTTCTGGAGGGCATGGGGTGGGTGATCAATCACTCCAAGAGCTGCCTCCAGCCGTCTCAGGTCCTCGAGTTTCTCGGGGCTCGGTTCGGCACTCGCCGCGGGCGGGTGATGCTTACACAAGTTTGCTTCCAGAAAATTGTAGATCAGCTCCAGCGGTTCCTGCGGCGAGAGGCACCTCGAGCTTGGGATTACCTCCAGCTTCTGGGGTCCATGGCGGCTACCATCGATGTGGTGCCTTGGGCACGGGCGCATATGCGAGAGTTGCAGAGGGCGCTCCTGTCGCGATGGTCGCCGGTATCGGAGGATTATCAGGTTTGACTTCCACTTCCACCGTCGGTCCGGCTCGACCTTCGATGGTGGCTCCGGGCATGCAACCTTCTATAGGGGGTTCCGTTGGAGTCTCCCCGTTGGCTGCTTCTGACGACGGACGCCAGTCTCTCGGGGTGGGGAGCACTTTGCGGCACACATGCAGCACAGGGGGTCTGGTCGCCTCAGGAGGCCCGCTGGTCCATCAATTGCCTCGAGGCGAGAGCGGTTCGCCTAGCCTTGCAAAGGTTCCTGCCTCTCGTACATCGTCAAGCAGTTCGCGTTCTCTCCGACAATGCCACGACAGTGGCGTATCTCAACCGCCAAGGGGGCATGAAGAGT
The DNA here is from genome assembly GCA_033557465.1 of Ichthyophis bannanicus. Taxonomy (NCBI): domain Eukaryota; kingdom Metazoa; phylum Chordata; class Amphibia; order Gymnophiona; family Ichthyophiidae; genus Ichthyophis; species Ichthyophis bannanicus. The sequence continues at coordinate 654,535,338 of CM066036.1, read as the reverse complement.
CCGGGGGTTTCCAAAGAAATGAGGCTTCTCCTTCCTTGGGCGGAGCGGCATCTCCTCGCCCTTTCGGCGCAGCACATTGCGGGGAAGAGCAACATCGAAGCGGACTTCCTCAGCCGCCATACGCTGGATCCAGGAGAATGGGCGCTGGCGTCGGTGCCTTTTCAGCTGATTGTCCGCCAATGGGGTCAGCCGGCAGTGGATCTCATGGCGACGTGGGAGAATGCCAAAGCACCGATCTACTTCAGCCGCTGGAAAGACAGCAGGTCGCACGGAATAGATGCGTTGTCGCAGCCGTGGCCGGCCCAACTCCTTCTGTATGTCTTCCCTCCGTGGTCCATGGTTGGCAAGATTCTTCAACGGATCAGGGAGCATCACGGGCTGGTGATTCTGGTAGCTCCGGATTGGCCTCGCAGGCCCTGGTATGCGGATCTCATCCGGCTTGCGCGAGCAGCTCCTCTGCCGCTTCAGGGTTTTCCAGTGCTTCTGCAGCAGGGGCCAATTGCCATGGAAGACCCAGCTCCTTACGGCTTGGCTCTTGAACGCCGCAGGCTAGTTCGTAAGGGATATTCGGCTAGCGTGGTATCCACCTTGCTTAAGGCGCGCCGTTCTTCCACCTCCTTAGCCTATGCTCGGGTGTGGCGTCTTTTCGAATCCTGGTGCTCACAGCGTGGGGTGTCTCCCTGGAGTAGCAGCATTCCTGATATTCTTGCGTTCCTCCAGGCTGGCCTGGACAAGGGGCTGGCTCTCGGTACTCTTCGGGTTCAGGTGGCGGCCCTTACATGCTTCCGTGGTCCGGTTTTGGGGCGCTCTATTGCTTCGCATGTCGACGTCTCATGTTTCCTCAGAGGAGTTAAATCCGTGCGGCCTCCGTGCCGTCTGGTCTTCCCGGCCTGGGATCTCGCCCTGGTCCTCCGAACCTTGGTGGCTTCGCCTTTTGAGCCGTTACGGGCCTCTTCGCTCAAAGACTTAACCTTGAAGACGGTGTTTCTGGTGGCAATTACCTCAGCGCGGTGCATTTCCGAGCTCCAAGCGCTCTCTTGTCAGGATCCTTATCTTTCTTTCTCGTCGGAGGGCGTGACTCTTCGGACAGTTCCATCCTTTTTGCCCAAGGTGGTTACGCCTTGTCATGTCAATCAGCCCCTCTTCTTGCCGTCCTTCTCTCCAGAGTAGTGTGCGGGTCGGCGTCGTCACTTACGTGCGTTAGATCTCAAACGGGTCCTCTGTCGGTATCTTAAAGTCACCAATTCCTTTCGGCAGACGGATCATCTCTTTGTCCTTCTTGCAGGCTCCCGTCGAGGGTTTGCAGCCTCTAAGGCTACTATCGCCAGGTGGCTAAGAGGAGCTATTGAAGCAGCCTATATTCTTCAGCGCAAGTCGGTGCCTGTAGGGCTCCGAGCACACTCCACGCGTGCGCAGGCGATGTCTTGGGCCGAGCGTTCCCATGTGGCACCCCTCAACATCTGCCGGGTGGCGACTTGGTCCTCGCTATCGACTTTTGTCCGTCACTATCGATTGGACGTCCACGCTCGGCAGGAGATGAGTTTTGGCGCGTCAGTGCTTTTGGCGGCTTTGGACCCACCCTAGAGGTCGGTAGCTTGGGTACTGCCCGTTTGTCTGGACTGGTCTAGCAGTATGAATTGGAAGGTGAAATTTCACTTACCGTTAATTTCCTTTCCTAGAATACTGCTAGACCAGTCCAAGACCCACCCTGCTGTCTGTCTCAGTCCTGCTGGTGCAGCGGAGCCACCGTTATCTTTTGCTTTTTGTTTTTTTTCCTTCCGGAGGCCTGGCAAGTGAGCCTCTAGTCCCTTTGTCCTTCTCGGCAGCCTTCAGTTTCTGGGAATGCTTTCAGCACCTTGTACATAGTTGAGGCCGGGTCAGTTGACTGGCTGTATGTAGTTGTTTAGTTTTCATGAAGTTCAGCTTGTGGACGATACTGAGGGAGACCCCTTGGGGTACAGTCTCATCATCTCAGCAGCATCACCAGGGATCAGCCTATTAGAGCTCTGGTAGAGGTCTCTGTCTCCAGGATCTGCTGGCAGTGGGACACAACCCGTTTGTCTGGACTGGTCTAGCAGTATTCTAGGAAAGGAAATTAACGGTAAGTGAAATTTCACCTTTACACTGGCTGAACTCCTTTTTATGGTATATTAGTATTTATGTCTCCATATGTTTTATAATTGATGTTATATGTGTGTTTTTATATACATATTTCTAAGTTCACTAATATTATAGGCTTCTCATGGTCACGTTCTCCTTTTTGCTCCTGCTGTGTTTTATACTAGTTCTGTTCCTACAGTAATTCCCTTTCAGTAGGGAGACAAGTTTATACATATACGGACATTTGGTATATGATCTATTGGATATTATACACATTATATATTGGATGTAAGTGATCTTTAACTCTAATGTTGGTTATCATTTTAGTTTTATAAGTACATTATATTTAACAAAGGCTACAAGTTGATGGGTCCTCTTTTTCCAGATAGAGGTATTTATATTTATATTTCATATTTATATTATGTTTGTTACAATCCTGTTCTTCCTCCTTTTCAGTTTTAGCTTTTATCATGCCACATATATGTTTACATTGTATAATTTATTGATGTTTGTTCAATTTATTATATTTACGCTATTTACGTTTCATACATTTTTTACTCTTCCCATTTATATTCTTTTAATTATTTATAATTTGTAAGGTACAATTTTTAAGATATTTATGTTTTCATGTTCTTTTTAAGGTATTTTATGCCCCCCTTTTTTATGATATGTGTTATTTATCTGTTCTTATCACACTTGCTATTATTTTAATCATGTGTTTGAACAATAATTATTTATGTTTTTTATGTTCTAGTACCATTACCTAATCAACCCCTGACAAAGGTTTGCGAAACACGGCCTGTGTCGGGTTGGTAATAGGTTCATTAATTCAATAAAATAAAGTGTGTTTTTCCACAATAATCACGTTTTGGACTGTGTCTCTGTGATCCATGTGGTTTATTGCCTTCCGGTGTTGGACTATTCAGTAGTTCTACAAAGGATAGGCAGCAACCAAGTCCTTGATTTGTCCACTGGATTAAGGAGGCTAATAGTTCAGTCTACCTCCTGTGTGGGAAATATATCAGATCTCACTCCACTAAGGCAGTGCTTCTTAGCCTTTTTTATTTTGTAACACACTTTTTGTTCAATCTTCACGGCACACCAGTTTCTTATTGCTAATTTCTAATTGTCCCTTCAGTGATTGAATCACACCTTCCAGCTGCTTGGAGACTGAGATACTGGAGGCAGGAGGCTGGAACCAGCTGCTTTATCCAGGACTGATGTCATCAAAATATGATATGCTCAGTTTCCAAGCTGCTGGAGAGGAGAGACAACCTGCAGGTGCCAGGACTGGACTGGAGTTCCTCAAGGAATACCAATTAGCAGGTATGACCTAATTTCCTCTTTTTCATGATCCTCACTTTGAGCCCCTCCCACTAGCAGAGGGAGAGCAGCACTCTTTTATCTTGTGTGAGTCTCGTTCTTTTGGGTGCAGTCTGATGTGTGAATATGTGCACTCTCCTTCTCCTACCAGGGGAGGCAAGGAGGAGGTACAGCTACCTGATTTCTTGTAGGTCAATCTGGGATTCCTGTTTTCTGTAGTGCTAATACTAAGCAGGTATTCCATTTAGAAGCAGAGGGCTTTTCTATAGGGCACTGTCCAGTAGAAACGGGGCAACACCCTCTTGAGCCCATGCCTAGCAATGTTCTATCAGTCATCTCAAGGCACACCAAGGACTTTCCAAAGGCACATCAGTGTACCACAGCACACTGGTTGAGAAGCACAGCACTAAGGCACAAGCCGTCTCATAGGTGGAGTCCACCTTGGTCAACTCTGAGCACCTTTGTAAATCACTACAGCTTGCATGTGGGAGTAGGAGCAGATGGTGTGTTTGGCGGAGCAGTTCTGTCTAGAGTGCTGTCTTCCTCCCACCCTGGGTCCTGACTGCATGGATATGCACACTCATCAGGACTGGTCTAGAAGGATGATGTGGAAGGGGATATTTTCCATACCCACTAATTTCCTTTCCTTGAATCCTGCTAGACCAGTCCAGGACCCACTTTTGAAGATTACTTCTACATATTTGGGAGCCCTGCTGCCTTTTATTTTGCATTTTCAGTATCTGTGCCTGATGCAGTGTCAAGTATGGTTAGAAGCCAAAAATTTGTACAAAGTTATTGTTGATTAATACTTTTTGTCTAAGATTTTCAATCTTGCATTCTGCTTTGGAAGTGTCATACTGGCTTCTCTTGGACTCTAAGAAGGACAAAATGACAACTATGTCTGCCTTCCTGCTATCTAGGGCTTAAAAAGAGAAATTAGACTTACCCGCTAATTGTTCCTTGAGGAACTCTGATCCAGTCCTGCACCTCTGGGTTGAGCACTTCTTCCAGCAGCTTGGAGACTGAGCGTGTCAACTTTTGATGACACCCGGTATATATACAGCTGGCACCACCTACCAGCCCCAGTAACGTATTGACAAAGCAGACTCACAGGAGCAACAAGTAAGTAGTAACAATTGTACCAAATGAAATAGAAACCCAGAACTAAACTTGCCCGATTACTCCCTCTCCCAGGTAGGGTACCCCTAACCCTCCCCCGCAGGAAAGGAAGCACAAGCGCTCATTAACTGCAGTATACTCCACCACCCCTCCCAGATACCTCAATTAACTGCTTTCCCCAAGGATTCAGCTTCAAGCCCGGGGAGCACTGCATTTATTTATTTATTTATTTACATTCTTTTATATACCGCGCTATTCTGCATCAGTGCGGTTTACATTGAACAAACTGAAATTACATTGAACAGGGCATTATAACTTGGAGATAACTATTTTACAGGGAACATGGGCTATGGAGGGTTAATTGGCTTGCCCAAGACCACAAGGAGCACCTGTGGGACTAGAAACCTCAGTCCTTCCGGCCCAAGATTGCTGTCCTCTAGTGGGATTTGAACCCCTGACCTTCCGGCCTGAAGTACTTTGCCCCAACCACTAGGCCACTCCTCCACTCCACTGAGCGTTCCATCAGCTCAGCCACAGGGAGGGATTCGGGACTGGACTGGAGTTCCTCAAGGAACAACAACTAGCAGGCAAATCTAATTTCTCTTTCCTTATCGTTCCTCCAGTCCAGTCCTGCATCTCTGGGATGTATCAGAGCAGTTCACGATTGGGAGGGACCCGCCACGCCGGCCTGAAGCACTGTCGATCCAGAGTGGGCATCCACTGCCGCTTGGAGATCCAAGCGATAATGCTTAGTGAAAGTATGAAGTGACTACCAGGTCGCCACCCTGCAGATGTTCACTGGCGGAACTAAACTAAATTCCGCCCAGGAAGCCGCTTGCGCTTTTGTGGAATGTGCCCTCAGACCTGATGGCACTGACTTACCCTTCAGAATGTGTACCGATGCTATAGCCTCACGAATCCACCTAGAAATAGAGGCCTTTGCAGCTGCCTCACCTCTACACAGCCCCCCAAAGAGGACAAATAACCGATCTGTCTTCCGAATAGCCCCTGTCCTCTTTAGATACTTCCTGAGCACCCTTCTGACATTCAAACCACACAATAGTTGCGCGGACGGCCCCTCCTTTCCCAAAGGTAGCACCGGCAAGGAGACCTCTTGGTTCACATGAAAAACCGATATTACCTTAGTCAAAAAAGAAGGAACCAGCCAAAATACGACCTTTTCCTTAGAAAAAGAAAGAAAAAGGTTCCCGGCAGGATAAAGCCTGAAGTTCCGAAATCCTGCACGCCGAACAAATCACCACCAAAAAGACTGTCTTCAGCGTCAGGTCTTTCAGGGAAGCCCGCCCCAAGGGCTCAGAAGGCTCCCCTGCCAGTTCATTAAGTACGAGGTTTAGATCACAAGAAGGCACCACCATTCTCTGCGGAGGCCAGAGATGTGTCACTGCCCTCAAAAACCTAAGCACATCGGGGTGCGCACCCAAGGGCACCCCACAGATCTTCCCACGATAGCAAGCAATCACTACCAGTTGAACGCGCAGTGAGCTAGCAGCCAGACCCTTGTCGAAGCCGGCCTGTAGGAAAGCTAGTACCTCCGGGACCGAGTCAGCGGAAGGACCCACCTGCCTGTCCTTGCACCATGACTCAAAAATATGCCACACGCGAATATATGGGAGACAAGTAGACCTCCTTTGGGCTTGCAGCAGGGTTGCTATTACCGCGCCTGAGTAACCTTTCTTCCTCAACCTTGCCCACTCAAGAGCCAGGCCGTAAGCGAGAATCGATCCACCTGAGGCATGCATATGGGGCCCTGCATCAGTAGATCTCTGCCCATTGGGAGACACCATAGCCGGGCCACCAGGAGCCGAACCAGGTCGGCATACCAGGGACGCCGAGGCCAATCGGGAGCGACCAGTATCGCCAACCCCCGATGTGTCTCTATCCGCTGCAGCACTCTGCCTATGAGTGCCCATGGAGGGAACACGTACAGCATACCCCCCTTGGACCATCTCTGGACCAAGGCTTTGAGGCTCTCTGACATCCGTTCTCTTCTTCTCCTGAAAAACCTTTCAGCTTTGGCCGAACCAAAGATCGCCATCGGATCCATGACTGGCTCGCCCCAGCGTTGCACCAGTTGTCCAAACACTTTCTGGTTGAGGCACCACTTTCCGGGATCCACCCAAACCCGACTGAGAGAGTCTGCCTCCACGTTACTTACTCCCGCTACGTGAGCTGCCGACACTGTCTGCAACCTGATCTCCGCCCAGCCTAACAGCCTCTTCTTCCAGGGATGGACTGCCTGTGCCTCCCTGCCTGTTGATATACGCAACCGTGGTCGCATTGTCCGAGAAAACTCACGCTGCTTTTCCCCGCAAGAACTCAAGCTGCGCAGGGCCAGAAACACTGCCCTCATCTCGAGTCTGTTTATCGACCACCGAGCCTGCCGAAGGTCCCACTAACCCTGGGCCAAACGTCCCTCGCAGTGGGCTCCCCTGCCGGTCATACTGGCATCCGTGATCACCAGAATCCAGTCCGGGATCTCAAGGGGCATACCTATCTCCAGGTTTCATGGGTATAGCCACCACCATAGCAATTTCCTGGCATCTGGCGGACAGGGAAAAACCTGTGATGGGCTGGCTTTGGTTAGACCACCGATGGAACAATGCCCTCTGTAATGAACGCATATGCGCCATTGCCCATGGAACCAGCTCGATTGTGGCCACCATGGTTCCTAGCACTTGCAAAAAATGCCAGGCTGACGGGCTTGTCAACCCCAGGAAGCACCGAATCAATCCTCTCAGTCCCTGTGCCCGCGCCTCCGGCAGAAAAACTCTGCCCGCACGGGTCTCGAAGTGTGCACCATGGTACTCCAAATCCTGAGATGGCTCTTGGCCAGATTGACCACCCAACCGAGCCTCTGGAGAAATTCCACTACTCTCTCTGTCGCTGTTTCGCCGCCCCTGTCTCCAACTTTGCTGTTTCCCCTAACACGGCCGGCTCTGAGCTCTCTGAGCTCTGAAGCCTCTGCGACCAATGGAGGCAAGCCCTAGCCACCCAGCCTCCGCATATGGAGGCCTGAAGGGACAAGGCAGAAATATCAAATGCCTGCTTCAACAGGGTGTCCAGCTTTCTATCCTGGGCATCTTTGAAAGCCGCACTCCCCTCTACAGGGATTTTAGTCTTCTTGGTGATGGCTGACACTGCCGCATCCACCTTTGGCGACCGCAGAAGCTCACGCGCCTGTTCCGGCAGAGGGTACAGGTGTGACAAGGCCCGCACCCCCCCTAAGGCCAGACTCCGGCAGATCCCATTCCTCTTGGATCATCTGCCTGACCACTCTGTGAACTGGGAACATTGCTTGCAACTTTCGAACCGCCTGGAGGCTCGTGGGCATATTTAATGTCTTTAAGGATTCCGTGATAAGAGCCAGAAGTTCTTCCCGACAGAACACTCTCACCAGTCTGGCCTGATCTTCCCTCTCCGGAATCTCGCCTTCTTCCAACTCTTCCAGGAGGTCCAGTTCCGGGTCCAAATCATCTGTCTCCCTCTGGGCCTTCCGACTCCAGTAAAGGATGCCACTCCTCAGCACCCCTGGCCATCTTGACAGGAACTCCTGTCTTGCCCTCCGATAAACTTGTTGGCCTCTTCGACCCTAGTACCAAAGATGACGAGACACCCGCTAAGCCTTGCTGGAGCAAACAAAATTTCTCTATGCAAGAGCAACATGAACTCTGGCAAAAAATACCCTGGGAGTCCTGTCCCCCCTTGAGGGAGCACCGTGGAGGCCCCAGGAGTAGCTGACGGACTGCGGTCCCCACCCGCCGTGACAGTGCAAACCCCTCTCCCTCCTGGCCTTCCAATGTCACGGCGGGGGTCCCGGGACTCGTCCTACTACTACTACTACTACTATTTAGCATTTATATAGCGTCCTGTCCTGTAGGATGTGCTCCAGGGAAGTAGCCTCCTGTGTACAACCTACACATACTCCGGCCTCAGAGACTGTCCTGCAAACTAGTCATTGAGGCCTTGCAGGCATGTTGGGTCCTGCTGCTCTCTGACCCAGCTGCCCTTCTCCCTTACAATGTCCTCTCTTTATTTTTTTAACCTAACTCTCGCAGGAGAAAAACAAAAAGCAAACCTACAGTAATACCCCAAATTAACTTAAAGAGCTTTAAAGCAAGTTAAAGCAAACATATGTAAAAACAATGAATTTCAAATAAATTTCAAATAAATCAAAAACGGGGAGACAGTCGCGTTAAAAACGGGACCCGGCCTGTCACCCCTATGCGGCCTGTGCCCTCCGTTTCCACCCAACTAGAGCCGATCTAATCCACTCTCCGTCCCTGGGCGGAAAGGTCCACAGCGGCCTGTTCCGCATGCCGGCAGGAACAAACCGCCACGTGGTCCAGGCCTCTCCAACGCAGCACACTGCCTGCTGCTTTCTGCTACTCTTTCCGACCGCTCTGCCCCCCCTCCCCCCGGCTGCCTGCCGCTGGCGTCCCTGGCTTACTGACCTGCCTCTGGACGATCGGTGACGGTGCTTGCTTCCCCCTGCACTCAGCCACTACTCAGGGCTTCGGGGCTGGGGGGGAGCGGGAGGGGGGAGGAGGACAGAGAGAAATGAACGCTCGGAAGAGAACTACTCTGCACTTGCCTGCACAGCACCGGCTGCAGCTTGGCGGCTCCTCACCCGCCACAGGGATCAGGAGTCGCTTGCAGAACTGCACCCCCCCCCGGGCACCTTCAGCGATCCTCGCAGACAGAGGAGGTGGGGTGAGGGGTTTCCCTCTTTCTTTCTTTTTTCTTTTTTTTTTTAAATCTTAAAACAAAATCTAACCCTGAAACACAGGGAACCAAAACCCCCCACAACAAGTAAAAACAACTCCTAACTAAGCTCCTTAATTGTTCCTTCAGTGAGCCCAGCACCCTGGCTCACCACCTCCTCCAGCTGCTTGGAGACTGAGCTTACTGGGGCTGGTAGGCAGTGCCAGCTGTATATATAACGGTGTCATCAAAAGATGACACACTCAGTCTCCAAGCTGCTGGAAGAGGTGCTCAACCCAGAAGTGCGGGGTGGGACGGGACTGGAGGGACGATAAGGAAGAAACATCACTGTAAGTTGTCCTGGTTTACTTTCATCTGCTGGCTGGAAAGCATAATCCTCTTGTCCAGATTGGTCTAGTAGGGACTCAAGGAAAGGAAATTAGTAGGAATAGAAAACTTTCATATGGAGCACAGTTGTTTTGTGAGAATAGAAGACTAGTTTTTTCAGATGTTGCCTGTAACACAGAAATTAGACTTGAATTTCTTGTGCTCTGGCCTAAAGGTCTAGCTGTTGGCATGGGTAGTTTCTTAAAATTTCTCAGAAAGTGTTTTGTGATATATAACTGGCAGGAACATGGGTTTTTACTACTAAACCATTTAGAGGATTTAGGGGCATGTTTACTGCAGTCTGCCAAGGGTTTGCGCTTTAGTGTTTTAGGAGTCAAAAAATTAACACAAGAAGTGCAATGTCCCTGTGCTAACTGTTGGGGGTGCATCCAGCATATTCCTCAGCATTTACCACACTGAGAAATACCTCACCTCACTAAAATGTCAGTCGCAACTAACACAGGTGCACCTAATACCACTCATTGAGTTGGCCTGTGCTAACTGCAACATTGACAGCACACATTAATTAACCCTGCATAGTAACATAGTATATGACATCAGAAAAAGACAAGTATGGTCCATCTAGTCTGCCCAGCAAAGCAGTAAGAGTAGATGCATCTGCCGCTCCATGCAGGTCACCCCTCCCCATGCCTTTGTTTAGGCGTGTACCCACTGCTCCGTGCAGGGGCGGCCCAAGGGGGGTGCGGGGCCATGTGCGGAGACTCGGTGCGGGGCCTCATTTGCATAAGGGGCCTCATTTGCATAAATATTTGCATAATGTTACCATACACGAACTTTTAGTAAACATGCCTCTTAATGAGTGTATGAATAAAGAAAGACTAAAAGACTTCTACATTACTATAATCCAATACCAACCGCCAGGCACATTAGGAACTACTACAAACACTGCCCATTTAGAACCCATAGCAAACCCGCCGTATCCTAACAGCACTACCAGGACTCATAAAGCACCATACCCTAACTATCAAAAGGAAACGCTGCAAATATTAAACCAATACATTTCAGAGAACAACAATACATGACCTACTGGGGAAAGAGAACAAGTGGCAATGTCAAATAGGAATTACATAAACAGAATACCTCAGCTCAGTTACACATGCAGAACATAGACCATCACCAAACAAGGAATCACAATTTAGAAACAGGAAGACAATAATTAAACTGGGAATCCCAAAAGCCAAACTTGGAATGTACAACACTGTAGAAATAAAACTATACATTAATTTGCTCTTGTACTAAACAAAGCGCAGACGTTAATGATGCACATTTCCCAGAGCTGACATATTCCAATTAATAAATTCAAAATAAAGAGATATTTTTCTACCTTTTGTGCATTTTTTTTCAGCTGCAATTGCTCCAGCCACTTTCTTCTGGTTTCTTCGTGTCTTCCGCTAATTCTTCATCGTCTGCTGTCCATTTGTCTTTTCTTCTCTCTTCTAGTTTTTTTTCCATTCTCTCTCTACATCTGCTTTAACATACTAATCTTTCTCCTTTTTGCTCTTTCCTCATTCCTATTTCATCCACTCAAATTTTACCCCTCCATCCTCAATCCCCACCTACTCTCCCAATATCCGGACAATTGTAGATTTGTCTTCCCTCCCACACAAAATATTTTTTCCCTCTCCATTTCACTCTCCCAGCTCCATCCCATTCTAATCCTCCCCCAACATCAGCTCCATTCTAGTTCCAGTCCCACCCAGCATCCGCTCCCTTCTAGTCCCCGCATCAGCCCATTTCCAGTCCTAGCCCCCCATAAGCCCATTTCCAGTCCTAGCTCCCCCATCTATTTGCAGTCCCATCCAAGTCCCTCCATCAGCTCATTTCCAATCCCAGCCCCCCATGAGCCCATTTCTAGTCCTTTCCTAGCCCCACCATCAGCCCATGTCAAATCCTAGCTCCCCTCCACTCAGCCCATTTCCAATCCAAGCCCCCCATGAGCCTACTTCCAGTTCTAGCCCCTTCATGAGTCCATTTCAATCCAAACCCCCACCACAGCCCATTTCCAATCTTAGCACCCCCCAACAGCCAATTTCCAGTCCTATTCTAGCCCATCAGCCCATTTCCTGTCCTAGCCCCTCCCCCCTCACCCATTTCCAGTCCTAGCTCCCTCCCCCTCACAACCCATTTCCATTCCAAGCCCCCGTCCCCATCAGCTATTTGCAGTTCAAGCCCTCCTTCCACTCAGCCCATTTCCAGTCCTAGCCTCCTCATAGCCCATTACTAGTCCTAACCCCCCATCAGCCCATTACGTCCTAACCCCCCATCACCCTATTTCCAGTCCTAGCCCCCCATCAGCCTATTTCCAGTCTTAGCCCCCCTCCCATAGCCAATTACCAGTCCTACCCCCCCATCAGCCCATTTCCAGTCTTAGCCCCCCATAGCCCATTACCAGTCCTAACCCCCCCATCACCCTATTTCCAGTCCTAGCCCCCCCATCAGCCCATTTCCAGTCTTAGCCCCCCATAGCCCATTACCAGTCCTAACCCCCCCATCACCCTATTTCCAGTCCTAGCCGCCCCATCAGCCTATTTCCAGTCTTAGCCCCCCCATAGCCAATTACCAGTCCTACCCCCCCCCCCTCAGCCCACGTCCAGTCTTAGCCTCCCCCCCCATGGCCCATTACCAGTCCTAACCCTCCCCCCCCATCAGCCCATTACCAGTCCTAGCCTCCCCCCCCATGGCCCATTACCAGTCCTAACACCCCCCCCATGGCCCATTACCAGTCCTAACACCCCCCCCATGGCCCATTACCAGTCCTAACCCCCCCCCGGCCCATTACCAGTCCTAACACCCCCCCCATCAGCCCACTTCCAGTCTTAGCCCCCCCATAGCCCATTACCAGTCCTAACCCCCCCATCAGCCCATTTCCAGTCCTACCCCCCACTTCCAGCCTTAGCCCCCTCCCCATAGTCAATTACCAGTCCTAACCCCCCCCCATCAGCCCATTTCCAGTCCTACCCCCCCACTTCCAGCCTTAGCCCCCTCCCCATAGCCCATTACCAGTCCAAACCCCCCCATCAGCCCACTTAGCCCCCCCATAGCCCATTACCAGTCCTAACCCCCCCATCAGCCCACTTAGCCCCCCCCCATAGCCCATTACCAGTCCTAACCCCCCCATCATCCCACTTAGCCCCCCCATAGCCCTTTACCAGTCCTAACCCCCCCCCCATCAGCCCCCCCATAGCCCATTACCAGTCCTAACCCCCCCCCCATCAGCCCACTTCGCCCCCCCCATAGCCCATTACCAGTCCTAACCCCCCCCCCCCATGGCCCATTACCAGTCCTAACCCCCCCCCCCCATGGCCCATTACCCGTCCTCACCCCCCCCCCCCCGGCCCATTACCAGTCCTAACCACCCCACCCCCTGGCCCATTACCAGTCCTCACCACCCCCCCCCATCAGCCCACTTCCAGTTTAGCCTCCCCCTCCCATCAGCCTACTTCCAGTTTAGCCTCCCCCCCCTCCCATAGCCCATTACCAGGCCTAACCACCCCCCCCCCCCTCTCATTCCAAATTAAAATTAAAAAAAAACCCAAACCGGCTGCTTCTGCCGCGGCAGCTTCAAGAGCTCTGCCGCGGGGCCCCCCCCTGCCCGGCAGAGCCTCCGTGCATCTTCAGCTCTTCACGTCCAAAACGCGGGCTTTTTTCAGAGCCGCGAGAGTTTCTTTTCTCGCGGCTCTGTTAATCCCGCCGAGGGTGATGGGAAATCCCATCAGCCCCGCGGGATTAAGAGAGCCGCGAGAAAAGAAACTCTCGCGGCTCTGAAAAAAGCCCGCGTTTTGGACGTGAAGAGCTGAAGATGCACGGAGGCTCTGCCGGGCAGGGGGGGGCCCCGCGGCAGAGCTCTTGAAGCTGCCGCGGCAGAAGCAGCCGGTTTTTTTTTTTTTTTTTTTAACTTGGGATGCTTAAGAATGTTTTTTGCGCGGGGCCCCCTGAAACGCGGGGCCCTGTGCAAAAAACATTCTTGCTCAATGGACGGGCCGGCCCTGGCTCCGTGTAGGACACTCCTATTTGTTGAGATATAAGAGAGAGTTATGTTTATTTTGATTTTATCCTGTTGCTATAAAGGGATCCTCTGTGTCTATCCCATGCCATTTTGAATTCTGTCACTATATTTGCCCCCACCACTTCCATCGGGAGGGCATTCCAAGAATCTACCACCCTCTCAGTGAAAATGTATTTCCTGACATTGCCTTTCAGTTTACCCCCTTGCAGCTTCATGTTATGTCCTCTAGTTTTACAGCTTCCCAGTCTTTTTATTTGTTCTTTAATACTCTTGAAGTATTTCAAGGTCTGAATCATATCTCCCCTGTCCCTCCTCTCCTCCTAAGTATACGTATTTAGGTCTTCAAGTCTCTTCTCATATGTCTTCTGACGCAGGCTCCAAATCATTTTGGTCACCTTCCATTCCCAGTCTTTTTATATCCTTTGTGAGATATGGTCTCCAAAACTGAACACAATATTCCAAGTGCATTAATCACAGAGTGCCGTCAATTCCCAATCTTTGCTCCTAGACCACCAAGTCCTCCTCCCATCATGCGCTAAGCAGTTCAGAATTTTTAACAGGCTGGCTGTTTTAGCATGCAGTAGTAGTTACCGAGGTCCCACAATAACTGCTAATGCATTTTAGTAATCATACCCCTTAAGAGTTGTGAGCAAAGATCTAAGGAGTCAGAGTATTGACAATAGCTCAGGCAACCGTTTGAAGGGTAAATTACTAACAGGCTTTGTGACACATTTTTCAATGGTTCTTCTTTTGTTTGTATATTATATTTATTGTATCATCATTTATCCATTTATGGAAATTTTTTAAGAAAGTGACTTAATTTGTTCCTTATATTGTTTTCCTTAATGTTATATTGGATACATGGGGGGGGGGGTTGCTTGATAGTGAATGTAATATTAATTTTTTTTGTTAAAAACTGAATACATATTAAATTTTTAAAAAATACAAGCCGAATGGAATGCTGTGTAAATGAATGAAATATGAAAAATACAAGCTCCTAGTTTGTTTCAACTGCAAAGTGTTTATGGTTTAGTACATGATTATGATTGGTTTTTGTCATCTTCAGGTTGTCACTGCTTAGTCTGATTTTTTTTTTTCTAGTGATGATACAAAACTGGGAAACATGGATAAAAATAGTGGCTTGGGAGAGCAGCTTAACAAAGCTTATGAAGCCTATCGACAAGCCAGCATGGATCGAGACCAGGCTCGAAAAGACTTAGAGCAAAAGGTAGGGTTTCTATATTCAGTCTATTAGGTAAAAGGAGGATTGTGATATTGTTATACTTCTAATAATCAGAACCTCTGGTTTCTTGTGATCCTACAGTATGGGCTACAAAATCTAGCATTTGCCACAGAAAAATACCCAATCCACATTAAACGCAGGAAACCATAGGCAAGCAACCAAGCATAAGTGCAGAGGGTCCCATTGTCATTATTCTTCCTTCCTGGCCCAAGTGTAATGCATTTTCACAGGCCAATTCACTTTCTGCACCATAGCCAGCTGATTCTGCCTCCTGGAGCTGGAGTCCTGGTGTGAACCATGCCACGGTACAGCATCCCTCATGGTTCAAACTGTGAGTCTGCACCATCTATACATTCCTTTATGTTTGATATGTGGCCTGGACACACCTTTGCAGGGTAGAATCTCAGTAGCTGTGCAAGCCAGAGTAGCAGGATGGATACTCCAATTTCATCTTTCTTGGTTGGTGTTTTTTATTGATGTATTGGATTGGATTGAGTGATTTATTAGTACCACACTAGCCTCATCAACTAGCTAACCAATGCAGCACAAAAAGATTAATCAATACTAGATTGTACAGATGGTAAATAGTTACCCAAGTTTTGATCCAAGTTCGAGTACCTGTTAATTTTAAACACAGATCAACCAATTGAAATGTGTAAGTTTGTTGTTCCATGTAAACCACACTGATGAGGAATAGCGTGGTATATAAGAGAATGTAAATAAATAAATAAATAAATATGATGTTTTTGATTATTGTATTTTGCTGTAAACCACATTGGGTTGTACTTTGTTCAAAAAAGGAAGTTTTTAATTGTAAATTCATATTATTATATGGAAATGGGGGGGGAGACATTGCATGGGAGAAGGAATTGACTGGCCCAGGGACATGTAGGGGGGACCAGCAGAGTAGTGGCAAGGGGGAACATTAACTGGGAAAGAGTGAAGGGATTAGAATCAGGGGCTACTTGAGTGAGAGATTTTTGCTGGGGGCTAGCTGAATGAAATGATGCAGGTGGGGGGGGGGGAGAAGGGAAGAGGTGGAGGGAGTATTGTGAAAATGTATCTAACTAAGGAAAATAGAGAAGACCGAAACTTTTTTTCAAGTACATAAGAAGCAGCACTGACTGTGGAAATTATCGAACAATCGCTCTGATCCCACATGCCAGCAAGATTCTACTGAAGATTATTCAAAAGAGACTACAACCATACCTGGAACAAGAACTACCTGAAGTGCAAGCAGGTTTCAGGAAAGGACGAGGAACGAGAGACATCATTGCGGATGTGAGATGGATCCTTGAAAAGACTAAAGAATACCAAAAGGATATCTATTTGTGCTTTATCGACTATAGCAAGGCTTTTGACTGTGTAAACCATGAGAAACTCTGGGCCACATTAAGAAGCATGGGTATACCAGAACACCTGATTGTTCTCTTGCGCAATCTGTACATTGATCAAGAAGCAACAGTTCGAACAGAACAAGGAGAAACAGAATGGTTTAAAATAAGCAAAGGTGTAAGACAAGGCTGCATACTTTCCCCCTACCTGTTTAATTTATATGCAGAACAAATCATCAGAGAAGCAGGATTGTATGAAGACAACAGAGGTGTGAAGATTGGTGATGCTGATGATACTACTTAGGCGGTGGACCGTGCGGGACCCACTATCTGCTGCTATATGCTCATTCTGTTCAGCGATATGCTGTTTGTAGTTAATGTAAGGTAATGTAATGTAAGTTATGTACTGTGTTCCCTGTTTGTACTCCTAGTGTTTTGTTGTGATGTAATGATAATGCAATGTATGTTTCCCTCACCTTTGTTTAACTTTGTGCTGTATTAACCGCTTTGATTGAAGGAAAAGGCGGGATACAAAACATGTTAAATAAATAAAATAAATAAATAAATTAGTGGCTGAAAGTGAAGATGATCTGAAACATTTGCTTTTCACAGTCAAAGAACATAGTCTCAAAATGGGCCTGCACCTTAATGTAAAGAAGACAAAGATCATGACAACTGGTATAATCAACAGGTTCATCGTTGAAGGAGAAGAAATTGAAATTGTGAACAACTTTAACCTACTTGGATCAACTATCAATAAAGAAGCAACAAGCAGTCAAGAAATCAAACAACGCATTGCTCTTGGCAGAATGGCTATGAAAGACCTAGATAAGATTCTCAAGAGCAGAGATGTCTCTCTCCATACAAAGATTTGACTTGTTCAAGCCATGGTATTTTCAATAACATCATATGGATGTGAAAGCTGGACAGTGAAAAAGACAGACAGGAAGAAAATTGATGCCTTTGAATTATGGTGCTGGTGGCGAATACTGTGTATACCATGGACTACCCGAAGAACAAACCAGTCGGTACTAGAGGAGATCAAACCTAAGCTTTCTTTAGAAGCTCAGATGACAAGACTTCGACTTTCATACTTTGGACACATCATGCGAAGAGAGAGATCATTAGAGAAAGACATCATGCTTGGCAAGATAGAAGGTTGTCAGACGGCTGCCTGGGTGAGAATCTTCACACTCTTGGCAAGTGCATATTTCTATATGATTTGCAAGGTATTGTGGGCAATGTAGTTCATTCACACCAGACACAGCTGCTGACAATAATTTAGTTGTGCTCTTGGGTAAAGCCAATAAGATATTTATTTATGGGGTTATTTCTCCCAACACAGATATGCTTGGTAGCACATAAATTAGGTAACTTGCTTTCAGTGTTAACTTGGAAAAACAAAGTCAAAATCAGGAAAACAACAAATGAAAAGCCACAAAACAAGAAACAAACTGTTCTTTTCAGGTTAACTTCTGATTACTTCCCACATAGATACAGAAGTGATTCTCTCCTAGCTCACAAGCAATTAGGTAAGGCTTAATTGCTAGCAGTTATCCAGCTGAAACCCCTTTAGCTGGCTTGCTTTCTACTGTGTGAGTCAAATCCTGCTTCAGGAGCTTTTCTGAGTAGATTAAAGAACAAATTTGTATTTCTTTGTGATGGTTGCTGTACTTTATAACAGAAAGTTACCAACGGAGTTTAGATAGAGAGCAGTCCATATAAACAGGATCCTCATCTGCTATTATTCCCCCTTGTTCAACAAGCATGGGTTCAATATCATGTATTGGCACAGATGAATCTCTCAATGGAGCATTTTCAGGAGAATACTTGTTTCCCTGCTGTCTTTCAAGGTTATAGCTAGGGCATAGATCAGTGTTCATACCTGAGCTTCCATTGCTGCTAGAGTTCCTCTCTATATAGCCTGGCCAGTATGTAGTCCAGTTCTTATGTCCAGCCTTCCAATCCAGATCCCTGGACACTGGATCTCTCTTCACATACCTTCTGGCACAGGTCTTAGGGTCCCTTCCACGTGCAGCCGTCTCCCTCACAGGTAGCCTCTGGTGATTCCTAGCTCTGCAGCACCATTCCTCTGGCTTTCCCCAGTCCAATGGTGTATGCTGGCCCTTGGAATACCTCCCAGTATACGTACTGCTTTGGACTCTTCTAGACCTCTCAAAGGCTTTTCTCTTCCTTCTTCCAAAGGGTCTCTTTCCCTCTCTGTCTGTCCGGTTTGGCTTCTGCTTCTGATGATCCTTCAGATGAAACTGATGATCAAACTCAAGCTGATTCTCAGGATACTGAGGACAATTCTCTGGATATCCAAGGTGATCATGAAGATGGTAATCTGTAGAATAAACTCTACTCTTATTCTGCTTAGATGAGTGCTCCTCCCTAACACAGCGCAGCTGTGCTGAATCAGGCCCTGCCCTTTGAGATGAGTGCTTAGGGATTACCTCATAGCCCTCCTGATTGAACACACGTTTCCCCACTTCAGCTTCTCTAATGGCTGTTGGAAACCTGGTGCATTCTGGGACTGGTAGTCTTTTATGGGAAAATTCTGTTTTCTTATTTCTACCAGAACTGACAGGTTGCTTGTTCAGAGTCACTTCACCTTTCCTATAGCTCCTTCCTGAGCTATGATAAGCTTCCTTATCACAAGGTCAACGCAAAAGAGGAAGGCCAGCAATGAGATGGATCTATACAGTAACAGCAGTTACGGGTACCAGTCTGTCAACAATGAGCCGCCTGACTGAAGACCGAACACAATTTAGGATAGCTATCCAGAGGGTCGCCATGAGTCGACTCCGACTCGACGGCACTTAACAACAACAAAAAAGCAGGAAGCCTTTGAGGGAGTCAGTTGGACCATTAGATGACCAAGATATAAAAAGAGTGCTCAGAGAGAATAAAGCCATAGTGGAAAAACATTGTTTGATTTGGCCTTGGGCCTTTCATGTAGTGTTTTGGAACGACTAAAGCAAATCATGATGAATCTAAAAGATACGACAGAGCAAATATTTTAACTAACAATTACCAAGTCTGGACTGGATGGTATGCACCCTAGGGTTCTGAAAGAACTGAGAAATGAAATTGCAGACCTATTAACAGCAATCTATAACCTACCATTAAAATAAATGAAAAGTACCTGAGGATTGGAAGGTGGACAATGTGATGCCAGTTTTAAAAAGGGCTTTGGGAGTATCCAGGAAAATACAGACCAGTGAGCCTGACTTTGGTGCTGGGTAAAATGGCTAAGATCATTCTGAAAAACAAAATTACTGAACATATGGATAGACATGGTTTAAAGGGTCAGAGCCAACATGGATTTAGCAAAAGGAAGTCATGCCTTACCAATCTGTTAGATTTTTCTGAAGGGATTAAAAAACATATGGATAAAAGTAAGCCATGAAGCTAATAGGTAACACTTTTTTAATACTAATTGGAGGAAGGTTTTTTGTGTTTTTTTTTCACTGAAAGCACAATTAAGCTGTGGCATTAAGAGACTGAGGGGGCTGTGTCTGCCCCGGCTGGCTCTCACATGATGTGGCGATGTCTTCCTCTCCCATCATGATGGTGTGAAGTGCGGTGGAAGACTGGTGGGTGTGGGGGAAAGAAAGGGAAATCTGTGTTTTGAATAGGAAGACAGGCAGCAAGAACTGGATGTGCAGGGGAAAGGGCGGACGCAAGACCACTGTAAAGAGGATACATGCCAGACAGAGAATGCTCCTTGCAGGACCTGCAAGCTTACCACTGTCCCGACCCTTTCTTCTGTAAATATTTGTAGTATGTCACAGTGTGGGAAGTCTGAGCCTAAGAATTTGTTTAAAGTTGATTCCTTAGCGTCTCTCCAGTCCAGTCCCTTTATTCTGGGTTGTGCCCCCCTTCCAGCAGCTCGGAGACTGAGCACACATTCTTTCTTCTGGTGACGTCAGGGTACATATAGTCCTGGCACCTCCCACCAGAACCAGTTTTGCTCAGTCTCCAAGCAGCTTAGGGGACAGTAAGCCAGCAGTAGGACTTACTGGAGAGACCTAGGGCTAGGATACTTAGTTGTTGGTTTTTTTTGTTGTTTTGGTTTAATTAGCGGTTTCTTTTCCTTTCCTTGAAAAAAAAATAAAATAATAGAGCACTCCTTTTAGTGTGTCCCCTCCTCCCCCCACTTGGTGCTCTCCGGTGTTCAGGGGTGCTTGCAGGAGAAGGTTTGGCTGAGCCGCTGTCTGGGGAGAGGCAGCGTGCTTGCCGAGATTCACCGCGTTTGAAGCCAGGAGCCCAGGCCTTCCTTCATGTCCTGCCGCCGAAGCCCTTGAGGAGGTTGAGCGCGTGGGTGTGAAGAGCAGCAACCGCCGACGAGAGAAGAAATGGTCCCGGCAGGCAGAGGGCAGCTTCTGGTCGGCAAACGTGGCATTCGGAGCCGTTGCTGCAAACTGCGTGTAGCTCAGAAGCAGCCACGCGGTTTGGCAGTGGGGAGCGCAGAGGCCTTCTTCACTCCGGGACTGCTGTGCAAGGTAGGGAAGCACGTGTTGGGGCTTTGCGCCCATTTCTTGCTTCGCGGTTTAACCGCTGTTTCTGCCTTGCGTTTGGAGCCGCAGGTTGCTAGAAAGGGCAGGAATTTAAAAAAAATTGTGTTCTGTTTAGAGGAGATGGAATTGCCTTTCTTTTATTACATATTGGTGTGTGTATATATACCTATATATAAAGATAGACAGATATAAATATATTGATATATAGATACACAGTAGGAGTGGTTACAACAGGATACTCCTTTGGAGGGTTTTTTTTCCTTTGGTTTACCTTTCTTTCAGCATGCCAGCTAGACCGCAGTGTGCGGTCTGTGGGACATGCCGGGGCACTGTGTCCGACACTGGAGTATGTAGGGGTTGCACGACAGAGGCAACCTCAGTGGAGCTAGATATCCAGGGTGGTGCTCCTCAAGAGTTGGTGTCAGGGAGCGAGTCCTCAGCGGCGGCGGGCCTGGCTGTACCCCAGGAGCATTCTGGGCTGCCCCTTTCTCGGCTCCCTCCCCTCTACTTCTGAGAATAGCCAGGAGGCGGAGGGGTGACTTTTTTCCCCGGAATTTGTTCTTTTAATGCATAAGGCATTCTGCCTGCGCAAGCTAGGCACGCAGGGGCAGGGAGGGGGACAAGGGGACCCCATGGGGCGCCCGCCAGAGTTCAGGAGCCAAGAGGAAGGGGTTCCTGCTAAGCTTGCTAGGTTCTTCCACGAGGAGGCCCTCTGTCCCCCTGTCTCGGAGAGTCTAGAAGGGGAGATTTCGGACAGGGAGCTGGGAGACAAGGAGGAGGAGCTTGAGGAGGGCAAGCTCCCCGAAGAAGATCGCGCTAGAATTGTAAGAGTTTTCTGCCGGGAGGAGTTACTGGCGCTGATTGGAGAAGCCCTTAAGATTTTAAATATGTCAGCGGAGGCTCCAGCTTCAGAGGAGGCGCTGGAAGATACACTGATCCAGGCCGTTTGGAAATGCCAGAAAGTCTTCCCAGTGCACTGAGTGGTGAAGCTGACGATCCAGGAGGAATGGGATCAACCAGAATCCTCTATTAGGGGAGTACTCTCTATGTCAAGGTTGTACCCGTTGCCGGAGGGGGAGAAAGAATTGCTCCGTTCTCCTAAGGTGGACGCGGCTGTGTCAGCAGTGACAAAGAAGACCACGATTCCAGTGGAGGTCAGTACGGCCCTCAAGGATTCACAAGATAGGAAGTTGGAGTCGTTGTTAAAGCAGGCCTTTGACGTGAGTGCCTTGGCTCTCCAGGCTTCGGTGTGTGGTGCCTGGGTGGCTCGGGCTTGCCTGAGGTGGTCTCAGCAACTACAGGGGGCCGGAGAGTCCTCGGGAGAGGAGTCTGATCAGGTGGCGAACATCGAATCGGGGGCGGCTTATTTAGCGGATAGCCAATATGATCTCATTAGAAGTTTGGCAAAAAACATGGCTTCGGTAGTGGCCACTCGTCGCTACCTTTGGCTCTGCAACTGGGCGGCAGATGGTTCCTCTAAGGCACGGCTCAGCAGGCTCCCCTTTAAGGGAAGACTGCTCTTTGGGGAGGACCTGGAGAAGCTGGTAATGGATTTAGGGGAGTCTAAGGGAGGTAGACTGCCTGAGGATAGACCGAAACAGGGCCATCCTTCTGCTTCTTTGCGCTCCTAACCTAGGGATTTGCGAAGGTTTCAGTTCTCCCGATCGGCGTCCTTTCAGAAAGGACGTTTCCCTTCCCGAGGCCAGGGCTTTCGGGGGGCAGGCAGGAGTTTTGGAGCCTCTTCCTCCTCCTCAGGCCCTAGAAAGTCACAATAAAACAACGGGGGTCCCGCTGGGAGTTCTGCCAGTGGGGGGTCGTCTCTGGCAGTTCTTTCCTGCATGGGCCCGGGTCACGTCTGATCAATGGGTCTTGGAAGTGGTAAGAGAGGGCTATGCTCTCGAGTTGGCAAGGCCCGTCCCCCCTTCTTTCGTGCTCTCTCCCTGCAAGTCACCAGCCAAGGCTTTGGCGGTACAAGAGACCCTAGCGCGGCTGCGGGGTTTGGAGGAGGTCATTCCCGTGCCCGTATACCAACGTGGTTGTGGTCGATACTCGATTTATTTTGTGGTCCCAAAGAGAGAGGGCTCCTTCTGGCCAATCCTAGACTTAAAGGAGGTCAATCGCTGTCTCAGGATGCCTCATTTTCTTATGGAAACTCTCAAGTTGGTAATAGTAGCAGTGCGGCAGGGAGAGTTTCTGACGTCTCTGGATCTCACGGAGGCCTACTTGCACATCCCCATCCGTGAGTGTCATCAGCAATTTCTGAGGTTTGCGGTCCCAGGGGGACACTTTCAGTTCCAGGCCTTACCTTCCGGCTTGGCCATGGCTCCGCGCACCTTTACCAAGATAATGGTGGTGGTGGCGGCGGCCCTGCACAAGGAGGGGGTGTTGGTTCACCCATACCTGGACGATTGGCTGATTCGGGCCAAGTCCGAAGAAGAGAGCCGAGAGGCAACAGCCAAGGTGGTAGGTTTTTTAAGGAGTCTAGGTTGGGTGATCAACCTGTCAAAGAGCATGTTGCGGCCCTCTCAAGGGATTGAGTTACCTGGGGGCGAAATTCGACACGGCCAAGGGCATGGTGTTCTTGCCGGAGCGCAGGGCAAACGAATTGAGACGGCTGGTGCAGCAGTTCCTCTCCATGAAGGCACCCTCAGCCTGGCATTATTTGCAGGTCCTGGGTACCATGGCGGCAACGATAGAATTGGTGCCCTGGGCCAGAGCGAATATGCGGCCTCTTCAGAGAGCGTTACTCCGGCGTTGGTCTCATCAGCGTCAGCCCATGTCAGTGACACTCCCCTGACTGACTATGGAGGCCTTGCAGTGGTGGCTTCGACCAGCAAATCTGGAACGGGGCATGCCTCTCAAATTCCCTTGTTGGGTACAGCTGATGACGGATGCCTCCCTAGCCGGCTGGGGGGCTCATTGCGAGGGCCAATTTGCCCAAGGTTCCTGGTCGCCCCAGGAGGCTCAGTGGTCGATCAAGAGGCTGGAGCTCCGGGCAGTAGCGTTAGCCCTCAAGGAGTTCGAGCCGATTCTTCACCAAAAGACGGTCTGGGTACTGTCCGACAATATGACCGCAGTGGCTTACATCAACCGGCAGGGCGGCACGAGCAGCCCTCTTCTGGAGGAGGAGGTGGAGGGGCTGTTGAGCTGGGCCTAGGCACACCTTTTAGCCTTGTCAGCGCAACATGTGGCAGGCGTGGAAAACATAACGGCAGATTTTTTAAGCAGAAACAGAGTCGATCCGGGGGAGTGGATGCTTTGTCAGGAGGTGTAGAAGCAGGTAGTCTGCCATTGAGAGAACCCCATCATGGATCTCATGGCACGATGGGACTCAGCCAAGGCGTCTCAATTCTTCAGCCAAAGAAGGGAAAGAATGTCCGAGGGCTTGGATGCTCTGGTCCAGAGGTGGCCGACCTCCGGCCTGCTGTATGTTTTTCCTCCTTGGGCTCTCTTAGGCAGGGTGCTGCAATGGATAGAGGCGCACCCGGGTTGGGTGATCCTCATAGCTCCAGATTGGACACGGCGGCCGTGGCACGCCGACCTCATGCACCTCCTGGCCGATCATCCGTGGTGTCTGCTGGTCAGGGATGACCTCTTGACTCAAGGCCCGGTTCGCATGCCACCGGTGGATCGATTCTCGCTTACGGCCTGGCTATTGAAAGGGCGCGCCTTCGAAGGTGAGGTTATTCGGGAGCAGTGATTTCTACTTTGCTCAGTTTCCCGTAAGCGCTCCACCTGTTTGTCCTACATTACAGTATGGCGGGTCTTTGAGGAGTGTTGCTCGGTTCATCACAAGAGGCCTCTCGCGGCGTCGGTGTCAGAAGTTTTGGATTTCTTACAGGCTGGTTTCGATAAGGGTCTGGTGGCCAGCTCCCTGCGGGTTCAGTTGGCCGCTATCTCATGTTACAGGGGCAAGGTTCAGGGTAGAGCCCTAGGTGAACATGTGGACGTGAGTCGTTTTTTAAGGGCGGTTGGCCGCTTACGGCCCCAGCAGAGGTCGTCCGTTCCCCCCTGGGATCTTAACCTAGTGTTGAATGCCTTGACTAGGGAGCCGTTCGAGCCAATGCAGGGGGGGGTCCTTGAAAGACGTGACCCTGAAGACGGTTTTCCTGGTAGCCATCTGTTCGGCCAGACGCATTTCAGAGCTACAAGCGCTTTCTTGTCGTCCGCCCTTCCTCACCTTTTTTAAGGAAAAGGTGGTACTGAGGACCGTCCCTTCGTTCTTGCCTAAAGTGATTTTGGCGTTTCATGGCAATCAATCCATCGCTCTTCCGTCTTTCTCGGGTGCGGCCTTAGCAGGGGATGACCCTCGGCTGAGGTCACTGGATGTACGCAGAGTTTTTAAGCGCTACCTAAGCCAGACAGCCTCCTTTCGTAGGTCTGAGAGATTGTTTGTTCTGTTTGGAGGACCGCGTAGAGGGGAGGCGGCCTCCAAGGCCTCTATTTCTCGCTGGGTTAGAGAGGCTATTTCTTCAGCTTATATCCTCAAAGGGAAACAGGTTCCGGTGGGGCTCCGGGCTCATTCTGCCAGAGCTCAGGCGACCTCGTTGGCGGAATGTAGTCTAGTTCCTCCGGTGGAGATCTGTAGAGCCGCTTCGTGGACCTCGTTGCATTCCTTTGCCAAGCATTACCGATTGGACGTTCAGGCGGTGGGGGATGCAGCCTTTGGGGGCTCAGTGCTTCAGTCCAGCCTCACAGGTCCCGCCCAGGTTTGAACTGCTCTATTACATCCCAGAATAAAGGGACTGGACTGGAGAGACGCTAAGGAATGAGTAATTAGACCTTACCTGCTAATTGGTATTCCTGAAGAATCTCCAGTCCAGTCCCTGATCCCGCCCAGGTGACTGTTTGCCTTCTAACAGGATTTGCCGGTCCGAAGCTTGATGCCGGCTGTCGGAGGGAAGTACAGGTATTGGTGGCGTGATGGGATGGAGAACCGGGAAGCCTGGCTATCGGCGGCGGCGGTCTCAGGTAAGCCTTTTTCTCCTTCGGAGGGTGGGGACCTTCCGTGGGGGGTGGGCATTGCTGTAGTTATAGTTGTTTCACAGTTGTTGAAGTTTTTTGTCTCTCCGTTAAGTCTGCTTTGTCAATAGGATACTGGTTCTGGTGAGAGGTGCCAGGACTATATGTACCCTGATGTCATCAGAAGAAAGAGTGTGTGCTCAGTCTCTGAGCTGCTGGAAGGGGGGCACAACCCAGAATAAAGGGACTGGACTGGAGATTCTTCAGGAATACCAATTAGCAGATAACGTCTAATTACTCATTTTAAGATACAAGTACTTATTGTGAGACATTGTCTGAGGTAATAGACATACTGGGGGAGGATGTAGAAAAGGTGAGTATTCACCCTGGTATCAACTCACATGCTAGGGGCTATGCTGTTGCGAGGGAATATTAGCGGTTGTCAGGCAACCACCAGAAAGTGTCTGAAACTACACTAGTTGAAGGCAACCATTGCTGGAGCTATAGTGGGACTTGCCCAGACGTCAGAGGACTTTGGAGGCTCATTCCTGGGAGGGCTTTTTTTTTTTTTTTTACAGTTTATTAAGTTTGAGGTTCAGTTGACCAAATAAACTGTGGCCTTTTAGAATCTCCATTTTATTTATTTATTTAACAGGATTTATATACCGCCTTTTCCTTAAATCAAGGTGGTTTATATTTCATCTCAACTGTTTACATTATAACCAGGTGGTTTACACTGAATTCAAACTGTTACTTTTAACATTGTATAAAGGATGGGGCTGCACAGCATGCAGGCAGCTTAATAAGATCAAATCTTAACAGTAAAATTAGCATAACTTATTTACAAGTTGGAATTGTGTCTGGTGTTCGTTTGGTGGTGGTCATTTCTCAGGGTCCGTTACTATGTGCATGGACAGTCAATGATGCCTTTTGTGATGTTGCCAAATGTTCTATGAACAGGAGTGTCTCTTTATGTAAGAGACATCAAGAATGGGATGGAGATAGGGAAGGGGTGCAGTGGTACTAGGGTTGCCAACTGGATAGTTTTTGCGGCCTGGCTGGTTTTTATATGGCTAGGCTGGCGGTCAGCAGAGAGTTAAAACCAGCATTTGAAAATCTGTTGTTTTTTAGGCTGGTGGTACTCCAGTGGAAACATGTGGCTGGCTTTTTCTCCTTCCATCCCACCACGGGCAGAAGGGAGAAGCCCTGCCATGATTACGGCCTTAATGCAGCTGTCTGCCTTCGGGATCGCATCTCCCGTGGGCAGAAGAGAGGAGCACTGCCGCAATCACGACAAAGATCTCTCTGTCTGCCTATGGGAGATCAGATTCCCGTGGGCAGAAGGAAGGGAAGGCCAGCCATCGCCTGCAGCAACAGAAAAAGATTTTGTGGGAGGGAGGGTGAGGAACTGAGTTAGAGAAGACAAGGAAAATATAAAGGGGCAGTGGGCTTAAAAAAAGGAGAGGATAGGGAGATTTTAGGACAGGGGATGGGAGTGCTAGGGGGTTTGGTGAAGGGGGGAGAGTCTGAAAGGGGAACAGAGTAAGAGAGTCAACAGAAGAGAGGTTGAGATGGGAGGGAAGCATGCAAGTTGTTGCCGAAAGGTGCATTCCTCTTCCTCCAGATCACACCACACACAGGCATCCCACCTCCACACGACAGACGCACATCCCTGCTCCATACTGATACGTTGAAAACCTTAACCTAGTGTGCAGTGATGCCTGCAAATAGAAGGCTAGGAATCATAAGAAAACGAATGGAAAATAAAACCAAGGATATTATAATACCTCTGTATCGTTTCATGGTGCGACCACGTCTTGAATATTGTGTGCAGTTCTGGTCACCATATCTTAAAAAAGATATAGCAGAATTAGAAACGGTACAGAGAGGAGCCACAAAATGGTAAAGGGGATGGAAGGATTACCCCTATGAGGAAAGGCTTAAAAGGTTAAGGCTTTTCAACTTGGAAAAGAGATGGCTGAGGTCTGTAACTTAATGAACGGAGTAGAACGGGTAAATCTGGAAAGGTTGTTTACTCCATCAAAAAGTAGAAAGACTAAAGGACATGCAATAAAGCTATAATGTAACTCGTACATTCTTATACTTTCCGACTTGCGCTGGCCCTTTTCCTGCGTTGGGACCCGCTGCCTGCAGCTTCGGGCCTCGAAATTTTTGCTCTTTTGTCATAGATATTGTTTTCAGCGCTTTTACACCTTTTTCAACCACTGGCCACGGTGAGGGTCTTCGACCTCCTGGGGGTCTTTTTTGCCCCAATGGCTATCTGTTTTAAAAATTATGATCGATGTTCAAAGAACATGTCCATCACTGACATGCATGATTATTGCCTCTGGTGTCTGGGCGCTAACCACGACCCAGAGGAATGCCCCTTGTACAAGAAAATGTCCGTGGATGTAATCCAGAGCTGCCGGCTTAAGCAGGATGATATCTTCCACAAGGCAGACTCCACCCCAGTATCCCTGGTAGCCTCACACTTGAACGCCTCGCACGGCTCTGCCAAGCCACGCAAGGCTCCCGCGACCCCTCAGCGGACCTGCAGGCACTCCAAACAAGGTACTCCGGAGCGAGAACATAAGAAGAAGACCTCGAGGGCCTCTTCCAGAGATGTGGACAGGCACGGGAAGTCCCACACCTGGTCCCTCAGTCTCCGGCGTGATCCCAAGGATTCGGAGTGGGATCGTCCCTGAAAGGTGAGCAGAACAGATTTCATGCCCCCCAGCAACGGACCTGTCTCCCAAGAGCTGTCCCATCAAGGATGCCCCTCTCCTCCTTAACGCCTGACCCGGTCACCCTGGTGTCAGTGTCAATGGCTGCTACCCCCGAGTGGGAAGCCTGTATGTTTGCCCTGGAATGCAGCGTTTCTGCATTCATTGCCTCCCAGTGGGTGCTGCCTGGCTCCACAGGGACCTCGACGACTCCCCGGGCCGCCGCAATGAT
The DNA here is from genome assembly GCA_033557465.1 of Ichthyophis bannanicus. Classification (NCBI taxonomy): domain Eukaryota; kingdom Metazoa; phylum Chordata; class Amphibia; order Gymnophiona; family Ichthyophiidae; genus Ichthyophis; species Ichthyophis bannanicus. The sequence continues at coordinate 654,506,643 of CM066036.1, read as the reverse complement.
CGCTGAGAGCCAGACACCTTGGTCAGATCCTTGGCAAAGTCTCATTCTCGCTCCTGTTCCTTGGGAACGAGGTCTTCGCAGGCGAGCACCTCTTGCTCTGGCCATGCCCCTGCCTCGAAGTATCCAAGACCAGAGCTGCCAGCGCTCCCACAGCCAGCGGGATTTGAGTCCTCCTCGGAGAAATCCGACTGGGAGTCCGGCATTGAGACATCCCCAGAGACTGAAGCCCAATGAGACCTCCCCTCGGACCTGTCTCCACCAGCTGGCAAGCGCCGATCCCCGCCCGAGGACACCTCCTTCCTCAAGTTCATCAGGGACATGGCTTGGGCGCTCTCTCTCTTGACGGACTCGGAGGAGGACCCTTATATGGAGGAATTTGACATCTTCCAGTCCGAAGCACCACTGAAGGAGACTCTGTACCCTCCATCCTTACTCAGCGGCTCCTCAGAATGTGGGAGACCCCTATGTTGGTATCCATAGTCAGCCATCTGCTGGATACGATGTACCAGATCCAGCGTAGCCCGGGCTTTCGTAAGGCGCAACTCCCTCACACTTCCATGGTGGTGGAGTCAGCCATGCGCTAACAAAAGAGCCTGAAGTCGGACTCTTCGGCGCCCCCGGGCACGGAGTCCCATGCCCTCGATGCCCTTAGGTGGAAATGCTACCAGGGCTTGATGCTGACATGCCGTATCCATACATACCAACTCTATATTGACATGTTCCTTGGGACCTAGCCAAGCAGCTCGGGGGTTTTGCGGCTGGCCTTGATGGAGACCACCTCCGGTGTTTCCAGACTCTTTCAAAGTCTGTCTCAGAGTGCCCCAAGTACTTGTCCTAAGCCACCTACAATGGCTTTGAGTCCAGTACAAGGGTGACAGCTGCAGGCATAGGCGCTCGACGCCAGGCCTGACTCCAATCGTCTGATCTCAAGCAGTGGGTACAAGAGAAGCTTCTTGATGTCCCCTGCCTCGGTGAACAGCTTTTCAGTAAGCCTATGGAGGACAAAGCGGCTGAAATAGAGACAGAGTACATCGCTTGCACCCGGCTCTCGAATAAAACTTCCACCCTGCCTCAGAAGAAGCCGCAGGGCAAGAAACCTACTTTCCTCCTGAAGAGCCACCCTTACTGGGACCCAGATCTTTCAGCAGGGTCCTCATGGCAAGGGAACGGGCCAGGCCCCAAACCCCAGCCGCCTGCCCCAGCCCAGCCAGGGTCGGGATTTTGACGCCATCGGCATAGCCTCTCTTCCACTGCAGAACCAGCTCCCGACAGAGGGGCGCCTGGTTCACTTCACCCACTGGTGGACCTCCATCACCACCAACTCCTGGACTCTTCAGGTAGTCAAGGAGGGCTACCAACTCTATCTCGACAAGGTCCCTCCACCCTTCTTTCCCAGCAAGCCCACTCGCTCTTCCCTGCACCAGAATTTGCTGAGGCAAGAGCTCACGGTCCATCTCAAGGACAGAACTGTAGAGCTCATGCCCCATCACTTGAGGCAAAGGGTTTTACTCCAGGTACTTCCTGGTTTCAAAAAGGACAGGGGGCCTAAGGCCCATCCTGGACCTAAGAAATCTCAATAAGTTTCTGGTGTGGGAGAAGTTCAAGATGCTTTCCCTTGGAACACTGCTGCCCTACCTCCAGCAGGGTGATTGGCTATGCTCCTTGGACCTAAAGGATGCCTATACCCACATCCTTATCCACCCAAGTCACAAGACAATACCTCAGGTTCATGGTAGGAGGCGACCACTACCAGTACAGGGTACTCCCATTCGGCCTCGCCTCCACCCCCCAGAGTCTTCACCAAGTGCCTCTCAGTACTGGCAGTCTATCTCCGCCTCCACGGAGCCTTCATCTTCCCCTACCTCGACGACTGGTTCATCAAGGGGGACACGGCCTCAGAAGCCGGACAGGCTACAGGCCACACTATTCAGGTCTTACAACACCTGGGCTTTGTGATCAGCCAAAGTCCACCCTCACTCAAAACAAGTTAGATTGGAAGGTCGACATGAAAATGTGTTGGATAGACCCCGATTCTTAGAAAGATTAAGAAGCTGTCTAAAACAGACTTCCAACCCACCTGATTTGTTTACGTCAGTCAAGAAAGGGTCTCAATACAGGATACGGCACCCACGTTGCCATAGCAAGGAGACTAGAGACAAACAGCCGCCTTGTAAGGCAGTTGAAGAAGCTGCAATTACAAGCTGTAGTGAGGCTGAACACTCAGCTTGTAATATTTTAACTCGGGGGATATGTCATGAGGCTGGAGCTAGAAAAGAAACAGTGTTGAAAAAAACTCCTGATTTTCATGGAACTCAGAAAAGGCAGAGAGCGCAGTTCCAGCGCAGCTCAGCCAGAGGGCACATGAACAATCACACAGTACCTGAAGCAACGTGCTCTAGCTCTGATCACATTAGTAATAAGCAGTTTCACCTGTCCTCAAACTTAGAACGTGCATACCGGAAATCCTTTTATAAAGGAAACCAGATGATCAGTGAGATAGGAGAAAGAGGAGGAACAGGAACAGAAACAGGAGGAGGCAAGAGCAAGTGCTGGGAAAGTGGCAAGAGCGAGGTCAGAAGGACCGGCAGCAGGACCAGTGAGAGAAGCCTGGAAGAGGAAGGCTTCCATGTGCAGCTAATTCAAGGAGACAGAATCCAAAAGAGGTATTCTCAAAGGGATAAAGTCCAGAGAGGCCAAAGATATTGGAACGGAGTCCAAAGCCAAGCAAACCAAAGAAGCAGCTTGCCTGATGAAAGCAACTCTCCTAGCCCAAGTAAGTCTCCTATGCTAAATCAGAAAGGCACAAGGAAAAGAGATTCCTTCTACAGTGATACTTATGCCAAGAAACACAGAGAGTGGAAATCCACGTCAGGTTTTCCTGGTAACTCTGATTGTAGAGCAGTGCACAGAACAGCTTGTCAGCCTGAGAAGCTACGTCGTAAGCTGAGTACTGGGTGTGGCAGCCTACAGAAGTCAAGGTATGAAAAGCCTTTCGTTATAAGGGAAAGTTTAAGTGATGAAAACCTTATGGAAAATAGATAAGCCTCAGAAAGTTAGAAGAAGTAAAGCTAACCTTTTAAAAGTACTTCCCAACAGTGTGATAAGGAAGTTGTATGAGAAACAGAAGAACCACTGTGAGGAGTTAACAGATATTGAAGACAGTCATAGCATTGAAGAAGGGAGTGACCCAGAGTCCAATGGACTTTGATTGTGAAACCAGTGTTCCCATTCCTCAGAGTGAACCAATGGAATGTAACTTTTGTTCAAGAACTAGCTTGATTGCCTTGCTAGCTGTATAGAGAAAAGAGAACTCTGCATATGGTGAAGTTGTTAACCATTTGTTTCCTGATGTTAATTTCTATTGATTTAAAAGAAGCCTTAACCCAGTTAAACAGTTAATTGTGAAGCCTACAACCCTTAACTGTTTATACAACGGTGGAACCTTTTTGTTGGAAGAAAGAATTACCTTCATTTTCTTTTGTGTCTTATTGAACCTAAGCGTTGACCGGGGAAATAAAGCCTTATTACCCTACACTTTGGCATAGACTGTTCTTTATAAGGAGTTCTGCACTACAAGGACCAGAATCCTCCTGGTCCTTCAGCTCAACCACTCCTTAATATAAATTAAATGTCACCGGACGCCCTTATTTCCTATGCCAGTAGGGGCGCCTGGGGACAGTATCTCCAGGGATCTAGAGAACCTTGCTCCTATCCTTCCTGATGACAAACGTGATGCATTCCAGGCCTTAATCAGGCAAAATCAGAATACATCCAAGTTTCTTACCAGAGCATCTTTCGATGCTTTTGAGTCATCCAGCAGAGCTTCAACAGTCTGCATCATTGCTCGCAGAATGGCCTGTCTCCAGGCATCTGACCTTGAACAGTGGGTTCAAGATAAATTATCCAATACCCCTTGCTCTGGGGAGAACATCTTTGGAAAGGTTGGAGAGAAGAGGCCGGAGAGAATGAGACAGATGATCTCACCTCAAACGACTCTCCAGAAAGACTTCAGACTTTTCTAGGAGAGAGGCTAATCCAAATAAGTCTTTCTATCCCAAAAAGAAGAGATATTATCCTGCTTATTCACCTGCAGCTGCTTACCGACCTCAACAGCAACAGCAGCGACACCAGGGCCCTCACCAGTCCAAAAAGCCTAAGATACTTAAACCACAACCAGCTGCACAGCCACAGCCAGCACCTGGTTTTTGACTCCTTCCTAGAGAGCAGAGCTACTCTGCTCTGCAGGGTCCCCAACCCCTTCACATAGCAGACAGACTCTCTTCCTATGCCCACAGGTGGCACCTCATCACATCAGAGCAGTGGATTCTCAACATCGTCCAATGGGGCTATTTGCTTTACTTCGAAAGCTTACTCCCCACCACCTCCACAAGGGATTATCCTGCAGGTGATTCATGCATGGTCTCTTTCTATCCAAGCAACCAATCAGACCACCACCGGTGGCCTGGGATCTCAACGTGGTCATAGCGCAACTTCTAAAGCCTCCTTTCGAGTTTTTAGCAACTGCTTCTTAAAATTCCTCTCTTGGAAGGCTTTCTTCCTCATTGCCCTCACCTCAGATTGTCGCATCAGCAAACTACAGGCTTTGGTGTCAGATCTTCTGTACACCCGGTTCCACCATGGTAAGGTGGTTCTCCGTACACAGCCACACTTTATACCAAAGGTGGTCTCAGCCTTCCATCTCAACCAATCCATCATGCTACCAATCTTCCCCAGACTGCACCCCTTTAAGGAGGGAGGAGCGCTCCACACTTTGGATTGCAAGTGTGCTCTGGCTTTGTACTTGAATAGAACCAAGAATCACAAAAAATCCTCTCAATTATTTATTTCCTTTGATTCAAGTCACCTTGGACTTCCAGTATCGAAATGCACCATATCTGACTGGATTGCAAATTGCATCTCTCTTGCCTACACTCAAGCAGGACTCTCCCTTGAGGGTCACATCACTGCTCACAATGTGAGAGCCATGGCAACCTCAGTTGCCAACCTTCATTCCGTCTCCATTGATGAAATCTGTCGAGCACCTACCAGGTTCTCCATTCATACCTTCGCTGCGCACTACTACCTAGACGGGGAATCCTGTCAGGGTGCTGTCTTTGGCTAGCTGTCCTCCAGCATCTTTTTGGGACTTAACTGCAACTCCTACCCTCCATCCCAGACTTTTTCTGGCACTACTCCCCTGTCGATGGTCTACCAACTGCAATTGAGTCCAATGGGACTACTTTGTATCCACACCACCTTGGCTCTGTCTTTTAGCCTCAGGGATACCACTTTGACCAACTCCAGTCTAGTACCTGGGAGCTAGTGAGTCTCCTATGTGAAGACTGCATTCCTGCTTGTTCCTGGAGATAGTGTTGTACCTCTCCAGTAACAGGTGATCTCCGGGAACAGCAGGAATTGGTCTTCATAACCTGCCCTAGGAGTTAGAGGGTATTCTTTTTCCTCTGTCTCTCAGCTACAAACTCAACTGAGGAGAGGACTTGGGAAGGCAGATGCACAGGTTCTGTGGATTGCTCCCACAAGCTTTCCAGTTGGATGCTGGAGAGCGTTCCCTTGCGGGCTCCGTCAGTAGCAATGATACCCATATGTGAAGACTGATTCCTGCTGTAGAGATCATCTTTTACAGGTGAGTAACAACGCTTACTCCTTTTCTCCAGCTCTGCTCTCTTACCCATTTCCTTATGTTTCCTTTACTAACAGGCCGATGCAGAAAACTAGAGCAGCCTTTACGCACAGATAATGCTACTTTTAGGCACAATTACTGCTACAACCAAATTCAGAAAAGAGACAGACATGCACGTAAATAGCAAAGGGAAAGCTAGCACACACATAACACCAAGAGTATTTAAATGCAGATGTAGATACTTTGATTCTAGTAAGAAATTGTTTGCTGTGCCTAAATGTAATGTAATGTAAACCGCTACTGATCGCTGGAAGAAGCGGTATACAAATGTAACCAAATAAATAAATTATAGGCAAATGAGCTGCGCATATTGAAATGTCATGTTAATATTGTCTGTGCCCGATGCAGAGAAATGCATAGAGTATTTCATAACCAGCCTTAGCGCCATTATCTCTACACCTGGTCTTGAGGTGGCTTAAACATCTAGCGTGTGCCCCCGACAGTATTTAGATGGTATTAGTGGCTTATATCCATCAGCAAAGTCCCCAATGCCATCAAAATATTGTCGGGAGGCCAGTGCCCCCGACAGAAAGCAGATCCCTGGTGCTCTCCCCCACCCAACTAAAAATAAACCTGGTGGCCCCGAACTCCCCATCCCCCACCCAGTACCTTTACAAAGGAGCAGTAGCCTAATGATTAGAGCACAGCTTGGGAACGAAGAGACCAGGGTTCGATTCCCACTAGCACTCCTTGTGGCCTTGGGTAAATCACTTAACCGTCCATTGCCCAGAAGAATCCAAGTTATCAATGTCCCTCTTTAATGTACATTACCAAGTTAAGTTACAATGTAAACCGCTTTGATTAAAATGATAAAGCGATATAAAAAAACCTGTTAAAGAATAATAATAATAATAATAATCAAATACTGTTGGGGCGCATATGCCAGTTAGTCATGTGGTGCCCCTGTTTTTCTGGGAGAGCAGACTTCTGTGCGCATGTGTTTGGCTTGCTCTCCCAGTTGAACATGTGGCTAATTTGCATATGGGCCCCTTTCTGCATTCCCGTGCTGAAATCGCATACTATCGGTGCACTGCCAAGAGGTATACAGAGTTTATAGCCTGCGCTGAAGTTGCAGCTTTCTGCATCAGCCTATAAATTTGAGATGCAGAGCATAAGCTCTTCTGCAGTTCATCAGGTGCTATTCAAGGAGAACTTGGCCTGCATCCCCTTCACCAGCAAAGTTGTGAGATCTTCCACACTCTTTGAATTGTATAGTCCTGTTGCAGCCAAGTAAAGCTAATGCGCCTTTAGGATCACTATGTTCCTTCAAAAAGCTGTGGGGGTGAGCACATACTGCTCCACTCAGAATTCTGAATGTATGTAAAGCCTTTGTATCCAGCTTATGTTTCCAGAGCGCCCCTACTAGACCAGTCCAGACTATAGCATTAAGTCCCCCACCAGCAGATGTGAGACAGAGAAAATACTAGAAGAGTTCAGTGACTTTCTTAGTGCCGCCTTCCCCAGTCCAGCTAGGGGGTCTCCAGTAATTTCGCTGTCTCAGCAGATGGTGGATAGTTTTGCTTTAGCTCTGCACAGCTTAGCAATTTTGGCAGTATTCAAAATATTGAAAAGATGTAGAATTGGACCAATTTTGATTGTTAAATAGATGAGGTTCCCGGAGATTGGCTCTAAGAAGATAGTGTCATCTCTGATGCCCTGTTTCATGAGATATGCCTCTGGTTTGGTACCACCAGTATATTACTTTCTACAATTCAGTGCTGCTGGTAATTGCATTTTATGTATTTATTTTATGTCGTACCATTTTTTTTATTGAATTGCCTAATTTCTATATGTTTTCAGTAAATCATAACATTTAATCTGATTTGTTGATATCAGTTTTATAAAGCACTAGGAATATAACAAAGCAAAGAAAAGTTTGAACCAGGAGAAATGAAAAGTAATTTTAAGTATCTTTTAATATATTTTGCAGTTACCACGCTGTCTTCCTTCAGCATTAGTATAAAGGAACTATTAAATTTTTTTGAATGTCTGTAAACTATTTATAATTCTAAAGAAGCAGAGTAGGACTTGAAAGAAAATAGTGTTGTCATGGATTTGTAGTTCATACTGTGAGGAAAGGCTGGGCAGTTGGTCCATCCAGTCGAAATTAACATGGCCGTGGGGGAACCACTGGACCCCCTGTTCCGTAGCTTAGCTTCTGCATTATTGCCAGTGATGGGATAGAGAAGGATTCTTCAAGGCAGGTTATTAGGCAGGCCTAGGAATAAATTCTCAAACCCCGCACTTGCTGATTTGGTCCTGAGGTGGGAGATGGGGCGGGAATGCCGGAGACAAGTAAGACACCTTCCTTCACTCGTTGGGTCTCTGTTGCTTCCTCCACCCACCCACCCACCCATCCTCTTGTTGAAAGGAGTTGTATATTTTCTTGATGATTTGGGTTGTTTGAAAGATGCAGTGTTATCACAGCTGGAAGGGAATGGAACACCTAGCTATATATGAGAGAATGTGGCAAAACCCCAAATGCAAGCTCAACTGAGAATGCCATTGGTGCTGCAGAGGTTGCAATGCTAGATGTTGGCAGTCGAACATTGAGCAAGTACCCCTTGGACTTTTCTGGGCAGTGGAGGAATATTTTTATTTATTTAACAAGATTTATATACTGCCTTTTCCTTAAATCAAGGTGGTTTGCACTTAACTCAAACAGTTTACATTTAACCTTACATTTAATATTATAGACAGGGTGGGGTCGCCCAGCATGCAGGAGAAGGGGTTGGGGGTGACTCACCGGCAGCCCACCTGCAGCTCCCTGACTCACCGGCAGCCCTTTTACTGCCCCCAACCACCCCCCCCCCCCCGACTCACCGGCAGCCTTTCGTTTTCGCATGATTGCAGCAGCACAGCTGCTGAAGCTTTTCCATTTGTTCCCATAGCTGTGCTAGATTCCATTGCTGGCACCATGCTGTTTCTGATTGATTTATTTTATTTATTTATTTATATATTCTCTTATATACCGTGCTATTCTGCATCAGTGCGGTTTACATTGAACAAACTGAAATTACATTGAACAGGGCATTATAACTTGGAGATAACTATTTTTTTACAGGGAACATGGGCTATGGAGGGTTAAGTGGCTTGCCCAAGACCACAAGGAGCACCTGTGGGAATAGAAACCCCAGTCCTTCCGGCCCAAGGTTGCTGTCCTCTAGTGGGATTTGAACCCCAGACCTTTCGGCTTGAAGTACCTTGCCCCAACCACTAGGCTACTCCTCCACTTCTGATGGGGAGTGCTTCTGTTTATTTATATATTTATTTTATTTAACAGGTTTTATATACCGCTCTATCCTTCAATCAGAGCCGTTTACAAGATATATAGCCTTACATCTAGACATTGGAATAACTAAAGCTTAATTTCAATAAACATTGGATTGCATTGGGGTTATAAGGGAGCGCTTAGGGAGGGGAGGGGAGGGAGCACTAGCGAAGGGAGCTTCTAGATTGGGAGTATGAGGGGGAGCTATTTATAGTGGAAGTTATTTGCAAAGGGAAGAATGCTAGTAGGGGGTGCTGAGGGGGTTCAAGGGACCTTATTTACAAAGTGAGCTATATACAGCGAGGGAGTAAGTTGGGGTAAGGGCTTTTTACTGAAAGTAGGAGGAAGATAGGGTAGATTATGTGATGGCCCCATAATAGTCCTTCAGCATAGTAGTTTACCTTTTGAAAAAGCATGGTGCCGGCCTCAGAATCTAGCACAGTCATGGGAGCAAAATGGAAATGTTCCCACACATATGTTGCTTCTAACAGTGAAGCAGGATTGGGCACTCTTAAAGCTTGTGCGCCTGAGCCCGCCTCACTGTCTTGCGATGCTAGTGTCTGTCCAAATTTGGCGCAGGTGGGGAATTCTGTGTACAGAATTCCCCCAGGAATAGGAGGATGTTCCATTTAATCTCCAGGAACAAGCAGGAATGTAGTCTTCACATATGTGTATCTTTGGTACCGACGGAGCCTGCGCGGAAACGCTCCCCAGCGTCCAATTAGAAAGCTTTTGGGAGCATCCCACAGCACCTGCATGCTGCCTTCCCGCCTTTCCCAACTGTCTCTCTCCAGTTCTTCATTTTCCGCGGAGCCGGCAGGTCGCACTTCCTGTCACCGCAGAAAATATCCCTTTTATTTCTCTTTTTTGTGGTCTGCCTTCCTTCGACACTACACCGGTACCGCCGGTTCTTTCTTTCTTTTCCTTGTAAAAAAAAAATCTTTCTTGGAGTCTCCAGCTTTTTTCTCCTCTGGTGCTACGCGCCATTTTGGGCACTAGGCCCAACTTTCTTCTATAATGGAAAAGCCCGACTTGTGTTTTAAAAAGTGTTCCAAGTGTGGCGATACCATCTCCGTCACCGACAACCATGAGTGGTGCCTCAAATGTTTAGGTCCTGACCACTCTATCTCCGAGTCTGTTGCCTGTGGGATGATGTCAAAGAGGGGTCAGCAAAACCGAGCTGCTAAACTTAGCACCCTTTTTCCCTCCGATGCAGCTTCTGTGGCATCATCTTCCAGGGCTTCGTCTTCCTCCCATGGATCTCAGGTAACTAAACATAAGTCTAGCCGGTCCTCAAAGGGTAGATCTCCTTCTAAGTAGCGAGATGCCTCTGGCGTTGCCCTTGAGGGACTCACACCGGCAAAATTTCCCCAGCGGGACGCTTCGGCTTCCAAAGCATCATCGGGGCTCCAGGATGTTCTCGAGGCCCCAACCTCGGCAGAACTACTGGTGCCATGCTCTGGGGTACCGGCCGCTTCGTCCGGTACCGATATCCAGGCATCGGCGTCGTCGATAGACCAGAGATTCTTGGCTATTGAACGCAGTCTGGCGGCTCTTCTCTCAGCATCCATGCCCCCGAAATTGCTTCAGACAATTCAGCCGGTACCGGTACCGACATCGGTACTGGGGCCAACTGCATCGACGTCGGCAGGTGAATTACTGGTGCCAACGCAGGCTATGCCCTCTGGTACTGACAAGTCGGTACCAGACCCTGTCGATACCGACTTCGATCGGTACCGGTATCGTGCGATGCACGATTACCCGGATAGGAGATACTTTGAATCCTCCGACAAGTCTGAAGACTCTGACAGCTCTGTCGCTACCAGAGTACTTCTTCCTGAGGATTCTTCCTCTCCTAAACGTAGGATGTCTCCTCCAGAGGATATATCCTTCCAGGATTTTATCCAAGATGTGGCTCGAGGTCTTTCCATCACAGTGTCTCCTGAAACAGAGCCTAGGGCAAAGGAATTGGAGATTTTACTGTATCCTAAAGCTCCCAAAGAGGCAGCTACTTTGTCTATTCATGAGATCTTGCATGATCTCATGCTAAAGATGTGGGAAACACCTCTTACCACTTCTCCTCATTCTCGTAGGCTCAATACCATGTATTGAGTTCCTCCCTGTCCTGGATTTCAAAAAACTCAGCTGCCCCACCATTCCATGGTGGTGGAATCGGCTATGAGAAGGATCAAGAGTGCAAAAAGACATGCATCTAATCCTCCAGGACGTGAATGTAGAACTCTTGATGCCTTTGGGCATAGAACCTTCCAGGCCTCTATGCTTTCTGCCAGGATTAGTTCCTACATTTTATATATGGGAATGTTCCTTAAGGAAGTTACAGGGGATCTAGAGCTTATGAGTCCTCTACTTCCTGATGATAAGAGACAAGATTATCTTGCACTTATCAAACATGCTCAGGATGTTTCCAAATTCGTAAATCGTGCAGCTTTTGATTGTTTTGAGTGCATAAGCAGAACTTCTGCTATTGCCATAGGCGCACGTAGGATTGCTTGGCTCCAGGCATCTGATTTAGAACTTTGGGTACAGAACAAATTGGGGAATATTCCTTGCATTGGAGAGAATCTCTTTGGCAAAAATTGGCAAGAGAAAGCTAATGAGCTAGATGCTGATAATCTCACTTTGGATAGATTATCAAAATCTACAGCTGACCCTGCAAGGAAAAAGTCCTATAAAAAAACATTCTTCACTAGAAGGAAGAAGTTCTACCCCTCCTATACCCAACAAGGGCATCGTTCAGGTCAGTCTGCCCAAAAGGGTCAGCAACCTAAACAAAGAAAAACAAAGGTTGCTAAGCCTCAACCGGCTCAGCAGACTCAGCCTCCACAGGGGCTTTGACGCCCATCTAGAGAACTTTGTCTTCCTGGCCCTGAACGGGCCAGAGCCTTCCACCATTCCAGGAAGGTTATGTTATTTTGCCCCCAGATGGGGGCAGATAACAGCAGAAAGTTGGACTCTATCCATTGTAAGAGAGGGATACAAGCTTCACTTCTTCAGCATGCCCCCTCCTACAATGGTAAGACAGTTCAATTCTCAGACCTCTCTCAACTCCCAGTTAGATCACGTGGTCAGTCTGCTTCTTGCCCAAGGGGCAATAGAAGAAGTACCTATTCATCAACAAGGTGCAGAGTTCTATTCCCCCTTTTTCCTTATTCCAAAGAAAACAGGAGGGCACAGACCCATTTTGGACCTCAGAGAATTGAACAAATTCCTGTTCAAAGAGAAATTCAAAATGTTTTCTCTAGGAACTCTACTGCCATACCTTCAGAGTCAGGACTGGCTTTGTTCTCTAGATCTCAAGGATGCGTACACCCATGTTCTCATCCATCCAACTCACTGAAGGTTTCTTCACTTTCTATTTCAAGGGAAGCACTACCAATACAGAGTTCTTCCTTTTGGCCTGGCCTCGGCACCAAGGGTGTTCACAAAATGCATGGCTGTGGTGGCAGCATTTCTCCGCACCCTAAAAATATTCGTCTTCCCTTACTTGGACCATTGGCTCATTCGAGCCCCATCAGAGCCAGAGGCCAGAATTTCCCTATCTCGCACAATGCGTATCCTCCAATATTTGGGACTTGTCATAAACTTCCCAAAATCCAACCTAGTTCCCACTCAGTCTCTAGAGTTCATAGGAGCCCTGTTGGATACCAGACAGGCAAGGGCCTATCTTCCACAGTCCCGCTGCCTTCGCATTGTGCAGTGAGCTTCCCAAGCAATGCTAAAGTCTCACCTCACTGATCGGGAAATGCTACAATTGCTAGGCCACATGGCATCCACCGTGCATGTGGTCCCTTATGTCCGCCTCCATATGAGAGCAGCCCAGTGGACTCTTATCCACTCAATGGACTCAGGCGTCAGGTTGCCTGTCAGACAAAATAGCAACCTCAGATTGTCTTATGTTGTCTCTCCAATGGTGGCGGTCACCCCAGAATCTGTTGGTGGGGTCCCCTTTTCAGCAATGCCCACCCCAAGTAACTCTAACAACAGATGCCTCACAGGTGGGTTGGGGAGCCCATTTCCAAGGCCTCTCTACCCAGGGTACCTGGACTCCACAGGAGACCATCAATCTTCTAGAACTCAGAGCAATCTTCCTTGCTCTTTGAGTCTTTCACACCCAGCTCAGCTACAAAACTGTCCTAATTCAAACGGACAACCAGGTAGCCATGTTCTATGTGAACAAGCAGGGTGGAACAGGCTCTCTGTCACTCTGCAATGAAGCTTTGCGACTTTGGGCCCTCGCCAGAGAACATCAGATTCATCTCCTTGCAGTGTATCTTCCAGGCATTCAAAACTCTTGGGCAGACAGACTCAGTCGAGTTCTGCTTCCACACGAATGGTCTCTCCAAGCAGACCAGGTGGCCAAATTTTTCCAATTTTGGGGAACCCCGGACATAGACCTCTTTGCAAGTCTGCTGAATGCCAAACTTTCCCCGGTTCTGTTACAGAATTCCAGCTCAGGGTTCTCAGGCCAGGGATGCCTTCCTCCTCCATTGGGGTCGGGACTTTCTGTATGCCTTCCCACCCATTCCCCTAATTCCCAAAATTCTATTCAAGCTTCAGAGAGACAGAGACCATATGATTCTCATAGCCCCACATTGGCCACGACAAGTGTGGTACCCTCTGCTCTTACATCTCTCTCAAGCTCCATCTCTGGAGTTAGGATCTGCTCCAGATCTCCTATCCCAGGAGGACGGGATGCTGTGGCATCCCAATCCCCAGTCTCTACACCTCAGGGCCTGGTTGCTGAAAGCCTAGAACTTCATGGTCTTAACCTTTCTCAGCAAGTAAAGGATATCCTTTATGCTTCCAGGAAACCATCCACAAGACGCTCTTATGCTTTCAAGTGGAAAAGGTTTACCGTGTGGTGTTCGCAGAAGGATCTTAACCCTCTTGCAATACCTCTGGAATCATTACTGGAATATCTCCTTTATTTGTCTAATGCAGGGCTTAAGACCAATTCAGTGAGAGTTCATTTGAGTGCTATTGCAGCTTCTCTCAAACCTTTAAATGGGCAACCTATTTCCTCTCATCCCATCATAGCAAGATTTATGAGGGGCCTTCTTTTAACTAAGCCTCCCATTAAGCCACCACCGGTGGCATGGGATTTAAATCTGTTTCTTGGCCAGCTCATGAAGCCGTCTTTTGAACCATTGGCTACTACCTCTTTAAAATTTCTTTCCTGGAAGGTTATTTTTCTTATTGCAATCACATCAGCACGTCGCATCAGTGAGTTGCAAGCATTGGTGGCTGATCCTCCTTATACAAGGTTCCATCATGATAAGGTAGTCCTTAGGACTCATCCTCACTTTATGCCAAAGGTGGTTTCACCTTTTCATTTAAACCAAGCAGTTTACCTTCCTGTTTTTTTCCCAAGGCCTCATGCCTCTAATGCAGAAAGGAATCTTCATACTTTGGACTGTAAAAGAGCTTTGGCTTTTTATTTGCAAAGGACGCAGCAACATAGAAAGTCCTCTCAACTCTTTGTTGCTTTTGATCCTAGTCATTTAGGGCTTCCAGTCTCCAAAAGGACACTGTCCAGCTGGATTGCACAGTGTATTTCTTTTGCCTATTGGAGTAAGAACCTTCCTTTTGAAGGCCATGTCACAGCGCACAGTGTGAGAGCCATGGCAGCCTCTATGGCTCATCTTCACTCTGTGTCTATCGACAACATCTGTCAAGCAGCTACCTGGGCCTCGGTTCATACCTTCACAGCCCATTACTGCTTGGACAAGGACTCCCGCCGGGATGCCTTGTTTGGTCAGGCTGTTCTTCAACACCTGTTCCATACTTAATCAACTCCTACCCACCATTCCTGGTAGGATGCCAGAGATCCATGGGGGAAGTGGAGCCCTTTCAAAAGGGCACACAACTTCTTCTCCCTGGCATCTGTAGCTAGGGAGTCCCCATATGTGAAGACTACATTCCTGCTTGTTCCTGGAGATAGCATAGTTACTCACCTGTAACAGGTGATCTCCGGGAACAGCAGGAATTTAATCTTCACAACCCACCCACCTCCCCTAGGAGTTGTATCTCTCTATCTCTCTCTTTTATCTTTCTCTCTCTCTTTGTCTCAGCTTTAAACTCAACTGGAGAGAGACAGTTGGGAAAGGCGGGAAGGCAGCAAGCAGGCAGTGGGATGCTCAAAAGCTTTCTAATTGGATGCTGGGGAGCGTTCCCGCACAGGCTCCGTCGATACCGACGATACCCATATGTGAAGACTAAATTCCTGCTGTTCCCGGAGATCATCTGTTACAGGTGAGTAACTATGCTTTACTTAAAAATGTGTAACAACAAAACCCAAATATGGTGAATAAAAATGTATTACGTGAAACAAAATTCACCATTAAAACCCGTCCTCGAAATTTATATATTTTTGTCGAAGCGCAACGGAGGAGGAATGGAACTGAAATCCACCCACACCAGGTGGTAAGCTGCTTTTATTCAAATTAGGTTCTCCACCACATAAATCTTATGAAAACGTAACTTAACTGAGAATGTCCATATTCCTCAAATGTAGTATCACACCGTTGCCTCGCCAAAGAAAATCGTCTTGCACGACGTGCACGTTTCGGGATAGAACCCTGTCTCAAGTGCCTGTGAGTCGTATTCGCCAGCAACTGTGATTGAAAGAACGCCGTCCCCGCGGCTCAGGACTACGTTATCAGGGCCAATAGGACAAATTTAAACAGAGAACCCTCCAATCAAAAGAGGGAGTTCCTCATCGTCAAAGAGGAAGCCCTACTATGATTGGACAAGGATTACAACCACCACGAGATCTCACAAAAGGCTGCCCCAGTCAGTCTCCCGATTCAGACCCTGGGGATGCATGGAATTTAAAAGGAAAATCCAGCGCTGTTCCGTCATTGTAATTTTTTAACCCTCTCACCTCCCCGAGGATCAAAAGGAACATGGTCTATTATTGTCCATTGGAGATCAGTTAACTGATGATCTTTTGAGACACAATGCTGAACTATCGGAGCCGAGATGATTTGTTGCCGTAGACGTGAGGCATGTTCTGCCAATCGTTTTTTAATTTGATGGGTAGTTCTACCCACATACAAAAGTTTACAAGGGCATTGCAGCAGGTAGACAACATGAGTTGATAAACAAGTAGTATCCCAGCGGCGCACAAACACCTCCGTCGTGATCGGATGGTGCCAATCCTCACCCGAAATGGTCAGCGGGCAATAAATACATTCTCCACAAGGGGAATGACATCCTCTAACCAGCGTTGGCATCGGGCGATCACTGATTGCTATAGATTTTACTAGGCAATCATTTAGGTTAGAGCCCCTAGAATAGGCGATCATTAATGATTTTTTAAAACATTCATGTAAATGTAAAATAGACCAACGATTGTGTAAAATACGTACTACCTCAGTGCTACGGTCAGTAAATGGAACAACCCCCACTATCTGTTCGGGAGGTGGGGACCTTGACGTTGTATATTGAGGATCCAAGAGCCATTCACGATGAACGTGATACGCTCGACGGTAAGCCTTATCAATAATATGAAAGGGGTAACCCCTATCCAACAAACGTTGTTTTAAATCAGAAGCATGATATTTAAAGTCCTGTGTGGAATGACATATTCTTCTCAATCTAAGGAACTGGCCGTACGGTAAACCTCTACGAAGAGGACTGGGATGAAAACTCCGGTAATGAAGTAAACTGTTACGTTGTACGGGTTTCCTAAATAAGGTGGTCAACAAAACTCCTGCTTCAACATAAATTGTAATATCCAAAAAATCAGTCTTCGATATTTCAATATGTTCTGTAAACTGTATGTTGGATTTTAACGAATTCAACCAAATGATAAATTCCTGAAGCGAAGCCAAATCCGATGTCCAAATGAAAAATATATCATCTAAAAATCTCTTCCATATAAGAACATTGCTAAAGAAAGGAGATGGTTTAATCAATTTCTCCTCCATGTCTGCCATATATAGAGTGGCTACCGAGGGAGCAACAGTGGCGCCTATCGCTATACCGGAAATTTGTTGATAAAACGAACCATCTGATAAAAAATAATTCCTTGTTAACACAAGTTCCATAAGCTTTAACAAAAATGGTCTAGGCAACCGAGATGGAGCGAAGAGAAACATATTTTTTAAAAGTTGTAATGCTTCGTCCTGATTGATATTAGTATAAAGGGCGACCACATCCAGGGTCACTAAAAACACCCGATCAGGCACAGAAATCAAGGACAACAAATATATCATATGGGTAGAATCACGTATAAATGATGGTACTTGACACGCTTCCTGCTTCAAAAAAATGTCACAAAATATTGATAATGGTTCCAGAATTGAACCCCGACATGACACAATGGGCTTGCCAGGAGGAGAAGTTAATGATTTATGGATTTTTGGAACCATATATAATATTGGAATCTTCGGATGTTGATTGGTCAAGAAATTACTCTCTTTTCGAGTGATCCAGCCCTGCGATAAAGCCTCATCCACCAAAGCTGACAAGGGTGGAGCTTTAGTTCTTCAATCTATAGATGATTATTCTCAGTCTTTGCGTCTCCATCTAAATGATTTACAAGTATATCGATTATTGGAGGAAGATCCCACAATACATCTCATTCAAGAGATCAAATTATTGGTGGATGAGGCTTTATCACAGGGCTGGATCACTCGAAACGATCACGACTGAGGTGTTCGTGCGCCGCTGGGATACTACTTGTTTATCAACTCATGTCTACCTGCTGCAATGCCCTTGTAAACTTTTGTATGTGGGTAGAACTACCCGTCAAATTAAAAAACGATTGGCAGAACATGCCTCACGTCTACGGCAACAAATCATCTCGGCTCCGATAGTTCAGCATTGTGTCTCAAAAGATCATCAGTTCACTGATCTCCAATGGACAATAATAGACCACGTTCCTTTTGATCCTCGGGGAGGTGATAGGGTTAAAAAATTACAATGGACGGAACAGCGCTGGATTTTTCTTTTAAATTCCATGCTTCCCCAGGGTCTGAATCGGGAGATTGACTGGGGCAGCCTTTTGTGAGATCTCGTGGTGGTTGTAATCCTTGTCCAATCATAGTAGGGCTTCCTCTTTGACGATGAGGAAATCCCTCTTTTGATTGGAGGGTTCTCTGTTTAAATTTGTCCTATTGGCCCTGATAACGTAGTCCTGAGCCGCGGGGACGGCGTTCTTTCAATCACAGTTGCTGGCGAATACGACTCACAGGCACTTGAGACAGGGTTCTATCCCGAAACGTGCACGTCGTGCAAGACGATTTTCTTTGGCGAGGCAACGGTGTGATACTACATTTGAGGAATATGGACATTCTCAGTTAAGTTACGTTTTCATAAGATATCTCCAGGAACAAGCAGGAATGAGTCCTCACATATGGGTACGTCGGAACCGACGGAGCCTGCGCGGGAAAGCTCCCCAGCTTCCCAGAAAGGAAGCTTTTGGGGCCTCCCACAGCGCATGCGCGCTGCCTTCCCGCCTTCCTGACCAACTCTCTTCAGTTCTTCTTTTTCCGCAGAGCCAGCAGGTCGTGTTCCTGTCACCGCTGAAGAAATTGTTATTTTAATTTGTTTCTTTGACCGCGTGTCTGCCTTCCCCGATTCCGGACCGGTACCGCCGGTCTTTTTTGGTTTATTTCTTTTAAAAAAAAAATAAAAATTATTACTTTTTCTTCACTTGGTGTATTTTTTCTGTGAGGCCTCTAGGCCTTCTCAGGTTCTCCCTCATGGAAAAACCAGCTTCCGGTTTTAAAAAATGCACCAAGTGTACCGGTACTATTTCAATCACAGATACCCATGAGTGGTGTCTTAAATGTTTGGGGCCTGACCATTCCATTCCTGATTGTCCATCCTGCTCTCTGATGTCCAAACGGGGCTTACAGAACAGAGCAGCTAAGTTTCATATGCTGTTTTCTACCGATACTCCAGCATCAACATCCTCCAGGTCTTCTTCTCCTGATGGATCTCAGGTAATCAAACATTCTTCAGGCAGGTCCTCAAAAGGCAAATCTCCCTTTAAGCAGCGAGAGGCCCTTGCATTTGACCCTGAGGACCCTGCCCCAGCCAAACAACCCCGGCGGGAAGCTCCGGCTTCCAAAGCTCCTCCTATGGGGTTACAGGTAGACATCGATGGCACGGCCTCGACCGATCTCCTGTTAGAGTGCTCTGGGGTACCGGCTAACATCGGTACCGACATCCAGGCAGTTGTGGCGACTATGGGTACTATGGTACAATCCATGCAGCAGGCCTTACTGGCTTTCATTAATGCTGCAACGCCATCGGTACCGCGACAATCGGTTCCGATTCCGGTACCGCAACCGATACCGGTACCCAGAGCATCTACTTCCAGTAGCATGCCGGTTCCGGTCTCCGGTTCCGGAGATTTCCTCGATACCGCTCCGATTCCCGGTACGCCCGATGTCGATACCGGTCGGTACGCGTATCGATCTCTGGAAGCAAATAGGCGATACTTTGAATCCTCTGAAGATTCTGATACATCAGATGATTCTGCTGACGTCTCTTTTACTCTTCCTGAGGAGCCCTCCTCTCCAAAAAGGAGAATGTCTCCTCCAGAGGATTTGTCCTTTCAAGACTTCATCATTGAAGTAGCTAAAGGACTTTCCATATCTGTAACCTCTGAAAAGGAACCTAGAGCAAAAAAATTGGATATTTTAGGATACTCTAAGGTTCCCAAAGAGGCAGCCACCTTACCCATACATGAAATTCTTCAAGAACACATGATGGACTTGTGGGAGGCTCCTCTCACCCTATCTCCACATTCTCGACGTTTGGACACCATGTATCGGGTTCCTCCTTCTCCTGGTTTTCAAAAGACTCAGCTTCCTCACCACTCTATTGTGGTGAAGTCTGCTATGAAAAAGATAGAGTACCAAAAGGCACTCTTCTACCCCTCCAGGAAGAGAATGTAGGACTCTGGATGCTTTTGGGAGAAAAATCTTCCAAGCTAGCATGCTTATTGCCAGAATCAATTCATACAGCCTCTATATGGGCATGTTTTTGAAAGAGATTGCATTAAAGATACGTCAGTTTCTCCCCTTTATCCCAGAGGATAAGCAAGAGGAGTTCCTTCTTTTGCTAAAGCAAACTCAAGATGTTTCAAAGTTCTCCAACAGAGCAGCCTTTGACTCTTTTGAGGGGGCAAGCAGAGCCTCTGGCATTGCCATAGCTGCTCGCAGACTGGCTTGGCTCCAGGCTTCTGATTTGGAACCCTGGGTACAAGAAGGCTTGGGCAATCTGCCCTGTACAGGTGAAAATCTGTTTGGCAAGGAGTGGCAAATCAAAGCCACTCAAATGGATGCAGAGAATGCTGCTTTAGATAGACTTTCTAAGTCTACCTCTACCCCTGCCAAGAAAAACCTTTTAAGAAACCTTTCTATAAAAAGACCAGATTTTCCACAAATACTGGCCAGCAATCTTTCCAAGTTCGCTTTGCTCCTAAGCGTCAGCAAACTAAACAGGCCAGAACAAAGTCTACAGGGGCTGCTACAATCCAGCAGTCCCAACCCCCGCAGGGTTTTTGACTTGATTCTAGAGAACTTAACCTTTCTGGCTCTGCAACAACCAGAACCTCTCACCATTCCAGGAAGGTTAACTCATTTTGCTCCCAGATGGGAACAAATCACATCAGAACCGTGGACCCTCTCTATCATCAAGAGGGCTACAAACTACATTTCTCCAGCCTTCCTCCCCATTCCATGGTGAGACAATTCAATTCTCCCCCTTCTCTCCTGTACCTGTTGGGCCAGGAGGTGACCACTCTTCTCGCCCAACAGGCAATAGAAGAGGTTCCTCTTCCTCAACAAGGGTCAGGTTTTTACTCCCCTTATTTTCTCATTCCCAAGAAAACAGGGGGGTACAGACCCATTCTGGATCTCAGAGAATTGAACAAATTCCTATACAAGGAGAAATTCAAGATGCTTTCTCTAGGCATTCTCCTTCCATACCTACAGAGTCAGGACTGGCTTTGTTCTCTAGATCTCAAGGATGCGTACACACATATACTCATCCATCCATCCCACAGAAAGTTCCTACGGTTTCTGTTCCAGGGAAAACATTTCCAATACAGAGTACTTCCCTTCGGTCTAGCCTCTGCTCCAAGGGTATTTACCAAATGCATGGCAATAGTAGCTGCATTTCTACGCACTCTGGGAATCTTTGTCTTCCCATACCTGGATGACTGGCTCATCCGAGCTCCATCTCAGTCCGAGGCTCAGACTTCCCTGGACCACACCAGACGCATACTGCAGTATCTGGGACTTGTCATCAATCTGCCAAAGTCTCAACTCACCCTAGAATTCATAGGGGCCTGGCTAGATACCACCACTGCAAGGGCCTATCTTCCTCAGGCCCGTTGCCACCGTCTAGTGCACTTGGCCTCTCAAGTTCAGTCCAGAAGCCACTTGACTGCCAGGGAGATGCTACAACTGCTAGGCCACATGGCATCCACAGTTCATGTGGTGCCTTATGCACGCCTACATATGAGAGCAGCTCAATGGACTATGTCCACCCAGTGGACACAAGCATCAGGAGCTCTCTCAGACCAAATAGCAACCTCAAAACGTCTTTTTTGGTCTCTCCAATGGTGGATATCCACTCAAAATCTGTTGTTGGGGGCCCCCTTCCAACCTTTGTTACCCCAAGCAACTCTCACTACAGATGCCTCCCAAGCAGGTTGGGGAGCTCATCTCCATGACCTCTCCACTCAGGGCACTTGGTCTCCACAGGAGACCACCCTTCATATCAACCTTTTGGAACTGCGAGCAATTTTCCTTGCTCTCAAGGTCTTTCATACCCTCCTCATCAACATGACAGTCCTTGTTCATACCGACAATCAAGTAGCCATGTTGTACATAAACAAACAAGGAGGGACTGGCTCTCTGTCGCTTTGCAACGAAGCTCTAAAATTGTGGGCCTTCGCCAGAGAGCATCAGATCCATCTCCTGGCAGTGTACCTCCCAGGAATCCAAAACTCTTGGGCAGACAGACTCAGTCGAGTTCTGCTTCCACACGAATGGTCCCTGCACATGGATCAGGTACTCAGAATCTTTCAGGAATGGGGAACCCCGGACATAGACCTCTTTGCAAGTCCGTGCAATGCCAGACTTCCCCGGTTCTGTTCCAGGATTCCGTGTCAGGGAGCTCAGGCCAAGGATGCCTTCCTCCTTCATTGGGGTCAGGCCTTCCTATATGCCTTTCCACCCATTCCCTTGATTCCCAAGACTCTATTCAAACTTCAGAGGGATCAAGGATCTATGATCCTCATAGCTCCACGCTGGCCACGCCAAGTGTGGTACCCTCTACTTCTGCATCTCTCCCAGGCACCCTCCCTGGATCTGGGAGCTGCTCCAGACCTTCTGTCTCAAGAGGAGGGGACTTTGTGGCACCCAAACCCCAAGTCCCTTCACCTCAGAGCTTGGTTACTGAAGGCCTAGACCTTCAAGACTTCAATCTTTCTCAACAGGTGAAGGATATCCTCCATGCATCTAGGAAACCTTCCACCAGGCGTTCTTATGCTTTTAAATGGAAAAGATTTTCCATTTGGTGTGCTGAAAAGGGTCTTAACCCTCTAGCACTACCTTTAAATTCTTTACTCGAATATTATTATCTGACTTTTATCTATCCTTCCAATGTAAATAGATTATGTATATAGTTGACCCTGTTTTCCATGTTTATACTCCTGTTCGATGTAAACCTGACAGCTTGTTGTTATGGTCGTTAAGTTATAATGTAAACCGCACTGATGCTAAATAGCGCGGTATATAAGAAACTGTAATAAATAAATAATAAATAAATAAATCTTTCCAATGCAGGACTTAAAACCAATTCTGTAAGGGTCCATTTGAGTGCTATTGCAGCATCTCTCCAGCCTATCAATGGACAATCTGTTTCCTCTTATCCTCTTATTGCAAGATTCATGAGAGGTCTAACTTTAACTAAGCCTCCCATTAGGCCTCCTCCGGTGGCATGGGACTTAAACGTGGTTCTTGGTCAGCTTATGAAGCCACCCGTTGAACCCTTAGCCACTACCTCCTTGAAATTCCTTTCCTGGAAAGTCATTTTCCTTATTGCAATCACTTCTGCTCGCCGCATCAGTGAACTGCAGGCTTTAGTGGCTAATCCACCTTATACAAGGTTCCATCATGATAAGGTAGTCCTTAGGACAAATCCCCACTTTATGCCTAAAGTGGTCTCACCTTTTCATCTTAATCAAGAGGTATATTTACCTGTCTTTTTTCCAGCTCCTCATGCATCCAATGCAGAGCGGAACCTTCATACTCTAGACTGTAAAAGAGCTCTTGCCTTTTACCTCCACAGGACACAGCAACATCGAAAGTCTTCTCAACTTTTTGTTGCTTTTGATCCTTCTCATTTAGGACTTCCAGTCTCAAAAAGAACACTGTCCAATTGGATTGCTCAGTGTATTTCTTTTGCTTACCAGAGTAAGAACCTTTCTCTGGAAGGCCATGTCACAGCTCACAATGTGAGAGCCATGGCCACATCTATGGCTCATCTTCATTCTGTATCCATCGATCAGATCTGTCGAGCAGCCACCTGGGCCTCGGTTCATACCTTCACAGCCCATTACTGCTTGGACAAGGACTCCCGCCGGGATGCCTTGTTTGGTCAGGCTGTCCTCAGACACCTGTTCCATTCTTAAACAACTCCTGCCCACCTTCCCTGAATGGATGCCTGAGATCCATAGGAAGATGAGGAACCCTTGGGGGGGATCTCCCCGGCATCTTAGCTAGGGAGTCCCCATATGTGAGGACTCATTCCTGCTTGTTCCTGGAGATAGCACAGTTACTTACCTGTAACCTGTAGGTGATCTCTGGGAACAGCAGGAATTAGTCCTCACAACCCACCCACCTCCCCTAGGAGTTATATCTCTCTCTCTCTCTTTCCTTTCCTCTCTCTATTGTCTCAGCTTTAAACTCGAACTGAAGAGAGTTGGTCAGGAAGGCGGGAAGGCAGCGCGCATGCGCTGTGGGAGGCCCCAAAATCTTCCTTTCTGGGAAGCTGGGGAGCTTTCCTGCGCAGGCTCCGACGTACCCATATGTGAGGACTAATTCCTGCTGTTCCCAGAGATCACCTGTTACAGGTAAGTAACTGTGCTTTATGTGGTGGAGAACCTAATTTGAATAAAAGCAGCTTATCGCTTGGTGTGGGTGGATTTCAGTTCCATTCCTCCTCCGGTGCGCTTCGACAAAAATATATTAATTTCAGGGACGGGTTTTAATGGTGAATTTTGTTTTACTTAAACATGTGAGCACCCCAGAATATATAACTGGTTTAAGCACAGTATCAGGCATTGCTGATCTATGATATTTATAAATGTTTTAAGAATACAGTTTTCTACAGATAGATCTACAACAAAGGTTAACAAATTCTGCAACTTTTGTTTTCAAGTTGCTCTAGCAATTTTGTAGTAAATTGATGTAGTTTTTGCATCATTTATAGGTCTGTTTGCTAATTTGTGTTAAGATTTTGCACCTGATGCACCTTTAAAGGCAAAGTTCAGACACACGAAGCGCAAAACCTTTGTAATGATAATAATTGGGAGCATTTTCTAGCTTTCTGAGCAAGGCAGTCTGCTGCTAATGTGAAGCACTGGTCGCTACCATGTGTTAATTGCACAATCACTAATGCAGAATGCAGTTTAGCTATAATTCTAGAGGTGTAGCTAAATGTTCCTTCTTATCTGCTACATTAGATTTTAACATCAGCTGCATGGCAGTTCCTGCCCATTCCCCCACTTCCTAAAATTTCCGCATTAGGTGTTTTAACATGTACCTTAACATTCTGTATTAACTGTAATCATGAGTTAAAATCCCTGTTAAAAGCTTAATGCAGCTTAGTTAAATAAACCCGTTAAAATGCACAAAGCACATTTTTTTTATAGTCTTTCATGTTTATGCTTAAACATATAAACTATTTATAAATAATGTTTACCATGCACATAAAAACTACAATAAATAAATAAATTACAATAAATTACAAACTTTCACTGTGAAATCTCCCTCTTTTCTTGAAGGAAAGAGAGACACCCTTTTTATATTTTTTGGGAGAAGTTCCTTTTTTCCAAATATAGAGATTTACATGTTTGTGCTGAGTCCACTTCAGCAGAATTTGTCACTCTGCATCATAAATACATTTAATGAAATTCATTTTATAAATTGAATACTTTTTAAAAAAAATATAGTAGAATGAACCAAAAAAGCAGAGAAGAGCAATTTGTTTATTTTTATTTAACAGGCTTTTTATACCGCTTTATCATTTAGTCAGAGCTGTTTACATTTGTAACTTAAACTTGGTAATAATGTACATTAAAAAGGGACATTGATAACTTGGATTCTTCTGAGGCAAAGGAGGGTTAAGTGACCTGCCCAAGGCCATAAGAAGTGCTAGTGGGAATCTAACCCTGGTCTCTTGGTTCCCAAGCCAGTGCTCTAACCACTAGGCCGCTACTCCATTGCAGGTGAATAAACTCCACACATAACACACAAAATCCAGCGTTACAGAGAATCCTCAGAAAAGGCTGTTAATAGGATTATTTCTACTTTTAATAAATCTATCCATACATGCAAAAACCTGTCTTGTGACGTGGTCATAGCGGTTGATGGTATGGTACTATGGATCCTAGAGAGGGAAGGAAAACTGCTGTCACCACAGTGGCTATTCCTGCCTGTTTACCAACCAGCAGTGCTGAGGTTGCACCCTGAAGGAGGCAGTTCTCCAGACCTAGGGCCAATGAAGGTCCCCTGAGCTAGCCAGACATGCACTTTGTGGGGAGGCAGAGACTACTGAGTGGAGAAGACACGGTACATACACAAATGCATTTGCGCTTATAAAAATCATTAAAAGATAAGATAAAATGCACTAGTGGCAAAATGAGTAGAGTAACATGAGTAGAATTCATAACTATTCCTGGTCAATCAACAGCAGTTAAAGTATAAGCGACAGCTGGTTGGTCTTTCTTCTGGTTGTACCAATGGATCAACCAAATTCCCTTTCTTTGCATATTGTCCCCCCACCTATGCTATTGGCTCTTTCCTACTGGTGGATGAGAGACAGCCAATCAGATTACTGCAACAAGAAGCAGCTGATATGGACAAAGTATCAGCAGACAATTGATGCCACATACGGAGCCAAATGGCATGAGAGACTCTGGGCAGCCACATGGGGGAGTAATCTGCACAGAGTGGTAGCCAGCGTCTCTAAATGAGCTGCCATATAACGCTAACCACCTTACAGGGCAGACAAGGTGGGCCATATAGGTCTTTATCTGGCATCATCTATTAAGGATACTATGATTGTGATCGTAGAGCTGATTTCTAAGTCTGACACCCACAGGCTTAATATATCAAGGGTAGTCAGCAGTGGAAAAATGCTAACTAGCTTGGGCTAGGGGACATGGTCAGATAATAACTTCTATTTCCATATCGTCCTGCTAGATTAGACCAGACAAGTGAGCTGTGTTCCCCTACCAGCAGATTGGAGGAAACAAAGAACCAACGAAAAGTCCAGGTTTCAGTGAAATCACTCCCATGCCTCTTGAGTACTTCTTTGTCTCCAGCAGATGTTGAATAGGTTTTCTCCTCTGAAGAAAATTCTGAAGATTGCGAGGAAAAAATTGATTAAATGCATGTGAACGACCACCACTTCTGACTCTCTCTTGAGCGTGATGTGGGAGGCTCTTCTAGACTGTGGTCTTTTCAGTAGCCATAGGAGAAGGGAAAATTGGTTCAGCTCCATGCACATATCATGATAAGAGCCTGTTGAACAGCCAGAAATTAGAAGGATTTGGAAGGATCTGGAAGAGTGCAGCAGCCTCACACAACCTCAACACCCCTTCCCTCCTCCTCCTCTGTTCCCCCCCCTGCTCTCTCCTGAAGATTGCAGAAGGCTCTCAGAGGGATCTGCCCACCTTAAACGCAGTGCTGTAAAAGCCAATGAAACAGTTTCAGGGAAGTAGAACTGAGGCCGGCATGGATCCTCTGCATGGGGCTCTAAAGGAGTGAGTAGTACTTCTACTACTACTACAACTTATTTGTATAGCGCTACAAGGCATATGCAGCACTGTACAGACACATTTAAAAGACGGTCCCTGCTCAGAACTTTCAATCTAATCAAGAGAGACAGCACAACAGCTGAGGACAAGGATATATCTAGGGGAATGGTAAGTAAACACATAGGAGGCTAAGCAGATCAGGATCCAAAAGTGGCCCCGAAGAGGTGAACCTTCAGCCTGGATTTGAAAAGGGCCAGAGACGACGCTTGACGCACAGACCCAGGCAGTCCTCTCCAGGCATAAGGAGCAGCATGGAGGAAGAATCGAAGCCCTGAATTGGCAGTAGAAGAGAAGGGCACAGAAAGAAGGAATCCACCAGAAGAGCAGAACTCTTGAAGAGGGATGTAGAGAGAGACAAGAGCTGAAAGGCAGTGAGGAGCAACTAAGACTTGACTTCAGCATTGTCCTTGTTGGGGGCTCCCAATTCCGTCTGTGTGGGACACAATTTGGGATAGACCTCTGGTGACCATTAGCATGATGTGGGGTTTTCCTGCCATTTTCTGCACGTGCTAGTAGTGTTTTCTCCCAATGTGCACCTGGAGGTCGCGCAGTCTGTACTCATTTTCTGCCCAAGCAGCTCCAATGTGCATTCCTACCCTAGCGCCTGTAACGTGCATTGTAATAAAAGTGCAGTTAATGCTCACCACAGTAAAAGCTCAGTTAATGTGCACCTTTAGCCTTAGTGCGTGCTATTGTGATACTTACCTTAACTCTCTTATTGTATGTCTTTTTCCAGGAATCATTGTTTGGTCTGTGGCAAGCGTGGTGCCTCATCTCCAACGTTTGGGCCTTGCTCTTCTAGCATGGAAGCTCCTGAGTTGTCCCTGGAGAGATTTCTCCCCCTCTCTATTCCAGGGGATGCAGTTAGTCCGGCCTTGCCTACCTAAGGGCAAGAGGTAGCAGATGGTGCTGTGGGTAAGGATAATCAGCTGGCTGGAGGTTACGTGACCGTGCTTTGCGCTACACCCTGACCTCTAGAGGATCGATGGCAACTATGCCCCCTGTTGTAGGGGGGCTTATTTCCGCAAGGAGAGCTTCCAGAGTCCAAATTTTTCTCCCTGGAATTCTTTTCCTTTCTTTCCTTCCTACAACTGGCCTGGTCATTCTGGCTTGGAAATTCAGACCCTGTGACTTCTGGGTTCCCTTGAGTACAGTCTCGTGAGGGGCAGGCTGAGAGTGGAAACCCTGTTTGATTACCTATGACTAGGAGTCCCTAGCAAAGGGTGCACAGGGTGCACCCTGGAGATGGGGATTAGCTGGGATCTGTCCAAGATTTGGACTGTGACTTGGATTCAGATGTCTGATGTGGATGAATAAGTATTCTCACCTTCAGAGGATTGTGAGGATGCTGATGTTATCCTCCTGATCCGGAAGGAGAAACTGGAGGCATTGATTCCCAGGGTCTTATCCACCTTGAGCTTGGCAGATGCTCCAGACATGACATAGGAACCAAAGATACATCTGCTCCTGCAAGTGATGCGGAAATCCACTACTGTCTTCCCATTCCTGGAGGAGCTCAAGGGCCTGTTCCGGTCAGAGTAGGATTCCTCTGACTCCCTGCCTAAGGGGCTAAGGAGTATAAAAAGGTGCACACACTCTCAGAGAAGGAGTGCATTGTGTGGTTTGAAATTCCAAGGTGGATGCGCAGGTCACAGTGGTTACCAGTTGGACCACCATTCCTGGACCAAAAGGTGGATTCATGTTGAAGAACAAGTTCTCTGCTGCGGCAACTGCTATTCTTCAATTGCAGTATGTGCAGGCCTGACATCGCGAACCCTGCTCCAGTGTATTCTATCTGTTCTGCCAGATGATTTTACCCCTCTTTTGGAGTCTGCTATGGCCTTACTTTCTGATGCTATGTACGACCTGATATGTCTAGTGGCCAGGGATTTTGCCCTGTCAATTGACATGGTGTTGGCTTGGCTCTGACACAGGGCAGTGGACTCATCTTCCAAAGCCCAGTTGCCCATCAGAGGGAAGCAAGCAAGAGCCCCTTTTCTATAAGCTTCCACCTGCTCCTTGCAGCCGTGCTGGTCGGTTTCTCAGGAGTCTTTGAATTCCCATTGCTACTGGCATGGAAAGCCTTTCTTCCCCTCTGCTTATTAACTTTGGGCTTGTTCTCAGTCCTTTCATGGAGTGCTTGGACCCAGGAACCCAATCTCATCTAAAGGAGGACCCTCCCGGGCTGCGCATTGAAAGTTTCCTGGTTCCTCCGATTGGGACAGGCTTCGCCTCTTCCTTCAGAAATCAGCCCAGGTCACCAAGGATCGTTGGGTGCTAGTCCCCATTCAGTATGACTATGTCCTGGAATGCAAGAGCTGATCCTGGCCTCTTTAGTCTTCTGCCCTTGTGGAGCTGTGAACAACAGGGCTGCTGTGGAGATCCACTTCAACAAGTTGTCTCTCCTGAAGGCAGTGGTGCCCGTTCCCCTGGGGCGTTTGGGGCAAGGACAGGTATTCCATCTTTCGTGGTGCTGACACGAAAGGAAATTTGACCCATTCTTAATCTTAAGTGTGTCGAGTGCTTGTTTGTCTGCACTTCTGGATAGAAACTTTGTGATCCATGATTCAAGCAGGGTGCCGAGGAGAATTTCCAATATCTCTGGATTTGGCCGAAGTGTATTTTCATACCCAGATCCGGGGGATCAGCAAAGTATCTGTGTTTTGCCATGCTTGGCTCTCACCTTCAATTCACCGTCCTCCCATTCTGACTCTCCAATGCCCCAAGGACCTTCTCCAAGGTCATGGTGGTGGTGATTGTGGCACTATGGTGCCAAGGAATTTGTGTGGAATCATATTAGGACTACTGGCTCATCTTTCAGAGGCATCTCAGGTAGCTCCCCGAATGGTGTCCTTTCTGATAAGCTTCAGCTGAGTGATCACTTGCGGAAAGAACAAGTTGTTGCATTCGCAATCCTTGGAGTTCCTGGGAGCACTTTTTGGTACTTGATTGTGCAGTGTCTTTCTGCCAGAAACAAAAAAAAGCAAGTTTGTTGGATTGCATAGCATTGTTCTGTTAGCAGGCTCTCAGAGTCCAGGATTATTTTCAACTCTTTGGATTGATGGCAGCAACAATTAAGATGGTGCCGTGGCTGTGCACTCTTTTGTGGCCGTTCCAACGGTACTTGCTGACTCTGATCCACGAATAATCAGCAATTTGAGCTCAGGCTCCTGCTCTCAATGATGGTGATGGCCAGCCTGCGATGGTGGCAGCAGCACAGTCTTCTGAGGAAGGACATACCACTGGATGATTGCTCATGGACCCTTCTGTCGATGGATGTCAGTCTCTCAGGCTGGGGAGCCCATTGCGAAGGCTTAACAGCCCAGGGCTGTTGGAACCGCAGGGAAGTGGTGTGGTCCATCAACTCTGGGTCTCGTGGTTTGAGTGTTCTCAGACAACACCACATTAGTGGCTTATATCCATCAGCAAGGCAACATGATGAGTGGTGGGATAGTCCTGGAGATGGCTCTCCTGTTTGCCTGGGCAGCACAGAACCTCTTAGTTTGTCGGCTCTGCACATTGCTGTAATGGCTACTGTGGAAATGAATTTTCTCAATCAGCACTCTTTGGTTCCAAGAGAATGGGAGTTGAGTCAGGAGACGTTTGAGTTGTTTCTGTGCCATTGGGGTTGCCCCAAAAGGGATCTGATGGCAACCTACTCCAGTGCCAAAGTGTGCTGCTTCTTCAATCACTGCATGCAGATGAGGTCTGAGGACATTGGTGTCCTGGTCAAACCTTGACCAAGTCAACACCTGCTGCATTTGTTTCTTCCAGGGCCCTTGGTAAGGCGTGTGATTCAGAAAATTGAGCATTACCCTAGAAGGATTATTCTAGTGGTGCTGGATTGACCAATGAGAGTGCGATTTGGAGATCTGATGCGGCTCCTGCAAGTGCAACCTCTATGTTTGCCTCTGTCTCGGGGCTTATTGTGTCAAGGGCCACTTGTCCTGGAGGACCCGACTCCCTTCTTATGGCTGAGCTCCTGTAAGGAGACAGTTACTGTACGGGCTACTCTCCAGGGGTGATTTTCCACTCTACTCGGAGCCTGGAGGAGATCTACCAATCTGGCATAAGTGCAGGTCTGGTGCCATTGGCTGGTTAGCCTTACACCCTGATGTTTCGCGCCTTTGTTAGGGGGTTTGGCATCTGTGTCCATCCCCTCCGGTCAGCGATCTGTTCCTGGGATCTGTGTTTGGTGTTCGGGGCCCTGATGTCAGAGATCTTTGAGCCATTGGAGCACACTACTCTGAAGGATTTGACACTCACAATGGTATTTTTGTTTGCAAATTGTTCCACAAGGAGGATTCTGAGCTGTTGGCTCTGTCGTGCCAAGATCCTTATCTATCTTTTCTGAGGAGGCCATTTCCATTCGGCCTGTGCTTTTCTTCTTCCCTGAAGTGATTTCTCCCTTTCATTTGAACCAGAAGATTTGCCTGCCCTCTTTCTCTAAGGAGCAGTATCAGGGGAATGGTCAAGATCTTTGCCTTGTGGATGTCTGGAGATTGCCTTTCCGGTTCTTGGAGATTATGAATTCTTTTCATAAGTCAGACCATTCTTTTTTGCTGTTTGCTGACTCGCGCAAGGTGACACGGTGGGGCAAGGAGGCTGTTGCCTAAATGGATCTGTTGTGCAACCGGCCGGTTCTGGAGGGTTTGCATGCCCATTCTACCTGAGCACTAGCATCTATGGTCGGAGCAGCGCTCAGTAGCCTCTGAAGACATTTGTCAGGCAGCAACATGGGTATCACTTTCCCTTTTGGTCAAGCATTACCGCTTGGATGTCCATTCTTAGGTGGACATGGCTTCTGACCAAAAGGTTTGCAAGTTGCTGTCTTCCCACCCAGTGGATTCGTAGCTTTGGTATGTTCCACTTGTCTGGACTGGTCTGGCAGGACAATATGGAAGGTGACATTTTACTTACCAGATAATGTCCTTTCCTTGAATCCTGCTAGACTAGTCCAGGGCCTGCCCCCTGCAACTGTTTGCTCTGCAGTGTTACTCTTGGGTTCACTATGATTTATATACTTTGCTCCACAAGTTGATCTTCTGTGGATGGCCTTCTGTTTATGCTTTCCAGTACATTGTTTACTCATTGTTGTCCACGTTGAGGTTGTGTGAGGCTTGCCATGATCTCCCTTATGCTTTGGAATGAATACTGAAGAGACCTCTGGTGACTGAGGTGGATAGAGGCATGGGAGTGGCACCATTGAAACCTGGGCTTTTTATTGGTTCTTTGTCTCCACCAGTCTGCTGATAGGGGAACACAGCCCTCTTGCCTGTACTGGTCTGGCAGGACTTAAGTAAAATGCCACCATATGTTGGTATGGTATATGTTAAAGAGCTGCTTTATACACATGTGATTTAAATTATTTGTATTAATATAAGAATTAATTGGTTAAGGGGAGAAATTAAGAAAAAGATGGGAGAAGCAAACTGAAGTGAGATAGTTAGAAAACATAATAATATAAAGATGAGGGAAGATCAGGGAAAGGGAACAGAAAGTTCAGAGAGACAGACCTATCTTGGGCTATTCCTTTGGCTCTCTTACAGACTTGAAATATTTAAATTTCAATTTTAGCTACTTCTTTAGTTGACCAGCTGGTGCTAATATTATATTCAACATATTTACCAAACATATTGCAACTCAGTTTAAGCCTTAGTTTTTAATAAATGTTAGAGAAGGCTAAGGAAACTTTTGCAACTTAAAAAAAATCACTAAGAGATCAAGTTTGCAGTACTTGAATCTAAGTCTAGTTTAGATCAGGGCAACTAACTCCAGTCCTTTAATTGTAAAAATTAAAACAAAAAAGTGTGGTTTTCAGGCTGTCCAATCTGAATATTC
The DNA here is from genome assembly GCA_033557465.1 of Ichthyophis bannanicus. Lineage (NCBI taxonomy): Eukaryota > Metazoa > Chordata > Amphibia > Gymnophiona > Ichthyophiidae > Ichthyophis > Ichthyophis bannanicus. Next base: position 654,473,736 of record CM066036.1, on the reverse strand, counting down.
ATGAGGTAGATTTCCATACACATGTTGACAGTGTGGTTAATATGCATATTTTGGTTATTCTGAAAAGCAGACCTGTTTATAACCTTCAAGGACCAAGTTGGCTAACACATTATGTAAAAAACATTCAAAGCATCTCCTGCTGAAGCTTTTCCCCTGGGCTGCCTTCATGAAGGTCTGTGCCTGGCTTCAAATTCTGAGCACTAGCTTTCCTCTGCAAGCTCAGTTGCTTGTAGTTAGTCTTTTTGGCCAAGAGGGAAATACATGGATGGGCAGAACTAAACTGTGAACCTCTTTGACCCAGTGAAAAGTGGTATATAAACCCAGCTAAATAAATAAACCTTTGAAAATTTGTTTTACCCTTTTATCACGGCCCTCTCACTATTTTCAGTCTGCTATATTAGAGTGCAGTATTTAAAAAAAAATAAGAGCATGAAGGGAACGTTTTTAAGATTGACTAGGTAGTGTCTGGGATGTCTAAGCCAGAATGTCTTAAGATAAATGCAGGCACGTCCAGGTGCCAACGTGATTTCACAAACCCGAACATGCCCGATAGGGATGTCTGCAGGGGTGTCTACCTAGACATCCCCAGAACCGTCTTTCAGAACCCAGACATTTAGGATAGCATAATAGAGTAGTGGGTTAGGAACAGGGCAGCCAGGGTTCAAATCCCGCTGCTGCTGCTATAGTTGAAATTGTGCTGAGTACTGAGGATGATAGTGCTTTCTTCTCTACACACTCGGGTTGTTTTTCAGCTAAAACAAGCACTTTCAGATTTTTGTTTGTCGTTATGCATGCCTCGGAGCTGGTCTAAAGCTAAGTGTGACGCTGGATGTCCATGACATTTCTATAATCAGGTGGGAACGTCCTGGTCCCTGGGAACACCCTAACCATGCCTCTAGGGCCCTGGAATGCCCCAGCCACACTGCCTCCATGTTCCCGTTCATATTTGGATGTTCTCATGCTGGAGACGTCTCCACAGCTGGCTTCTAAAATGGTTCTGGAGGCAGTTTCTGTGCTTTGGACGGCTCATAGTCTCTTCCAAAACTGAAGTATCATTCTAGTTTCACTCCATCTCTGACTGTTAGGCCTTATCTTTTCTTTTCTTTTTTTTTTTTATATTTTATATTATTACAAACAATTCCAGAACACAATCTGAAACGAAATTCACATAGAATACAGAGATACAACAAGTTATCTCAATGGAAATATCACCAAGGAAATACAAAACAAAATAGTTAGACCACCATAAACCCACTATAAGATCCAAGAAAAAAGAAATCATTCTTAGAAACCTAAGATACAAAATGAAAAAAAAATCACAGGAGCATAGCAATCATGGTATGGCAGCCGATATGGGACTCCCCTCTACCCTTCCCTCCCTACTTTGTAGAAATTGTAACAATTGCAAGGGCTCAAAAAACAAATATTGTTTAGCATGGTACAAAATCACACACTTACACGGATATCTTAATTTGAATTGAGCTCCCAGTGAGAGAGTTCTCTGGCGTAAAGCCAGAAAATCTCGCCTCCTTTTCTGGGTATCTCGAGCAAGATCGGGAAAGATATGTACTTTTGAGCCCATAAATTGAGATTGAGACATTTTTAGGAAATACAACTTTAGCACAGCATTCCTATCAGATTCAAAGGCGAAATTAACCACAAGAGTAGCCCGGCTTGTCACCACCTCTAGCGAGCTTTCAAGAAATTCAGACAAGTCCATTATGGGATTCGCTGGCCCTGCAGCACTACCCTGCTGACCAAGCGGATCCACCGAAGAAATAGACACATATTGAGCCCTTGCCACCCGAGGGCTCGTTACCTCCGGAGGCCTTATCTTTTCATCTATTTACACAGTAGAAAGCATTTTTTGGGAGGTAAAGACAGATATCAAAGTTTTGCTGCTGCATTTTTCTGAAGGCAAGGCCTGGGATATAGCATACCTGTCAAGTCTCCCGCATTAAGCAGGAGATTTCCACTTCTTAGAGGAAACACCCACTCAGACCAGCCACTCACTTTTTTCTCTGCATGCACATGGCTGTAACAACTTCAGATCTCACTGCCAACACTACTTACTACAAGATTGACAGTCAGGAAGTATCCATTGCCAGATCTGGGGCTGTTTGGTCACAGTACTGGCAGAGAAGTGCTAAAAAAGAGGACAGAATTAGGTAGAACTTGAGCTGGCCACTTAAAAATTACTCCCTCTCAGTGTCTCGATAACAGCCATGAAAATATTTACAGTTTTAGCATTGGAGTAAAATTTTCATACATTCTTTGAATCTAAGGCTTAAATGGGATATAGGCATGTGTCTGCAGTCAGGGCATACAGATGAGAATGTTGGCATTAGTTACAATATATGGAACACTGATGGTTCTGTCAGAATACACTTGCAGTAGAACATCTTGATAGAACACAGACAAGGAACAAGTGTGCCAAAGAACAGTGGTTGGTATAAAGCAGCTTTATAGGAAGAAAACCCCAATGCGCTTTGGGAAACTGCTGCTTTCAGCCGGTGCAAGTGCCGCTCGACATGTTTGTGCGGCCCTCTGAAGCAGCATAGACTCCTCCTTTGGGCTTGTTGGAGTCAGCGGGACAGGAAGGAGACTCACCACATCTCTCAGAGTCGGATGTCACGCTGAGTCCGGAGGAGCGGTTGGCCCCGGCATGGTCCTCTGTATGCGGTGCTGGGTCTTCTGAGGCAGGTGCAGGAATGCTATAGACCCACCCTGCTGAAGCATTTGCAGAGAGGGGGACAGACCACTGTGGTGCCTGATGTGGCACTGATGGTGGCAGCAGTTGCCAGAGCTCCGGTGGTTGCAGAAACTGGTGCAGTAGCTGCTCCTTGTCAGCAGATTCAGGAAGGCGTTTCTTCTCCCTTGCAACTGTCAGCTGCTGCTGGAGTTCAACTTAAGTCTTCTTTGGTGAGACTTTCTCAATTTAATTTTGAGACTCTTTGGGACAGACTGTGTGCTTTGGAATCTTCTTTGTCTTCTCAATTTTCTTCTATTTAAGCAACCTTAGTGGGCTTATTACAGGTTCTGGAGCGATAGAAGCAAGAGGTGACTCACTTAAGTTTGCAGAGTTAATAAGTCTTACAGGTACTATGGTTAAAGACTTAACCAATGTTCAGGCCAAAATTGAGTCTGGAGAATTCATCAAGAAAAGAAACTTACACTTATTGAATTTACTTCATGTACCTACAATATCCCCAAAGAAGTTATTCAAATCGTATACCACCTCTATATTGAAAATTTCATCAGAGTCATTGCCTCCTTTGGCTAGAATTTTCTGTTTGCCAGTGGCTACATGGAAAGAACCTGGGACATCATCTCCAAGTCAACAGCTTTCTTTTGATTCTTTAGATTTGTCTGGGTTTTTGGAGAACTCTGATTTATTGGAAGCTTTTGCCAATGGTTTTCAAACTTGCCTTGGGGAATAATTTGCCATTTCAGTTTCAGGATATCTGCATATGAGAGATCAGAATACATTGCTTCCATTGCATGCATATTTATCTCATGCATATTCATTACAAATATCCTGAAACTCATACTTGCTGGTTGGTGCCTTTTTCAGGACAAATTTGAGAATCACTGGCTTATGTTAAATTGAAGAGAAGGTGAATGCCTATTTTCTTACAGATGCTGTTGTACTCATTGAGTTTCAGCATGGAAATGTATTTATTTATGCCTGTCTTTTGTAACTACCAGGATTTAGTTTAGTGAAGTTAATTTTTCCTAGAAATAAAGATGCTGGTACTTAAATGCAAGGCTCTTTAATAAAATAAATACATGAGGACTATGTGTCAGCTTTTAGCAGGCAATGAAAAAGGTGACGGTACTCCATACTGCTATGAACCCCCTCAAAAGGTGTCCTGGTTTAGTGTAATTTATTTGCTTGTTTTGGATTTAGTTAATTATTGCATAGTTTTGGTAGAAATATGTTCATCCTTAAAATTGTACAGGGTTTTGCAAATAGTTTTCAGCAGTGTGCAGTAAAGAAGCATCAACTAGCCATAGATCTCCAAAGTGAAAAAGTGTGCAGATGGCAGAGTGCCAACAGAAGGTAGATCCTCCTGTCTGTGAGTGAAAGAGCAAATTCATTGTGAGCAGTGCAACTAAACCATGTAATATCTCTTTATGAAGTAAAAAAGCACAGATTGTCACCACTGTAAATACAGTATATTTCATACTATGAATCGTTTGATCCATCTGAGTGGTTTACAATAAAAGATATGCATGTTGCCAGTAAAGGGAAACCGTAAAGGTGAAACGCATCATTCCAGCGCGCTTTCTAGCTTCGGGAAAGATATGTCAGAAGCTGGACACTTCTAAGTTAAGCATTAATGTTTCATTATAAATTTATATTTGGCTCACAAAAAATGGATAATTAGAGGCTTTTTATGGAGGGTCAATGATGTGTGAAGGGCAGTATATCAATTTGACTATACATGAATCATTCAATGATTGCCCGTTTTCTCTGAGACCTCTCTTGCCCCTTTAAAAACCATTTTTTGGATATTATATCAAAACAATAAGTCGATAAAGAACTGCAGGATACTTTCAGGTTATAGTACGGAGTATTGTTGAATTTTTAATATTTTTGCTCTGGAATAAGAGACCGCGACCTAATTTAGTAAAGGGAAAGGAACAGGAACAGGAACACCATTACAGGACAGGAAAGGAAAGAAAGTAGATAGACTGGCCAGGAGGGGAAGGAGGCGGAGGGACAGGGGATAGAGATGGCACAACAGGAGGAGCCAAGGCTAGGCAGGGGCAAGGTACAGGTCAAAGCTGGCAGAGAAAAGATGGGTTTTCAACATTGTCTTGAATCTGGGAAAGGAAAGTTCCAGGTGGAGGTCTGATGGGAGAGAGTCCCAGAGAAGGGGACCAAGGAAAAAGAATGCTGAAGTGCAAGTGGATTCTAAGTGAGCTTATGAGGGGGATGGAAGGAACAAGCAATTGGAGTGAATCTGCTGGAGTGAGTGGTGGGAGTGTGTGAAGATGTATCGAGTCGGAGAGACATCAGGGAGTGTTTGTGTGAATGACACAGTGAACAAGGATGAGAATCTTATATTGTATCTGGAATTTTATGGGAAGCCAATGTAAGCGGATGGGCAAAGGGGTGTCCGAGCGAGTGATGTGCAACAGTATGCAGGCGGCGGTATTCTGAAGGAGTTGTAGTCTGTGGAGTTGATATTGGAGGAGGCCAGCAAGACCAATATTTAAGTAGTCAATTCGAGTCATGGCCAGGGAGAGAAGTGTAGATATGGAAGAAAAGGAGAAGGAATGAAAACCAACAAGAGACCGCAAAAACGTGTGGTTAATTATTTTTTCTTCTCAATAAAAACAAGTTGAAAAGTTCACACTTGCAGTTTGACACAATTGTGCATTTCTCCCATTCACAGAGTTAGGCATATGTGTATGTCATGGAAGTATCGGGGGGGGGGGGGGGATGCATGCATATGTGTGTGTAAGTGTATGTCATGGAGTTTCTTCCCCCTAAATGCAGCTTCTAAAAAACATGGAATTTTACTGTTTCTTCACCACGAGATCTCTGCATGGTTGATCCTCATGGTGAAGGAAGTTCTGTCTGATCTCATTTGAAGTCTCATGAGATCAGCCACTTCCTCCACTGTGGGGCTCAACCACAGAGAGAGCCCATCGAAGCGGGGGAACTGTGCCATTGTGTTTTCTCTGAACGAGTAAGCGCATGCTTGTTTCCATGTGCAAACAAATATGCGTACGGACACAATTTCCATGCTGCTTGAAGCCCTGAACCCTCAACAATAGATACGTTGTATATAGTTATGTGGAACATGCATAAAAATGTATGTATACTGTGGACGAAAAAGCTCTTTTAGCTGTGCAACTTCTCATTTGCTTTTGCTATTCATCCATCAGCCAAGCTGGCAAGAGAAAGGCCTCAAGTACTAATTGCAGGTCTTCAATGTGAGAGAAACTAGGGATTTGTCACTAGTTTAGGAAAGGGAGAGTGATGTTACTATCAGGATAGGGCATCATTTAATAATGTCTGGTGTGGAAAGACATGCTATATGATAGTCTTCTGCAGTGCAGGATTCTTTAGAAACGGGAAATCCAGGAGAACATTGTTTCAGAGATTCTGGAAATTGAGGGAACCGTGTGTCTTTTTTACTTATTTACATAGTTTTTATTTTATTTCCTTTCTGATAGGGGAAATTCTGGAGAGCATTCTTCTTGTTGGTCACTAATTTTCCTGAAACACAATGGTCTTCTTTAGACCGGCTAAATTATATGTAGGCTTTATAATTTTAATTTTTCATAATCTGCATTTAGATGTTTATTTTGCAGAAAGTTTGGTATTTTGAAGAGTACAGAAATCTGGCATTTATCATGGTTTTTCTGTCTATATGCAGGACTGAGTCAGGAACACAAGTGGGTGACTATATATTGCTAGACCAGTCCAGAAAAGTGGTTTATGCTCCCTTGCCAGCAGGTAGAGGCAGACCTGAGCAATTTTCAGTGATGTCATATACTTGGTGTATATTCTCTGTTAAAGCACTGAGAGAAGCCAGCAATTATCTGCCCCCAGCAGCTGGCAAGGTGTGTGGAATGGTACAACAATGCAGATAGTTTTGATTCTCCTGAGCCACACTGCAGTGCAGTAGTCATTCAGATTGAGTCCTGTAGGGCCCAACATTGTCCAGTGCGAGGGTATGCCCATGTCTCCTGGAGCTGACATTTGCTCTGTGCCCAGCGCTGTTTCCCACAAGATACTAGCACTTGGTGTGCAAAAGAGGAATAGGAGGATCCCTCAGGGCTCCCTAAGGGAGCTGCTTAGTTGGACCCAGTCCCCCCTTCCATCTAGCTGGCCTTTTCTATATGCTCTGTACTTCATTTTAATTTTTTTCTGATTTAGTTTTTTTTCTCCCATTGGTTTCAGTCAGCAGTATTTGGCTCTCTGCTGCTTTTGATAAAGCAGCTTCAAATTAATTTAAAGAAAAGACCTTAATTGACAGCTGAGCCTCCCAGGCCTGGTTTTCTCTAGTCAGCCCAACAGGTTTTGGGATTCCCCTTTTCAGGACTCCTTTTTTGTCATGGTTTTTTCGTAGTTTTTTGTAAACTGCTGCAGTAGTGTTCAGCTGGGCGGCTCAATGTAACCTGCATCTCCTATTGTGTTTTGTGTGTTTTTTATTTTTATTTTATTTTATTTTTTACAGTGGATGCTTCTTTTTGCATTCATTATGGCTGAAAAACCTCTGGCACTTTTTTTGGCTTTCTGGCTATTCCTGTGGCCTCTGCCGCTCTTTTTTTTTTTTTTTCCTTTTCTTTCTTTCTGTCGATATGCAAGTTGAGAAGTAGCCTAGTGATTAGAGCACTGGCTTGGTAACTGAGAGATTAGGGTTCAGTTACCACTGGCACTCCTTGTGGCCTTGGGCAAGTTGCTTAACCCTCCATTGCATCGGAAGAAAGGCTTGTCAGTCTACATCCGGTCACACTGCCAAGAAAACCCAGGAGCTGCTGGGTCACAAGGAATCAGCATTGACTTGAAGGCACACATTGCATTTTTGTCAATATGCACTGCTACCAATTTAAATGGTGGCTTGAGCCCAGCAGAAGTGGAACTTGGTGGGGTAACCTCCACTGCATTCGTGGTCACCCTAGGGTCCTCCAGTGCCCAACAGCATTCTTTGTCAACTGGCTGGCCACTGCAGCTCCTGAAACAGCTCTATTCAGTTTGGCTAGCTGCTTGACAGCCCGGAAACACTTCTGTCATGGCCAGTTCAAGGGGTCATGGCAATTGCTTCACCCTTGTGCTCCTCTGTTCTTCCCAATCTTATCCTCTATGGGAGTTGGTTGAAAGACTCAAGTGTAATTCCTATCAACAGAAATTAAGTCTGAGGAGGACGGGGTATTGGTTCTGCCAGGGAAGATTAGGAGAGCCATGATCTACCTTTTCACTGATGAGCCATGTTTATGCCCTTTCAGGATGCTATGCAGGTTTTGGATGAGGTAGCTGGTGAATCCGGTGGTCTGCTGTTTTCATAATTCTTCTTGATCCTATGCAGCAACACATAAGGTTTTAGGGAGGAAATCCTCAAGCTGGGCTCTCGGCATCCTACAGTCCTGTCTCAGCTGTTCCTTTAGCCCTAAGGCAAGCTGGATCAGTCCTTTGGTCCCACTGGAGTGAGGACCCTGTTCACAGCTCTAAGAGAATGACCATCCCAGTAGAGGGAGGTGCTGCACATAAGGAGTCTCAGTTTTGGAGGGTCATGGTCCTTAAGAAGACCTCGGGCAAGACTGTTTACACACATGGAGACTAGCTCTCTGATGATGGATCCATCCTTGGCTGGTAACCTTGTGGCTCCAGCCATATGGCTATAGCCCTTTGTTATCAAGGCTGCATGTTTGTTCCCTGTAACACCTAGTATTACCGTGCTGCTTGGCTAAATGGTCATCACTCTTCCTCTAGGTCACTTTCTGAACGTTTACTGATGTAACTAATTGAATCTTCGTTCAAATCAAACAGCTTACTCAAAACTCATGGAATCGTGAAGTAATTCTTTTTCTTTGATAAACACCCAACATAACAGTGGGTGAAAGGTCTCAGACTCACAGCGGCGTTAAACCTTAACAGCTCGTTTTGGTTTAATACACCTATTAGCATCAATGACCTTTATTAAAAACAGTACCACTGTGTGTAAAGTAAGGTCCCCCCAGGAAAAGTTAGCTAAGCTTGCATCTCTCCAACGATGTGATAACACAAACAAAATAACAAAGTAAACAAGTGACACTTAGCCGCCTTCCAGCTAGGGACTACTCCAGATCTCTGATCTCAACGCTCACCCTGGGCACCACTGAGGCGTTTCACTGCCACAGTTTCTTCAGGAGATCATTCCTTTCTACCAAATCTGTGTGTTAAATAAAAATACAATATAATAAGCAGCAGTTTCTACTCCCCAACTTCTACATTATTCCAAAAACCACGAAAAACTACCTCCACTTACAAAAACTACCTCCACTTAAATGGTCATCAAGCCTAGTCTCCTTCCGCTGGTTACAATTGCTTCAAATATTCTTCCAAATCCATGGTGGCAGTGGTTTGGCCAGTTGGCAGTGCTGGCACTACCCTTTAGTCGACAAATGCTGGATCCACTCTGTGATGGAGCAGTTGCTCTTTAAGAGTCACTTGCTCTTTGGGAGGTGAAGCTAGCCCACAGACTCCTGGAAGACAGGTCTAGGGGTATCAAGGGTTTTTCTTGTAAGGCTATGAGTTGAGCCTAGATTTGTCCTTGGCATGCTGAGAGTCCTTTGGGGTCTCAATTGCAAGAGAGGCCATCCTTTTAGAGCTTTTAGCATGCTCAAATCACTTCTATTGCTCCTTTTGGGAGCCTTTAATCCCTTTCATTGAGTTCCAGAGGTCCATCCTGAGGCCCAGCTGGTTGGGGTGTAATTCAGGCTATTCTCTCTGGAGGGACCCATATCATGTAAAACCAGAGGGTCTTTGAGGTCGGAGATGCATTAGTTCCTTTTACAAGTCACCTGCCTTCTATCCCTAAAGTCTCAGCCAACAGTCACCCAAGAGTGCATGGTTCGGAGGAATGTATCCTTGAAGGATACTACCAAAAACAGAGAGGTTCCAAAAAACAGTAAAGTAGCCCAAATGCCCTTGAGTATGGCACAGACAGAGCTTAAAGATTCCAAATTACCCATGCCTACCAATAGCCAGATTAATATGAATAAAATACAGTCTCTAAAATGCTTGTATGCAAATGCTAGAAGTCTAAAAAATAAGATGGGAGAGTTAGAATATATAGCACTAAATGAGAGGTTAGATATGAATGGAATCACAGAGACATGGTGGAAGGAGGATAACCAGTGGGACACTCTAATACCTGGGTACAAACTGTATCGTAATGATAGATCTGATCAAATTGGTGGAGGGGTTGCCCTCTATGTTAGAGAGGGCATTGAGTCACAAAGCATTAAAGTTTTGCAGGAAACAAAATTTGCTGTAGAATCTCTATGGATTGAAATTCCATATAAGAAGGGGAAAGTGATGGCAGTGAGGGTGTATTATCGACCGCCTGGCCAGAATGAACAAATGGATGATAAAATGCTCAAAGAAATCAAGGAAGCTAACAAACTTTACAGCACAGTAATAATAATGGGTGATTCGAGTCCGTGGGGGCGAGTCCAGGGTCCCTCACCCCCTCATCCTCTCACCTCCTTGGAAGCCCTGCCTTATGGGTCGGCTGTTCGTCGCTCGTTTGTGCGGCCAGCTCGCTCTTGTATCCCTTCCTCCACAGGTAAGGTTTTTCTTTGTGCAGTCACTCTGCTAATTTTGTCTCTCCTTTCCTCCTCCTCGACCCGGTCAGCCTCGGTAGTCTCACCTGCCATGTCTGCAATACCTGTCTCTTGGGGCTGGAGGCCCTCACCCCCCCCCCCCCCTCACCCTGCAGGACTCATTGCTAGGAACCCTTCAAATCTTATTCTGTGCCCCTCCTCTGCTCCTTCCCCATCTTCTGCTTCAGCCCTCATTCTACTCCAGCTCGCTCTCTTGAACTGTCGTTCCATCCGTTCAAAGAGCTCTCTTATTCAGGATCTTATACTACAGCACGCAGTAGATGCCTTATTTCTGACTGAGACATGGCTCAGGGATGGCGAGGAGCCTCTCCTGAATCGGAGTCTCCCCCCCGGCTACTCCGCTCTTTCCACCTGCCGTCGGGGTCGGAGTGGCGGGGGGGTTGCTGTCATCTTTCGCTCCTCCTTTGCCCTTCACGAGATTTCCTCCCCTGCCATTCACTATCCCGAGTCTATTCTTCTTCGTTCCAACTCTTCCCCTCCAACATATTTCTTTTTAGTCTACGCCCCTCCTGCCCTACCCGGTTCCCGATGGGACTCTCTTGTCCAGACTCTCTCCGAACTCTCCCTCAGCTATCAACAACTCCTGGTCTTAGGTGACTTTAATATCCATGTCGATTCCCCCTCTTCTTCCTGCGATTCCTCCTTTCTTTCTCTTCTTTCTGATCTCTCTCTTCAACAATATACTTGCATCCCCACGCATTCTGCTGGTCATTCCCTGGACTTGGTTATTTCCCACTCCTCCTTTCTAGTCCCCTCTTCCCTTCACACCTTGTCTATTCCTTGGTCTGATCACCTATGCCTATTTTTCTCCATTCCTACCTCCTCCCCTCCCCCCATCCAGGACGGTGTTCCCTCTGTTCCTCGTCTTGCTCGCCGTATTACGCCCGCCACTCTCTCACAATTCCCGTCTTCTGATTCCCTCTTCCCCCGGATTTCCACCTACTTCCGGTAGGCCTCCAGGCTCAGTCCTGGAACACCACCCTTACAGCTGCACTGGATCAACTCGCGCCCCGCTCCAGCCTTTTCCCTCCCCTTCCCGCCATCATCACTACCCTTGGTTTCACTCAGGTCTCTTTCTTCACCGCTCCTATTTGCGCCGCGCTGAGCGGCGCTGGCGCAAGCACCCATCCTCTGCCTCCCTAGCACACTTTCAACACTGCCATTCCCACTACCGATCCCTACTTCATTCTGCTAAACTGGATTATTTCTCTTCCCGCATCTCTTCATCAGCCAACTTCACCCGTCAACTCTATTCAGTCCTTCGTTCTCTCTCTGCCTCTCATTCCCTCACCTCCCCAGCCCCCTCTCCAGTGTCCCCTGACCCTGTTCTTCTTGCCTCACACTTTGCTACCAAAATCCAAAATCTTTGTTCACTTTTTCCCTCCTGCCCCTCCCCCCTCTCCTCCTCCCCTCCTCCTCCAAATTCCCCCCTTTCCCTTCCTTCCTCCCACTCCCCCTCTCTCTCTCACAATTGGTCCTCCTTCCAACCCGTGACTATGTCAGACCTCTCCCGGGTATATTCTTCAATTCGAAAGACCACTTGCGTTTCAGATCCCATCCCTTCCCATTGGTTATTGGACTCCTCCCTGGCCCTCTCCCCCTACATTCTCTCCATTATTAACTCTAGTCTTTCTTCTGGTTCTTTCCCTGCTGTCTGGAAGCATGCCATTATCCGTCCCATTCTAAATAAAGACTCTCTTGACCTATCCTCCCCTGCCAATTGGCTCCCTGTTTCCAATCTTCCCTTCCTTTCAAAGAGTCTCGAAAAACTGGTCTATGCTCAACTCTCTTCTCACCTCGAGGCTTCCCTAACACTTCACCCCCGCCAATCTGGTTTCCGTCCCAATCACAGCACTGAATCTATTCTGCTTTCCTTTCTTAATGAAGTGCGTACCGCTCATGATCAAGGCCACATCTCCATCGCCGTTTCCCTAGACTTATCTGCTGCTTTCGAACTTGTGAATCACTCTACACTTCTAGCACGTTTACATGATGCTGGGCTCTCTGGTACTGTTCTCTCTTGGTTTCATTCATTCCTCTCCATTAGATCTTTTTCTGTCTCCACGGGTCTCTCCTCTTCACCTCCCACCTCTCTCCCATGCGGTGTCCCTCAGGGTTTTGTCCTTGCCCCTCTCCTGTTCAATGTTTTCATGGCCCCCCTTGCACTTTTAGTTCAGCAGCACAGCATCTCTGCCCACTATTATGCTGATGATATTATTCTTCTCCACCATACAGACCCCTCTATCCCGGTTCTCGCCCCCCTCAACTCCTGCTTAGCCTCGGTGTCCTCCTGGTTCTCCGCTAATTTTTTGCATGTGAATCCCTCTAAAACATCTGCCATTTGGTTCACCTCCGGTGCCCCGACTCCCTCTCTTGCTCCCATCTTGTTCTGCTCCCCCTTGCCAGTAGTTTCTTCGCTGCGCTATCTAGGAGTCATTCTGGACTCCTCCCTGTCTTTCAAAGAACATATTTCCTCTGTCGTATAACGGTCCTTTCACACCCTATGAAAACTTTGCACCGTCCGCCCCTTCATATCAGTTTCCTCTTTGACCACATTGATACTGTCTCTGGTAGTATCTCGTTTGGATTACTGCAATGTTGTGCTGGCTGGCCTTCCTCAAACCCAGTTGCGCAGAGTACAACTTGTCCACACAGCTGCACGTATTCTCACTCACGCCTCCCATTTCGATCATATCACCCCCATTCTGATTCATCTTCACTGGCTTCCCTTGGTCTATCGTATACAATTCAAAGTACTCATATACGTGCACAGAACCATCCATACTGGTATCCCCCTTTATCTCGCCAATTTAATACATCTTCACTCAGCTCACCGTTCTCTTAGGTCTGCTCACTTGAATTGTATGTCCCTTCCCTCCCCATCACAAGCCCACTTGGAGTCTACCCGTTCCTCAGCATTTTTCTTTTTGGGCCCTCGACTCTGGAACTCGCTCCCCCCCGCCCTCCGTTTGGAGCCCTCTTACAAAATCTTTAAGGCCAGATTGAAGACCCACCTTTTCTGCACTGCTTTCAATCTTCCTCCTCCCTCCATCCCCCTTTCTCCCCCGCCTCACTAATTCTAGATGTACCAATTCCTGTTACCGTGCACTCTGCTTGTTCTGTCTGTTTCTTTACTCTTCCTCTACACTCTATCCTTTTCTTAATTTCTTATGGCGTTCCTTTTCCTTTTCAGCAGCTCATATATTTTGTTATTGTACACCGCTCTGATGCCACCGGTAAAGAGCGGTATATTAAATGAACCAATAAAGATAAAGAAAGATAAAGATACCCCAGTATCGACTGGGTCAGTGTCACGGCAGAACATGCTAGGGAGATAAAGTTCCTAGATGAACTAAATGACTGCTTCTTGGAGCAGCTGGTTCATGAACCGACCAGAGGGGAAATCATATTGGACCTAGTCCTTAGTGGAACACCAAATCTGGTGCAAGAGATAAAGGTGTTGGGGCCACTTGGCAATAGTGATCATAGCATGATCGTGTTTGATTTAATTAGTGGAGGAGGGATGGTAAGGAAATCCACAGTACTACCTTTTAACTTTCAAAAGGGAGACTATAATAAAATGAGGAGAATAGTTAAGAAAAAAATAAAAGGAGCAGTTGCAAAGGTTAAAGACTTAGAAACATAGAAACATAGAAACATGATGACAGAAAAAGACCACATGGCCTATCTAGTCTGTCCTTCCATATCAACAACTACAACAGTCCACTTTTTACCTTTAGAGATCCTCTGTGTTGGTCCCATGCTTTTTTGAATTCAGTTACTGTCCTCATCTCTACCACCTCCACTGGGAGACTATTCCATGGATCCACTACTCTTTCCGTAAAGAAATATTTCCGCATATCACTCCTGAATCTATCTCCCTTCACCTCATCCCATGTCCCCTCGTAGCAGAACTTGCTTTCAATTGAAAGAGGCTCTCTCCCTGAACATTTATGCCACGGAGGTATTTAAACATCTCAATCATATCACCTCTATCCCGCCTTTCCTCTAAGGTGTACATATTAAGATCCTTAAGTCTGTCCTCATATGCTTTATAATGAAGCCCACTAATCATTTTAGTAGCCACCCTCTGCACCGACTCCATCCTGTTCACATCCTTTTGAAGGTGCGGTCTCCAGAATTGCACACTATACTCCAAATGAGGTCGCACCAAAGACTTATACAGAGGCATTCTCACCTCCTTTTTTCTGCTAGCCATTCCTCTCCGTATGCACCCAAGCTTCCTTCTAGCTTTTGCCGTCGCCTTTTCTACCTGTTTAGCTACTTTAAGATCATCAGACACAACCACGCCTAGGTCCCGCTCTTCTTTAGTGGACAAAAGTACTTCACCTCCTATATTGTATTGCTCCCTTGGATTGTTGCAGCCCAAATGCATGACCTTACATTTTTTTAACATTAAATCCCAGCTGCCAAATTCTAGACCATTCTTCAAGCTTAGCTAGATCCCTCCTCATGTTATCTACACCTTCCTGGGTGTCTACTCTATTGCAGATTTTGGTATCATCTGCAAAGAGGCAAACCTTACCCGACAGCCCTTCCGCTATATCACTAACAAAGATGTCAAAAAGAATCGGACCAAGGACAGATCCCTGGGGCACACAACTGGTAACATCCTTCTCCTCAGAGTGAGCTCCATTTACTTGTACTCTTTGTCGCCTCCCACCCAACCAATTTCTAACCCAAGCAGTAACTTTAGGGTCCATCCCTAGGGTGCTCAGTTTGTTTATAAGTCGCCTGTGAGGAACAGTGTCAAAGGCTTTACTGAAATCTAAATACACCACATCTAGAGCTCTCCCTCGGTCCAACTCCCTGGTCACCCAGTCAAAGAAATCAATCAGATTTGTCTGACAAGACCTGCCTCTGGTGAATCCATGCTGCCTCGGATCCTGTAATCTGCTGGACTCCAGAAACCTCACTATTTTCTCTTTCAGCAGCGTTTCCAATAATTTACTCACCACCGAAGTTAAACTAACCGGCCTGTACTTTTCAACCACATCCTTACTTCTGCATTTGTGTAAAGGCACCACATGAGCCTCTCTCCAGTCCTTTGGCACCACTCCCAACTCCAACGAGGCATTGAAAAGGTCAGTCAGTGGAGTTGCTAGAACGTCCCCCAGTTCCCTCAGTATTCTAGGGTGTATCCCATCCGGTCCCATCGCTTTGTCTACTTTAAGTTGAGCTAGTTTCTCACGAACACAGTCTTCTGAAAATTGTTCAAGATGTCCCTCGCTTCTGTTCCTATTTGTGGGTGTTTTCTGAGGTCCTGCTCCTGGTTCTTCATCTGTGAACACAGAACAAAAATATTTGTTAAGCAATTCCGCTTTATCCTTATCAGCTTCGACATATTCCCTCCCCTGCACCCTTGAGTCTGACAATACCACTTTTGCCCTTCCTCTTCTCACTAATATATCTGAAAAATGTCTTATCCCCCCATTTTATTGCATTGGCTATTTCCTCCTCCTTTTGAATCTTTGCCTTCTTGACTACTTTGCTAGCTTCTCTAAGTTCTTCCAAATACAGATGCCTGTCTTCCTCTCTCTGTGATCTCTTGTATTTCATGAAGGCCTCCCTCTTTTTCTTCACTTTTTCAGCTACTTCCTTAGAAAACCATAGCGGTCTCCTTTTCCTTTTGCCTTTATTTACCATTTTAACAAAAAGGTTGGTTGCCCTTAAAATATCCCCTTTCAGTTTTGCCCACTGTTTTACTACATCCCCCAGCTGTTCCCATCCCATTAATGACTCCCTGAGGTATTGGCCCATCTTCGCAAAGTTAGTCTTCCTAAAGTCTAAGATCCTCACCTTGGAATGGATTCTAACAGCCCTAGTCCTAATACTGAACCACACCATCTGGTGATCACTGGATGCAAAATGATCTCCCACTACAACATCAGAAACACTTTCACCATTGGCAAGCACCAAGTCCAGTATGGCCCCTTCACGTGTGGGGTCTGTTACCAATTGCCTGAATAGTTCTCCCTGTAGAGAATCCAGGATCTCCTTACTTCTAGATGATACTGCAGCAGGAATGTGCCAATCAACATCTGGCATATTGAAATCTCTTATCAGTAGCACTTCCCCTTTCCTACCAATGCTGCATATGTCTTCAATTAACTCTCTGTCCACCTCTTCCTCTTGTGAGGGAGGTCTGTATATCACACCAATGCTTGGGTGTTGCTTAAAAATACCATCTTGGAAGCCCAGACAAGCTATATTCCACACTTTAAGAAATGTGGAAGGAAGTCAAAAAAACTGCCAGCATGGTTTAAAGGTGAGGTCAGAGAGGCTGTTGTTGCCAAAAAAGCATCTTTCAGGAAATGGAAAAAATAGCCAAATGATGAAAATTGGAAACATCACAAGCACTGGTAAGTTAAATGCAAGGCATTGATAAGGCAGGCAAAGAGAGAATTTGCGAAGAAACTTGCTACGGAAGCAAAAACACGTAATAAAGACTTTTTCAAGTACATTTGTAGCAAAAAACCTGTGAGGGAGTCAGTTGGACCATTAGATGCTAGAGGGTTAAAAGGGGCAGTAAGAGGGGACAAGGCTTTAGCGGAGAGACTGAATGAATTCTTTGCTTCGGTCTTTACTGAGGAAGATGTGGGGATGTTACCCATGACTGAGGTGGTATGTAAAGGTGATACTGCAGAAGAATTGAAAGAAATATCGCTACACTGGGAAGACGTATTACATCTATTTGATAAACTGAAGAGTAGCAAATCACCTGGACCGGATGGTATACATCCAAGGGTGTTGAAAGAACTGAAATATGAGATTGCAGACCTGCTATTAGTAATCTGTGAAATATCATTAAAATCATCTGTAATACCTGAAGATTGGAGGATCGCCAGTGTAACGCCAATTTTTAAAAAGGGTTCCAGGGGTGATCCGGGAAATTACAGACCGGTGAGCCTGACGTCAGTACCGGGAAAAATGGTAGAAACCATCATAAAGAACAAAATTACTCGGCATGTAGATAGTCATGGCCTAATGGGACAGCCAACATGGCTTTAGACAAGGAAGATCTTGTCTTACTAATCTGTTATGTTTTTTTGAAGGTGTGAGTAAACAGGTAGACAAAGGTGGGTCGGTTGATATAGTGTATCTGGACTTTCAGAAAGCCTTTGACAAGATCCCTCATCAGAGACTTTTGGCAAAACTAGAAGGTCATGGGATAGGAGGCAGTATACTATTGTGGATCAGGAACTGGTTAAAAGATAGAAAGCAGAGGGTAGGGCTAAATGGCCAATTTTCCCAATGGAAAAAGGTGAATAGTTGAGTACCCCAGGGATCTGTGCTGGGTCCGCTGCTTTTTGACATATTCATAAATGACCTGGAAAAGGAAATAACGAGTGAGGTTATCAAATTTGCAGATGACACAAAACTATTTAAAGTTGTTAAAATCCAAAAGGATTGTGGAAAATTGCAAGAGAATTTTGATAAACTGGAAGACTGGGCATCCAAATGGCAGATGAATTTTAATGTGGACAAGTGCAAAGTTATGCACCTAGGAAAGAACAACCCAAACTATGGTTATACGATGCAAGGTTCCACATTGGGAACCACCACCCAGGGAAAAGATTTAGGCGCCATCGTGAATAACATTTTAAAACCCTCCACCCAGTGTGCAGCAGCAGCCAAGAGAGCAAATAGAATGCTAGGTATCATAAGGAAAGGAATGGAAAATAAAACAAAGGATATTATAATGCCTCTGTATCGTTCCATGGTACGACCGCACCTTGAATATTGTGTGCAATTCTGGTTGCCGTATCTTAAATAGGATATCTCTTACCCAAATAGCAACACTGTTACCCCCACCAACTAAACACACACCCATCCCATCCACACACACAAATTCAACACAACTCATTAGTAAATATCTTTTTGTTAAATGTTACTTCGATTGTACTTTCTAAACAATGTCTAAATGTCTAAATACTGTTACGTAAGTGTGCTGTCTAAATGATTACACGTACCCTAATGTTAAATGTAACCCACCAATTGTGATGTGACGTGACCACCTTGATTGAAGGAAAAGGTGGCATACAAATCTTGCTAAATAAATAAATATAGTGTTATTAGAAAAGGTACAGAGAAGAGCCACCAAAATGGTAAAGGGGATGGAAGGCTACTCCTATGAAGAGAGGCTAAACAGGTTAGGTCTCGTCAACCTGGAAAAGAGATGGCTGAGGGGAGATATGATAGAGATCTATAAATTAATGAATGCAGTGGAACGGGTAAATGTAGATCGATGGTTTACATTATCAGAATATAGAAAGACTAGAGGACATGCAATGAAGCTACAGGGTAAAATATTTAAGACAAATAAGAGAAAATATTTTTTCACTCAATGTGTAATCAAACTCTGGAATTTGGTACTGGAAGATGTAGTAAAGGCTGTTAGTGTAGCTGGGTTTAAAAAATGTTTGGACAAGTTCCTGGAGGAAAGGTCCATAAACCATTATTAAAAAGGGACCCAGGATATCGATGCTTGACCCAATACAAGCATCGTGGAACCTGTGTCTTTTGGGGAAACTGATAGGTAGTATGACCTAGATTGGCCACTGTTGGAAACAGTATACTGGGCTTGATGGACCTTGGTCTGACCCAGTATGGCATATCTTATGTTCTTATGTTCTCAATTTCAGGCCAGCTGTGAATTTGATGTGCAATATGTTGAATTACGAACTGTAAGGGCCTCCCTGGTAGAGTCTTCCTGTAGCTCTCCACTCATGTGGGTGACTTTCAGCGCCTCCTGAAATAACAGGTTATTGTCCCTGTGCCCTCTGCTCCAGGGCCAGGGACGTTATGCCTGATACAAGGGTACCCAGGAGGGGAGGTTCCTTCCGGCATTTCCAGGACCCTAGAACCAGTTGTTTTTGGACTCAGTATCTCTCATTTTCATACGAGGGAGGTCTGGCTCAAGAGGTTATAGCACCCTGAGACAACTTTTGCTTTTGCGCCCCCCTCTCCCAGGTCTGATCTTGCAGTGCAAGCTCCACAAACGAGGGTAAATTTTCATCCCACTGGCTTCTTAATTGCCACCCTTCTATTTAACTTAATCTGTGTATTTTCTGTGTCACTAGCCATATAGATAGTGGCACTGAATATACAGAGAGTGATGACGTGGTCCTTGTGTTATCTGTTTAGGTTAGGCCTGATATTCCACAAACCTAAACTAAACATGTAACTTACCTGAATAGTGGCTGAATATTGCCACTATCTGGATAATCTTTTGGCCTACCCTTGCTTCTTCCCTAACATGCTCCATAAGCATAATATCTGGCCATTTGCACTCTAAGCAGCCTGATATTTATCTGTATATTTTTTGAAAATACATGGTTAGACTAATTATACATTTGCCAGCGAATGCCTAATTGCCTTTAAACATAGTAACATAGTGTATGACTACAGATAAAGACCAGCACGGTCCATCTAGTCTGCCCAGCTAGGTGGCAAGAGTAGGTGCACTTGCCGCTCCGTGCAGGTCACCACTCCCCATACGTTTGTTTAGGGGTGTATCCACTGCTCCGTGCAGGTCACCCTTATTTGTTGAGATATAAGAGATAGTTAAGTTTATTTTGGTTTTATCCTGTTGCTATAAAGGGATCCACTGTGTCTGTCTCATTCCATTTTGAATTCTGTCACTGTTTTTACCCTCACCACTTCCATTGCAGGGCATTCCAAGCATCCACTACCCTTTCACTGAAAAAGTATTTCTTGACATTGCCTTTCAGATTACCCCCTTGCAGTTTCATGTCATGCGCTCTAGTTTTACAGATTTCCCATCTTTAAAAAAAGTTTGTTCATTAATACTCTTTTAAGTATTTAAAGGTTTGCATCATATCTCCCCTGTCCCTCCTCTCCTCTAGTGTATACATATTTAGATCTTCAAGTCTCTTCTCATACATCTTCTGGCGCAGGCTCCAAATCATTTTGGTCACCTTCCTCTGAACAGTTTCTAGTCTTTTTATATCTTTTCAAGATATGGTCTCTAAAACTGAACACAATATTTCAAGTGAGGCCTCATCAGCGACTTTTACAGTAGCATTAGTACCTCCTCAGTTCTGCTGGTAATTCCTTTCTGTATGCAACCCAGCATCGTTCTGGCTTTGGCCACCACCTTGTCACACAGTTTCGCCACCTTGAGATCCTCAGAAACAATCACTCCAAGGTCCTTCTGGTCCATGCACACTAACTTCTTGCCCCCCTATCGCATGCAGTTCCCTTGGATTTCTGCTTCCCAAGTGTATGACACTGCACTTCTTCACATTAAATCTTAACTGCCAAGCATTAGACCATTCTTCCAGCTTTTATAGATCTTTCCTCATGTTCTCTACTCCCTCAGGGGAGTCCACTCTTGAAAATGTTCATGTCATCTTCAAAAAGACAGTCTTCCATTCAATCCTTCAGCAGTATCACTCACAAATACATTGAACAGTACCAGTCCCAGGACTGATCCCTGAGGCATGCCCCTAATCGCCTTCCTTTCATCTGAGTGAGTTCCGTTTACCATCACCTTCTGTTGTGTGTCAGTCAACCAATTTCTGATCCAGTTCACTGTTTAGGACCCATCCTCAGGCTGTTCAGTTTACTGATAAGCCTCCTGTTAGGAACAGTATCCAAGGCTTTGCTGAAATCTAGGTAGATCACATCCATCGCGTGCCCTTGATCTAGTTCTCTGGTCACCCAGTCAAAGAACTCAATCAGATTTGTTTGGCATGGTCGTCCTTTGGTAAAACCATTTTTCCTCGGATCATGCAACCTATTGGTTTCCAGAAAGTCTACTATTCTCTCTTCTGGGAGCACCTCCATTACTTTTCCCTCCACCGAGGTAAGGCTTACTGGCCTATAGTTTGTCACTTTTTCCATATTGCCACTTTTGTGAAGAGGTACCGCATCAGCCCTTCTCCAGTCCTGTGGAACTTCTCCTGTCTCCAAGGATATATTACAAACATCCTTTAAAGGCCCTGCAAGAACCTCTCTGAGCTCTTTCAGTATCCAGGGATGTATCCCATCCGGTCCCATGTCCTTGTCCACTTTCAGTTTTACAAGCTGTTCAAACACATAGGGCCCGATATTGAGTTGGGCAGGCTATGCACTGCGGTGGCTCATAGTCTGCCTGCCGACCCCCCCCCCCCCCCCCTCGATCCAGATATTCACTTACGCGCCGTATCTATATCAAGAGTACCATAAATAGAGTCTTCACTATCCATAGCCAAATCAAGGTTGCCATAGACAGGATGATTTATATTAGTGTAAGTTGCCTTATCACACAAAAGCTTATCAGTCTCTGAATATAGTCTTTAACCTTGTTCTGGGGCCTTGGTCAGTCCTTCCTTTTTCACAGGAACCATTCTCAGACTTGTCAATAAAACTCCCCCAACAACATATGGAGGGCAGACGTAGAGTATTTCACTTTACAACTCAACATACAAAAGAGTTCTATTCAGATTTTAGTCTCCCATCAGTGACAACACCACTATCTCCTTCCACTGCTAGACATTGTGCATCATAACGCAAATCCTTGTAAATGGACTCTTGACACCAGCATCAAGAGCTCAAATTGCACCAACCCTACCTATGGAAAATCAGCACTGCAAATATTCTAGAACTGCAGTAACCTTTCAGTTGGAAAAAGAGAACAAGCTGAACTACTACAGATTCCTGGAGAGAACCTACATGTTAAGGGATTCTGTTATCTCGGTTGCACATGGATAACACAGACCATCACCAATTAAAGAATAAGAAATTACAAAATTTGAAACCAATATATTCACAAAAATTGAAATGGAAATGTGATGTGAAACATGGAAGTAAGAGAATCAGAAATGTATTTCCTCCTGTAATGAACTATAAGAAATGCACATTTTCAAAGCTGACAGATTTCATTCTCTAAGAACTGATACTCTTTCGTACCTTTCTTGTCTGATCATTTTATTTTTCCAGTTGGGTTGTCCCAGTCTCTCTTCTACTTCCTTTTTTTTATTTAAGTACTTTTCCAGGATCCCATTTCCATTTTTTGTTTGTTCACACTCCGTCTTTTGTCCTTTCATTTGCTATATATCTCTCTCGGACATTGATCCTTCTATTTCTCTCCTTTGCCTTTTACCTAATTTAGCTTCATTCCATTCCTGTTTTTCCTTCCTTCAATCTTCAGTTTCCATCTTTTCACTGTTCACCTACTTAACAGCTTTCCATTTCCTAACCTTACTTCACTAGTCATTCCATGCCACATCCATCTCATTCCTTTGTCAGCATCCTATCTCCCCCCCCCCCCCATCTTTCACCCACTTTCTAGTCCCCCATTTCCTCTCTCTGTACTCATTTACCACCTTCTGCTTCTTACCTCTTAGGTAACCTCAGCTCATTCCCTAGCATTCATCATCTCCAGGCCCTTTCTGATATCTTACCATCATCCAGGCTTCCGTTTCCCATTTAACTTCTCCCATTTCTACCCTCTTTCACCCTCTTCAAGGAAGACTTATCCCTTCCTGTAGCTCTCATCCATTCCATAGCATTATGTCCTTTTCAACTGTCCCCCCTCCCTCCCAACCCCTCCTGGTCTTTCAAACCTTTGCCCTTCTCCATATTTCTGCTCTGTCTCACAGCCCTACTCATACCCCTCACCCAATCACCTTCTCCCCACTGTCCTAATCTCTGGTCAGTTTCTTAATCTTCACTATCCCCCACCCCCAGCAACTCCATCCCCTCTCACAATCCCACCCGTCCCAAGTCCCTACTTAAACTCCTAATACCCAGCGTATCATAGTCTTTCTGTTTTCTCACTCAATATTAGATTCTCCACCTGTCAGAGTCCCTAATTTCTCACATTGTTTATTAAAAACTTATTATACCGCCCATCACAAAAGCGTCTGAGTGGTTTACAAACATATCAAAGGCTGCTGGAAAGAGAAATTAACGCCAATTCAAATGGACAGGAAAGGAAAGAGTAGAGGTAAAGAATAGAGTGGGGGACTCGGATCAGAGAGCAAATGAAGGAGTAGGCTGGTAAGTGCGCTTCAGTGTGGGGGGGGGGAAGGGGGACCATGTCCCTAGTACCTGCCCACCTGCTTCCTACTCCCCTTCCCCAGCACTCACCCATTTATGTCCTCCAACATTTATTAGCCTTGTCTTTCTTTCTTCCTTCCTTCTTACCCCAGCATGCATCCTTATACCCCATCCTCTCAACCTTTCCCTGGTTGACTTTGCTTCTTCTCACCTCCCTACAATATCTATCCTCCTCGCTCCCCCAGTATCTCCCAATTTTTCCCTCCCCAACCCTAGCATTTGCCAGCATCAGTCCCTTTTCAATCCCAGAACCCCAACCCTAGAATTAGCTCCCTTCCAGTCCCAGCGCTTTTCCATTCCTATCCGCAGCCCCAGTATCAGCCCATTTCCAGTCCTTCCAGCCCCAGTATTGGTCCATTTCCAGTCCCAGCTCCCTGCCAATGCTCAGTATCACCCATTTCCAGACCTTTTCCAGTCCTTGTATCATCCTATATCCGGTCCCATACCCCCAGCCCCAATATCAGCCCATTTCCAGTCATCCCAGCCCCAGTATCAGCCCATTTCCAGTACCAGCCCCAGTATTAGTCCATTGTTAGTATCAGTCATCGCCCCAGCCCCAGTATCTTATTTATTTATTTATTTATTTACATTCGCTTATATACCGCGCTATTCTGCATCAGTGTGGTTTACATTGAACAAACTGAAATTACATTGAACAGGGCATTATAACTTGGAGATAACTATTTTACAGGGAACATGGGCTATGGAGGGTTAAGTGGCTTGCCCAAGACCACAAGGAGCACCTGTGGGACTAGAAACCCCAGTCCTTCCGGCCCAAGGTTGCTGTCCTCTAGTGGGATTTGAACCCCCAACCTTCCGGCCTGAAGTACCTTGCCCCAACCACTAGGCCACTCCTCCACTCCACTTCCAGCCCCAGTATCTGCCCAGTATCTGCTCCTCCACTCTACTTCCAGCCCCAGTATCTGCCCATTTCCAGTCCTCCCAGCCCAGTATCAGCCCATTCCCAGTACTCACAGCCCCAGTATAAGCCCATTGCCTGTCCAGGCCCCTCCTCCATGTCCAGTATCAGCCCATTTCCAGTCCCCTACCCCCATTCAGTCCTTGTATCATCCCATTTACAGTCACATACCGCCAGGTTCAATATCAGCCCATTTCTAGTATCAGCCCATTGCCAGTCTCATCCATCCTACCAGCCGCTATATCAGCCCATTTCCAATCCCCCTATCCAATTATCAGCCCATTGCCAATCCCCCTATCCCATTATCAGCCCATTGCCAGTACCAGACCCTCTCCCAGAACCATTATCAGCCCATTTCCAGTCCTAGCCCCACCAGTCCCAGTATCTGCCCATTTCCAGCCCCTCAGCCTAGTATCAGCCCATTGCCAGTCCCAGCCCCCCCCCCAACTCCCAATCCCCCAGCCCAGTTCCAGTCTATTTCCAATCTCAGCTACCCAGGGCCGGCCAGTGCACTAGGCAGTTGCTTAGGGTGGCATGGATCCTCCCCTTCCCCCATGAAGCAGCAGTTGAACACCACAGCAGGCTTTAAAATTCATGCACACAGTTGCAGCCTGCCACTTTTACCCCAACAAGGAGTTGTGTCTGAGAAGGGGCAGGAGTGGCAGGCTGTGAGCACACACCTTAAGGCCCAACATGCTGACGCAGCAGCTGAACTGCCATTTCAGTGCAAAAAGGGATGTCATGCCCCCTCCCCCTTAGTGAGAAAATGGATGCCGGGGGTGGGGGGCGGGGGGCAGCATGGGTTGGGCTTCAGGTGCCGCAGTCAGGGGAGGCAGCACAGAGGGCCTGCCTAGAGTGGTAGAAACCCTTGAGTTGGCTCTGAAGCCATTTGCTGGAAGAAAAGTAAATACTCCCGTGGCTGTATCGAGCATTAATACAGCTGGGGAAGCAAATGAAAATGCTCCTCCAGCTGTATTGAACAGTAATGCTCAGCATAGCCACAGGTGCATACTGTATGCTTTTGCTCCCATGGATGTGCTATAATCGACCTGCTGTCACTGTGGCTTTTTTGCACAGCTTTGAGAGCTTCTGTGGGTGTATTAGTGTTTAAAATAAGGGTCCACAAAAGAGCACTCACAACCAGCACAACAGCAGACAGGAGCAAGGTGAAAATAAACAGCCTTTATTCAACAAAGAAATCCCAACACGTTGTGTTTTGACAAACTTGCCTTCTTCAAGGGGCTAGCCTCCAGTAAATAAATGAGCATAAAAAAATTATCGATCAAAAATGATAAAAGCTAATTAAAAACATATGAGAACATCAAATTATAAAATAACCAATATAAATATTAATACATAAATCATATAGAAAATAAAACATCATAATATAAAAAAATCAAAGTGTTAAGCAAAAATAAAACTACATTTAGAATAAAATTACATGTTCATTGGACCTACCATCTAAAACAAATACACATATAAAATTGAAACCAAAAAGTAGACAGAGACCTCACATTAGGCATAAAAGGCATGTCTGATATTTTCCCAAACCCACCTTGAGAAACCACAATCCTTTTGGGAAACTTTTGCTCTTTGAAAATGCAGACCAGCAATATATTTACAGGTGAAGAAATAAAACTTATAAACAAAAAAAACACCTTTCTGACAGTTAAATATGGTGGAGGTTCCATAATGTTTGGGGCTGTTTTGCTGCCTCAGGAACTGGAGACCCGGAATGTATTAAAGGATTCATGAAGTCAGAGGACTACCAAGGTATTTTGGAGTGAAATGTGCTACTTAGTATCAGAAAGCTAAGTCTGCATCGAAGGTCATGTATCCCCCAGCAGTACAGTGTCCCAAAACATACATCCAAAAGTTCGAAAGAATGGTTAAAAAGGAACAAATAGACTGTTTTAAACTGGTTAGCAATGAGTCCTGATCTCAATTCAATCAAGAACCTTTGTAAAGAGCTGAAATCTGCCATTAGTAAAAGGAATCTTGGAAACATTCATGAGCTGGAACATATCGCTGTTGAAGAGTGGGAGAAATTACCAGCAGACAGATGTACAAAACTTGTAGATGGCTACAAGAAACATTTGGAGGCTGTCATCACTGCCAAGGATTGTGCAATCAAATATTATTGAAGGGTGCCATTAATTCTGTCCAGGTCATATTTTGGTTTTTTTTTCTCAGAAATTACAATGTCTAAGTTGCAAAGACATATTTTTTTGTTGTATACCTTTGAACATACAGTTGGCATATTTCCAATTATTTTTCAAGATATTGTACACAACATACCTAAAATGCAAGGGTGCCAATAATGTTGACCACAACTGTAGGCCTACCATGGCAGAGGTTCCTGGTAATGGAGGTTCCTGGTCCCTTTTTGCTTATTTGCCTGGACCTTGTGACGTGTAGGCTGTCTAAGAAGGATAGCTTGGGAGCGTTTAGTAGGTTTCTTGCATATGGGTCCACTGGGCCTCTGTGTCCTTAGTTTTTGTTGGAGCCTTTTTGGCTGGCTGACCTATACTGGGGCTTGGCCCTAAACTCTCAGGGTTCGAGTGGCTATCCTATGATGCTACAGGAGTTTCCTTGGTGTGTCTTAGCAGTTCTGTCTGCCTATGTGTCCTGTGTGCCTCAGTGGGTC
Organism: Ichthyophis bannanicus; assembly: GCA_033557465.1. NCBI lineage: Eukaryota > Metazoa > Chordata > Amphibia > Gymnophiona > Ichthyophiidae > Ichthyophis > Ichthyophis bannanicus. Next base: position 654,446,734 of record CM066036.1, on the reverse strand, counting down.
TCTCTGAAGTTGAGGACACTGAAAGGCCCTTCTTTGGAGCTCATGCATAAGGCCTCCCTTAAGGTGGCTTTGTGAGGACTCCAGCATCCGCCAGATTGTGTTCATGCTGCAGGCCTTGTCTTGCAGGGAATGTTACTTGTCTAATCGACTGTGTTTTTCACTTTGAGGTCTATGCCATCTTTCTTTCAAGAGGGATGCACCTCTCACCCCACCATTTTTTTCATCTTGATCAGACTGTCGTTCTGCCTTCCTTCTTAGAGAAGTATCTTCAAAAGAACCCCTGGCTGCTAAACGTGCAGATGGTGTTGCTCACATACATGGGAATTGCTAATTCCTCCCGCTAGTCAGATTATCTTTTCTACTTGGCATTTCGAGGAAAGAACTCACATCTTGTATTGTTCCTCTGGCTTAAGGAGGCCATTGAGTCAGTGTACATTTTGACTGGCAAGCATGTGCCAGAGTAGGTTAAAGCTCACTCCACTAGGTACAGGCCTCTTGGGTGGAGTCAGCTTTGGTGTCTCCAGAGGATATCAATAAGGAGACTTCCTGGTCCTTGTCTTTGTGAAGCTCTATAGGGTGCTCATGGGGGTTGGCACAGTGGTCTGTCCTAAGCATTGCCTTCTTCCCACCCTAGGTCCTGACTGCTTGGGTATATTGTACTCATCTGAACTATCTGGATGATAAGGAAGGATAAATTATACATACCTGATGATAATTCCCTTTTCTTGAGTCGTGCTAGATTAGTCCAGGACCCTCCCAGTTTGTAGGTTTGAGATCCAGCTGCTGTTAAAAGCCTAGTCAGTTCTGTAGTGTGACAGCAATTTCATCATGGTAAGAGAGTCACATACTTGCTCACGCTATTTGTAGCAAAGTTGACCTGGAAAAGGGAATAATGAGTGAGGTTATCAAATTTGCAAATGACACAAATTTGCAGATGACACAAAACTATTTAAAGTTGTTAAAACCCAAGAGGATTGTGGAAAATTGCAAGAGGATCTTGATAAATTGGAAGACTGGGCATCAAAATGGCAGATGAAATTTAACGTGGACAAGTGCAAAGTTATGCACCTAGGGAAGAACAACCCAAACTATGGTTACACGATGCAAGGTTCCACATTGGGAGCCACCACCCAGGAAAAAGATTTAGGCGTCATTGTGGATAACATGTTAAAACCCTTGCTTGACCCAGTACAAGCATTGTGGAACCTGTGTCTTTTGGGGAAATTGCTAGGTACGTATGACCTAGATTGGCCACTGTTGGAAACAGGATACTGGGCTTGATGGACCTTGCTCTGACCCAGTATGGCATATCTTATGTTCTTAACATTTTTGAGGGGTTTTTTTTCTTGAGTTTTTCAGTCTTGCTTACTGCTTGGGAAGTTTCATACTGGCTTCTTTTAGTGCTGCACCAGAGGATGGCATCATTGAAAGTTGATTGAGTCTGTGGCCACCTGCTGGCAAAGGAGTATAACCCACTCATCTGGACTGATCTAGCAAAATTCAAGGAAAGTAAATTATCAGGAATGTATCTGTCTCTACCACCATTATTTGGTGCTTATCTTAAAACTGTTTTTAACATATTCATAAATGTCCTGAAAAGGGGAACGAGTGAGATAATCAAATTTCCAGCTGATGCAAAAAACTATTCAAAGCTGTTAAATCACAAGAGGATTGTGAAACGTTGCAAAAGGGCCTTGATAAATTGGGAGATTGGGTGTCCAAATGGCAGGTGAAATTTAATGGAGACAAATGCAAATTATGCACTTAGGGAAGAACAACCCAAACTACAGTTACATGATGCAAGATTCCACATTAGGAATTGCCACCTAGGAAAAGAATTTAGGTACCATCTTGGATGTGTTGAAACCTTCTGCTCAATGTGCAGTAGTGACCAAGAAAGCAAATAGAATACTAGGAATCGTAAGGAAAGAACTGGAAAATAAAACAAAGGATATTATAATGCCTCTGTACCACTCCATGATGCGACCGCATCTTGAATATTTTGTGCGGTTCTGGTTGTCATATCTAGAAAAGGAAATAGTGGAATTAGAAAAGATACAGAGAAGAGTGATCAAAGTGATAAATGGGATGGAAGGATACCCCTATGAGGAAAGACTTAAAAGGTTAGGGCTCTTCAGCTTAGAAAAAACATAGTTGAGGGAAGATATGATAGAAGTCTATAAAATAATGAGTGGAGTGGAACGGGAAACGTAGATCATTTACTCCTTCAAAAACTACATAGTCTAGGGGACATGCAATGAAGCTGCATTGTAGTACGTTTTAAGACTAATCAGAGAAAATATTTTTTCACTCAATGTGTAATCAAACTCTGGAATTCGTTGCTGGAGGATGTAGTCAAAGCTGTCAGTGTAGCTGAGTTTAAAAGAAGTTTGCACAAGTTCCTGGAATCTATCTATCTTTTGGGAACATTATAGATACTTGTGACCTGGATTGGCCATTATTGGAAACAGGATACTAGGCTCAATGGACCTTTGGTCTGACCCAGTATGGCATTTCTTATATTCTTACAGTATGTTCACTTTATTAATGTAAAGGCAAGTGCTCCCAAATATTTGACTTGACTTTAAGCTGCAGTCAGAGACTGTAAAATTTAAGTGCCCACTCCATTCCAAAAGCCACCCCTTCTCTTTCCTGCAGCTTGGCCCATTGCAGAACAGGCATATAGAGTTTTGGGGGGAGGGGGGGGGAGGGTGGTTTGCCTTGTAACTAAGCCACAGGCGACACAAACATCTTCCTCTGCAGGGTCATGGTTACATAATGGATGCTGGCAGATGAAGACCTACATGGTCCATCCAGTCTACCCAGTAAGGTTGCTAGGGCAGAACCTGCGACACAATGCAGGTTACTTTCCCCATGCCTATTTTATGTATGTGGGAGGGGAGTTCTACCTGCATGCTGGGCAGGTTTCTTTCCTCCTGCCTTTGGTTTTCCACAGTTCGTAAACATTCATAGTCAGTGATAATAAAGAACAAAAATCATGTAGCCAATCTGCCCAGTTGCAATTTGTCCATTTTGGCCAGCTGAGCGTTACCTTGTCTGACAGAGATTTAACTCATGACCCTCAGGAGCTAAGGCTGGAAACCTGCAGCAGATCTCATTTATTTATTTTATTTATAAAACTTGATATCCTATTTCTGACCGCAAGGTCCTTAAGAGGTTTACAATCAAAAACACAAATACAATGGTATCATACAGGGTTGTTTATAAAACCCAAAATAAAGGGGAACATGCTATCTACCATAGGAGCTGCACAGCAAAGTATGAACTCAGAAAGTAATTAACTTCTGGACAGGAGAAAGGTAGATATGTCCCTGGAAGATTCCATTTGGATCAGCATTGGGTGCATCCTGATTAAAGTTTGAATATCAGGAAGGCCAGGGAGATACAAATTTGCTGGTCCAGCAGTCCATTTGGAGTTTGCCCTGTGGCTATGTGGTTCATCTTGCCTTCATTCTCTCTCCATACCTGGTTTAGCCCAGCAACTTCTAGCTTCTGTTCTACATATGGCTCAAAATTAATAGTTCTGGCCTTAGCCTCTCCAGGCATACTGCCATTAATAGGGCATGAAGATCAGGGCTGGGCCAAGGGTATCTTGATGCTCTAGTTAAACCTTCAACCATACAACCCCTCCCCCCCCTCATTGTAGTCCAGTATCTCTAATTGCTTTTCCGCCATAGTCTATTATCTCCTCTTTCCTATCCCCCCCCCCACCAAATGTCCAACATCCCCCTCTTCCTTAACTTTCACCTTGTCCAGCATTTCTCCCTATTTTCCTTCCACAGCCTACTTCCTCTCTTCATCTACTGTTGCAGCTCTCTACATCTATGCAGGCTGTCATGCTGCTCCAAAGGTTTAGTGCAGAAGTCGGGCCCTTGAGCACCTGTCCAGTCTGAAGACCTGCCATGCCCTGTCCCCTCTGATGCAAACTTCCTGTTGGAGGGGGTGGAATGTGGCAAGCCTTGAGCATGCACATGTGCTAAAAGCCCACCACCATACTGACAACAGCTGAATTCTCCAGGCAGATGCCTGGTCCTCCTAATGGTAGGTCTAGGAAGATCTCTTCACTGGGGCAACCTCTGATAGCTTAGACCAGCCCAAACCACAGGCTAGGCTAAAATAAAGCACACAGCTGAGACTTCTCATATCCTGAAAATCTTGTGTGCAGTTCAGTCAGTGCAGGCCCAGCCATCGAATGAAAGATGAATTTCTTCCACATGACTAATCCCAAACAAGAACAGCTGCCCCCACCCAGCCATTTATCCTGCTTTTGAAGATCTGTGATGGGACCAGAGGGAAATTTCATGGGTTTCTATAGCAGAGCAAATTATAGTTTTCCTTATATTCAGTGGCATTCAATGTTCCCTCTAATTTTCTGTAGGCTGTGTGCGCATAAAATATCAGCTGTGCAGCTTTTGAAGGAAGGTTAAATTTTTGTGTGCCACATAACGACACTCGGAGTTATATACTTTAAAATTTGACTACACGTCAGAATACAGTATGTACACCACATGGATTTTAATCAAATTAAATGAAAATAGGCGATTACTAAATGAAGCAGAACATTTCTAGTAATTACAATCACAACTTTTAAATTTTAAGACGTCTGTGTTGTTTTCTATCAGAATCAGAACCGTAATTTTTGTGTGCTCTGTTGTAAAGTATGTGCGCTCGCTCGGCGAGGTTTGTGCGCGCGCACACGCGCACAGCTTAGAGGGAACAGTGGTGGCATTCCTAGCCCTTTTCTACCTAGGATGGGTGCCTCCCCCACTTGCGGCCAGCCCCCCCCCCACCCCACACTTGGACACAGCACGACAAACATACCTTCAAGATGGGTGGCTTGCCACACTGTCTCCAATTTAGGCCGGCTCCCCTCTGAAGTCTTGGAATTGCAGGGAGAGAAGAGCTGATCTAGATTGGACAGACTTAAAGATCTTGTTAGCGGAAAGGTGGGATAGAAGAGATATGATAAAGATGTTTAAATACCTCCATAGTATAAATACACAAGAGGAGAGCCTCTTTCGATTGAAAGCAAGCTCTGCTATGAGGGGACATAGGATGAAGGTGAGAGGGGATAGATTCAGGAGTAATATGCGGAAATATTTCTTTACGGAAAGAGTGGTAGATGAGTGGAATATATATGGCAGGAGGAAGGAGTTGGGTCAGTGGTGTTTTTAATGTAAATATGGCCTGTTTTATAATTAGGATTTCCAGTCCTACGTATTGATCATTTGGAATTTTAGGTGTTTATTTTTGAGGCAATTAAGTGCTTTCTTGGGATAAGAAAAATAGGGGTTTATCAGTGTATTGATATCATGAAAAAAATGTTTTTTCCTTTTTAGATGGAAGCCATTCAATGATCCAAAACACATTTTTTTCAGCACCAGCCCCTTTTTTCTCAGCTCCAGCATCAGTCTTCCTCCACAAAGCTCTAGCATCAGCACCCCTTCTCCATGCTTCAGCAACAGCATCCAGGACCTTGTCTTTTCCAAACCCCAGCAACAGCATCCAGAACCCTAACTTCTCTAAACCCCATCAACATCACTCCCCCTTTTCAAGTCTCAGCAACAGCTTACCCCCCTCCACCTCTTTCTCAGTGCCGCAGCTACAGTATAAGCTCCCTCCTCCAAGTTCCAGCAATAGCTCCAGGTCCCTCCTCCTACCTTGCCCATAGCGGGGAAAACTTGTGCCTTCCTCCTGCATCTCTGTGCTGATGCTCCGGCACCTTCTGGAGATTTAAAATGTAAGAACAGATACTTCCAGTTTCTCACAAGAAGCAGGAAGTGCCTGTATTAGAACTGTAAACCCTCCTGCAGTGCCCTGATAAGCAGCACAGAACAGTAGGAATAAAGACATAAGCTCTTGCCACTACAAAGGACACCATGGCGGCAGCAAGACCACACTAATGACATCATCTGGCCGTTTATTGGGTTTTGATATATCACCCCTGGTGGGGCCTACAGAGCGGTTTACAAATAATTAAAAAGAAAAAAATCAGAAAACCAGAGAGGAATGCAATCATGATACAAGAAAGGAGAGAAATAGAATGTGCACACATACACGGCACAGAAGGGAGGGAGAGTATGTATACGTATACAAACAGAGATACACATATATTATGACTACACATATACAGCTCTCTTAGTCTGGCCTAAGGTCAAAATCCTGCTCAAACAGATGGATTTTTAGAAGGGATTTAAATTTGACAAAAGAAAGCTCAAGGTGAATATGTGAAGGAAGACAATTACAGAGGATCGGAGCCAGAAAGGAAAAAAACAGTCCGCCTAGTGAATTCAAACTTAATGCAAGATGGAGGAGGTGGAACTAGTCTATTATCATAAAGGGAGCATAAACAGCAAGGGGGGGGGACATAGGGTAGTGTAAGACATGAGAAGTACTGGGGAGCATTATTGTGAAGAGCATTATGTGTTAAAGTAAGGATATTATATTTAATACGTTGGAGGAGCTGGAGCCAGTGATAATGGATGGAGTTACATGGTTAAATTTCTTGGCGCAGGCTAGCGCCCGAATGGCAGTGTTTTGGACTGGCTAATGCCTTTTCAACTGGTGGTTAGTGAAGCTGGCAAAAACGGTATTGCAGTAGTAGATATGTGTGATTACAGTGCTAAGTATGATGGAGATTTGAGTGGCAGAGTCTAGGAAGGGACGTAACGCGTGAAACATACACAGAGCAGTGAAAGCAGATTTGGAGAGTTGACTGATGTGGATACTAAAGGAGAGCTCCGAGTCAATGTAAATACCCAATTCTCCGGGAACAAGCAGGAAGTCAGTCCTTACATACAGGTGACGTCGGCGCTGACGGATCCCTCGTGCTGAGCAAATCCCCAGCTTTCAGAGAAAGCCTTTGGGAGTTGCATCACGCATGTGCGGTCCCCTTCCCGCCAAAGGGTGCCATCTTGCTCAGTCTCCTTTTTTCCGCGGAGCCCTTCGGACGTAGTCCCCTTGTCCCTGTGAAAAAAGTTAAAAATTCTTTCTTTTCTTCTACTGGTCGACACTGGTTCCTCTTCCAACCTTCGGCTCGATACACCGGTATCAAGTCCGGCTTTATTTTTTAGTTTATGTCCTTCATGACTGGTGTTCGTGCCCTTTTTCTTTTTCACTTTCACTGACAACCCGGGTCTTTTTCCCCAGATGGCTGCCAGCGGGTTTAAAAAATACGATCGGTGTGTAAAACTTATGTCCCTCACCGATACTCACGACTGCTGTCCCCGGTGCCTTGGGCCTGGCCATGACCCGACGGTCTGCAGTCCATGTAGGAAGATGTCCTCTAAGGCCCTGAAGAGCCGCCAGCAGCAGCATGATAGGATTTTTTCTGGGTCCATGCCTTTGAGAGCCCGGACCTCGTCTGAGGCCTTTATGTCTCGGGGGGAGCATTCCAAGCCCGAGCAGCGTCGAGGTTCCTCGGAGAGAGGGTCTCCCTTGAGGGAACACAGAAGGAAGAAAAAGTCCTCGAAGGCAGCGGCGTTGGATGGCTCCAAACGACCCGGCTCCTCCCGGGGCCTGTCGTGGAGCCCCGAGCACCAGCCTGGATCTTCGGAGATGAAGCGCCCGGCAAAGGTTCCTCGTTGGGAGACGGATCAGCCGAGGCAGGTAACAACTGTCCTCGTTGAGGACTCCCCTCTGGGGGAACCGGCATCGGGCCTGACTGTGTCGGGACCTGAGCCAGTGACTGCAAAGCCTTCTGGACTCGAGTCCAGAATGGCGGCCTTGGAGCGCAGTTTTACTGCCTTCCTGGAGCAGCAGCGGGTGCTGATTGCTGGTCTGCCCGGTTCTTCCGCCCCGACCACCGGGCCACCGATGTCGAAGTCGACCCCGGAGGCAAGCCGATCCTCGAGACCTTTCGGGCTCGAGTTGATCCTCGGTCACGGTCCCACTCCGGTTTCCCATTCGGGACCAAGGTCGTCCTCGCCAAGCCTCCTGGCATCAGGGCGGTTGGCACCGGGGTCCTCGATGCCGGAGCCCCTCGATTCTTCTTCGGAGGCTTCGGGGTGGGAAATGGAGGAAGAAGAGTCCCTCGGAGTAGGTCCCCTCTGGAGGACACTAGGTTCTTGGACTTCGTGAGGCATATGTCCAAGGCTTTGGCGTTCCCCACGGAGTCCGAGGAGGATCCTCGAACCAACGAGCTCGAGATCCTACAGTATGAGGCCCCCCCTTGGGAGGCCCTTACTTGACCCGTGCCTTTGATCCTGGAACGACTGATGCTCCGCATGTGGGAGACACCGACGTTGGTGCCGGTCATCAGCAAACGGCTTGACTCGATGTATCGAGTTTGCCGGAGCCCTGGGTTTCAAAAGTCGCAGCTGCCGCACAACTCCATGGTCATGGAATCGGCTGTGCGCAGGCTGAATAGCCAGAAGACACACTCTTCGGTGCCTCCCGGCAGGGAGGCCCACAACTTGGATGCCCTTGGCATAAAGTGCTTCCAGGGTTCCATGCTAACTTGTCAAATCCAGGCCTACCAGCTGTACATGGGCATGTACCTGAGATACCTAGCGAAGGAACTCGCCGGGTTCTCAGCTGGTCTCTCCGAGGGGCCTTTGCAGCGCTTCAGGAGCCTGTCCACCGCCGTCCGTGAGTGCTCGAAGTTTATGTCTCGAGCAGCCTATGACGGGTTCGAGCCTGGGTAGCCATGGCTGGCATCGGTGTACGCCGCCAGGCATGGCTACAGTCATGGAACCTCCAGCAATTGATTCAGGACAAGTTGTTTGATGTCCCATGCCAAGGGGAGAACCTCTTTGGCAAACCCATGATCAACATGGCCGCAGAACTGGAGACCGAGTACATGAAGAGGACACGGCTCTTCAAGAAGACCTCTGCTCCTTTTCACAAGAAGGGCTTGGGTAAAAAGTCCTTTTAACCGAGGAAGGGTGCTGCTTACCGAAGCTGCCCCCATTTTCAGGCCTCCCTGGCTCTCCAACAGGGGCAGCAGGCCAAGGGACAGGGGCATGGCCTGCATAAGCAGAAAGCCCCCAAATCCCATGCACCAGCTCCGGCCAAGCCTGGCATTGGCTTTTGACTCTTACAGCATGGCCCCTCTTCCCACAGGGGACAGACAGTGCACAGGAGGCAGGCTTGCCCTGTATGCCCACAGGTGGACAGCCATTACCACCGATGCCTGGGTCTTACAGATAGTCCAAAAGGGCTACCTCCTTCACCTAGCCCAGGTGCCTCCTCCTTACTTCCCGGGAGAGACCCTCAGGTATCCCCTTCACCGGGACCTTCTTTTGAAGGAGTTGGCGGGTCTTCTCAAGGATCAGGTGGTAGAACTGGTGCCCCACCACCTGCAGGGCAAGGGCTTTTACTCCAGGTACTTTGTGGTACCAAAGAGAACAGGAGGCCTCAGACCCATCCTCGACCTCCGCAATCGAAACAATTTCCTGGTGAGGGAGAAGTTGAAGATGCTCTCCCTTGGAAAATTGTTGCCTTACCTCCGCCAGGGAGACTGGCTATGCTCCTTAGACCTAAAAGATGCATATACACACATCCTAATACACCCAGACCACAGGCAGTATCTATGCTTTGTGGTGGGAGGCAATCACTACCAGTACAAGGTACTCCCCTTTGGCTTGGCCTTGGCCCACAGGGTATTCAAAATGTGCCTGGCAGTGGTGGCCGCCTTTCTCAGACTCCAAGGGGTCTTTGTCTTCCCCTACCTAGACGACTGGCTCATCAAAGGCACTTCAGCCAGCGAGGTCCACCAGGCCACATCCCACACCATCCAGGTGCTTCAGCATCTGGGGTTTGTAATCAACTACCCAAAGTCCAGCCTTGCTCCAACTCAGCAGCTGGAGTTCATTGGGGCCAGACTCGACACCCTTCATGCAAGGGCATGTCTGCCTGCAGACAGGGCAAGCAGGCTTCTGGCTCTGGCACGTCAGATGAGTCACAGGTCTGTAGTGTCAGCAAGACAATTTCTGCGCCTCCTTGGGCACATGGCCTCCATGATCCATGTGACCCCAGATGCCCGTCTCCACATGCGGACTGCTCAGTGGTGCCTCAGACACCAGTGGTCACAAGCCACAGGTTGCCTGAGGGACAACGTCACAGTATCCAGGCGGCTATTACAGTCCCTAGACTAGTGGCTTCTTCCACTCCAGTTGCAGGCGGGGATGCCTTTCCAGGCTCCTCTACACACGAGGATCCTGACCACGGATGCGTCCCTGCTGGGCTGGGGGGCCCATTGCCAAGGGTTCCATACTCTGTGAGTGTGGTCCCCAAACGAGAGAGCACAGCAAATCAATTTCTTGGAGCTCGGCTCTAGGAGTGTTCCAGCAGATCCTGGCCCACGAATCTTTCTTGGTACAGACAGACACCCAGGTGGCTATGTTTTATGTGAACAAGCAGGGTGGCACAAGGTCCCGTCTCCTATGTCAGGAAACCCTGGATCTGTGCTTGTTTGCAGCCCGGCATGGCATTCATCTGCGGGCCGTCTACCTGCTGGGCCAAGACAACTGGTTAGCCGACAGGCTATGCAGGATTCTCCAGCCTCATGAGTGGCAGCTGGACCATGGGGTAGCCAATTGACATTTCCAGACCTGGGGATGGCCAGTGATGGATTTGTTTGCGAGTCCGGTCAATCACCAGTTGCCCCGGTTCTGATCCAGGCAGCCACACCTGCACAGGGTGGCCGCCAATGCCTTTCTGATATCATGGTCCATGGCCTCCTGTATGCATTTTCTCTGGCGCCTCTGGTGGCTAAGACTCTATTCAAGATCCTCCAGGACAAGGCCTCGGTCATCCTGGTAGCCCTGAGGTGCCCGAGGCAACCCTGGTTTCCACTTCTACTTCAGCTAGCGGTGGAGGCCCCCATTCCCCTGGGGTCCCTCCCCAGGCCTCCTGTCCCAGGAGGGGGGCACTCTCCTGCACCCCATCCTCAGCTCCCTCAACCTAATGGCATGGCTGCTGAAAGGGTGATGCTCGCTCTGCTCCTCCTTCCAAAGGATGTTGAAGAGATCTAGCTGACCTCAAGAAGGCCGTCGACTAGACAGGCCTATGCCTTGAAGTGGCATAGGTTTGTGACTTGGTGCGAGGGGCAGGGTGTGGATCCTTTCTCCTGCCAGGTTGGGGTGGTTTTACAGTGCTTTCTCCACCTCTCGGATTTGGGCTTCAAGTCCAACTCCGTCAGAGTGCACCTCAGTGCCCTTGCAGAAAACCACTTCCCGGTGGAGAAGAAGCCCCTCTTTGCCCATCCCTTGGTTTCTCGGTTTTTGAGAGGCCTGCTTCTTTTGAAGCCTCCGGTTCGCCCTCCGGCTACCGTGGGATCTAAATGTGGTTTTAGGGCAGCTTACTCTGCTGCCCTTTGAGCCGATGGTGACCGGCCATCTCCGCTACCTCTGTTGGAAGGTGGTTTTCTTGATGGCACTCACGTCTGCTCGGCGGGTGAGTGAGCTTCAGGCCTTTATGTCAGACAGGCCTTACACCAGGTTCTATAGGAACCGGGTGGTGCTTCGCACACACCCCAAGTTCCTTCCAAAAGTGGAATCCTCATTCCACCAAAAGCAGGAGGTGGTGCTGCCTACTTTTTTTCCCAGGCCGCATGCCTGTCGGGCAGAGACAGTACTGCATACCCTGGACTGTAAGAGGGTGTTGGCCTTCTATATTCAGCATACGCAAGCCCATAGAAGGGCTCCTCAGCTCTTCGTATCCTATGACCCCAGTAAGCTGGGGATGGCTGTTTCCAAGCATACGCTGTCCACCTGGGTAGTGGACTGTATTGCCTGGGCATACAGGGCAGCCGAGCTTCCGTTGGAGGGTCGTCTCACGGCCCATCGGGTCAGGGTCATGGCGGCTTCAGTGGCTCATTTCCACTCTGTTCCACTGGCAGACATCTGCCGGGCCGCCACCTGAATTTCAGGCCAGACTTTCGCAACCCAGTGCTACCTGGATAGGGAGTCCCGATGGGACAGTGCTTTCGGCCAGGCTGTACTCCATAACCTTTTCAAGGTCTAAGCAACTCCTGCCCTCCGACCTTTCTGTGTCAGGCTACCGGAGTGCTATTCTCTTAATTAGATTCCTATTGTAGCTGCTTGCGGCTCTCGTGGAGGGAGCCTATTTTTCAGCTGTGGGTTCTCGGTAGCCTGTAGCTGGGGAGTCCCATATGTGAGGACTGACTTCCTGCTTGTTCCCGGATAAGGCTTAGTTACTCACCTGTAACAGGTGTTCTCCGGGGACAGCAGGAATCAGTCCTCACGACCCTCCCTCCTCCCCTTGGAGTTGCAGTCCTATTATTATTTTTGTTCTTTTGCCGTCTTTTTAGCTATGTCATTTGACTGAGCTAGATGGCACCCTTGGTTGGGAAGGGGACCGTGCATGCGTGATGCAACTCCCAAAGGCTTTCTCTGAAAGCTTGGGATTTGCTCCGCATGAGGGCTCCGTCGGCGCCGACGTTACCCATATGTGAGGACTGATTTCTGCTGTCCCCGGAGAACACCTGTTACAGGTGAGTAACTATGCTATACTTGAAGGTAGAGTGCAAAACAGTGGGAGTGGAGTCAATAAATGGGGCTACGGATGGAGCATTACTCGAACCATTGATCACAGTGGCTGTAATTTTTGACGGATTCAGCTTTAAAGTGTCCATATGGAGGCATTTAGATATGTTCTGTAAAGCAGTATTGATAATAGTGAGGTCTGGAAGGAAACTATCAATACGGGTGATAAGAAAAATGTCATTGACATACATGTAAAATAAAATGTCTATGGACTGGATGAGATTAGCTAGGGGGCTGAGAAAAATATTGAACATTATTGGTGACAGAGCAGAACATATGAAATGCCATACTGGGTCAGACCAAGGTCCATCAAGCCCAGCAGCCAGTTTCCAACAGTAACCAAACCAGGTCACAAGTACCTGGTAGATTCCAAAAAAGGTACACATGTTCCACAATGCTTGCCCCGGTGTAAGGAGTGTATTTCTTATGGATCTTTCCTCCAGGAACCTGTCCAAACCTTTTATAAACCCAGCTACACTAACAGATTTTACTACATCCTCTGGCAACAAATTCCAGAGTTTGATTACGCATTGAGTGAAAAAATATTTTCTCTTATTAGTCTTAAATGGGTTACATTGTAGCTTCATTGCTTGCCCCCTAGTCTTTCTACTTTTTGATGGCGTAAACAACTGATCTACATTAACGCGTTCCACTCCATTCATTAATTTATAGACTTCTATCATATCTCCCCTCAGCCTTCTCTTTTCCAAGTTTATTTTATTTATTTATTTATTTAACAGGTTTTGTATACTGCCTTATCATTAATTCAAGGCAGTTCACATGGAACAAACATAGCAATAGGCTTTTACATAGAACAGGGAGTAGAAAATTGGAGGAATATATGGGGTAGTGGACATTTAACAATGGCTAACTATGTACAGTAACATTGTTGCAGATTGAGATGATATAGCTACATTTAGCAGGTTTCCATTATTTACTTCTGTAGTATCTCACTTTGGCATTTGTTATACTAGGTGGGACCATAGTATTTGAGGAATAGATAGGTCTTGATGGCTTTTCTGAAGTCAAGTGTTCAATATGTTCAAATAGACCATGTCTCATCATTACCATTCCCGCAAGAACAAGGTATACCATAAGGCTCCACCCTCTCTGCGCTACTTTTTAATTTATGCCTTCAGCCGATCTGCACTGTCTTCCAAAAACATAAGATAAATTACCACATCTATGCAGACGACATTATGTTGTACATGCCGTTTGATGTATCCAACCCTAACTATGACAGTATACTGCTTCATTGAAGCAGAAAAATGGCTTCAATCAATGAACTTGAATATCAACTTCAAAAAGACAGAAGTGTTATTTACAACGAGAAACCTTAACTTCACCCCTCTGTCAGTTATCAATATTGGGAACACCTCTATACCAGTGAAGACAGAGGTCAAATATCTAGGAGTCACTGAACAGGATGCTTAGCTTAACCCCTCATATAAAACGAACTGCTAAAGCTATATTCTTCAAAATAAGGACAATCCAACAGCTTCGACCGATAATAGACAGCAATGACTTCAGGACTGTGGCACAAACTCTAATAATACCACTGCAATGGCATACTTCAAGGAACCACCAAGAAAAATCTGCATACCCTACAATTGACTCAAAACGTCATGGCAAGGATGATTTTCAAAGCGAAACTAACTGACCACATTACTCCTATTCTTTACACCCTGCATTGGCTCCCAGTGTCATGTAGAATTCACTATAAATTAATTGTCACCACATTCAAGATCAATAACATTGATCAATAACATTGTCAATAACATAGCCCCGTCATACCTTGCAACATTAATTCATACCCCACAGGAAAGTAGGTTAAGAAGAAGAGCAAATCTACACATGTTGCTAGTCCCTGACTCCATACGAAAATCAGGGCAGAAGACAAGCAACTCTGCCTTTTCTCTCACAGCACCTGCATTGTGGAACAACCTCCCAGTTGAGCTAAGAGAGATTAAGGACCTCCAGTCTTTTAGAAAGGAATTAAAAACCTATCTATTTACCCAGCATTTCTACAAATTACAACATATCAATGTCCTGAATTCACAGATCAACCCTGACCAGCAACCATATACCAACCCTACTTAGACAAACATAAACACACCCGCACAATTCCTCTACAATTTAGTCACTATAGCAGTTTCATCGACTTCCTCTATGTAAATAGTGTCTGCTTGTTAATAGTTTATAAGACAGTTTTTGAATTCTCAGCCCAGTCTTACTAGTATATGCATTAGTTACATTTTTCTAAAAGAATGTTCATTGTAAAAATAATGTTCTGAATTGTTCTAAATTGTTCTTTATAAGGTTCTAAAAATGTTCTTTGTAAAAATAATAATATCTCATTATTATTGTCGTTCTGTTACCTGTAAACCGCATCTGATCTCTGGAAGAAGCGGTATAAAAAAATGTACAAATAAATAAATAAATAAGTAGGTCTTTGATTTCTCTTATTGGGGCAGGTAGATGATTCCAAAGTTGGGGAGCATACAGAGAGAAGGCTCTGGTGCAAGTGAATTGCTTTGATGATCTGTAGTTTGTTGGAGTTTCAATGATGTTGATGTCTGTACTTCTTGTTCTGGTTGGACTTGATTTCTGGATCAACTGTTGAAGAGTCGGTGGGGATAGATTGTTTAGTATTTTGAAGATTATTAATATGTTTTTGTATTTAGCACGTACAGCAACAGGAAGCCAGTGTTGTTGGTGAAGTGTTGGGGTTATATGATTGTATTTTGCAGTTCTTGTAATGACTCTCGCAGCAGTGTTTTGCATGAGTTGCAGAGGAAGTGTTGTTTTCGGGAAGTCTGTGATATATCACATTATAGTCATCTATTATAGGGGTTACTGTGGCCTGGCATACTGTTCTGAAGTCATTGTCTGTTGTCAGCGGTTTTAAGTTTGTGGAGGTCCTCAACTTGTGGTAGGCTAATCTGGTTGTTTTCTTTATGTGCGGTTGGAAGCTGAGTTGTTGGTCAAAAGTTATTTCCGGGGGGCGCTAGTGAGCCCGTGAAGAAATGGCCGCGTTTTAGACTAGCTCTGCCTGGGTGCTCCCTTTAATTTAGCTATCACTTGCATATCCACAGCGAAATTCCCCCTGCATACCTGGATCTGAGTGCTAAGTGTCTGCCGTCTTGACTTGAGCCTTGGGAGGACGGTCGGAGGTGTGTGACGGTGCCTGAAACTCGGCGGCATCCCACCACGCGGCTAGAGCTGCAGTCCCAGAGCCGGATGCTGACATTGCCGGGAGAAGGTCTCCCCTTTTAGCACCCTCGGGGGAGAAGTGCCCTGGCGCTGCTGCTGCAGCGGGATTTGCTGGCTGGAGAGGATCGTGCGGCGATCGAGTGTGTCCATGGGGCTATTTGACCCGACGCGCAACACTGGAGCAGTGACTCAGCTTGGCTTCCCGGCGGATCCTGCGCTGCGCCCCATTGCCATTGCCTCACCTCGCTCTGATCATAGCGGCACGCTGGGAGGAGGTGAGAGTGCTGCGATATCTGGAGTGCCTGGGCGCCGGGCTCGTGCTGGACTAGCTTGGCGGCCATTACTGCGTGCTCCTGGAACGCACAGGCCTGTCTGCATTTCAATCCTCCTCGGCGGGAAAATCAGGTCACGAGGTCTTCACTCAACAAGCCCGTCTCGGGCTCTCAGCGGCCTACTGCTTCTGGGACTGGTTGATCTGGTAGAGGGGCCCTCCCCTCTCCTTCCTGGCCGCCGAGTTCAGTCCGGTGAGTCTTTGGCATTGTGCTGTTGCTTCCCCCATTCTCTGCTAATTGCACCAGACACACTTTCTCTTTGTGACAGCTAAGATCACTGCATGTGCATTGATTGCATCGGAGACATCTCTGCCCTCTGCTTCCTCTGCCCTGCCGGCTTCAGTGATCCTGGAGCTCCCTCTGCTGCCCAAGAGTGGAACATTGCTACAATTTTAATCTTTCTATTTTTGTACTGCCCACTGCTACCTTCCACACTCCTCCTCGTAGCTGCTCCTTTATCAAATATACCCATGGCTGCCAAGACCAAGGGGCTCGAAGCCCGGGAGAAAATGCGAGCCTCTCAGCGCCTCCTGGTTAGGAGTAGCTCCCAGTCCAGTCCAATCCATAAGCCCTCCTCGGAGGGCTCAGGCGATGAGACATTGAGTGAAAATGATCTGGGCCTCGCGGCGCTCTCCCCACACGCCCTCCTTCAGCGGGAACTCCGGAAGGGCTTTGAAGATCTGGCTGGAGAGTTTCGATCCATGCGTGAGGAGGTGATGAGCACTATTGCGGATCTTAGGGGAGACATAAAAGACCTAGGCACCCGAGTGGAGGAGGTCGAAACAAAAGTAGAAGATCATGATGGTGCACTGGTGGATTTACAATGTGCTGTAGATAGGCATAGCTCGCAGGCGATGGAGCTGACCTATAAAACTGATGACATTGAAAACCGCTCCCGACGCAACAATGTGCGCTTTCGTGGAATCCCGGAGGCTGCGGGGGGCGCTGAAGACCTGACAGTGGTCCTCAAAACTTTGATGGGCGAATTGCTCACAACAAAGGAACTTGCGCTCCATGGCCCTGGAATGGAGATTGAGCGAGTGCATCGTGCCCTGGGGAAGCCCCCTAACAATCAACCTCGGGATGTTATTGCCAAATTTCTGCGCTTTACAGATGCGGCACTTCTTCTGCGACGTGGTCGGGAGAAAAAAAACATCCAGTACCAAGAGGCAACGGTAGCTGTGTATCAGGACCTCTCAGCCTTTACGCTGGCTCGACGCAGAGAGATGAAGCCAATCATAGCAGTGCTGAACAATAAAGGGATACGCTACTCCTGGTCTTTTCCGTTCCGGATGAATTTTCTCTTGGGAAACAAAAGGTTTTCAGCTAAGGACCATACTGAGGCTTGGAGAGCTCTCCGTCAAGCAGGTCTGGTGGAAGATAATGCGCTACCTGCACTTCCGGCCTTTAAGCCGCAGCACTCGAAATGGACTCGGGTGGGAAAGCCCACCTGACTCTTCTCAGATTCTGCGCTTTTGACTTCCTGACACTGGGGGCTTCCTTAGGGGTCCTTTAGTTTTGGGGCTGCCGTGTCTGTCCCGTTGGGCACAATTGCGCTCCCCCCCTTTTTGTAATGCTTTGTTTATGATCAATGTTTCTGGTTGTATGGGGCTTTTAGTATTGGCTTTTTGCCATAACGGTCCGGGGGGCTCCCTGACCCTGTCATGTGGCGGGGCACGGTGGAATCTTCCCTCCACTGATGTATGGTAGCAAAGAAAAAGGGGGAAATCCTTTTGTGTGACTTTATCATGGTTTTCTCTATATGGGAGCCCAGAAGGGGCTGGGTTGGGGGTTAGTTTCTTGATCTGAGGGAGTTCCCAGGGTCTGTTATGTCAGGAATTCTGCTTTTTTCTCGTTACATTATCTAAGCTTTCTAACTACTTATTTTGAGATTTCTGCACTAAATGTAATATGCAATTTTGGGGATTATGCTGAATGTTGCTTTACTTTATGCAGGGTAGGTGGGGGGAATGTTTGGGGCAGTGGCTTCATGATTTGCTATTTACGGGGGTGAACTGATGCTAACTGTTGTTGTGATACTTAGTTTGCGGGGGGGCCTGGTTGGAGCTGGACCTGGGATCAGTTTTACCGTGCCCCGTCGTATGTGTGGGCTGGTGGTACTGATGGGTTGGGGGGGGAGGGATGTGGGCAGGGGGGAGGGGAGGGGGGAAGGGGTTTGGGGGGGAGGGTTTATATTAATTTAAGGGGTGAGGTGCAGTCGAAAATTAGGAGTGCTTATATGAATGACCCATGGGGGAGGTTGGGTAGGAGGCTACTGTTGGTTTTTTACCCTGCGGAGATGCGAGTTTGGGGGGGGCCTAGGACCATCCGGAGAGGGGGAGAACGTAGGGCGGTGGGGGTAGAGTAGTTATCTGTCAATGCTGAAAGTGGTATCTTTTAATGTGAAGGGTCTCAATTCCCCGGGAAAGCGTTCCTTGCTGTATACTGAGCTACGCTCCCTGAAAGGGGACATTGTGTTTCTGCAAGAGACTCATCTCCGGAGCAGCAATCAGGGTTGGTTAAAAAGAAAGCCGTATTCTGAGGTGTGGGTGGCGTCTGACTCACAGGACCGGAAAAAACATGGGGTGGCAATGCTGTTCCACCAGGGGTTATCTTTGTGGGTGGAGGATGTTAAGAGGGATGCTTTGGGGAGATGGCTTTTTATGAATGTTCGCTTGGAAGGCCGCCTCATAACGTTAGCCAACATTTATGCCCCCAATACTGGCCAAGGGAACTTTTTTGCTCGGTTAAAGGGTCTGTTAGCTGAGTTTGCAAAGGGCCCTATTGTCTTGGGCGGTGACTGTAATGCACATATGGTACCCCATCTGGATTCGACGGGCCGGGCTGGACCGGCGACTAGTGGAACTAGCCGAGCGTTACAGAGGCTTATGATTGATCTGGGCTTGCGTGATATTTGGAGAGACACGCACATTGGGGATAACAGTTATACCTATTATTCACATGTTCATAGGGTACATACCCGTATTGACTATTTTTTGTTAGACCAACGATTGATGGAGGGGAGGGTGGCGGCTGGGCATGGGACATTGACCTGGTCCGATCACGCCCCCTGCTGGATTACTCTACCTGCGGGGGTGTGTGGGGAACGATGCCAGCAGTGGTGTTTAGATAGCCGCTTTTTTCGGCGGCAACACGCTGTTCAGGACCATGGCCATTTTATCAGCGATTTCTTTGATATAAATGATGCGTGTGCACGGTCTGGGATGCCTTTAAAGCGATGGCTCGTGGCCACTTGATTGCTGAGGCAGCTCGCACGCGGAAGGCCTGGACACGGGAATCCCATCACCTGATGGAGGAAAGTCGGCGTCTTCAATTGGAACATGCCCGGACAGGTTCTAAGAGGGTCTGGCGTGAATGGCGAGAGGTGCGGGCCAAACTGGATGCGTGTGCGCAACGAGACCTGGAACATATGCGTCGGAAGTTGCGGCAAACTTCTTATGAGCAGGGGAATAAGGTCGGGCGCTACCTTGTTTTGCGACTTCGTCAACAGCACACCTCAAGGGTGGTACGTGAGCTCCGGGACTCCGGGGGCCGTCTGCGGCTGGTTTCTCGGGAGATTCGTGAGTTATTTGCTACTTTCTTAGAACAGTTATATAAAGCTGAGTCTTTTGACTTGCCCAGTGCCCGGGCCTACCTTAGTGCTCTTACTTTACCTCGACTGGCGGAATCTGTTAGAGCACAATTGGATGCGGAACTTACAGTGGAAGAGGTGGACATGGCCATTCGACGTTTAAAAGCGGGGAAGGCACCGGGCGCAGACGGGTTCCCGATGGAATATTATAAAAAATATAGCGCCCAACTGGCCCCAACCCTGGTGGTGCTTTTCAATGAGGTCTTGCGGGGGGGGGGGGGCCTCTGCCTCCTTCCCAACGCGAGGCTCTTATCACGGTTATTCCTAAACCGGCTAAGCCCCTGCAGGATGCAGCTTCGTATCGTCCTATCTCACTGCTGAATGCCGACGTGAAAATATTGGCATCGGCGTTGGCGGCACGACTAAACCATGCACTTCCGACTTTGGTGCATCCAGACCAGGTTGGGTTTGTTCCGGGCTGCCAGGCGGCCAATAACATTAGGCGAATGTTGCAGGTGATTCATGTGGCCCGGCAGGATCCTCAACCTGCCCTCTTAGTGGGAATTGATGCTGAAAAGGCCTTTGATCGGGTCAGCTGGGGTTTTCTCTGGTGTGTGCTACAGGAGATGGGGTTTGGGCCCAACTTTATGCGTTGGGTTCGCTGTCTTTATCACGGCCCTACCGCATCCGTCCGGGTTAATGGGGGTCAATCTGGATGGTTTGCGCTGGAAAGGGGAACTCGGCAGGGATGCCCGTTGTTCCCGTTGCTGTTTGCGCTGGTGATGGAGCCCCTGGCACAGAGCTTTCGCGAGCATCCGGATATTCACGGCGTTCGGGTGGGTACCTCTGATTATAGAATAGCGCTTTTTGCGGACGATATCATTTTGTCACTGGTGGATCCAGTTACCTCTCTCCCGACTGCAATGCGGATTTTTGATGCTTTTTCGCAGGTCTCTGGGTTCAAAATCAACTATACGAAATCAGAGATTCTGAGTGTAGGGGTACCCGAGGTGATTTGCCAACAATTGAAGGCTTCCTACCCTTTTCGCTGGGTATCGGGCTCTCTCCGCTATTTGGGTGTCAATTTGACGATAGATAGGGTTGCACTATTTAAAGCCAATTATGGGCCTTTAATTCAACAGATGAAGCGTGACTTGGAATCCTGGGTCAAACTATTGATCCCCTGGTTTGGGCGTATTGCGGTGGTAAAGATGGTGGTTGCCCCACGGTTTTTGTACCTTTTCCAGGTTCTTCCTATACCTTTAACTCGTGGGGTCTTGGCTACCTGGCAGGCCATGCTCATGAAATTTATATGGCATTTTCGGCGCCCACATATTGCGCGCCAGATTCTTTTTACACACACACGTCGCGGAGGTATGGGGGCGCCCAACCTTCATGGTACTATGCGGCAGCACAGTGTCGCGTGGGGGTGGAGTGGATGGAGACTGCTAGTACTAAACGTTGGATACAAATGGAAATGCAGCTTTTGGGGGGTGCGGGCTTGGGGGACCACTTGTGGCTTGGCCCCAAGCT
The DNA here is from genome assembly GCA_033557465.1 of Ichthyophis bannanicus. NCBI lineage: Eukaryota > Metazoa > Chordata > Amphibia > Gymnophiona > Ichthyophiidae > Ichthyophis > Ichthyophis bannanicus. The sequence continues at coordinate 654,425,534 of CM066036.1, read as the reverse complement.
ACGGGGGGCTTCACGTTCAAGTAACCCCTACATCTCTCATACTCTCCACTGTTGGGACCATTACTTGGGACCCCGCGGGGTGCTTATGACTCCCCTGGCGCCTATTGTGGATAATCTTTCTTTCCCCCCTGGGCTGACTGATCCAGCCTTTCGGTTGTGGGGCCATAAGGGCCTTAGTCGTGTCGGTCAACTTTTTGAGGACGGTACGCTGCGTTCTTTTCGCTCACTTCGGGGTGAGTTTCAGCTTCCCGACGGTCACTTTTATCAGTATACGCAGGTAACTCATTGGGTGCAGGACCGCGTGATTCGGTCGCAGGTTGCCTGCGAGCTGTCCGATATTGAACGCTTTTGTGAGGCATGTACTACTACAAAGGGCCTTACTGCTGCCCTGTATACACATCTTCAAACCCAGCAGACGCGACCAGGTACACATCGAGAACAGTGGAATCGCGAGCTGCAGTCAAATTACACTGAGCAATAGTGGGAGCAGCTTGAGGGTCGACTCTGGAAAAGTGCAGTGGCCGTTAATGCTCGTGAAACCAATTATAAACTGCTTTATCGCTGGTAAATGACGCCGGTGCGGGTTGCCCGGGCTTATCCCGGAGCGTCTGGTTTGTGTTGGCGGAATTGTGGCCGGGACGGTAACATGGCTCATGTCTGGTGGCTTTGTCCGCGTATACAGACATATTGGAGGGGGATCCAGTATCGCCTACAGCAACTGGTGGGGTTGACTATCCCCTGGGACCCGGGTATTTTCCTTTTTGGCGCTAATGTTCCTGGTGCACGGACTCCCCAGTTAGCGTTGATCCGTCATGGTCTGCATGCGGCTCTCCTGGCCTTGGCAGCTGTTTGGAAGCAAACCTTGTCCCCAGCCCTTGCTAGTTGGCTGGAGCGGATGTGGGAGACTTATACTATGGAGCGGGGGGTGGCAGCTGGAAAATCGCGAGTGCCACAATTTGAGCAAGTGTGGGAGCCTTTTGTTCTGAAGTATGGTTCACGCTCTTAAGATAATCTCTGCTTCTTTTTGTTATTGGTGCTTTGGGTCCAACGGTTTTTTCTTTTCTTGCTGTGGAGTCTCTGGCTCTATCTCCTTCCCATGCGTAGCCCGTTGCGGTAGTGCCTCACACACTCCTTGAGGGGTAATGTGGGTACTTTTGGGGTTGTTAGAAGCGGGGGTGGTGGTGGTAGGGGATGGGGGGGTAGAGGGGTTCCGAGAGGGGTTCTGAGGGGGGAGGGGAGGGGAGGGGGGGTTGGGGGGAGGAGGGAACAGGACAGGAGTTTTTCTTTAATTCGGAGTCTTGTGGGTAATAGGAGTGGGAGGGGAGGGGCGTAAGGGGGATGATGTGAGCAACGGGGCAGGGAGAAGATACACAAAAAAAAAAAAAGGCCCTGTTCATTTCATTCTTGGTTCAACGCAGATGTTCTTTTGTATATGTATGCTATATGCAGCCTATTTGGTTGTTATTTGTTTACTTGTTTGCTGCCTTCTAATAAAAAAAAAAGTTATTTCCAAGATATTGGACCTCTTTTTTGTTGGTTAGGGTGTAGTCTAGTATCTTGAGTGACTCTGGTGGAGAGAATTCAGTATTTCTGGTGATGTGCATCATTTCATATACACCCTAGAATACTGAGGGAACTTGGGGACGTTCTAGCAGCTCCACTGACTGACCTTTTCAATGCTTCGTTGGAGTCGGGAGTGGTGCCAAAGGACTGGAGAGAGGCTCATGTGGTGCCTTTACACAAAAGCGGAAGTAAGGATATGGCTGAAAACTACAGGCCGGTTAGTTTAACTTCGGTGGTGAGTAAATTATTGGAAATGCTGCTGAAAGAGAAAATAGTGAGGTTTCTGGAGTCCAGCGGATTACAGGATCTGAGGCAGCATGGATTCACCAGAGGCAGGTCTTGTCAGACAAATCTGATTGATTTCTTTGACTGGGTGACCAGGGAGTTGGACCGAGGGAGACCCTTAGATGTAATGTATTTCGATTTCAGTAAAGCCTTTGACACTGTTCCTCACAGGCGACTTATAAACAAACTGAGCACCCTAGGGATGGACCCTAAAGTTACTGCTTGGGTTAGAAATTGGTTGGGTGGGAGGCGACAAAGAGTACAGGTAAATGGAGCTCACTCTGAGGAGAAGGATGTTACCAGTGGTGTGCCCCAGGTATCTGTCCTTGGTCCAATTCTTTTTAACATCTTTGTTAGTGATATAGCGGAAGGGCTGTCAGGTAATGTTTGCCTCTTTGTGGATGATACCAAAATCTGCAATAGAGTAGACACCCAGAAAGGTGTAGACAACGTGAGGAGGGATCTAGCTAAGCTTGAAGAATGGTCTAGAATTTCGCAGCTGATATTTAATATTAAAAAATGTAAGGACAAGCATTTGGGCTGCAGTAATCCAAGGGAGCAATATAGTATAGGGGGCGAAGTACTTTTGTTCACTAAAGAAGAGCGGGACCTAGGCGTGGTTGTGTCTGATGATCTTAAAGTAGCTAAACAGGTAGAAAAGGCGACGGCAAAAGCTAGAAGGATGCTTGGGTGCATACAGAGAGGAATGGCTAGCAGAAAAAAGGAGGTGATAGTGCCTCTGTATAAGTCTTTGGTGCGACCTCATTTGGAGTATAGTGTGCAATTCTGGAGACCGCACCTTCAAAAGGATATAAACAGGATGGAGTCAGTACAGAGGGTGGCTACTAAAATGGTTAGTGGTCTGCATTATAAAGCATATGAGGACAGACTTAAGGATCTGAATATGTACACCTTAGAGGAAAGGTGGGATAGAGGTGATATGATTGAGATGTTTAAATATCTCCATGACATACCAGTTAGTGGTAATGGTTTCAAGGTCTGTTGACATTTGGTTTCATGCTGGAAGCACTTCTTATAGGAATTTCTCTTTATTGAAGGACCTGAATTTTCTTTTCTCCTTGGGTGTTGGGTCAGCTGAGTCCTTTGTTATCTGAGTGGTTATGGAAAAATTGACCATGTCATGGTCATACCCTGTTGAAGGTCATACCCTGTTGAGGGTAAAGGCCAAGGCAGAGAGGCTCGCATCCTGGAGATGAATGCATGGCTGCATGGATGGTGTCATCGAGAGCGTTTTGGTTTCCTAGACCATGGGATGCAGTTGCAAGGGTAGCAGAGCAGAGATGGTATCCATCTGTCCAAGAAAGGTCAACACGTCTTCGGTAGTAGACTGGCTAATCTACTGAAGAGGGCTTTAAACTAGATTTGTTGGGGATGGGTGAAGAAAGCCCCCAGGTAGGTGATACATTAAATACCTTTATGGAAATGGGTAATAGGGGTAACATATGGAAAGCAGTGTGTATAAATGCCCGTAGCATTGGAAATAAGATCCCTGATGTTGAAGCTTTGGTGGGAGTGGCTGACTTTGATTTAGTGGCAGTTACAGAAACATGGTTCACAGAAAACCATGATTGGGATGTAACTATACCTGGCTATACTTTATTCAGAAAGGACAGGTTAGGAAGAAGGGGAGGAGGAGTGGCACTATATGTAAAAACTACTATTAAAGCTTTGGAATTACAGAGCTTAAAAGGGAGAGAGGAGGCATTGTGGGTTAAACTAGAAAGAGAGAAAGAGAAATCTATTTGCATTGGTGCGATATACAGACCTCCCTCACAAGAGGAAGAGGTGGACAGAGAGTTAATTGAAGACATACGCAGCATTGCTAGGAAAGGGGAAGTGCTGCTGATAGGAGATTTCAATATGGCAGATGTTGATTGGCACATTCCTGCTGCAGTATCATCTAGAAGTAAGGAGATCCTGGATTCTCTACAGGGAGAACTATTCAGGCAATTGGTAACAGACCCCACACGTGAAGGGGCCATACTGGACTTGGTGCTTACCAATGGTGAAAGTGTTTCTGATGTTGTAGTGGGAGATCATTTTGCATCCAGTGATCACCAGATGGTGTGATTCAGTATTAGGACTAGGGCTGTTAGAATCCATTCAAAGGTGAGGATCTTAGACTTTAGGAAGACTAACTTTGCAAAGATGGGCCAATACCTCAGGGAGTCGTTAGTGGGATGGGAACAGCTGGGGGATGTAGAAAAACAGTGGGCAAAACTGAAAGGGGATATTTTAAGGGCAACCAACCTTTTTGTTAAAATGGTAAATAAAGGTAAAAGGAAAAGGAGACCGCTATGGCTTTTGAAAGAAGTAGCTGAAAAAGTGAAGAAAAAGATGGAGGCCTTCATGAAATACAAGAGATCACAGAGAGAGGAAGACAGGCATTTGTATTTGGAAAAACTTAAGAGAAGCTAGAAAAGTAGTCAGGAAGGCAAAGATTCAAAAGGAGGAGGAAATAGCCAATGCAATAAAATGCGGGGATAAGACATTTTTCAGATATGTTAGTGAGAAGAGGAAGGGCAAAAGTGGTATTGTCAGACTCAAGGGTGCAGGGGAGGAATATGTAGAAGCTGGTAAGGATAAAGCGGAATTGCTTAACAAATATTTCTGTTCTGTGTTCACAGATGAAGAACCAGGAGCAGGACCTCAGAAAACACCCACAAACAGGAACGGAAGCGAGGGACATCTTGAACAATTTTCAGAAGACTGTGTTTGTGAGAAACTAGCTCAACTTAAAGTAGAGAAAGCGATGGGACCGGATGGGATACACCCTAGAATACTGAGGGAATTTGGAGACGTTCTTGCAGCTCCACTGACTGACGTTTTCAATGCCTCGTTGGAGTCAGGAGTGGTGCCAAAGGACTGGAGAGAGGCTAGTGTGGTGCCTTTACACAAAAGCGGAAGTAAGGATGTGGTTGAAAACTACAGGCCGATTAGTTTAACTTCGGTGGTGAGTAAATTATTGGAAACACTGCTGAAAGAGAAAATAGTGAGGTTTCTGGAGTCCAGCGGATTACAGGATCCGAGGCAGCATGGATTCACCAGAGGCAGGTCTTGTCAGACAAACTGATTGATTTCTTTGACTGGGTGACCAGGGAGTTGGACCGAGGGAGAGCCCTAGATGTGGTGTATTTAGATTTCAGTAAAGCCTTTGACACTGTTCCTCACAGGCGACTTATAAACAAACTGAGCACCCTAGGGATGGACCCTAAAGCTACTGCTTGGGTTAGAAATTGGTTGGGTGGGAAGCGACAAAGAGTGCAGGTAAATGGAGCTCACTCTAAGGAGAAGGATGTTACCAGTGGTGTGCCCCAGGGATCTGTCCTTGGTCCGATTCTTTTTAACATCTTTGTTAGTGATATAGCGGAAGGGCTTTCAGGTAAGGTTTGCCTCTTTGCGGATGATACCAAAATCTGCAATAGAGCAGACGCCCAGGAAGGTGTAGATAACATGAGGAGGGATCTAGCTAAGCTTGAAGAATGGTCTAGAATTTGGCAGCTGGGATTTAATGTTAAAAAATGTAAGGTCATGCATTTGGGCTGCATCAATCCAAGAGAGCAATATAGTATAGGTGGTGAAGTACGTTTGTCCACTAAAGAAGAGCGGGACCTAGGTGTGGTTGTGTCTGATGACCTTAAGGTAGCTAAACAGGTAGAAAAGGCGACGGCAAAAGCTAGAAGGATACTTGGGTGCATACGGAGAGGAATGGCTAGCAGAAAAAAGGAAGTGATAATGCCTCTGTATAAGTCTTTGGTGCAACCTCATTTGGAGTACAGTGTGCAATTCTGGAGACCACACCTTCAAAAGGATGTGAACAGGATGGAGTCTGTGCAGAGGGTGGCTACTAAAATGATTAGTGGTCTTCATTATAAAGCTTATGAGGACAGACTTAAGGATCTTAATATGTACACCTTAGAGGATAGAGGTGATATGATTGAGATGTTCAAATACCTCCGTGGCATAAATGTTCCGGGAGAGAGCCTCTTTCATTTGAAAGCAAGTTCTGCTACGAGAGGACATGGGATGATGGTGAAGGGAGATAGATTCAGGAGTGATATGCGTAAATATTTCTTTATGGAAAGTGTGGTGGATCCGTGGAATAGTCTCCCAGTGGAGGTGGTAGAGATGAGGACAGTAACTGAATTCAAAAAAGCATGGGACAAACACAGAGGATCTCTAAAGGTAAAAAGGGGACTGTTGTAGTTGTTGATATGGAAGGACAGACTAGATAGGCCGTGTGGTCTTTTTATGTCGTCATATTTCTATGTTTCTATACCATGGGATTGGGAGAACTGTTATCTTCCTCACAGGATCTTTGATGCTGTGTTCGTTTGGTGAGTATATAAGGTCAAGGGTCCCTCCCTTCTTGTGGGTCGGGGAATGTATTAATTGATTTGTATTGCATGTCTTTGATTGCATCTAAGAAGGCTTCACTTACTTTCGAAGTCAGAGATGGGAAGTTAGGGTCCCCTAGGATGATGAAGAGGTTAGGGTCCCCTAGGATGATGGCTGGTGTGTGCACAGACTTAGTAACATAGTAAATGACGGCAGATAAAGACCAGTATGGTCCATCTAGTCTGCCAGTAAGATGGCAAGAGTAGGCGCACCTGCCGCTCTGTGCAGGCCACCACTCCCCATGTCTTTGTTTTAGGGGTGAGCCCACCGCTCTGTATAGGACACCCCTGTATGATGAGAAATTAGTTAAGTTTATTTTGATTTTATCCTGTTGCTGTAAAGGGATCCACTGTGTCTGCCCCATGCCATTTTGAATTCTGTCACCATATTTGCCCCCAACACTTCCAAAGGGATGGCATTCCAAGCATCCACCACCCTGTCAGTGAAAAAGTATATCTCCAGGAACAAGCAGGAATGAGTCTTCACATATGGGTACGTCGGTACCGACGGAGTCTGCGCGGGAACGCTTCCCAGCGTCCAATCAAAGAGCTTTTGGAAGCATCCCACCACGCCTGCGTGCTGCCTTCCCGCCTTTCCCAACTGCCTCTCCTCAGTTTCCATTTTTCCGCGGAGCCGGCAGGACGTCCTCCTGTCACCGCACAAAATTCTTGTTTTATTTCTTTAGTTTTCTTGTGGTCGCGGCTGTCTCCCCAACGTCACCGGTATTGCCGGTGTTTTCTTTTCTTTTCCTGTGAAATCTCCTTTTTCAAGGGATATTTTTTCTTCATAGTGTTTCATGGTTCTCAGGCCTTTCAGGCCTCCTTTTTCCTTCATGGAACCGCCAGCCACTTCCTCCAAGAAATGTTCAGACTGTGGCGGTACAACTTTATTTTTAGATCATCAATATTGGTGTCTTACCTGCTTGGGTCCTGACCTTTTCCCTCCGGAGCCGTCAGGCAACAGTTTTGTGAGAAGAGGTTTTCAACATCGAGATTCCCTCGATACACGGTTTCCCTCCGACGTCAGGGCACCGTCCCTTTCTTCTTCTACACAGGATCAGGTAACCCTCAAACAGTCTGTTAAGACTAGCCAGCCCTCGAGTGGTAGGTCTCATGCAGAGCATGTAGACGGCTCCAGCCTTGCCCTCGAGGGCCCACTGGCTTCAAAACCCCGGCGGGAGTCTTTGGTCTCCAAAGCCTTTGAGGGGTTTCAGGTTGTTCCTGGGGTTCACCCCTCACAGAACATACCTGAGCCGTGTCCGGTGGTGGCATCCGCTTCGAGCATACCGATACCCCGGCATCGGCACTGGTGTTGGATGATACACTCCTCACCAGGGATGGTCATCTGGCGTCCTCAGTACCTTCGGGACCGGTGGATACCCTCCAGACTGACTTTCCATTATCGGTACCAGTGCCGATTCTACCACCGACGTCGGTACCCTCCAGACGTGCATCGATAGCCTCGCTACCCTCGATGCCGAGTCTCGAATTGATCTCCAGTCTGGAGGACTAGGTACCAACTCGCCTTGGTACCGGCTCCGGGCGGTACCCAAGGCTCGGTTCCTATACTTCGAATCCACAACTCTCGGTTCCCCCGAGGCCATTTGAGTTGCCGCCGGTTGGCCTTCTTCCACCGGTATCAGACAAGGTACCGAAGTCGGTACCGATGTCCACATTACCCTTGTGGTCGGTGCCTTCCATGCTTCGCTCATCAGGCTCTTTGCCCTTGATGCCGAGTCTGGAATCGATCTCTAGTCTGGAGGACTGGGTACCAACACGCGTTGGTACCGACACCGATCGATACCGGAGACTCGGTACCGAGGATAGCGACCGGAGGTTTTCGGTTACCTCGGTACCGATTGAACTGCCAAAGGCTGCTCCAATGTCTGTGTCGGGCTCGGCTCCGACATCGGTACCGGTATTAGTATCGGTACCGGCATCCACAGTAGCATCGTGGCCAACTCCTGCCATGCTTCTTCCAACAGGATCGCTCCCTTCTATACCAAGCTTGGAGTCGATACCTGGCATGGACAATGTGGTAATGACGGTCGCTGCTCCTGACAGCCAGTACCGGCGACCATCCCTTAAGCATTCCACACTGCACCGTGCGGGATCTTCTATTCCTATATATTTGGATAGCTCTTTCAGTGCTCAGGCTAGTTCTTCAGATCTAACCTGTCCAAGGGAGATTCCTGTTGGGGATCCCTCTTTTCAGAGTTTCCTCCTGGATATAGCAAGATCCCTTGCCATTCCTGTCCCTGGACATGATCCTGCACAAGGCTCTGTTTCTACCAAAGCAAAGGAGAACATAATGCTTCCTTTACATCATTCCTTGCAGGATCTCCTTCTAGGAATGTGGGAAGCACCTTTAAAGCACCTTTGGAGTGGAGGAGTAGCCTAGTGGTTGGGGCAAGGTACTTCAGGCCGGAAGGTCGGGGGTTCAAATCCCACTAGAGGACAGCAACCTTGGGCTGGAAGGACTGGGGTTTCTAGTCCCACAGGTGCTCCTTGTGGTCTTGGGCAAGCCACTTAACCCTCCATAGCCCATGTTCCCTGTAAAATAGTTTTCTCCAAGTTATAATACCCTGTTCAATGTAATTTCAGTTTGTTCAATGTAAACCGCGCTGATGCAGAATAGCGCGGTATATAAGAGAATGTAAATAAATAAAATAAATAAATAAATAAAGGTACCCCCACCTTCCAGAGCAACTGATCTTCTATATCAGGTGCCCCCCTCTCCAGGGTTTCAGAAGACTCAACTTCCTCATCATTCTATAGTAGTGGAATCAGCAATGAGGCGGGTAAAGAGTAAGAAAAAGCACTCTTCTTATCCGCCAGGTCGTGAGTCTAAGACACTAGATGCCTTTGGACGTCAAACCTTCCAGACATCTATGCTTTCTGCAAGAATTCTCTCATATATTTTTTATATGAGTCTATCTCTTGAGGAAGTCACAAAGCAATTACATCTTTTGACTCCTTCTCTTCCAGAGTCCAAGAGTGCAGGCTATTCTTCACTGCTTAAGCATCTCCAGAGTATCTCTTGCTTTCTTACTCATGCTTCCCTAGACTCTTTTGAGTCTGCTAGCAGGATTTCTGCTATATCTATAGGGGCAAGACGTAGAGCCTAGCTCCAGGCTTCAGACTTAGACAAATGGGCACAGCAAAGACTGGGACATACTCCTTGTACTGGAGACAGTCTTTTCAACAAGGAGTCTTTACGTCAGGTTACTCAGTTGTCCACTGACTTACCTGTTCCTAAGGGCTGTTCTGCACCTTCTTCTGTCCCAGTAGGTAGGAAATGTCCTGCCAAACCTTCTTCCCATAGGAGAAGAAGGTTTTATGCATCATCTGCCCATCATGCAGATGTTCCCAATCAGGGGAAGCATCGTCCTGGTCTGCAGAATTCAACCTCTCACCAGGCTCAGCAACTGCAGGGTTTCTGATCAATCTTCATCAGATGCTTGTGACTCTGGGGGTTAGAATCTGCAGTTGCTTCTTCTCAATAGAGGCAATCCACTGCTCTCATTCTAAACCCTAGACATGGATCTCTTCCCAAAAGACATCCATTTTTTTTCTATGTTCTATGAGCTGTCAGGATGTTCATGCCTATAGGGCACAGGGTTCTCCTCTTCTTCCTGCTAGGGAAAGAGGTCTAACCACTATCAAACAATAGTTCCTGTGCCAGCATGTCTTTTTTCCTTTCTATAGACTCACTACTTTGTAAGTCTTCTTCAGCTCCATTCTCTTTGCCTTCTTACCAAGCTGTAAGAGTGGTATTGCTTCACTGGAGGGCTCTTTCTTCAGCCTCTCTAGTTTTGTTACTTTTCCAGTGCGGAGTTTTCCTCTCTGAGTTGCCTCCTCTTTTTCAATCTTGCTTTGAGGCAGTTCATCAGACATGTCCAGAGTTTTCTACTCCTGTTCTGTCTGTTCTTTCTGTTTTTAAACAGTAAGATTCTTTCTGCTGTCTAGCAAGTAGCTGCCTATGCAGGAGCCTTAATGTTTGGACCACTGGTTCTTGTCCACCAGCAACCAGATTTGTCCTCCACTAACTTTCTGTCTAGTTTTAGTAGTGATTCCAAGTCAGTGCTGTTATCTGTCTTGGAAATCTTTTCACTACAGACTTGGATTGTCTTCTCTTTCTGCCATCTCCATTCCCCTGGGTTTGGCAGCATAGTTGACATAGGTACTGGCTCTCCAGCAGCCAGTTCTATCTCCTCATTCTCCTGCATCATGCTCTCTGCAATTCTACAGAGAAACTCTCCACTATGGGCCCTTGCTAGAGAGCATGTTTTTTTTTTCTCCAATAGCTATCCTAGATGGTTGGAAAAGGCTTTTTCAGTCATGTCTCCCATGACTAGAAAGGTTCTCCTTTTTCAGATAAAGGACATAGGCCTTCTTCTTGCAGCTCGTCCTCATGGTAAGAACGAATGATACCTTTTTTGCCCTTAAGCAGGTCAGCATGGTATCTCATTTTTATGCGTCTTCTGTTCACTTACCATGCTAGAGTTCTAGAATACTCGGGACTTGCTGGCTGCAGACTGATATCATTCTCTGCTTTTCACGTAACCGTCCTGGTTATTTTCACTACCTAGCATCCCTGTAGCTTATAACCAGTGGGAACAGATTCTCTATATATCTTCTCAAGTAGGTTCCACCTTCTTGTTATTAGATGAATCTTTCCTCTCCACATTTTCCTATGTGAATACCGTTCTGTAGGCATATCTCTGTCTGCTTCATTGCAGACACCCATATAGAGGCCTATATATTCATATCTGTAGCATACATCTTACAGATGTCTATGTCTATCTTTGTGTGTATTTTATGCCCTTCATATCTCACTATAGATATATTCTCTTATATCTATCTATCTATATGATATATATATGTATATATATCTATATATTTGTATCTGTCGAGATATTTACTATCGGTAGATAGGTATCCTGCACTTATCTACCTGACTGTCCAGGCTCATATAGCTATATGATTCTGACAGATGGGCTTTACAAATACCTATGCTATCCAGCATGTTTGGGGTTCCACACTCACAACCACTTTGTGGTAGTTAACAACTTCCACCATAACCTTAAGGTTTAGGTACCTCTGAAGCTCTCCATGTTCCAGTATCTCTCCTAGCTGACCCCAGTTAGGAGAGACATTGCGGATCTTCAGCTAATCACAGGCTCTAACGCCTCAGGCATTTGTCCTTTCTTTTGGGATACAAGGGGTTTCCATACCTTTTCCTCCCACAAGGACTGTGCCTGTTTGTACAATCCGGTCGGCCTTCTCTTTTTGCTCCCAAGGGTGAGCCACTCTGTCGCCAAGAGTTCAGCTTTTATCATAAAGCCTTCCGCTGAAGGCCCACCGTTTTTGGTACTACCCCAGTTCTCACCGGGGTCCTCTCTTACCTTTCAGGAATCTGACCTCCACTCTTTTTTTCCTACAGGTTTATTACCTCCACTTCACAGTGAGGTCATCCTTGAGGTTCCTCTACTGGGTTCCCCAGTAGATCCCATGAACCTCCTTACTGCTGTGTAATCCTGTTAGGGGAGGTCCATATTGCAATATTTCTTCAATATCATTGATGATAATTATCATCCACACATGGACTCCTTCTCTGCAGTCCTATGCTAGGTTAGCTGTTCCACAGCACCTTTCTTTCTTCAACTCCTACCCTCCATCCTCAGGATGCCTGGTGTTGTGGGGAATAGCATGTTCCAACCTATGACATGCTGGGACTCCAGGCTTCTTAGCTTGGGAGTCCCCATATGTGAAGACTCATTCCTGCTTGCTCCTGGAGATAGCACAGTTACTTACCTGTAACAGGTGATCTCTGGGAACAGCAGGAATAAGTCTTCACAACCCACCCACCTCCCCAGGAGTTGTATCTCTATCTTTCCTTTCCTCTCTCTCTCTCTTTGTCTCAGCTTTAAAACTTAACTGAGGAGAGGCAGTTGGGAAAGGCGGGAAGGCAGCACGCAGGCGTGGTGGGATGCTTCCAAAAGCTCTTTGATTGGATGCTGGGAAGCGTTCCCGCGCAGACTCCGTCGGTACCGACGTACCCATATGTGAAGACTTATTCCTGCTGTTCCCAGAGATCACCTGTTACAGGTAAGTAACTGTGCTTTCCTGACATTGCCTTTCAATTTACCACCTTGCAGTTTCATGTTATGCCCTCTAGTTTTACAGCTTCCCCGTCTTTGGAAAAGGTTTGTTTGTTCATTTTTTCTTTTTAAATATTTAAATGTCTGAATCATATCTCCCCTGTCCCTCCTCTCCTCCAGGGTGTACATATTTAGATCTTCAGGTCTCTTCTCATAAGGCTTCTGACGCAGGCTCCAAATCATTTTGGTTGCCTTCCTCTGAACAGTTTCCAGTCTTTTTATATCCTTTGCAAGATATGGTCTCCAAAACTGAACACAGTATACCAAGGGAGGCCTCACCAGTGACTTATACAGTGGCATTAGTACCTCTTCCTTTTTGACTTGTCGCACTGTTTTGCCACCTTGAGATCTGCAGAAATTATCACAGCAAGGTCCTTCTGGTCTGTGCACACCAAACTCTCGCCCTCTATCGCATACATTTCCCCTGGATTTCTGCTTCCCTAGTGCATGACACTGCACTTCTTCACATTAAATCTTAACTGCCAATCATTAGGCCATTCTTCCAGCTTTTGTAGAACTTTCCTCATGTTATCCATTCCCTCAGGGGAGTGTCCACTCTGTTGCAAATTTTCATGTCATCTGCAAAAAGAAAGACTTTTCCATGCAGTCCTTTAGCAAGATCACTCACAAATACATTGAACAGTGCCGGGCCCAGGACCGAACCCTGGGGCATCCCGCTAATCACCCTCCTTTCATCCGAGTGAGCTCCATTTACCATCACCTTCTGTCGTTGTCAGTCAACCAATTTCTGAACCAGTTTACCACCTTGGGACCCATCCCCAAACTACTGAGTTTATTGAGAAGCCTCCTATGAAGAACAGTATCAAAGGCTTTGCTGAAATCCAGGTACATGACATCCATCGCATGCCCCTGATCTAGTTCTGTGGTCACCCAGTCAAAGAACTCAATCAGATTTGTTTGGCAAGATTGTCCTTGTTCCAGGATGGTTGCGAGTTCCTCTTCATTTGCACCTGGGGCTCTATATATGAGACAGAGTGAACATAAGAACATAAGATATGCCATACTGGGTCAGACCAAGGTCCATCAAGCCCAGTATCCTGTTTCCAACAGTGGCCAATCTAGGTCATACTTACCTAGCAGTTTCCCCAAAAGAGACAGGTTCCACAATGCTTGTATTGGGTCAAGCATTGATATCCTGAGTCCCTTTTTAATAATGGTTTATGGACCTTTCCTCCAGGAACTTGTCCAAACCTTTTTTAAACCAAGCTACACTAACAGCCTTTACTACATCCTCTGGTAACAAATTCCAGAGTTTGATTACACGTTGAGTGCAAACATATTTTCTCTTATTTGTCTTAAATAGTTTACCCTGTAGCTTCATTTCATGTCCCCTAGTCTTTCTATATTCTGATAACGTAAACAATTGATCTACGTTTACCCGTTCCACTCCATTCATTAATTTATAGACCTCTATCATATCTCCCGTCAGCCGTCTGTATTCCAGGTTGAAGAGCCCTAACCTTTGTAGCCTCTCCTCATAAGAGTAGCCTTCCATCCCCTTTACCATTTTGGTGGCTCTTCTCTGTACCTTTTCTAATAACCCTATATCCTTTTTAAGATGCGGCGACCAGAATTGCACACAATATTCAAGGTGCGGTCGCACCATGGAACGATACAGATGCATTATAATATCCTTTGTTTTATTTTCCATTCCTTTCCTTATGATACCTAGCATTCTATTTGCTCTCTTGGCTGTCGCTGCACACTGGGCGGAGGGTTTTAACATGTTATCCACGATGACGCCTAAATCTTTTTCCTGGGTGGTGGTTCCTAATGTGGAACCTTGCATCGTTTAACCATAGTTTGGGTTGTTCTTTCCTAGGTGCATAACTTTGCACTTGTCCACATTAAATTTCATCTGCCATTTGGATGCCCAGTTTTCCAATTTATCAAGGTCCTCTTGCAATTATTCACAATCCTCTTGGGTTTTAACAACTTTTTTGTGTTAATTTTGTGTTATATGCAAATTTGATAACCTCACTCGTTATTCCCTTTTCCAGGTCATTTATGAATATGTCAAAAAGCAGTGGACCCAGCACAGATCCCTGGGATACTCCACTATTCATCTTTTTCCATTGGGAAAATTGGCCATTTAGCCCTACCCTCTGCTTTCTATCTTTTAACCAGTTCCTGATCCACAATAGTACACTGCCTCCTATCCCATTACTTTTTAGTTTTGCCAGAAGTCTCTGATGAGGGCTTGTCAAAGGCTTTCTGAAAGTCCAGATACACTATATCAACCGACTCACCTTTGTCTACTTGTTTATTCACACCTTCAAAAAAACATAACAGATTAGTAAGGCAAGATCTTCCTTGTCTAAAGCCATGTTGGCTGTCTCCCATTAGGTCGTGACTATCTACATGCTGAGTAATTTTATTCTTTATGATGGTTTCTACCGTTTTTCCCGTGCTGTTTGTTTGATATAGTGCTAAGTGTTTGATATAGTTAATATATTACTTTCTTCGGATTGAGAGCTGGAGGTAGTCGTAAATTTGAGATGTGACTTTACAAGGATTAATATGCCTCCACCTCTTCGTGAGGGTCTTGTGAAGTTGTGTATTGTTTTGAGGTGATTTGGTTTACAATGACATTTTCTTAGTCGGTGAGCCATGTTTCAGTGATGCACATGATGTCAATGTTTTCGTTCTGTATGTAATCTTATATGGTGTTAAATTTGTTGTGAATTGATCTGGCGTTAACTAAAGCGCAGTTGAGGGATTTATTGTGTGGTTCCTTAATATTATTTGTTTCCTTGTGGGTAAGTGGGGTTATGCAGAGTAATCTTTGAGGTCTATTGAGGGTGAACAGGTTTAGATTGCTGTATGTCTTGTAGAGTGAATAACTTGCAGATTGTATTACAGTGGAACCTCGGTTTTCGTGATTAATCCATTCTAAAACGTCTGACTAAAACCGAATGTATGAAAACTGAAGCAATATTTCCCATAAGAAATAATGTAAATCCAATTAATCTGTTCCAGACACCCAAAAATATTAACAAAAAATACATTTTATAGATAATAACTATATTTTTACATACAGAAAACAATGAGAAATAAATATAAATGACTAATGAAATGGATAAATGAACATTTAACATCACTTTTACCTTTCTTGAAGACTCTTGTTGGCATATGGAAGACAGTCAATCAGCAAGAGAATAAAAATAAAGAAAATGCCACTTCTGGCCACAAGATGGTGCTCCATTTTCAACTGTACGAAAACCGGGACAATGTACGAAAACTGGGACAAAATCTCGTCAAAAAAAGTAAACGAAAGCTGAATCATACGAAAACTAGGACATACGAAAACCGAGGTTTGACTGTATTGGTATTGAATGTGTAGGAGAGTGTAGATAATCTTTGCCAGCATTTGTGCAACTGCTTTTGAGGAGCAGGAATAGTAGGCAGTTGAAGAGCCGTAACCTTTTAAGCCTTTCCTCATAGGAGTATCCTTCCATCTCTTTTATCATTTTGGTGGCTTATCTCTGTACCACTTCTAATTCTGCTATTTCCTTCTTAAGATACGGCGACCAGAATTGCACACGATATTCAAGGTGCGGTCGAACCATGGAATGATTCAAGAATCATTATAATATCCTTTGTTTATTCTCCATTCCTTTCCTTATGATTCCTAACATTCTATTTGCTTTATTGGCCGCTGCTGCACACTGGGCGGAGGGTTTCAACATATTATCCACAATGACGCCTAAATCTTTTTCCTGGGTGGTGGTTTCTAAGGTGGTACCATGCATCATGTAACCAAAGATTGGGTTGTTCTTTCCTAGGTGCATAACTTTGCACTTGTCCACATTAAATTTCATCTGCCATTTGGATTCCCAGTCTTCCAATTTATCAAGGTCCTCTTGCAATTATTTACAAGCCTCTTGGGTTTTAACAACTTTGAATAATTTTGTGTCATCTGCAAATTTGATCATCTCGCTCTTTATTCCCATTTCCAGGTCATTTATGAATATGTTAAAAAGAAGCGGGCCCTGCACAAATTCCTGGGGTACTCTACTATTCACTTCATTGATAAAATTGGCCATTTAGCCCTACCCTCTGCCTTCTATCTTTTAATCAGATTCTGATCCACTATACTACACTGCCTCCAATCCCATGACTTTTTAATTTTGCCAAGAGTCTCTCATGAGGGACCTTTGTCAACGGCTTTCTGAAAATCCAGATAAACTATATCAACTGGCACACCTTTGTCTACCTGTTTATTCACACCTTCACATAACATGATATAACTCCACATGACAAGGAAGTAAGGGACAGATGATGTGTGATGCATATTAGTCTGATACATCCTATTGGAGAGGAAGGAAGAGAACCAGGCAAGAACATTATCGTTAAGGCCATTATCGAACAGCTGAGAGAGCACAAGTTTATGGTCCACCAAGTTCAACGCAATTGTGAGATCAAGTGAGATGGTCAGTGCAAGCATACCCTGATCAAGAATACAGTGGAGATTGTTAAAGATGAAGGTAACAATGGTCTCTCTGCTATGAAAAACATGGAAGCCAGCCATGACGATGGCTACCAGATGACATCATTAGATTCAGCCGAGGGGAGCAAATATTGAGGTTTTCCAGTTACAACTGGAAACCTTAAGTTCCCTTTCATGGAGTGGGTGAGAATTATTGGGGTTTTCTGGTTATAACTGAAAATCAAAAGCCCTATTTATAATGTAATCTATCTTGTGCTGTTTTGATGAGATACAGTATGAGAATCAAATACTAGAATAAATTAAAGAAGAGCAGAACCTGAGCATTATTCTGTCTGATGAACCTAAAGTGGCTAAACAGGTAGAAAATGCTACGGCAAAAGCTAGAAGGATGCTTGGGTGTATAGGGAGAGGAATGGCCAGCAAAAATATGAGATGATAGTTTCTCTGTATAAGTCTTTGGTGAGACCTTATTTGGAATATTGTGTGCAATTCTGGAGACTGTACCTTCAAAAAGATATAAAAAGGATGGAGTTGGTGCAGAGGGTGGCTACCAAAATGGTCAGTAGTCTTCGTTATAGACCATATGGGGACAGACTTAAAGATCTCAGTATGTATGCTTTAGAGGAAAGGCGGGATAGAGAAGATATGATAGAGATGTTTAAATACCTCCATGGCATAAATGCACAGTAGGAGAGCCTCTTTCAATTGAAAGTAAGCTGTGCAGCGAGGAGACATAGGGTGAGGGTGAAAGGGGATAGAAGTAATATACATAAATATTTCTTTGCGGAAAGAGTAGTAGATATGTGAAATCTTCTCTTAGTGGAGGTAGTAGAGACTTGGATAGTATCTGAGTTCAAGAAAGCTTGGGACAAACACAGAAGACCTTTAAGCACTTGAAGGCACATTCACTCTTCCTCAATACTGATATGTCCTGATTTGGAGCACCATTATAGTGGAGGCCAGTACATCCATGGTGGCCATAGGTGATGTGTTGACTCAAAGGAAGACACCAGATAATCATCTCATCTGCTTTTCTACTCCTGGAAGCTAACAGCTCCTGGAAGAAACTTCCATATCTATGGCAAAGAGCCGTTGGCCATAAAGACAGCATCCTTGAAAAGGGACATGCCGCCAGGTTTTACAGACCATAAGAGTTTAGAATGTCTTAAAACAATACAAAGATGAATTCCAGAAAAGCACGCTGGTGCTTTTCTTTTCCTGGTTCGGTTTTATGTTGACTTACTGACCAGAGAGAGCAGAGGTTCTCATCCCGGTCCTTGGGACACACCAAGCAAGTCAGGTTTTCAGGATAATCATAATGAATGTGCATGAGAGAGATGTGCATACAGTGGAGGCAGTGGTTTATGGTTTATTAAAAATTTGTTATACTGCTTGCACATTTAAGAAAAAGAGACAGAACACTATAAAATCAATAGGATAGAATAGAGAAGTACAAACAAAAGGGTAACGAGATGGGGAGGGTGAGCAGAATCCTGAAAGGTGAGTGAAGGAGACCACAAACAGACTAAAGCAGACATGTTAGGCATCTTGGGAGGTGGAGGGAGGAAGATCAAAAGCCTTTGAAAAAGGTAAGTCTTAAGCAGTGCCTTGAATTTAGGAAAAGAGGATTCAAAGTGGACATCTGTCGGGAGGGAATTCCAAAGGGAGGGGGCCAAATAGAAAAACACAGAGTGTCGAGTCCTCTCAAAATGGGCTTGGGAAGAAGAAAGAAGATGGAGGCGGTTAGCATTGTTAGACCTAAGAACCCGGGTTGGTGCATATGGAATAAGGTGCAAAGGTAACTCAGCAGGAGAGCCTGAGTATATGGTTTTATGGACAATGGTAAGTAACTTGTAACTGAAATGGGACAGTGGAAGCCAGTGAGATTTTATAAGAAGGGTGTGACTTGATCAGATCTGGAGGTATAGTGAAAGAGATGGATGGCTGTATTTTGTACAGACTGGAGACATTTAAGTAGGTACAGGGGGAGTCCAGAATAGATCACATTACATTGGTCAAGTCTTGCAATTATTAAAATACGAAGAAGAGTGACCAGGGAACTGGAGGAAGGAGGGTGTGAATTGAAAGTATTCGACATAGAGAACAGAAGGATTGCTTAAATCCTAACTGATGCAAGTGTGGAATGTGAGTACTGAATCAAGAGTGACCCCGAGATATTTAAGGGAAGAGACCATGGGAATAGGAAAGTCATTAAGGGATGGTGAAGCAGAAGGTGGGGGGGAGAGAATTGTGAGCCAGATTGCAGATGTTTTAGCAGGGTTTAGTTTCAAATGATTAGAATTGAGCAACAAGGCAACTACTGCAGACAGAGTTAATAGATGCAAGTTCTGGTGAACAGGGGTGCATGCGAAATAGCAGCAGGATGTCATCCACATAAAAATATGCAGACACACCCTGCTGCTAGTTGAGGGTGGCAAGGGGGGCCAGAAAGAGGGACCAAAACAGAACCCTGAGGAACCCCGCAAGAAAGAGGAAAAGAGGAAGAAGTGTCCTTTAAAGAAACAGAGTAAGAGCGAGAAGAGAGAAAACTGAAACCAGTAGAAGACAGTATCCCTCAGACCTGCAGAAGAAAGACGTGCCAAGAAGAGAGTGGTCCATAAGATTGAAAGCACAAGAAATATCCAATGAGATCACCAGAGAAATGTCTCCTTTATCTAGAGAACTATATATTTCATTAAGAACGGATAATGGGATTGTCTCAATACTATGGCCAGCCCTAAAACCAAATTGGCGTGGGCGTAGAAAGTTGGTTTGAGCAAGATGATGGGACAGTTGAAGGAAAACCACCTTTTCCAAAAGTTTGGAAAGAAAAAGGAGATTAGATACAGGATAGAAATTAACAGGAAGAGATGGATCTAGTGAGGGATTTTTTAAGAGCAGATGGACAATAGCAGATTTCCAAGAATGGAGTTTTGGAGGAAGATGAGATGATTTTCAATAGTAATAACATAGTGACAGGATTGAAGTGAGACCAAACATGGGGGAGCCACAGGCTCAGCATCACCCGGCAGGGGATCCGGAGAAAAAAATCCTCACCAGAAGATTATGGGGAAAGAACAGGAGAGGTGAAATCATTTTGCAGTTAGTGTACTTTGTCAAAGAAATATTGACTCAATTGTTCATCTGTTGGAGCAGATATGAGGGAAGTCATAATGGAAGGATGAAGAAAATGGGAAACTAAGGAGAAAGCTTCTTGGGTTGATTGCCGGCCTTAGAAATGAGGCAGCTATAGTAATTCTTCTTTGTGGAAAGAACGGCCTGCCGGTAGCTGGAATGCGCCAATTCAAATGAAGCAGATGAGGAAACAGAGCGATGGCGATACCAGATATGTTCCACTCTGCACAGCTGGCATCTAAGGATATGAAATTCAGCGTGGAATAGCAAGGCCGCGGAGCCATGTGCCCGGGGCCGGCACTAACCGGGGGGGCGGTCATGCGTTGCCCGTCAGAGCGTGCCGTAGCGGGGGGGGGGTCAGGAAGCACTCCCATTGGCCCCGCGAGTTGTTATGGCGCGGGAGCCAATGGGAGGGAGAGCAGACAGTCGCGGGGGGGGGTTAAGGGTGGAGGTGCGGCGTGGCTCCGGCCTCTTTCGCCGGATTCCGGGACGCCGGACGGACGGGTGTGAGAGAGCTGAGGACCGCGTGTAGGCCGGAGTGGACTCGGCAGCGTGGTGGCGAGCAGCGTCGGGTGAGGAGCGCAAAAACCTCAAAAACACGGGGGAGCAGATATAATTTAAAAAAAAAAAAAAAAGGGATACGGGTGGTCGGAGGAGTCGGCTGTGTGGATTGGGGTGCGAGCTGTGCGGTGCTGTTGGGGGGGAGGGCTAGAGGGTCCACGGGGATTGCAAGGGACCGGGTGTGTGGTCTCTTCCGCTGCTGGAGACGGGGGCAAGGAGAGGGGAGAGCAGAGTACTTTAAATTTGGCTTCATTTTGCTCTCGGTTCTCCTTGCCTTCTTCTCCCCTCCTCATTCTTGATACTCAGGGGTGGAGTTGGGGCCTATCTAGGCAGCGCGTAGGCAGTAATATACCAGCTGTGGCCTTTCAATGGGAGGCTCACGGCGGGGTGCTGCCCGTACGGGTGTTTCCCTTCGAAAAAAGAAAGGGGCTGGGGGGGACGGTGAGAGGCGGGTAGTGGAGCAAGGCAGTGGCGTTGCCCGGGTGTCGGGGGCTAGTGCTCAGGGCTCTCCAGCACGTGGGGGGAGGGGACGTGCTAGGGCCTCCGCACGTGGCTCGGTGCGGCGGGGGAGGGGGAGTGGTGGGCCCCGGGCGGGCATAGGGGAGCAGAGGGCCGGTGGGGTGGGGGGAGATCAGACCCAGGAGCCTCGGGAAGACCCCCGGGAAGACCCTCGGCCGGTGCCGGCTGCGGACCTGCAGAGTGGCGGTCTGTCCCCACTGGGCGCCCCGGGGGGTCGGGAAAGGGGCGGGGTTGATTCCCAAAATGAACGGCTGGCTGTCGCTGGGAGCTTGGGCCCTATGCCAATGCCCGGGGGTGGGCAAGGGGTTTGGTTTGGACGTGGGGAGGGTGGGGGATTACCTAGCCCATATGTGTGGCAGGGGGCCATGGGCACGGGGTCGCCGGGCATGTGGGAGCATTGGCAAGGTGGGGGACAGGGCTCCTCCCGCGCGGATTGGCTAGGGGCGTGGCATGCTCCTGGGGCGCCGGCTGGCGTCCCTTCGCCTTTTTCTTTCTTCTCCCCACAGGGTCACCAAGCTTGGCAGTGTGCGGGGGGTCCGTGGATGGGTGCCGCTCAGCAAGTGGATGGCCCGGAGGCAAGTCGAGGTCTGCAGCGATCGGCTGGAGTGGGAGCGCCAGCTGCCCAGTCCACGATGGAGCGACCGGTGGATTCTGGCGAGATCGAGGGCACACCAGGTGAGTTGGAGGTAGCTCAGACGGCGGGGGTGGGGGAGGGTACGGGTGTTGGGGGCAAGAGCAAGAAAAAACGCAGCCGGCAGCGGCGGCATTTGTGTCGTGGGCGTCGTCGATCGGGATCATCGTCTTCGTCGTCTTCCCGATCGTCCACCAGTACGGACTCCGAGAGGGGCGGTGCCGCGACACTCCGCGGAGCGGGGGCGGTAGGGTCCCCCATAAGTGTAGCACAACCCACGGTAGCGGCGTTCTCGGAGTTGTGGGAGGGCGTGCCTCGGCGGTTGAGACGGAAGATTCATAAACGCAGATATATAGACATTTTCAGGTTATTGGAGGGACGGAAGAGGTCAGGGGATAGCAGGAAGAAGAGGAAGGCAGATGAGAAGGCAGGGCGTGTGCGGAGAGTGGGGCGGAATGTGGTGAATTGGACGCGCGCCTTCCTTCGTTTAGCTAGTGTGTGGGGGCAGCTGCACCCTGAGCAGTACGGAATGTTGTTGGCGTACGCGGACTCCATTTTGGAAGCGTCGCAGACGCACGACGGTTGGGCTTGGCTCAATTATGATGAGCGATTTCGCGATAAGATGGAAGAGAATCAGGGGTTGTCCTGGGGGACTCAGGACATCAATCTGTGGCTGACACAGATGGCGGTTCGGCAGAATGTTGGGGGGGTGGGTGGGTCGAAAGGGGGGCCGGTTGCGGCGTCAGCGGTCGCGGGGAAGCCCTTTCGTGGGAGCGTGCCTGCGGCAGGACAGAGAGTCGTTGGGGGGGGAGGCTTTGGGGATGTCTGTTGGCGATTCAATAAGTCCTCATGCCCCTTTCCGGATTGTAAATTCCGGCACGCTTGTTCTGTCTGTGGCGGAGGACATTCGGCCCTTAAGTGCGTGCGGAAGGGCGCGACCAGCACCACTCCCTCCCTGTCCAAACAATAGGGATTTGGAGGGCATAGCCCCCACCCCTATCAGGTTACTTGCGTTGCTGCCTTGGTTGCGTCGGTATCCCAAGAAGCGCGACAGTTTAGTGTTGGAAAAGGGGTTCAGATGCGGGTTTCACATACCAGTGGTGGGCAAGGTAGAGAAGGGGAAGGCTCGCAATTCGTCCTCGCTGAGACGGCTAGCGGATATTGTACGGACCAAATTAGCCGGGGAGCTGCGATTGGGGCGGGTCGCTGGACCCTTCCTGGAGCCGCCGTTTGCGGGCTTTGTGGTCTCCCCTTTGGGTATAATTCCGAAGAAAGAGCCGGGTAAGTATCGCCTGATCCATAATCTGTCATCCCCAGTGGGCGCGTCTGTCAACGACCATATTCCGCGTGACTTGTGTGCTGTGCGGTACGCATCCTTTGATGAGGCCGTGGCATTAGTCAAACTATGTGGCGCGGGGTGTTATATGGCGAAGGCTGATATAGAGTCTGCTTTCCGGTTACTGCCGGTGCACCCGACGGCGTTCCCATTGCTGGGATTTCACTTTGACGGGCAATTTTATTTTGATAAGTGTATGCCCATGGGTTGCGCGATATCCTGTGCTTATTTCGAGAGGTTTAGTTCCTTCTTGCACTGGGCTATCGTGGAGCGTATGGGTTGTAGTCAGCTTGTCCACTATTTGGACGATTTCTTTTTCGTGGGGGCGGCTGAGTCGGCACAGTGTCGCGTTTTGTTGGAAGGTTTCAGTCAGTTGGCGCGCGAGTTGGGTGTGCCGTTGGCGGCGGGAAAGACGGAAGGGCCTGCGACGCGTATTACCTTTCTAGGGATTGAGCTTGATTCTGAGTTAATGGTGGCCCGGTTGCCCGACAATAAGGTGACTCGACTGCGCATACTGGTAGCTAACGTCTTGGCCTCCTCGAAGATGACGTTGCGCGAGATGCAGTCCCTTATTGGGTCCCTGAATTTTGCTTGTAGGGTGATTCCCATGGGCAGGGTCTTTTTGCGGCGGTTGGCCTCGGCGACGGCGGGGGTGCGCAAGCCGCATCATCGGATCAGGGTGTCTCGTAGCATGCGGGAGGACTTGGGAGTCTGGGATGAGTTTTTGAGCGGTTTCAACGGCGTCACGGTGCTGCGGGAAGCTGCGATCTCCAGTGCGGCTTTGCAGTTGTATACGGATGCAGCGGGTGGGTCAGGTTTGGGGGTATACTTTGGGGGCGCCTGGTGTGCAGCGGAATGGCCGCAGACGTGGCGCGAGGCCGGTCTCACCACGAATATCACCTTTCTCGAGTTATTCCCGATTCTGGTGGTGTTGTCTGTGTGGCCGGATCGGGTACGGAATCGCCAGGTCCTCTGGTGGTGTGACAATGCGGCAGTGGTCAGTGTCCTTAATAATTATGCCCCCAGGTGTAGACCGGTAGCCGATTTGCTGCGACAGGTTGTGTTAGCTTGTTTGCGCCTGAATGTGGTACTCAGAGCGCGTCACATTCCAGGGCATACTAACGTCATTGCTGATGCTCTTTCCCGTTTTAAGTGGGAGCGTTTTCGGGCATTGGCGCCAGAAGCGGAGGAGGACGGGGCTGTGATCCCAGAGCACCTATGGCGGATTGGCCTGGGGGCATCATCAACTTGCTGAGGAAGTCCGTTTCGGCAGCAACCTGGGAGGCGTATCAGCGGGGATGCAGCAGCGTGGTGACCTTCTTGCAGGAACAGGGATGGAGTCCGGGGCCCGTTTCAGAATTCCTTCTTGGTCAGTATGTTTGGGCTGCCAAAGAGGCGGGTCTCGCGAGGTCCACCGTGCGGCGCAACTTAGCGGGTTTTTCGTTTTTTATGCGGGCGGTAGGCTGGGGAGTCCCGGGGGGGGGAGGGTTTTTGACTCGCAGACTTTTACAGGGATGGGAGCGGTCCTGTCCCTCTGCGGGGGATGCCCGGCGGCCGATAACTCATGACCTGTTAGGTCGGTTATGCGGCGTGTTGTCTCAAGTGGTCACGTCGGGGTATGAAGGCCTGCTTTTCCGGGCGGTGTTTTCTGTGGCCTTTTTTGGTGCCTTCAGGGTGGGGGAATTGGTGGCGGACTCGGGTCGCCGCGGCAGGGGCGGCGGACTGCAAGTGCAGCATGTTTCGCTGGGAGAGGGATGGGTTCGCATACTGTTGGCGCGATCCAAGACGGATCAAAGGGGAAAGGGGGCCTGGGTAGTACTACGAGCGGCGCCGGGCTCTCCCACATGTCCGTTTACCTTGTTATCGCAGTACTTGCGAGTGAGGCCGGTTGGGAAAGGGGGTCTCTTTGTGCATGAGGATGCACGGGTACTTACCCGTTTTCAGTTTACGGCGGTGTTGCGGAGCTCGCTTCAGCGAGTAGGGGTGGACCCGCGTCGTTACGCCCCTCATTCCTTCCGGATTGGTGCAGCCACCAGTGCGGCAGTGGAAGGGTTATCTGAAGCTGCTATCCAGCGGATTGGCCGGTGGAGGTCCCAGGCCTTCCGCGGGTATGTGCGGCTGTAAGATGGGGGGGGGGGGGACTAACTCTCTTTATTTCTTTTGCAGGAAGAGCGGCAGGAGGGTGTCGCTGTTGGGTGATCGGCCACTCATTTGTGTACTGGGCTGGTCGGCGAGCAGCAACACGACCGGTGGGCGTGAATCTTGGAGTGGATGTTTCTCGGGTGACCGTTTCATGGCTGGGTGAACGCGGGTTGCGGTGGTTCCAGCTCTTACCCTTGTTACGTCACCAGGAAGGCCTGCTTCGGATGCCACCGGATATATTGTTACTTCATCTTGGAGGAAATGACCTGAGTTCCTGGACTTGCCGGCAGTTGATCCGGGCTGTTATCAAGGACTTGGGGGTGGTGGGGGCCATGTTCCCGGGTATTGTGGTGGTTTGGTCCGACATTATTTCCAGGCCTGCTTGCCGAGCACAGCGGCGTTGGTCCAGGGGGTTAGCCAAGATTAATCGGCAAATTGGCCGATGGGTGGAAGAGCATGGGGGGCGACAAGTTTTGCATCCTTGGGTGGATGTGGACTGTGCTGGCTTATTTCGTGCGGACGGAGTACATCTATCCCCGGTTGGGATGGATTTGCTCCTCAACGATTGGCAGGAGGCCCTGGAAGGTATGTTGAGTGGGGGGGGAACTGGTCGCAGCTTTTCCTCTTGGGGGCGGCTCAGATCCAAGGTGGTCTGAGCCGGTGGCGGGATCCCGGAGGTTTCCGGGGTCCGGAGCCGGATGCAAGCAGTCGGGGGGGGGTGGGGTACCCCCGACCCGGACAATCCCTCAGGCTTTTGCTAATAACATGGCGAAGCCGGATGAGGGAGGGAGAAGCAAATTAGTCGGGACTTGTACCCGAGGGAGGCAGCCGTGACGTCACCTTGCTAATAATATGGCAGGTGATGGCTCGGGCTGCTGGGGGGGGGGGGTAAGTTCTGTTGTTGTATTTCTAATTGGTTAATTGTTCAAGAATAAAGCTGCGACCAGTTTTGATCCAAGAATGTGTGATAGTCTGTTGTGTGGGAGGTGGTGTATTGGGGAGCTGGGGGGGGGGGGGGAAAAGGGGCAAGGACTCGGGCGAGGCATTGGTCCGCCTTACCCGGTTATAGCAAGGCCGCGGAGCCATGTGCCCGGGGCCGGCACTAACCGGGGGGGCGGTCATGCGTTGCCCGTCAGAGCGTGCCGTAGCGGGGGGGGGGTCAGGAAGCACTCCCATTGGCCCCGCGAGTTGTTATGGCGCGGGAGCCAATGGGAGGGAGAGCAGACAGTCGCGGGGGGGGTTAAGGGTGGAGGTGCGGCGTGGCTCCGGCCTCTTTCGCCGGATTCCGGGACGCCGGACGCCCACCCTCCCTCCCTCGCGGACTGGGGATTGCTTTTCCGGTAGTGGGGTGTTGCAGCTGGAGGGGGTGGCGGGATCCCGGAGGTTTCCGGGGTCCGGAGCCGGATGCAAGCAGTAGGGCGGGGGTGGGGTACCCCCGACCCGGACAATCCCTCAGGCTTTTGCTAATAACATGGCGAAGCCGGATGAGGGAGGGAGAAGCAAATTAGTCGGGACTTGTACCCGAGGGAGGCAGCCGTGACGTCACCTTGCTAATAATATGGCAGGTGATGGCTCGGGCTGCTGGGGGGGGGGGGTAAGTTCTGTTGTTGTATTTCTAATTGGTTAATTGTTCAAGAATAAAGCTGCGACCAGTTTTGATCCAAGAATGTGTGATAGTCTGTTGTGTGGGAGGTGGTGTATTGGGGAGCTGGGGGGGGGGGGGGGAAAGGGGCAAGGACTCGGGCGAGGCATTGGTCCGCCTTACCCGGTTATCAGGGATGCTGACAAGGATAATGTACTGTGGGTTTAGAAGAAAGTGGTGCAAGAGAATTCCAGGTGGACGCTTGTTCATTCACAGGAAGGGAGTCAAAGCTAGCAGGGAACAGAAGATTGGATGATGGGAAAGCCTATAAGGTGGCGGTCTCATGCCCATTGTGGTTCTCCTGAAAACCTGACTGGTTAGATGTATCCTGAGGACTGGGTTGAGAACCGCTGTCCCAGGGAGAAGGAGAAGTAGTACTGGAGTCAGAGACCCATGATTTTCCAACCTAACAATTTAGTCTTAGCCACTAGAAAGTCAATTATCTTGGAGCAAGTAAAAATAGGCCTATCCATTACTACTACTAATTATTTATATAGCGCTACAAGGCATATGTAGCACTGTACAGATGCATATAAAAAGACTGTCCCTGCTTGTCAAAGCTTGCAATCTAATCAAGACAGACAATACAATAAATGAGAATAAGAGTACAATAGAGAAAGTAAGGAGACACAAGGAAAACAAGGGATCAGGATCCAAAAGCAGCCTTAAAGAGATAAGCCTTTAGCATGGATTTGAAAAGGGGGAGAGATGAAGCCTGACATACAGACTCGGGTAGTTTGTTCCTGGCATAAGGAGCAGCAAGGTGAACAGATAAAAGTTGGCAGTTGGCAGTGGAAGAAAAGGGCATAGAGAGGAGCAGGCCAGTGGAAGAGCAGAATTCATGAGGAGGATTGTAGGAAGAGAGGAGAAGGGAAAGGTAGTGAGGAGCATTTATAGGTCAGAAGAAGTTTGCATTGAATACGGAAATGGAAGGGGAGCCAATGAAGTGACTTGAGAAGAGAGGTTATATGAGTATATCTGGGTTGGCAAAAGATTGGTCACGCAGCAGAGTTCTGAACAGATTGAAGGGGAGAGAGGTGACTCAGAGGGAGACCAGCAAGAAGGTTGCAGTAGTCAAGATGGGAAGTGATTAAAGAGTGGATAAGTGTTTTATAGTGTGTTTAGAAAGGAAAGGGTGAATTTTGTTAACGTTATAGAGAAAGAAACAACAGGTTTTACTTATCTGTTGGATTTGTGTGGAGAAGGAGAGGGAGGAGTCAAAGATAACCCCAAGGTTACAGACTGAGGGAACAGGAAGTAGAAGAGTATTGTCTACAGAGATAGAGAAAGGACGGGGAGGGTTTGGAGGGGGGGAATAATAAGTTCGGTTTTAGCCATGTTCAATTTCAAATGGCAGTGAGACATCCAGGCGGCGATGTCAGATAGGCAGGCAGAGATGCAGCAGTGTCAAAAGTAGCAGATAGGTCAAGAAGAATGAGGATTGAGTGAAGGCCCTTGGATTTAGCCAGGAACAAGTTCACTGGAGACTTTAGCAAGTGCCATCTCAGTAGAATGGAAGGGACGAAAGCCAGATTGAAGTGGATCTAGCAGAGTTTGGAGGTGAGAAATTCAAGGCAATGATGGAGGACTGCACGTTCAAGAAGTTTGGAAATGAAGAGAAGAAGGGAGATGAGTCAGTAAGTGGAAGGACAAGTAGATTCCATTGACAACAGATTGGGTACAAGTTCTGAATGAATTGCATGCACAATTTCAGCAGAAATTAGAAAATTCAAAGGAGACTCAGAAACATGCAGATAAATGATGACAAGAGAATCCCCAGTTGGCATAAAAGCAATGTTCTGGGTCTTAGCTACAACACAAGAGAGCGAGTGGTGTATGATGGTCACGGATGCTTTTATTGATTGAACAACCCTTACGCATTTCGTAGGACCTGATTTTTTTCAGTTACTGGTGTTTTGATCAAATTATTTTCACAGTGTGCCATTGATGCATATCCCCTAAGGAAGGCATCTGCCGAAACGCATAGAGGTTGTTCAGTCAATAAATGCACCTGTGACCATCATACACCACTCGCTCTCTTGTGTTGCTATACCTATTGTGAGTGTGTTTGCTCTCTTTGTGTTTTTTCTGGGTCTTAACTAGACATACGAGGAATGGAAGATCCACCAAAGAGCTCAATCAAAAATTCAAGGGACAAGTGAATCTCATGGGAGTCAGAGTTTGGTTCCCAACAAGCTTTCATATTCATCCATGTTCATGTGGCTTGCCTGAAGCTCTATAAGCAAAACCCATTTCTGGATCTATAGAGTACTGCCAGTATCAGTAAGAGGAGGGCACTGCTGGTTACAGTAAATGCACACCAGGCATTCATAATTTCCTATATTCAAGTTACATCTGTGATTGATTACACTACCTGGTCGAATAGAAAAGATATGGTCTAGACGAGCAGAGCTGAGCCAACCAGGAGCATTCATGGTAACAAACTACTGGCTCATTTTCATATAGAACTCTCAGAAAAAAAAAAGGTCCTAAGGCCCCAGCGGGGGATAGTGATGGGGGAGGTTGTTTGTCAGAATCAATGGGGGATTACGTCTGTGACCTTTGGGAGAAAGGGCTTGAAACCTGCAGCAGAGCCATAGGAGCTGCACAGCCAAGATATGAGTCACTAGATAATTACCCTCTGGGCAGCAAAGAGATAGATGTGCACCTAAAATATCCCACAATTTGAAGTGTCCTGATTAAGGAATAAATATAAGAAAGGCCCAGAAGATGCACCTTTCTTGGTCCAATCTTCCTTTGGAATTCACCCCCATAAATAAACACTTTGTTTTCTATTCTCCCTTCTTGCCTGGTTCTACCACTGACTTCCTGGTTCCTGGTCCATAATTTAATTATCTCCAGGAACAAGCAGGAATGTAGTCATCACATATGGGTATCGTCGGTACCAACGGAGCCCGCGTGGGAACGCTCCCCAGCGTCCAGTCAGAACGCTTTTGGGAGCATCCCACAGCGCCTGCGTGCTGCCTTCCCGCCTTTCCCAACTGCCTCTCTCCAGTTCTTCTTTTTCCGCGGAGCCAGCAGATCGTGTTTCCTGTCACCGCAGAAGAATTTCTTTTTTATTTCTTTCTTTTTGTGGTTGCGTCTGCCTTCTTCGACGCTCTACCGGTATCGCCGGTCTTTCTTTCTTATTTCTGTAAAAAATATATATATATTGTGGCGGTCGCGCCCCTACCAGGCGGTCCCCTAGTAGGGACGGGAAGCCATCTTGAATTCCTCTTTACCAAGGATTGTAGTTGTGTATAGAGATAAATGAACCAAGTGGTTGTTTCAAGGCACACAGGAATTTTATTAGCTTCGTGGCAAGTGGGTAACAAATCTTTCAAGCAGTTGTACACTCAAGTCAAAGAAAATAAAGGATAATCTTCTCCCATTAAAGCAAAGCTTACAACCAGTGTTGTAGTAGAATTATTTACACAGGCTTTCTTTTCTTTTCCCTTTATGATGCTTCTCAATTCCGTAATCATAAAGCACAAGTATTTACAATTCCTAACTTCTCACTGCTCTCAGGCTTTCATTACTTAGCCACAATGCACATATCACAGTCCATCTCAGAACAAGCTGAAGTCAGGTCACTTTCTTTACCTTCTACCTCCATGCTTTCTGCTGAGCTGTATCTTGGCAAAGTTTGAAAACGCTCCGGCACTTTATGCTTAATGTCCTTTAACAGGTTAAACAGCCTATTCCACTGAATGGCCCCTTCTCCTCTAGGTAGGACTTCACCGGGCTTCTCCTGTTCAGTTTCCCCTGAAAACCCCTTCTTCCTAATCCGGGTTTTCTCAGGCCTAAACCTCTCTTCAGAGTCAGAGCAAGAAACACAGGGTTTTGGCTTTACTGCTTTCTTTCTCCTACCTTGGAGTCTTGTGGCAGCACCTTCCTGGCTGAGGCTTCTATGGCTTGTGACTCTCTCTGCCTCTGAGCTAGACAGGGAATCACGGTAAGACCTCCACTTCCCTTCCTGGGGCTTCTGCTGCCTGCAGACAGACCCTTCATCAGAGGAGTCTAAGCACTCTTGCCTTAGCCTTCTCAAAGCCAACCTTTTCTCTCTCTCCCTCTTGCCAGTCTGTTTGGTCCTCTGCCTGGAACCTTCTCTGTAGCTTCCTTGGCTGCAGTGCTGGCTGCTCTTGTCTCTGCTGCTGCTCTCTTTGTGGCTGCTTCTCTCTTGGCTGCTTCTCGCTTGGCTGTTTCTCGCTTGACTGCTTCTCCCTTGACTGCTTCTCTCAACTTTGTTTGTTTTCTCAAACTTAAATGTTGAGCAGGGCACCTCCCTCTCTGACTCCACCCACTTGTACCTCCTACTCTTACCTGGGGTTGTCATGGCGTCTGGGAGTGGCTTAAACCTAGCTCTACCCTCTTGGTTTCTCTCAGGGATTTTGCTGTGGTGTATGTGTTCTAGTGCACCCATCCCCTGAAAAGAAGAAAAAGTTCTTTCTCTTTTATTTCCATGATGAGCTACACTCTCCTTACCACAATATATTTCTTTTTTCCTCTTCTTCAGGTGCATGCGCCTTTTTGGGCCTTAGGCCCAAAAACGTTTTCCTCAACATGGAAAAACCTGCTTCAGGATTTAGAAAGTACACCAAGTGTGGCGGTACCATTTCCGTCACCGACACCCATGAATGGTGTTTAAAATGTTTAGGTCCTGATCACTCCATCACGGATTGTGTGTCCTGTGCCATGATGTCTAAAAGAGGTCGGCAGAACCGAGCTGCCAAGCTCAGTACCCTGTTTCCCTCTGATGTGGCTTCGGTGGCATCGATGTTTTCCAGGGCTGCTTCTTCCTCCCGTGGATCTCAGGTAACTAAACATAAATCCAGCCGGTCCTCAAAGGGTAGATCTCCTTCTAAGCATCGAGATGCCTCTGGCGTTGCCCTCGAGGATTCTGCACCGGCAAAATTACCCCGGCGGGAGGCTTCGGCTTCCAAAGCATTATCAAGGTTCCAGGATGTTCTAGATGGCTCGGCCTCGACAGATCTCCTGGTGCCATGCTCTGGGATACCGGTGATGTCCACCGGTACCGACATCCAGGCATTGGCAGTGTCCATGGACCAGGGAATTCTGACCATGGAACGCAGTCTGGCGGCTTTCCTTGCGGCATCAACGCCCTTGGTACTGCGACAGACAACTCCACCGGTACCGGCACTGGCACCGGCGTCGGTACCGGTACCGGTAGCATCGACATCGGCATCGGTGTCTGCTATGCCAGTACCCTGTCCTCTGATGCCTGCCGGTACCGATTATCCAGTACCGGTTATTCCCGGTACCGACCTTGGTCGGTACGGGTATCGGGCTCTGCAGGAGCATCCGGACAGACGATACTTCGAGTACTCAGAAGAATCTGAGGATTCTGAAAGTTCTGTCGATGCAGCGATGCTTCTTCCAGAAGACATCCCCTAAACGTAGGATGTCTCCTCCAGAGGACATGTCCTTCCAAGACTTCATCAGGGAGGTGGCTCAGGGCCTGTCCATTACTGTGGCCCCTGAAACAGAGCCAAGGGCCAAGGAGTTGGAAATTTTACAATATCCCAAAACTCCTAAGGAGGCAGCCACCTTACCCATTCATGAGATTCTATATGATCTCATGTTGAGGATGTGGGAAACACCTCTTACCACCTCTCCTCATTCTCGTAGATTAGATACTATGTATCGAGTCCCTCCTTGTCCTGGGTTCCATAAGACTCAGCTTCCTCACCACTCCATTGTGGTGGAGTCAGCTATGAGAAGGATCAGAAGTGCAAAAAGACATGCCTCTAATCCTCCAGGACGTGAGTGCAGAACCCTGGATGCTTTTGGACGTAGAGTCTTCCAAGCTTCCATGCTTGCTGCAAGAATCAGTTCCTATAGTCTCTACATGGGAATGTTCCTAAAGGAGGTCACAGATAATTTACAGAGTTTAAGTCCTTTCATTTCTGAGAATAAAAGACACGATTTTCTCACTTGGGTCAAACATGCCCAAGATGTTTCTAAGTTCTCCAACCGTGCAGCCTTTGACTGCTTTGAGTGTATAAGCAGAACCTCGGCTATTGCCATAGGTGCACGTAGAATTGCTTGGCTCCAGGCATCTGATTTAGAGCTCTGGGTACAAGATAAATTGGGAAATATCCCTTGTACTGGTGAGAACCTGTTTTGTAAAGATTGGCAGGAAAAAGCCAATGAAATGGATGCTGAAAATTCCACCTTGGATAGATTATCCAAGTCCACTGCTGATCCTGTTAGAAAGAAGTTGTTCAAGAAAACATCTTTTTCTAAAAAGAAAAGATTTTATCCTGCTTATGGTCAGCAGGCATCTTCTGCAGGTCAGTTTTCAAGCAAACGTCAGCAACCACCCAAACAGAAGAAAGCAAAGGCTGCTAGGCCTCCACCGACCCAGCAACCTCAGCCTCCTCAGGGCCTTTGACTTTCAGCTGGAGAACTTAGCCTTTCTGGTTCTGGAGGGACCAGAACCGTCCACCATTCCAGGAAGGTTATGTCATTTTGCCCCCAGATGGGGGCAAATAACAGCAGAGCATTGGACACTCTCCATCATAAAGGAGGGGTACAAACTTCATTTTTCAAGCATGCCCCCCCTCACACAATAGTGAAGCAGTTCAATTCTTCGACCTCTGTCATCGACCTGTTAGGTCAAGAGGTTGCCATCCTTCTTGCCCAAGGGGCAATAGAAGAAGTGCCTCTTCATCAACAGGGCACAGGGTTCTATTCCCCTTATTTTTCTTATTCCAAAGAAAACAGGGGGATACATACCTATCTTAGATCTCAGAGAATTAAACAAATTCCTTGTCAAAGAGAAATTCAAGATGATTTCTCTCGGAGCTCTGCTACCATACCTTCAGAGTCAGGATTGGCTTTGTTCTCTAGATCTCAAGGATGCATACACCCATGTCCTCATCCATCCAACCCACAGAAGGTTCCTTCGGTTCCTTTTTCAAGGAAAGCACTACCAATACAGGGTGCTTCCTTTTGGTCTGGCGTCAGCACCAAGGGTGTTCATGAAATGCATGGCTGTGGTAGCAGCATTTCTCCGCACTCTAGGAATATTCGTCTTCCCTTACTTGGACGACTGGCTCATTCGAGCTCCAACACAGTCAGAGGCCAAGACTTCTCTATCCTGCACAATGCTTATCCTTCAGTATTTAGGGCTGGTAATAAACATCCCAAAATCCAGTCTGACTCCCACTCAGTCTCTAGAGTTCATAGGAGCTTTTCTGGATACCACAAGGGCAAGGGCCTATCTTCCCCAGGCCCGTTGCCTTCACTTGGTGCAGTTAGCTTCTCAAGCAGTGCTAAAGTCTCATCTAACTGCTCGAGAAATGTTGCAATTGCTAGGCCACATGGCATCCACCGTGCATGTGGTTCCGTATGCTCGCCTCCACATGAGGGCAGCTCAGTGGACTTTATCCACCCAATGGACCCAGGCATCAAGGTGCCTGTCAGACAAAATAGCAAACACAAATCGCCTCATTTTGTCTCTCCAATGGTGGAGGTCCACTCAAAACCTGTTGCTGGAGTCCCCCTTTCAACAACCCTTACCCCAAGCAACTCTCACAACAGATGCTTCTCCAAAGGGTTGGGGAGCTCATCTGCAAGACTTCTCCACCCAAGGCACCTGGTCTCCTCAAGAGAGTTGTCTGCATATCAATCTCTTGGAACTCAGAGCAATTTTCCTGGTTCTGCGAGTGTTCCACTCCCTGCTCAGCTACAAGACAGTCCTCATTCATACGGACAATCAAGTAGCCATGTTCTATGTGAACAAGCAGGGGGGAACGGGCTCTCTGTCGCTTTGCAACGAAGCTTTGCGACTATGGGCCCTCGCCAGAGAGCATCAGATTCATCTGCTGGCAGTATATCTTCCAGGCATTCAAAACTCTTGGGCGGACAGACTCAGTCAAGTTCTGCTTCCACACGAGTGGTCTCTGCATGCAGACCAGGTGACCAGGATATTTCCACTTTGGGGAACCACGGACATAGACCTCTTTGCAAGTCCGTGGAATGCCAAATTTCCCCGGTTCTGTTCCAGAATTCCGGCTCAGGGGGCTCAGGCCAAGGATGCTTTCCTCCTTTACTGGGGTCAAGACTTCCTGTATGCCTTTCCACCCATTCCCCTAATTCCCAAAACCCCTCTTCAAGCTTCAGAGAGACGGAGGCCACATGATTCTCATAGCACCACATTGACCACGGCAAGTGTGGTACCCTCTGCTTCTACATCTCTCTCAAGCTCCCTCCCTGGAGTTAGGGTCTGCTCCAGATCTCCTATCTCAGGAGAACGGAATGTTATGGCATCCCAATCCCCAGTCTCTGCATCTCAGGGCTTGGTTGCTGAAGGCCTAGATCTCCAAGATCTTAATCTTTCTCAGCAAGTGAAAGATGTTCTTTATGCTTCCGGAAAACCTTCCACTAGACGCTCTTATGCTTTCAAGTGGAAAAGGTTTACCATTTCGTGTTCGTAAAAAGGTCTCAACCCCCTTGCGATACCTCTGTAATCTTTGCTGGAGTATCTCCTCCATTTATCTAATGCAGGCCTTAAGACAAATTCAGTAAGAGTCCATTTGAGTGCTATTGCAGCTTCTCTTAAACCTCTAAATGGAAAGCCTACTTCCTCTCATCCTCTCATAGCAAGATTTATGAGAGGCCTCCTTCTAACTAAGCCTCCCATTAGACTACCTCCGGTAGCATGGGACTTAAACCTGGTTCTTGGGCAGCTCATGAAGCCACCTTTCGAACCTTTAGCTACCACCTCCTTAAAATTCCTTTCTTGGAAAGTTATCTTTCTCATTGCAATCACATCAGCACGCCGCATTAGTGAGTTGCAAGCGCAAGTAGGTAATCCACCTTATACAAGGTTCCATCATGACAAGGTAGTCCTTAGGACTCATCCACCCTTTATGCCTAAGGTGGTCTCGCCTTTTCATCTAAACGAAGAGGTCTACCTACCTGTCTTTTTTCCAGGACCTCATGCATCAAATGCAGAAAGGAATCTTCATACCTTGGACTGTAAAAGAGCTCTAGCTTTTTACTTACAAAGAACACAGCAACATAGAAAGTCCTCTCAACTCTTTGTTGCTTTTGATCCTTCTCATTTGGGACTTCCAGTTTCCAAGAGAACACTATCTAACTGGATTGCTCAGTGTATTTCCTTCGCCTATCAGAGTAAGAACCTTTCTCTGGAGGGCCATGTCACAGCTCACAATGTGAGAGCCATGGCAGCCTCAATGGCTCATCTGCACTCTGTGTCTATTGACGACATCTGTTGAGCAGCCACTTGGGCCTCGGTTCATACCTTCACAGCCCATTACTGCTTGGACAAGGACTCCCGCCGGGATGCCTTGTTTGGTCAGGCTGTTCTCAAACACCTATTCCATACCTAATCCTGCCCACCATCCCTGGTAGGATGCCAGAGATCCATGGGGGGAAGTGGAGCCCTTTTCAGGGACACACAACTTTTGGGGTCTCTCCCTGGTACCTAAAGCTAGGGAGTCCCCATATGTGATGACTATACATTCCTGCTTGTTCCTGGAGATAGCATAGTTACTCACCTGTAACAGGTGATCTCCGGGAACAGCAGGAATTTAGTCCTCACAACCCACCCACCTCCCCTAGGAGTTGTATCTCTCTATCTCTTTCCTTTCCCTCTCCCTCTCTTTGTCTCAGCTTTAAAACTCAGCTGGAGAGAGGCAGTTGGGAAAGGCGGGAAGGCAGCACGCAGGCGCTGTGGGATGCTCCGAAAAGCGTTCTGATTGGACGCTGGGGAGCGTTCCCGCGCAGGCTCCGTTGGTACCGACGATACCCATATATGAGGACTAAATTCCTGCTGTTACAAGTGAGTAACTATGCTTTCCCAGTGAGCTCTTGGTTCTTGGCACACCACTGGTTCTCTCCACTACTTCTTATTTATTTATTTAACTGTGTTTATATACCGCTAAATCTAATAGTCAGAGCGGTTTACATAAAACAGGCCAACGTGGCTTTACATAGAACATTGAATGGGGGGCGGAGGAGGGTTAACTATATACAAGTTAAGTGGGTATAAATAGGTCGAACAACATATTTATGATTAGAGCAACAAGAACTTATTTACAGGGGGGTATGTGGGGGAAGAGGGGAGGTAGTGCGCTAGCTGGTGAGGTTTCGTTATCGATGAAGCGCTCGAGGAAGAGGAGTGTCTTGAGATTCCTTCTGAATCTTGGACCTTAACCTCTCCAGGAAAAATTTAAAGCTGCGTTATCTGGATTGGTTAGCCTTCTTTATGTCAGATGCTTTTGGGTTCGGGATGCAGCAGCTTGTTCATCTCTTTACTCTTGGGAATGGGGGATGCTTCATGGTTCCTCCTTGCCACCTTATTGTTTTTAATATTTATTTACAGCCATTGGGCACTTTGATCCAGGCTTATGGCCTACAGTTATACGCTTACGCGGACAAACTCCAGATTCTGTCTCTTTTACAGGGCGATTTGGGCGTTCTCCAGGACCAAGCAGGAAGTCAGTCCTCACATATGGGTGACGTCGGCGCCGACGGAGCCCCCGTGCGGAGCATTTCCCCAGCTTTCAAAGAAAGCCTTTGGGAATGCAGTGCGCCTGCGCAGTCCCCTTCCCGCCCAAGGGTGCCATCTTGCCCAGTCTTTCTTATTCCGTGGAGCCCGACGGACGTGAGTTCGTGTCACCCGGGAAAAGTTGATTTTTTTTTTTCTGCGATTTTCACATTGTCTTATTCGGTTCGACGCCGGTTCCCCTTCCCATCTGGGCTCGGTACACCGGTATCGAGTCCGGAGTTTTGATTTTCGTTTTTTGTCCTTTGTGACTAGCGTTCGCGTTCTTTTTGTGTTTTCACTGGCAGCCCGGTCTTTTGACCTTGCGGGGGCCCTTTTTCCCCCAATGGCTGCCAGCGAGTTCAAAAAGTGTGATCGGTGCAAGAAGCTTATGTCTCTCACCGACACACATGACTGCTGCATCCGATGCCTCGGGCCCGACCATGACCCGCTGGTCTGTGGCCCGTGCGGCAAAATATCGTCGAAGACGCTTTGGAGCCATCAGCATCAACGTGAGAAAATTTTTTCTGACTCCGCGTCCGGCCAGGCCCGGACTTTGTCAGAGGCCTCGACATCTCGGGAGTCCGACCCCGAGCGCCGTCGGGGTTCCTCTGAAAGGGAGTCTCCCACCCGGGAGCACAGAAGGAAGAAAAAGCTCGCAAGGGTGGCGTCGATGGAGGCTCCTGGTTCCTCGAGGGCCAGGTCACGTAGCCCTGACCGCCGCCCCGGGCTCTCAGAGTCGGAGAGGCCTTCCAAGTTACCTCGTCTGGAGCCGGAGTCCCCGAGTGACGTAAGTGCAGTTGTCCTCATGGACTCTCCTCCGGGGGAGCCAACGTTGGGGCCCGAGTCGGGGGCTGTTGAGTCTCCTGAGCTTGGACTCAGGTTGACGGCCTTGAAGAGCAGCTTGGCTGCCTTCATGGAACAGCAGCAGGTGCTGATCGCTGGTCTGACCGGTGCATCTGCCCCAACCACCAGGACCTCGACGTCTAAGTCGACCCTGGAGACCGAGCCAATCCTCGAGTCGATGAAGTCTCAAGTCGATCCTCGTTCAAGGTCCCCCTCGACCTCCCGTGCGGGGCCGAGGTCGTCGGGGCGGGTGGCACTGAGGGCCACATGGCCGGAGCTGCTCGATACCTCCTCGGAGGAGTCGGAGTGGGAGACGGAGGACGAGGAGTCCCCGGACACCTTCCGGACCCAGTGCGTTCCTTCACACTCACTGGAGTCCGAGCCTCAGAGACGGTCCCCCTGGAGGATACCCGGTTCTCGGACTTCGTGAGGGACATGGCCAAAGCCTTGGCCTTCCCTGTGGACGCCGAAGAGGAGCCTCGAGCCGAGGAGCTCGATGCCCTCCAGTATGATTTTCCTCCAAAGGAAGATGCACTCCTTGGTGCCCCCCGGCCGGGAGGCCTGGAACCTGCATGCCCTCGGTAGAAAGTGCTTCCAGGGCTATATGCTATCTTGCCATGTTTAGACCTACCAGCTGTACATGGTCATGTACCTACAAGACCTGGCAAAGGAGATTGCCGGGTTCTCAGCTGGCCTCTCCAAGGAACCTTTGCAGAGGTTCAAGGCTTTGACAACAGGGATTCGAGAGTGCTCAAAGTTTATTTCTCAAGCTGCCTATAATGGCTTCGAGGCTTCGGCCCAGGTAGCCACGGCCGGCATCAGTGCACACCGTCAGGCCTGGCTACAGTCATCAGACCTGGAGCCATGGGTGCAGGACAAGTTGGTCGATGTCCCGTGCCAAGGTGAAGACCTTTTCGGTAAGCCCATGACTGAAAAGGTTGCGGAAATCGAGACTGAGACTCTCACCTGGACAAGGCTGTCCTGGAAGACTCTTGCCCCTTCTCAGAAAAAGAAGGGCTCGGGAAAGAAGCCCTTTTTCCCAAGGAAGGGTGCTGCCTACAAATCCTACCCTCAATACCAGGCCTCTGCAGCTCCCCAACAGAACCAGCAGGCCAAGGGGCAGGGGCATGGGCCCCGTAGACAGAAGGCCTCCCAAGCCGCCAGCTCCGGCTCCTGCACAGCAGGGAGCGAGGTTTTGACTCCCACAGCATAGCCTCTTCTCCATAGCTCGCTCCACTCAGCACAGGAGGTCGGCTGACCCTGTACGCCTACAGGTGGCCAGCCATCACAGGGGATACCTGGGTTCTCAGCATAGTCCAGAATGGCTACTTGCTCCACTTACACCGGAAACCCCCCTCCTATTTTCCGGGGGAGCCTCCAAGACTCTCTCTGCACAGAAATCTCCTCCTTCAGGAGTTGGCAAGTCTTCTAAAGGAAGCAGGCGGGGGGGGGGGGGGGTAAGGTTTCAAAGTGAAACTGATAACCCCTTTGGACAATCTAGAATGTCCACTGCTCTGATGTTATAAGGTGCCACCTGTGGGCATAGTGACAAAGTCTGCCTGCTATGTGGCGGGGCTGGGGGCCCTCCAAGGGCAGATTGGCAATGCTTTCTAGGAAGGAGTCAAAACCCAGGTGCAGGTAGTGCCTGTGCAGCTGGTTGAGGTTTAGGAGCTTTGGGTTTCTTGGGTTAGTGAGGACCCTGCTGCTTCTGCCGAAGATGTTGAGATTGATAGGCAGCAGAAGGCAGGTATGAAGGATAGTGTATCTCCTTTTAAGAAAAAAAATATTTCTTGGGAAGAGCCTTCTTTTTGGATGGGTCGGCTGTTTTCCTGGAAAGGCGTTTTAGGGTGAGATCATCTGTTTCAATCTCCCCTGCTTTTTCCCTTCAATCCAGGATGACCCCAATCCTTGCCAAAAAGGTTTTCTCCAGTACATGGTATATTGACCAGTTTATCCCGGACCCATTGCTTTAGATGCTGAAGTAAAATGTGGGGGTGGGGGTTGGGGTGGGGGAAACAAAAGGTTGTATGGGAAATAGAAGCCTGTTCTTTATTTTAAAAGAAAAGTTACATTGGCACATTATTTATTTATTTACAAGTTTTAACCACCTTTCAGACGGTACATCAATCAAAAGGGTGTACAGCACAGGATAAAGCAATCAAAACATAAATCAATAAGCACCAATGCATAGAGGACCCTTCCACACTACAACACTGTCCGCCTTCAACCCACCAAGAAGAGCCATGTTTTCAAAGCCTTCTGGAAGGCCAGCACTGATGGCAAGCTGCAAAGTTTTACTGGAAGTGCATTCCATCATTCACTAGCGGCCACCCTAAAGGCCTGCTCACAACTGGACACCTGGTGTACCACCTTTAACTCTGGGACTTCAAGCAGCCAGGCCTGAGAAGACTGCAGAGGATGAACCGGATCATACATAGCAATAAGGTTACGCGGGTATGTTGCCCAAGAGTCGTGCACCACTCAGTACACTATGACCAGCAACTTAAAGAGGCCTTACTGTTGAACCAGCAGCCAGTGCAACTAAGTTAATAACGGACCGGCACTGACTCTATGCCCCACCCCCTGGATGAGCGCAGTAATAATAATGGGTGATTTCAACTACCCCGGTATCCTCTTTTGGCCCCGTCAACCGTGGTTTCCTCTGCTTCTTCGCCTTTTGCAGACTCGGCCACTCAACCTGGGATGTGCACCCGCCCTCCTCTCTCAGGACCATGGGATGCTCCTCCATCCCAATCTTCACTCCCTATACCTGACAGCATGGCTGCTAAGAGCCTAGTGCTTGCCGACCTTGACCTACCACAGGCAATTAAGGATGTCGTCCTTGTATCTCGTAAGGATTCCACCAGGTGATCTTCTGCCTTTAAATGACATAGATTTGCCCTTTGGTGCTCCCCAAAGGACCTTGACCCTTTTTCTTGCTCGGTGGAGTTGCTTCTACAAAATGTCCTCCTCTTAACTTTGACAGGTCTTAAAACTAACTCAGTGAGAGTTCACCTTAGTGCCATTGCAACCTCTCACAGACCAGTGGATGGAAAGCCTATCTCCTCACACCCCTTAGTAGCATGCTTCATGCGGATTCTCCTGCAGTCCAAGACACCCATTAAGCCGCCTTTGGTGGCCTGGGATCTGAACGTGGTTCTGGCACAACTTCTAAAGTCACTTTCAAACCTTTAGCCACCACTTCACTTGTTTCTATCTTGGAAGGTCCTTTTCCTTATTGCTCTCACTTCAGCTCGCCACATAAGCGAGCTGCCGGCTCTAGTAACAGATCACCCCTATACTTTGTTCCAACATGACAAGATGGTTCTTTGTACCCATCCGCATTTCCTCTTAAAGGTGGTTTTCTCCTTTTACCTAAACCAGTCAGTAATCCTTCCGATTTTCTTCCCTAGACCACATGCGTCTTTGGCTGAAGCAGCACTATGCACTTTAGACTGCAAGCGAGTGCTGGCCTACTACTTGGATAGAACTAAAGCTCACAGAAAATCCTCTTAATTATTCATTTCATTTGATCCTAGTCATCTGAGCCTACCGGTGATGAAATCTACCCTCTCTAAATGGATAGCAGATTGCATTTCTTTTGCTTATGCACAAGCAGGGCTCTCTCTTTAGAAAATCTTGTCACTGCTCATAATATGTGAGCTATTGCAACATCCATAGCCAATCTCCATTCAGTAGTCATTCGGGAGATTTGCTGGGCAGCTACCTGATCCTCCATTCATATCTTTGCTGCACACTACTGTCTGGATAGAGACTCCCGTCTGGATGCTGTCTTTGACCAAGCTGAACTCCAGCACCTCTTTGGGACTTAAACTCAACGCCTACCCTCCGTCCCAGACCTCTGCAAGATACCAGACAATCTTGGGGGGAATATCACTTTCTGTAATAGCGTCCAATGGCCCACAACTCTTCCAGACTCTTCGGCTACACGTTTTTTGCCTCAGGGATCACACTACTTCCCCCCTCCCCCCACCAATATCAGTCTGGTACCTGGGAGCTATTGAGTCCCATATGTGAAGACTGCATTTCTGTTTATTCCTGGAAATAGCATAGTTATTCACCTGTAACAGGTGATCTCCAAGAACAGCAG
This sequence comes from Ichthyophis bannanicus, assembly GCA_033557465.1. Taxonomy (NCBI): domain Eukaryota; kingdom Metazoa; phylum Chordata; class Amphibia; order Gymnophiona; family Ichthyophiidae; genus Ichthyophis; species Ichthyophis bannanicus. Next base: position 654,383,173 of record CM066036.1, on the reverse strand, counting down.
GAATCAGCCTTTACAACCCACTCTCCTCCCCTAGGAGTTGTAGGGTTATTTTATTTTTCTTCTCCTTCTTAGCTACAGACTCAACTGAGGAGAGGAATTGGGTAGGCTGGAAGGCAGACACAGGTACAGTGTAGTGCTCCCAAAAGCTTTCCTATGTGAAGACTGATTCCTGCTGTTTCTGGAGATCACTTGTTTCAGGTGAGTAATTACGCTTTATTGGCAACCACTATAATCTATTTTGCTACCTTCTTTAATTACCTTTGCCATAGTATTTTATATAAGTTGTAGTATGGATTTCAGCTTTTTGTCTAACCCTCAATACACAAGATTATTTCATAATTGGTTTATTTTAGTCACTCTCTGTATTTGTCTTGCATTTTCTTCCATTAAATATGATCTTGTTTGGTGAATTAGTTGTAGATTTATCAATAAGCTAATGTAGTTACCTTTGAGATCTGCTTTTTAACAGTGAAAGTAGAATTCCATCACTATACTCAAACTTCGAATTTCTAACTCTGGATTTATATCATTTCCATTTATCACTGGGCTTACTATTGGGATTAGGACTGCTGCTCCCCCTATGCAAAGAATTAGTTTTGTCAATGGTTGGTTGGTTGGTTTGTTTGTTTTTTAATTTTTGTTTATCAAATTTTAGGATACATTCCAAGCAGTGATACTTGAACAGAAATAGAATGGGCAAAGAAATAGTCTGACATACAGATATACCCCAGTTAACTAATGCAAAACCAAAATATAGCCCAAATCCCTCTAGCCCTTCCCTTAAGAGATCCAAAACAAAATAACAAAATACAAAAATATGAGAGACAAAAATGATACATCTGTCCAATCACCTATCCTATAAGTAATACTGTGAATTGCTAACATAAGCCTAGGAGACAGCAGGCAAGCAAGCGCTTATGAAGGCAGCCAACTGAGAGGTCTCATAAAAAAACTTAAGCTACAGACTGTAGCTTTACCAAGCATTTACAAGGAAACTTGAGCAAAAAGGGACATGTTTAGGAGTTATTTGGTCATTGTTTTTGGGGATCCTTCTGAATCCCATCTACCCCTTACTAAGATATGATATTTCTATTGGTAAAAAGGACTCGGCTAATAATCTGCAAACACCTTTTGAGGAACAGCAGCATAAGGACATTCTGAATATTTCAGAGATCTTGGAGTCTTCTGGTACAGAATCTGTGGTTCCTGCTACTCGTCTAATAACGTTGGCTACATCTTATCAAGAGTGGCTACTCAAATTGTATTTCAAGAAATGCTCTGTACCATTTAAAGTATTGCTAGTGCGTATTTTTCCAGACTTAGCCAGAGATATGCAAAAAAGATGGAGGGAATTTTTGCTCCTGAAGCCTGGCGTGGTTCAACTGGGGAGTTTTGTCAATGTTAATTTTTAAATTATTTATGCTCATCCTAACCTCAATTCTGTACATACATTTATTATTCAAAACATAAGTGTCTTTGATTTGTTTACTGGTAAAATTATTTGTAAGTCGTTAGCATAAAAATAATGAATCAAATTAATTCTAATTTCTGACATAGCAAGCATAGATAAACGTTAAATAAGATGGGGATAGTGGCAAATCTTGTAGAATATTTTTCTGCAACCAAGAGTAAGATCTTGCCCCTGCTGCATTACTGTATAAGTTCTTCCTTTCAAAAAATCTGTATATCTATTTAATACCTTTCCTGTTAGCCGGTATCATTAACAACAGGTTATAACCTTTCCTTCCCATATCTAAAAGTAATCTAAGTGCTTTCAACAATGCTTTCAGTACTGTTTCAGTACTGTGTGACATTTGAACCCCATCTTGGTTTGTACCAATAACTGCTTATCCAAGAACTTTTTCAATTATTGTGCCGCCACTGCTTCTGTAATATTCACCATGAGCAGTTTGGCAATAAGTCTGTAATAAGTGTGTTCCTAAATATTACTCTTTTCAACTTTCAGTTTGGGTCTTAGCAAGATCTTAAGAAATGTGGTGTGTATCCTCTGTTGTAAGACTCGATTTATCCAGTCCATCAATCATAATAGTTCCTCTTACAACTTCTGTAATAAATATGCTGGGCATGGATCCAGCTTAATTTCCCTTGCCAAACTTAGTAGTAAACTGCTTAATTTCCTCAAGTGTCAACATTTCAAACTGAGACCAGATACAATACACTTTTAATTCTTTTTCTTCTCATTCCATAGTCTGCCTCTAATTTTCCTAATCCCCCTAAAATTTTCACTGAATACCAATTTCTCCATAACTGACTGACTTAATTTCTCAACTTTATGATCAAAAATTAGAGCCATTTGATTAAGTGATGGCATTTGATCCCAACTCATTAATATAAGATCTGAGACATACAGTAGATGCTTTGCTACCTTAAACAATCCTCTGGAGTTAGTCCTGACTATAATTTGTTTAGAATAAATGTTTTGCCTAAATTATCTTATACAATTTAACCTTTTGCTTAGCCTCTAACTTAGGATATGACCTGCAGTTCTGCATCTCCTTTCTTTCAACATTCTCTCTCTTTTACAGTCTAATAACAAAGGGGAGAGGATCATAGGGGAAACGTCCTAGGCATTCTCATCCATTTTAAAGGAGCCACTTTATCCAATTTACTGGTCAAAGCAGAATTCCATCCTTTTATAAGTAGCTCCACATCTCTAATGTCCATGTTCTGAAGATTGCCTGAAAACCGCAAAGTTTAAGTCCCCCCCCCTATTTATTTTACTTATTGTCAAGGTTTTTGGATCCATAAATCCTTTCTTGATCAGCCCAAACGTTTTACAGTTTGTAACAGAAGTGAACAGTGATCAGACCACATCACTGGTTCAACTGACCATTCCTTAACCTTCAGTAAATTAGTGTTCTCATTTGAGATAAAAAGGGCATCCAATAGGTGGCAAGTCTGATGGGTAGGATCTGTTTCACTAATTCCAATCCGATGGATTGCATTGCAGTTAAATTGACTAACTTTGGCATCTCCTAACTAGTCCAGGTGGGGAGATTCAAGTCACTTAAGACCATTATAGCCTAAAATTGTAAAACATAATACACTAGATGCACTGCATGATATAGCTTATTTCCTTGTTCAGACTGAGCAGTCTCAACAAAAGGCTTAGCCTGCAGAGAAGGTAGTGCTATCTTGAAAACGCTAACCCCAAGAACATTCTACAGTCCATAGTCTGAGATAGTTTACCTGGAGAAGAAGGCCCCCAATGACAAATTCCTTCTTGTTACTCAAAGGAAAGATAGATAAAGAAGCTCTCACTGCAGTACATCTCGGGAGGAAGGGGGCTCTTCCAATCCCTTCATAATTGGCTTTCTTAATTTCTCTGAGCAAAGACCATTGAAGGGCATTCACAATCTACTTCTCACCAATTCTGCAGGTGGGGGGCTTTAATTCAGGTCCAGCAGATTAAAATTTCTTACAGCAACACTTCCACCCTCATTCCAAAAGCCTGTCTGGTTCCTCAGTCTGTGTTGGAGGTCTGTAAACTACTCCAAGGTAGATGGACATGCCATTTCCTTTTTCCAAAATGGTCTCTAGCACTACTTTATTTCCCCATTCCCTGTATTTCAGTGGCTTTGATAGGATCTTTACATAAAGAGCTACACCTACCTCTTCTCGTTCATGTCTATCTTGATAGATGACATCTTAGCCCCATTCATGGAAAAGGATCTAGACATCATTGTGGACAATACATTGAAATCTTCTGCTTAGTGTGTGATTGTAATCAAAAATGCAAACAGAATGTTAAGAATTATTTGGAAAGTAATAGAGAATAAAATCAAGAATATCATAGTGCCTTTGTATCACTTCATGGTGTGACTGAGCCTTAAGTATTGTGTGCAATTCTGATTACCGCATCTCAAAAGATATAGCAGAAAAGGTTCAGAGAAGAGAGTCCAAAATGATAAAGGGGATGGAACAATTCTGTGTAGAAAGGCTAAAGAGGTTAGGGCTCTTCAGCTTTGAGAAAAGATGGCTAAGGGAAGATATGATAGGGCTACATATTCCTGAGTGGAGTGGAACAGGTAAACACAAATTGATTGTTTATGCTAAGCGACATGCATGAAGTTACTCAATAGTAAATTTAAAATACATAGAAGAAAAAAGATTCAATCAACACACATGTATGCTCTGGAATTAATTGTCTGAGGATGTGATAAAAGCAGTTATAGCTGGGTTTCAAAAGGTTTAGTCAAGTTTCTGGAGAAAAAGTCCATAAACTGTTAAGGTGGACTTGGGGGAAAAGCCACTGCTTTATCCCTAGGTGTAAGCAACATGGAATCTTGCTGTTTTTTGGGATCCAGCCAGTACTTGTAACCTACATTGGCCAGTGTTTGAAGCAGGAGACTGAGCTTGATGGATCTTTAGTCTGACTCAGTATGAGAATTCTTATGTGCTATCTTATTGAACATGTCTCCATTACAACAGCAATAGGCAAGTCTGCCTTCGCTATTAGGGCTTGTACAGCTGGAATTTTATTGCTCAGATTACGAGTTTTGTACTAATAGCTTTCCAGTTATTTCTCCTTTGCTTTCTTATACGCTCTATATCTCCTCTTCTGCCCTGTTCACAAAATTATTGGTTTTGTGTTTTTTCCCTACCAACTTCCTTTGCTTTTTGGGGGCGACAGCTTGAAGCAAGGGGCTTCCATCTGCTATCCACTCTTTAAATTCCAGTCCACATGTGATCTGAATTTTTTTTTAAGTTCAAATTTATTTATTTTCAGGAAGAATAAAAACAATACAAATAACACAATAACATTAACGACAAGTCAATTAATCAAGGATAAAATTAAAATATATTCAACACATGCCAGAATCTAATGACAATGTATTGAAACTACCATATCAATTATGAACCCACAAAATGAATAAATTCCACAACGAGGGACCCACACCAAAATAATAACCAAAACCAATGGGGACCACTTTAAGAATTCAAACATTTTTAAATGCACCCACAAAACTCTGTATTATAACAGTTGTTAAATGGTGTTCCCAAAGCAGGCTGAGAACACCATACAACTACGGTTCGGCATGTGAGGTATATAAAAAGGCCTCAGATGAGGGCACCTGGCTGCTGCTTAATATTCTAACAGTGGTATCATAAGCACAGGTTCACAAGCCTCCACACATATTGTTCATTGGCCCAAACTAAACGTTTTTTATTTTGAAATGCATTTAAAAGCAAAAACCTCTTAGCTGGTTATTGTGATGAAGCTCTACACGCAAGCCCATAGGACACTGGATGTGAATTTAAAAAATGTCAACTCGAATTTCGCCAGTGGTCTTAAACTCAGCTGCCTCAGGACTTGTCTACATTGGATATCACACCAAGGTGCATGTGACACCTACTCATACTAAGAGGTTATTTAAATATACATCATAAGCAGACAAAGTCTCATAATGCTGAGAACCTTTCAATTGCTTCATTGAAAAAAGGCTTCGCCAAGCACATCACACCAGTACTAATTGAACTGCATTGGCTCCCTATTACTGCCCGCATCATATACAAAACACTAGTAACCACATTCAAACTCATACACAACATAGCACCTTCATACCTCACCAACCTAATCACCACTCAACAGAAACAGAAGAACCGCAAATCTCAACACCCTCTGCGTCCCAAATAGCATAAGAACTGTCAAAGCATATACGAGTAACAGAACATTCTCATACGCAGCACCGCTACTCTGGAACCAGCTGCCTTACGAGCTACGTTCAACCAGCGACTTAAATGACTTTAGGAAAAAGCTCAAGACTCACCTATTCCAGACTCATTACAACCTGTCCTAGGCAGCGAGCCCTCTTCCTACTCGTTCACTGCGCCAAAGTGGATTCACTTTACCCCCGACCATTGGTCAAGAGAAATTGCAATCGTGGACCTGTAATAATGTATATATGTATTTATGTAAAGGCACCCCCCATCAATCGAGTGTAAATTTAGTAACCTAGCTGCTGTGTTGTGTGCCAAGCCTCATAATCAAAATGGATATTTTGCTAATTCCTGTCCTGTGCAATCAACCCTGATATGTAAAGTAAACCGCTGCTGATCGCTGGAAGTAGCGGTATACAAATGTTTACTAAATAAATAAATTGAGTCCATTAGGATACAAAGTTGTTGTTAAGTGCTGTCGAGTTGGTGTCGACTTATGGCAAACCTCTGAATAGTTGTCCTAAACTGTGTTAGGTCTTCAGTCAGGCAGCTCATTGTTGATAGAGTGGCACCCATAGCTGCTGTTATTGTATCAGTCCATCGCATTGCTGGCCTCCTCTCTTGCATTGACCTTCTACTTTGACAAGCATGATATCTTTCTTGAACGATTTCTCTCTCTGCATGATGTGTCCAAAGTATGAAAGTCAAAGTCTTGACATCTGAGCTTCTAAGGAAAGCTTAGGTTTGATCTCCTCTAGTACTGACTGGTTTGTTCTTCGGGCAGTCCATGGTATACACAGTATTCGTCGCCAGCACCATAATTCAAAAGCATTGATTTTCTTCCTGTCTATCTTTTTCAGTGTCCATCTTTCACATTCATATGGCATTATTGAAAATACCATGGCTTTGACAAATCAAATCTTTGTATGGAGAGAGACATCTCTGCTCTTGAGAATCTTGTCTAGGTCCTTCATAGCCATTCTGCCAAGACCAATGCGTTGTCAGATTTCTTGACTGCTTGTTATTTCTTTATTAATAGTTGATACAAGTAGTTTAAAGTTGTCAACTATTTCAATTTCTTCTCCATCAACGATGAACACTGATTTTGCCAGTTGTCATGACCTTTATCTTTTTAAATTAAGGTGCAGGCCCATTTTAAGACTATGCTCCTTGATCTTGAGAAGTAAATGCTTCAGATCATATTCACTTTCAGCCAGTAATGTGGTATCATCACACCTCAGTTGTCTTCTTACAGTCCTTCTTTTTCGATGATTTATTCTGCATATAAATTTAACAGGTAGGAGGAAAGTATGCAGCCTTGTCTACACCTTTGCTGATTTAAACCATTCTGTTTCTCCTTGTTCCATTCAAACTGTTGCTTCTTGAACAATGGAAAGTTTGTGCAAGAGAACTATCAGGTGTTCTGGTATACCCATGCTTCTTAATGTGGCCCAGAATTCCTCATGTTTTACACAGTCAAAAACTGTAGTCTCTGCTGAATAATCTTAGGTAGAATCTTACTGACACATGGGATCAGTGATTCTGCGATAATATCCATAGTCAGTCAGATCACTTTTCTTTAGTATTGGTATAAATACAGATCTTTCCCAGTCAGTTAGCCATGCTGTAATACTTCAATGGGAATGCCATCAATGACCGGTGCTTTGTTCTTTAATAAGGCTTTCAATGCTGCTTCGACGACTTCTTTCATCAACATTAGTTCCTGATTATAAGGTACAGGTTGAAACGACTTTTGGTTCACTTGATCTTTATGGTATAATGACTCTTTATATTCTTTCCACCTTTTCTTGGTCTTCTCAGCATCAATCAACATGGATCCTTAAGCATCTTGTAGCATTCCAGTATGAGACTGGAAGTTTTTCTTTAACTCTTGTGGCTTTAGGAAAGCCAATCTTGTTCTTCCTCTAATAGTTTCTGATTCTATTTCCTTGCATGCTACTTTGTAGTACTTCTCCTTGTCTTGCTGCATGTTGGAAATCTCAGTTGAGTTCTGCTATTGCCTCTCTTTTTCCTTTGACTTTAGCTTCTCTACGTTTCTGGGCAATTTTCAGAGTTTCTTTGGTCATCCATTTGGGCTGTTTTTGCTTTTTCACCTTTTGTAGACTTCTCACTTTCTTCCAACACAACCTTCTTGATGTCATCCCATAAGTCTTCTGGAGCTCTGTCATTTGTATCTAAAGCAGCAAATCAATTTTGAAGGCAGTCTTTAAATTCTGGTGTTATATTCTTAAGGTCATATTTTCTTACATTCATGAGTGGCATGCTCTTTTTCACCTTTAGCTTGAGTATGCATACTAGTAGTTGGTGATCTGTACCACGGTCAGCTCCAGGTTTTGTCTTTGTTGATGTTATAGAGCTTTTCCATCATTGACTTCCACAGATGTAGTCAATTTGATTTTTGTTCAATCCATTGGGTGAAGTCCATGTATATAGTTGTCACTTGTGTTGCTGGAAGAAAGTGTTTGAGATGAATAGATCATTGGTCTTGCAGAATTCTATTAGTCTTTCTCCAACTTCGTTTATGTTGCCAAGTCCATATTTTCCAACCACCTTGTCTTCTTCTTTGTTCCAGCTTGCATGTGCTGTCAATTTCAGCTTGTACTTGTTCATAGAACCCATCAACTTTGTCCTCTTCTACAGCTGTTGGTGGGGCATATACCTGAATTATAGTTGTGTTGATGGGCATTCCTCATAGACGAACAGAAATTAAGCGTTCACTGATTGCATTGTATTTCATTACAGTTCTTGCACGTTTCTTCTTGATTATAAATGCAATACCATTTTTTTTGTCTTTCATTTCCAGCATAGTAGACCATGTGATCATCAGATGCAAAGTGCCCAATGCCAGTCCATTTCAGTTCGCTGTCACTCAGCAGATTGAGTTGTACACGTTCCGTTTCCTTCTTGACCACCTCCAGCCTTCCTTGGTTCATGCTTCATATGTTCCTTTTTCCAATATTTAAGACATCTTTTGCAGCTTCTGACTCTCATTTCATGCGCAGCTACATCAGCAGTCTGACGTCCTGAAGGCTTTGATTCACGTCATAAATGCTGGCTTTACTCTGAAATTTCTTCAGCTCCTCCCCAGTAGCCAGTTGAATGCCTTCCGACCTGGGGGTCTCATCTTTCAGCACTGTAGTGTAATTTGTTTTCTTATGACTACCCACTGGGTTTTCATGGCAAGATACGGAAGTAGATTGCCAGACCTTTCTTCCGCACAGGTAATTCTAGTGTTGTCATTGTCACAGAAATGTGATCCTCTACCGCCAACACCGTCCCATTCTGCTGCTGCCCCAGATGGGTGGTTTGTCTTGGTCTGACATCTCAGCTGAGACCTGTCCATCTTGGGAGACCCTGCCAGTAGTTAAGCTTCCGATAGCTAAGCTCTCAGCATCACTGATGCACACAAGCATGACAAGCTACAAACCAAGTGAGTGGGATATAAAATATCCAAAGTAAATATCCATCTCTGCTCCAATCTAGCCTGATGATCTTGAGCATTACCCCATTGTAGATTATCAACATGGTCTATAATCAACTGTCACAGATCTTGCCACTGATAAGACTGATGCAGACAATGTTGGACTATAGGAGCTGCAATCACAGCATTGGTAAGCCAAGAGTTTTATTCACTGATTTCGGTCTTAATTGGGCAACATGTTCTACCAACATAAATCTTTGAACATGAGCAGATGGTCATATATATTAAGCACAAAGTAGAACAATTAGTTATATATTTAAGGGAATACTAATGCCCTGTCCTGGTGTCTGTCTATACAGATGTATCCAGAGATGTGCTACACATATTACATCCCTCACATAAGGCATGATGACCCTCCCCTGTACATGTTGCTGATGTAAGTCAAAGTCAGAATATACCAGGCGATCACATAGATTGCATCCTCTAGTGAATGCTATATATAGGCCATTTCGGAAGATACGGCGTAAGGCAAAAATATGCCAATGTGTTTGTATACTGTATGCTAATTCCTTAGCTTTGTCCATGTAGCATAATGCACAAACTTGCTTATCCATATCTGAGGAGTTTTGTTTCTGTAAAAGGAGTATGCTATTCTCATATTTGGCTCGAAGATAGGCTGCATGTATGATCCCCATAGGGTAACTCCTTTGTAAAAATTAATTGGTTAATAATTTTGGCTGAGTTTTAAAATGTTCATCAAGGGAACAAATGTGCCTCAATCATAAGCACTGCCTGTTCGGAGTGCCTTCTTTAGTTTATCTGGATGATGACTACTGAAATCTAGTAAGTTGTTCTGATCTACGCTCATCCTGTAAAGCGAGGTCTTAATGTGTTCCTTGTCTGTTGACACCAGGACATCCAGTGTAGACATAGACTTAGTAAATTGCAAATGTGGTCTTGATCGTTCAGCCGCTGTGAAAATTCTTGCAGCAAAAATTCAGTACTAAGCCATAAATATATAGTCAAGAAATCAAACCCATAGGCCATTGTATTGACACCAATGGAAAAATGTAAATATCTTTCTTCAAAATTGTAAACATACAAGTTAGCTATACTTGGGGCAACCGATGCCCTCATGAATACACTGTTGCTTTGTAGATAGAACATGTCTTCAAAATAGAAATAATTCTTCATTAAAACAACTTCTGTAAATAGATAACAAAAAGGGGTTAGTGACTCGTTCTGAGCCATGTCGATTCTGGAGTAGTCCCTCAACAAGTCTAAGGGCTGTGAGTTGTGGAATGTGTGTATAGAGGGCTGCAATGTCATATGTTACCAAAATAGCTGATTGAAGCCAAATGTCAAAAAAGTTCAATTTGTGCAAAAAATCTGAGGTAATCTCGACTGTGAGATTGTGCTTGCTTCACATAAGGTTGTAGAGAATGGTTCACAAATATCGATAATGGCTCAAATAAGGAAGACTTGCTAGATACAATGAATCGACCTGGAGGGGCCTGCAAAGTCTTATGGACCTTTGGTACAGTATAAAAAATAAGTACTCTTGGATTTTGCATACGCAAAAATTGATATTCCTGTTTAGTAATAACTCCATTGTGTAATGCTTGCTATAGTAAATTATTGATCTGACTTTGCAATTCCAAAATCAGATCATAATCCAGTTAGAAACATAGAAATATGACAGCAGAAGAAGACCACATGACCTGTCTAGTCTGCCCTTCCATATCAATCACTACAACAGTCCCCTTTTTTCCTTTAGAGATCCTCTGTGTTTGTCCCATGCTTTTTTGAATTCAGATACTGTCCTCATCTCTACCACCTCCACTGGGAGACTATTCCACGCATCCACCACTCTTTCCGTAAAGAAATATTTCTGCATATTACTCCCGAGTCTATCTCCTTTCACTCAAATCGTATGTCCCCTCATAGCAGAGCTTGCTTTCCATCGAAAGAGGCTCGCCTCCTGTGCATTTATGTCACAGAGGTATTTAAACATCTCAGTCATATCACTTCTATCCTGCATTTCCTCTAAAGCATACATATTAAGATCCTTAAGTCTATCCTCATCTGCTTTATAACGAAGACCACTAACCATTTTAGTAGCCACCTTCTGTACTGTCAACAACCTGTTTATATCCTTTTAAAGGTGCAGTCTCAAGAATTGCACCCAATACTCCAAATGAGGTCACACCAAAGACTTATACAGAGGCACTATAACCTCCTTTCTTTTGCTGGCCATTCCTCTCCCTATGCACCCAAGCATCCTTCTAGCTTTCGCCGTCGCCTTTTCTACCTGTTTAGCTACTTTAAAATCATCAGACACAATCACGCCTATATCCCGCTCTTCTTTTGTGGGTAGAAATGCTTCATCTCCTATTCTATTTTGCTCTCTTGGATTGCTGCAGCCCAAATGCATGACCTTGCATTTTTTAACATTAAATCTCAGCTGCCAGAATCTAGACCAGGGGTGGGCAAACCTTTTGACCCGAGGGCCGCAATGGGTTCATATATTGGACCCGGGGGCCGGACCAAGAGTAGATGGACGGTGTGTATGTGTGAATTAATATAAATTAAATTTAAATTTGTAACATTAAATGTTTAGATTAATTTAAGGTAGAAAAGCATAAAAAGAGTTATTTTACAAAACTTTTATGCAATGTATTTCTTTCATAAAATAGTACCTTCAATTTTAGTGGCCGTAGTTTGCCCATCCCTGCACTAGACCATGCCTCCCTACTTCCTTCTGTGGGTGGGTCTTTTGGTTTCTGAAGCGTGGTAGCCAAAGTGGGGGCTGTCCCACCCGCTTCATCCGAAAAGATGGGGTGGGCAAGATATGAGCGAGATTTAAGATTCTGAATCACCTCACATGAATCTGCAGTTATTGCGTGCCGAAGCGTCAGGAAGTGGGATATCCAGATCCTCCCAAGTGACCAACCCATTTCCTGTCCTAGCCCCACCCATAGCCCATTATCAGTCCTAACCCCCCCATAGCCCATTACCAGTCCTAACCCCCCATCACCCCATTTCCAGACAGCCCCCATCAGCCCACAGCCCATTGCCAGTCTTAACCCCCCCATAGCCCATTGCCAGTCTTAACCCCCCCATAGCCCATTACCAGTCCTAACCCCCCATCACCCCATTTCCAGACAGCCCCCATCAGCCCACAGCCCATTGCCAGTCTTAACCCCCCCATAGCCCATTACCAGTCCTAAGCCCCATCACCCCATTTCCAGACAGCCCCCATCAGCCCACAGCCCATTGCCAGTCTTAACCCCCCCCCATAGCCCATTACCAGTCCTAACCCCCCATCACTCCATTTCCAGACAGCCCCCATCAGCCCACAGCCCATTGCCAGTCTTAACCCCCCCATAGCCCATTACCAGTCCTAACCCCCATCACCCCATTTCCAGACAGCCCCCATCAGCCCACAGCCCATTGCCAGTCCTACCCCCCCCCCCCCCCCGTAGTTTGCCCATCCCTGATCTAGACCATTCTTCAAGCTTAGCTAGATCCCTCCTCATGTTATCTACACCTTCCTGGATATCTATTCTATTGCAGATTTTGGTATCATCTGCAAATAGGCAGATCTTACCGGACAGCCCTTCCGCAGTATCACTAACAAAGATGTTTAAAAGAATCAGACCAAGGACAGATCCCTGGAGCATACCACTGGCAACCTCCTTCTCTCAAAATGAGTTCCATTTACCTTTACCCTTTGTCGCCTCCGACTCAACCAATTTCAAACCCAAGCAGTAACTTTAGGGTCCATCCCTAGGGTGCTAAGATTTTTTATAAGTTGCCTGTGCAGAACAATGTCAAAGGCTTTACTGACATCTACGCCACATCTAGGACTCTCCCTCAGTCTAACTCTCTGGTCACCCAGTCAAAGAAATCATTCAGATTTTGTAACAAAACCTGCTCTGGTGAATCCATGCTGCCTTGGATCCAGTAATTCAGCAGACTCCAGAAAACTCACTATTTTCTCTTTCAGCAGCGCTTCCAATAATTTACTCACCACCGAGGTTAAACTAACTGGCCTGTAGTTTTCAACCACATCCTTACTTCTGCTTTTGTGTAAAGGGACCACATGTGCCTCTCTCCAGTCCTCTGGCACCACTCCCAACTCCAACGAGGCATTGAAAAGGTCAGTAAGTCGAGCTGCTAGAACATCCCCCAATTCCCTCAGTATTCTAGGGTGTATCCCATCCGGTCTCATCGCTTTGTCTACTTTAAGTTTAGCTAGTTTCTAATGAACACAGTCTTCTGAAAATTATTCAAAATGCCCCTTGCTTCTGTTCCTGTTTGTGGGTGTTTTCTGAGGTCCTGCTCCTGGTTCTTCATCTGTGAAAACAGAACAGAAATATTTGTTAAGCAATTCCGCTTTAGCCTCATCAGCTTTTACACCCTTGAGTCCGACAATATCATTTTTGCCCTTCCTCTTTTCACTAACATATCTGAAAAATGTCTTATCCCATTTTATTTCATTGGCTATTTCCTCCTCTTTTTAAATCTTTGCTTTCCTGACTACTTTGCTAGCTTCTCTAAGGTTTTTCCAAATATAGATGCCTGTCTTCCTCTCTCTATGATCTCTTGTGTTTCATGAAGGCCTCCCTCTGTTTCTTCACCTTTTCAGCTACTTCTTTCGAAAACCGTAGCGGTCTCCTTTTCCTTTTACCTTTATTTACCATTTTAACAAAAAGGTTGGTTGCCCTTAAAATATCCCGTTTCAATTTTGCCTGCTGTTTTTCTACATCCCCCAGCTGTTCCCGTCCTGCTAACAACTCCCTGAGGTATTGTCCCATCTTTGCAAAGTTAGTTTTCCTAAAGTATAAGACCCTCGCTTTTGAATGTATTTATCAGCCCTAGTCCTAATACTGAACCACACCATCTGGTGATCACTGGATGTGAAATGATCTCCCACTATAACATCAGAAACACTTTCATCATTGGTAAGCACCAAGTCCAGTATGTCCCCTTCACGTGTGGGTGCTGTTACCAATTGCCTGAATAGTTCTCACTGTAGAGAATCCAGGATCTCCTTACTTCTAGATGACACTGCAGCAGGGATGTGCCAGTCAACATCCAGCATATTGAAATCCCCTATCAATAGCGCTTCTCCTTTCCTGGCAATGCTGCCTGTGTCTTCTTTTATATCTCTGTCCACATCTTCTCCCTATGATGGAGGTCTGTATATCACGCCAATGCAAATGGATTTCTCTTTCCCTCTTTCCAGTTTATTCCACACTGTCTCCTCTCTCCCTTTTAAACCCTGTATTTCCATAGCTTTAATATTTTTTACATATAGTGCCACTCCTCCTCCCCTTCTTCCTACCTTGTCCTTTCTGAATAAAGTATAACCTGGTATAGTTAAATCCCAGTCGTGGTTGTTCATGAACCTTGTCTCTGTTACTGCTTCTAAATGCAAATCAGCCTCTCCCATTTAAGCCTCAACACCTGGGATCTTAATTCCCATACTACGGGCATTTATACATGCTGTTTTCCATATGTTGCCCCTTTTACCCATTTCCATAATGGTATATAATGTTTCACTTACCTGGGGTCTTTCTTCACCCATCCCCAATGAATCTAGTTTAAAGCCCTCTTCAATAGGTTAGCCAATCTGCTACTGAAGACACGTTGACCCTTCTTGGACAGATGGATGCCATCTCTGCTCTGCAACCCTTGTAACAGCTTTCCATGGTCCAAGAAACCAAAACACTTTCAGTGACACCGTCCACTCAGCTACGCATTTATCTCCAGGATGCGAGCTTCTCTGCCTTGGCCTTTACCCTCAACAGGGAGGATTGAAGAGAGCCCCACTTGTGCCTCTATTTGTTTTACACTGTGTCCCAGAGCCATAAAGTCACTTTTGATACACTCAGAGGGATACCTGGTATTATCATTTGTTCCAGCATGGATGAGCTACATTGGGTAATAGTTAGTGGACTTGATTAGTCTCATCAAACTCTCCGTAACATCTCGGATTTTGGCATCTGGCAGACAGCATACCTCTCTGGACATCAAATCTGGTCGGTAGATGGACACCTCAGTATCCCTCGGAAGAGAGTCACCAACCACCACTACCCTTCACTTCCTTGTGGTTACTGATTCTGTAACTTTGTGATGCTCGAGCTCTGGTTCTTCCCTTTCCAGGGATGCTTTCACCTCTTCCACTTCCAGAGATGCATAATGGTTCTTCAATTCAAGGGCTGGAGGAGTTGGATTGGCGATTCTGCGGGTCCTGGAGACTCGTGTCCAACCTTCATCATTCTGTAGGCTCTCATCTTTTCCTCTGCTGGAGTGCTTGAATGTTTCAAGAAGCATCTCATCTTTGTAATTCTCACTGTCTTGAATGCTCGTCAGCCTCACCACCTCTTCTCTGAGCTCCTCCACTTCTTTCCTGAGAGCTTCTGCATGCAGGCATCCTGCACATGGAATCGGTCCTTCAGTTTTCATTGGGATCTATCTCTGGGCAGAGCAGAAGCTGTAATAGGGGCAGCAGCTTTGGCGATAAGATTTTTTCCGGCCATTGTTTAGTTGGTGGAACTTTATACCTGTTGAAGCAAAAGAAAGAGACCTACCAAAGTATCAGCCGGTTTTCCAGCCATCCTTTTAGAGAAAAAGCAATTAACTTCTTTTAAGTGTGTTCTAAATGTGTTGTTCCAAGTCCCTGTGTGTAGCTAATTGGGGAGGTGCCCTATAAAGCAAGACTGCTCACATGGGGTGGGCGGGAGTTGGGGGGTAGGGAGGGAACTAACACCTGATGAGGTGTCAGTAGCTTCAAAGAGCTGAGAAAGATACTAAAAGCAGAGTTTTAAACCTACATCACTAAAGAAAATATTTCCCTCTTTTGAACTATAGCACCAAAAAGAATGTAACTTTGTTTTAAAAATGTACCAAAACCCTTTTTAGAGCTCTCAGGCTGCGAGCTAGTAATTAAAAAGCCACACATTCTTACCTTTGCTTGGAATGCAAAGCCCCTTTTAGGAATGCCTCAACTGTGCAAGGCTCTGAAGATTTTTATGCAGCTCTCAGCTGTCAGTTCTTTCACAGGCTAATCAGACCCACTAACTCTTGATGAGGTGTCAGTAGCTTCAAAGAGCTGAGAAAGATACTAAAAGCAGAGTTTTAAACCTACACCACTAAAGAAAGTATTTATCCTTTTGAACTATAGCACCAAAAAGAATGTAGTTGACGTAAATCTTCAGCTTCATATTGAAGATTAAATCATCACGTGCTGACAATTGTTGTAGCGCCTTTTGTTCTTCAGAAGTTAGATTGGCAAACTGCCGGCTTGGTTTAGATCGATTTTTCAATATCTGAAAATCTTGAAGGACTAAATCTCTAAATGTGGCTATGCCAATCGGGCCTCCAAGAGCAGGACATTTAAAAGAAAGTGTCATCTGGCGCAGGAAGAACACTGGAGCCCCCCAGCAGAGCCCCGATCAGCATCAGGGCAGGGGGTGGGATGCCAGATCCCTCCCCACTCCCCACTGCAAGGCCAATGAGGTCTCCAAGAGCAGGACATTTAAAAGAAAGCACCATCGGGCATGCCCACGCCTGAGGGCCTCGCCAGAGGGCCCTTTGGCAGCAACCCGTGGCCCGGGGTCCAATAAGGATAGCTAATAGTTCCAAGACAGCACCATTGCAACAGTAGGACTGCAGCAACCAAATAACATTAACTCCCCATCGTCCAAACAACCTACTACCTGTGCCTGTAAGTATGCCTGCCAACAAGTGCTTGTTAGATTATAACCAGATTCGCGCTTCTGCAAAGGAATCAACCTGATAGACTATAGCTACACTGTCACAACTCCGGATCCAATTTACCACAGAATGACCTCAATAAATACATTACTAACAAACTGAAGCATATACAAAAACCTGTATAACTAGCATGCCGATCGATAGACTGCACCATTGTCTGACTCCAACACCTAATTAATATTTAATTTGGCTGGTTAGTTGGCTAACCAATTAATATTTCACTCGTTGTACCTGTTCACCCATAGAGCTACCACAGAGTGATGAATTAGGATTCCCACATCACCTGCATATACTCCCCACGGCCAATTTGATTAGAATCTAAGCAGAGACGCTGCTGGGCTTTCCACCACAGCCTCATTGATCAGTGACACCAACAGCAAATTCAGACAGCATACCTAAGTAATGACAATACGATACCATGTGACCCCAATACTCGTACAACTCCATCCTCTTACTAAGCATACTGTCCGTACACCACCTACTACATCAAGCAGGAGCCATTCCAACACACTGAAGTGCAACAGCTCTACCACTGACTTACAATGGGTCGTGCCATGGTAGCACTCAACTAAGAATCCGGCCAAGTACACGCAAGGACTCATACCCATCAGATGCACTAAACTACAACAATACAACAACAGAAATCCTAGACACCCCGGTCAGATACACATTAACATTAATCAATGCTAGATCTGTCAGAAACAAAATAAACACCCTAGCAGACTACATTCAAGACCAGAATGCTGACATAATGTGCATAACAGAAACGTGGCTAACAGAAACAGATCACGTCTTAATAAATCAACTCACACCTCACACTCACACTGCTTTTAACTGCCCACGAATGCACAAGCGAGGGGGAGGGGGTGTTGATTCTGGCCAGGAGTCATTTTAAATTCAAATTGATCTCAGCCCAGCACAAAGGAGTGTAACGCCATAATAATCACTAATAAATATATCACGCTGTGCCTCACCTATAGAACCCAGAACACCACAATCGAAGAGCTCTCATCAATTCTGAAATCTGTATGCACATTCACCTCAACACATAAGCCTATGCTGACCCTTGGGGACTTCAACCTTAATTCAGCACCACAGAAGGAGGCAAAGTCATTCCTCAGAGCCATGGAGGCCATGAACTACATGCAAATAATACAAGTACCCACACACAGACACGGATCCACCCCAGACCTCATCTTTGCCCCCTTAACGCTATTAGAGCACAAACACATCACCACTCCAGTTATAACACCAACCCACTGGTCAAATCACTATATAATAACATTCCAGGTAACACTGCCCACCTCAGATACACACGCTCAAGTACAACACAATGGAAAGAGATTCAAGGGTTTTAACAAAGAACAGTTCATAAAGGAAGTCCTATCCAAACTGGACCATTCTCACACTGACATTGAAAATATAATACAGAACTGGAACCAATCCATAACAGAGGCCACTGAAGCACCCCGAAACAGAGCAACCACAGCACAAAAGAGAGCAAACCCCCTGGTACTCTATAGAAATCAGAAAAGCCAAAAGGAACCTCAGAAGAATGGAGAGGAAATGGAGACGTACAAAGGACCAAGGTATACTACAGGAGTACAGAACTATGCAAAGTGAATACAACAACATAATCAATAGATGTAAACAAGAATACAACACAAACCTGAACATGAAGACTGCAAACAAACCGAGAGAACTCTTTGGAATAGTCTGCACACTAACAAAGGAACCTTCACAGGACGACTACTCAGACATACATCCACAATGGATTGCAGACTACCTAATGAAGAAGCCGGACAGCACACAGCTAGACACTGTCAGACGGCTGCCTAGGGTGAGAACTTACACAATCTTGACGATGCATATATTCATATGATTCTTGCAAGGTATTGTGGGTATTGTAGTTCATTCACTCCCAAACACAGCTGATGACAATAATTTGAGTTGTGAAACCAAGTGGTAAGATCAATAAAATACTTCTTTTATTGATGGGGTTTAATTCACCCAGCACATGTATGCTTGATAGCACTATAAATGAGGTTACTTGCTTGCAGTGTTTAAAATGGATAACAAAAAGTCACAAAGTAAACCAGAAAACAACCTTCAGCTTGTCAGGCATTTAGCTAATGTTTTCTTAGCAAATAATTACCAAATACAAAGGCACAAAGTAAAGAATAAACTTTGCTGGTTAGGTTAACTTCTGCTTTATTTTCCACGCCGATCTCAGCAGTGATTCTCCCTTGCTCACACACACAATCAGGTGCAGCCCTAATTACTATCAATGGACCAGCTGAAAGCCTTTAGCTGGCTGGCTGCTACTGTGTGAGCCCAAATCCTGCTTTAAGAGCTGTTTGCAGTGGAAATAAAGAACAAAGTTAGGTTTCTTTGTGATGGCTGATGTGTTTGCTCACGGAAAACTAGCAATAGCATTTAGATAGAGAACAGTCCATATAAATAGTTTCATTTGCTGTATCTACCTCTTCATCAATCAGCATATGGTCACTATCATACATTGGCACAGACGAGTCTTTCATTAAGGCACTATCATGAGAATGCTTATTCCCTGGCTGCCATTCTCTGTTATAGATAGGGTCTGGATCAGTGTTCATACCTGAGCCTCTCCTGCTATCATTATTCCTCTCTGTATAGCCTGGCCAATATGTAACCCAATTCTGATGTCCAGCCTTCCAATCTTGATCCCTGGACACTGGATCTTCTCTCACATACCTTCTGGCCTTGGTCTGAAAGTCCCTTCCACATGCAGTCTTCTCTCTTCCAGGTAGCCACTGGTGATTCCTATCTCTGCCACTCCATTCCTCTGGCTGAATCCAGTCCAATGGACTCTGCTGGCTTTTGGAATACCTCCCAGTATGAGTACTGCCTTGGAATCTCCCAGATCTTCCAATGGCCTTTCTTCTCTTCCTTCCAGAGAGTTTCCTTCTCTCTCTATCTGCTTGGCTTTTGCTGAAGCTGTTCTTCAAACTCTCCTTGAAGCTGTTATCTGAAGAATAAGCTCTATTCTTATTCTTTCCTAATGTGTGCTGCTCCCTAACACAGCGCAGCTGTCTTGAATCAGGCCCTGCCCTTTGAGATGAGTGCTTAGGGATTACCTCATAGCTCTCTTGATTGCACACACATTTTCTCACTTCAGCCCCTCTCATGGCTGCTGGAAACCTGGTGCATTCTGGGACTGGTAGTCTTTTATGTGAAAACTCTGTTTTCTCACTTCTACCAGAACTGACAGGTTGCTTGTTCAGAGTCACATCATCTTTTCTATAGCTCCTACCTGAGCTATGATAAGCTTCCTTATCACAACACAGAACCATTAACAACAAACCTTGGAACCCAATGAAGACCCACAAGGACATGGAGTAAATTCATGATACCAACAACCAGACAAGTAGCTCACACAACTACTTTGAATACAGCAACATCACCAAGCAATCCCTGTCCAGTTGCATGAATAAAGGCAGCCAGGGAAGAGCTCACACCATTCATACACAAAATTATATACACATCCCTCACACAGGGACAAATGCCTGCAATACTTAAAATGGTATCAATCAAACCCATCCTAAAAAAAACAAAAATGGACAAATCAGACCCAAAGCATACAGACCGGTTTCAAGCTTACCTTTCATGACCAAAATCATCGAAAAGACAGTACAGATACAACTGCAGGATCACATCAACACACACACACCCCTAGATCCACATAAACATAGATTCAAGCCGAACCACAATGTGGAGACATTACTAACAGCACTCTTCAACCACATCATCAGAGGAATAGGCTAATCTTCTTTGACATATCAGCTGCCTTCGACTCTGTATCACACACCATACTTCTGAGACACCTACAGGAGATAGGCCTACATGATAGCACTTTGAAATGATTCCAATCATACTTAGAGAACAGACAACAGTATGTCAGATGCGGAGGAGACACATCTGCTCCTTTCACAATAAAGCAGGGGGTCCCACAGGGCTCAGCAATATCATCTCTACTCTTCAACCTCTGCATTCAGTCAATCTGCGACATCATCAAGAAAAACTGATTTCACTAGAAAATATACTCTTACAACATCATGCTGTACACATCAATCAATGTCGAATCTCCAGACTATGCAAGCATAACAGGATGTATCACAGAGGTTTTCAAATGCCTCAACACAAATAACCTCAGCATAAATTATGACAAAACCAAAGCACTAATAGTAACAAGAAGCAAGGCCTTCACTCCTCCTAGCACGATAACCTTAAAGAACAATAATATAGCTCATCAAAAAAGAAATTGGATACCTAGGGGTCATACTGGATCAGCAATCTCAAATAAACAGCACAACATGCATACCACAAACTAAAAATCATCCAGAAACTGAAGCCTCTCTTAAGCCAGAATGATTTCCGAATGGTGCTACAAGCTATAGTCACACCAGTTTTAGACTACTGCAACGCATTCTACCAAGGTCTGCCAGCACATGCTATGCACCCACTGCAGATGGTCCAGAACATGGCTGCCCATATCATCACTGGAGCAGCAAAAAATGAATGCATAACACCAACATTGGCCCAATTACACTGGCTACTGATGAGGAGTTGCGTCAGGTTCAAGGCCACACTTAATATATTTAAAATAATACATAATACCTCGGCTGGGTCTCTCCATGTTCTGATAACAAAATGTTCTAAAAACTGGCCAACGAGAACAAACTGTAAGAACACATTAGTTACGCCCAAATAGTACTCCAAAACCAAACAGACCGCCTCCAACAGGACACTATCATTATATCTATCAAACTTATGGAACTCCCTCCTGGAGTATATTAGAAACACAAGAGATGCCAAGGACTTCAGAAACCATTTGAAGACACTTCTGTACATAGAACACTTTGGCGGCATCACATAGAGCAACACCAGCTGTCCACCCACACACTAAAGTACCCTGAGAAATGAACCCCACCAAACGAATACTACACAAAACCCCAGTTTGTAAATAAGTTAAGTTAATTCTTGATCTTATTAAGCCTCTTGCATGCTTGGCAAGCCCACCCTGTATATAAGATTAATTGTAAAGTTAAATATAAATGACCCAATTCCATGCCAGACATAGAAGCCCTCTGTGCTCCCGACTGAAACCGGACGCACAGAGGGAGTCGCGATTCTGATCTCGCAGGGCACATCTGGTCCCACGGGATCAGAATCGCGAACAGGCCTTTACGTTCAGGCCAGGACCCCCGATTCAGTCCGACCTGCATGTACAGGCCTTGCCTGACTAACTCAGTCTGGACTTTTAAATGGAGCTATGGCGCCATGGCGTCCAGTTGCCATGGTACCGCGGCTCCATTTAAAAGCCATGATCCCCGCCGCTGGCCTCTAAATTGCTTTCCCTGCAGCCCGACCCCGGATCTGGCCTCCAAAGGCCAGGGTTGGGCTGCAGGGAATGCTTTCTGCCTCCTGCCGCCCCTTCCCAGCCCTGGGCCCGCCAATCCTGCCGCATCAGGGAAGTTATTCCATCTCGAAGGTGGAATAACTTCCCCGTTCAAGTCATTAGAATCGGCCCTGTATATCTCACTGCCCGCCCTGATGCCCGCCCTGCCCGCCCCAATCCACTCCTTTCCCGCCCCATCTACCTTCCCTGTACAACACGTGTAGACGTCCATCCTTGCTAGTTGCTCAGAATGACCCCCAAACCATTTGAGTTAAGTACAAACCACCTTGTTATAATATAAAACTGTTGGAGATGTAATGTAAAACACCTTGATTTAAGGACAAGGAGGTATATAAATCTGGTTAAATAAATAAATATCCGAGCATTCATCTGACCAGGTGGAATCCACCGGGATATGGATCTAAATAAAGATGTAGCGCTAAAATTCTGGTCACATTCCGCAAATAAACAACTGACCTGGAGATTGTAAATCAATTGATGGACGTCAAGACAAGCTTGGAAAGAATCATGTTTGCAAGTCGGAATGAACAACAGTCCTTTATTTAATAGTTTTTCTTGAGCAGCTGTCAATGGTACACCAGACAAATTAACCATATTAATGGCAAGATTCACAGAGATAAGTTTTGCTTTTTTTCTCTACTGCTACTTCTTCATGTTTTCTAACCAGGCAAAGCTCATTCCACTACAAACACATATTTAAACTGGAATTATCATTCCAATAAGAATAGATTTGTTTAATCATTGCCACAATCAACAGAT
Organism: Ichthyophis bannanicus; assembly: GCA_033557465.1. Taxonomy (NCBI): domain Eukaryota; kingdom Metazoa; phylum Chordata; class Amphibia; order Gymnophiona; family Ichthyophiidae; genus Ichthyophis; species Ichthyophis bannanicus. The sequence continues at coordinate 654,360,047 of CM066036.1, read as the reverse complement.
TGAGCAGTTTGGCTTCATGGACATTGAGGAAATCGGCTAAAACTAAGGATTTCCAAATAATTTTTTGACAGCTTGATACCAGCTTTTAGGATAAGGCACATTGTAGCGTTATACAATTATAAGTAGTAGTAATCCCCACCCCCGACACACACCATTTGTCTCCAATAGAAAGTGAGGTTGCCGCAAAAACCTATTGTGTATGTTGTTAAGTCCCATAGAGTCGGCACTGACTCATGACAGTCCTGTAGATAGCTGTCTTAAACTGTATTTTGTTTTTAGTCAGGTGGTTAATCATTGCTAGAGTAGCATCTGTAGCTGTTGTTATATTGATCGATAAGACATCTTTGCAATTTCGGAATCTCATTTCTTGTGCAGCTGCATCCATAGTCAGATGTCCCAGTTGGTTTTATTCCAACCACATTATAAATGCTAGCTTTACTTTGAAGTCTTGATCTCTTCTCCAGTAGCTCATTGAATACCGTCCGACCTGTCATCTTCTAGCATTGTATCATTGTGTTGTGACTATCCATTGGGTTTTCATGACAAAATACAGAAGTAGATTGCCAGGCCTTTCTTCTACACAGGTAATGCCAGTGTTGTTGCCGTTGTTGGAGAAATGTGATCCTCCTCCACTCCCACCAACGTCCCATACTGCTGCTGACCATATGGCTGACTTGTCTTAGTCTGGCACCTCAGCTGAGACCTGTCCATCTTGGTACACCCTGCCAGTAGTTAAGTAACCAATAGCATATCTCTTGGCATCTCAGACAAGCCGCAAACCAAATGTCTTGATATACCACCATATCAAAGCCATCAAAGCGGTTTATTATATAAAAAATATAACATAGGAAATTAAAGTGGGAAATAATAAAATTGCATAAAAACAATGAAAAATTACAAAACTAAAAAGGAATTAAGGGGGAAAGGGGGTGCATAAGTATAGAAATCATGAAGACAGCAAATTCGCTGTTTATGTTAAAGGCTTGTTGATAGAAATGTGTCTTGAGGTCTGGTTTGAGGTTTTTAAGGAAAGTTTCTTCTCTATGGTAAAGAGGAAGGGAATTCCGTGGGGGAGGTGGGGAGAGGGGCAGGCAATATAAAGCAGCCATTCAAGTGGATTTGAACCAAGCTCTATGATTTGTGGGAATAATTAGAAGATGTATAGATGGGAGTGGAGTACACGGGCCAGAATATAAGATATCAAACGAGCAGTCAAGTATATGAAGAGCCGTATGAGTGAGGATTTGTACCTTAAATTTGATTCAATAGAGCATGGGGAGCTAGTGCTTATTTTTATTATTTTATTTATTTATTATATTCTCTTATATACCGCGCTATTCTGCATCAGTGCGGTTTAAATTGAACAAACTGAAATTACATTGAACAGGGCATTATAACTTGGAGATAACTATTTTACAGGGAACATGGGCTATGGAGGGTTAAGTGGCTTGCCCAAGACCACAAGGAGCACCTGTAGGACTAGAAACCCCAGTCCTTCCGGCCCAAGGTTGCTGTCTTCTGGTGGGATTTGAACCCCCGACCTTCCAGCATGAAGTACCTTGCCCCAACCACTAGGCCACTCCTCCACTCCATCAGGAGGGGTGTGACACAATCATATTTAGTTGTGTTGCAAATCAGTTTGACAACAGTTTTCTAAGTTAGAGGACCAGTATTGTTATACTTTTGTCCTGGGAGCTTACTTTTTTTTTTTAAGGCATCCAGGCTGCCCTGTGGAGGATAAATTAAGAAGACTACATGGTAGAGGTGGAAAACAAACTATGCAATGATTTTGACCTACAGATCAACCATTCATGTACAGTTGAGGTATAGAGGTCCTTTTAACACTTTCTCCATACCCACACTCCTTTTGTCAAGATAACATTTAATGGACTTATAAAATTGTGACACTGCTTTGTGGACAGGGGTTGTGTACAGATGTCTTTGAAATTCAATTCTTAAGAGAGGCTAAATCAATCTATTTTATCAATTAAATGTTACATGAGAGGGATTAAATATATGTGTATTTAGGGATACACTACCATGTACTACCAAATATTTATGAATAAAATACATTAAGAAGGTTAAGGAAAGACCAGGCTCCCTTTCTTAAGTTCCAGAACAGTTTTATTTATAAAAGCCTTTCAGACTAGTCAATAATTGCAGCACTCTCGTACATATATTTTCTTAAGGGATCTTATGCAAGGAGAACATGCATCAAGAGATCTGCTTAAATCCAGAGTTATTTATTATACTGGATCAGTGTGAATGGCAGATGTGGTCTCTTTCTTCTGCCTGGTACTGGTCAGAGTGCTGCATTTCGCTGGAAATGGTTGAAAGGTGCTTCTATAGTGATGGTTACTTAGAGTTCTTTCAACTTTTTTGCTCTTCTGGAGATCTTTCTTTCTGCTTCCTTAGAAAATGGAGAATTTCTGGGTGTTTTTCTGCTGACTTTGTCCTATTTACATCTTATAGAATGCAGGGATACATTGTGACTTACAGTGGGATAGGATTTTACCAGTGCTTCAAATGGTTAGTAGTAAGGGTATGGGGTAAGGGTGAGACTTTTTTTTGATTGGCTTTCAATGACACATTTAGTGAATCAGCAATCAAAAGTCGTGTATTCCATTTAATGAGTAGAGGGGTGAAGCTTCAGTTTTGTATTCCATTAAATTAGTTGTGTATTCATTGGAATCAGCAGTAGGATGTTGTATATTCTATTCAGTCAGCAGAAGGTTGCACCTGGTCTTGATTGGATTTAGTCACTGAAGCTCCTTTATTATAGCTGGCTTCTACTAGCAGATGATTGGCTTGACTCAATATTTCTTTTGTTTAATCTGGCCATGGTTATTAAGTGGAAGATGGGGACAGTATCGACTTCTTAGAGCTCAGTGTAGCTTTCTCATTTCTCCAAGCGATTTTTTTGTTTCAGAACATGGAATATTCCTACATCCAGTGTAATTAATAATGCCACATAAAATATATCATACAACAAGTGGAACCTATACAGCAGTGATGTCATACTCCAGCCTTTCCAGGATATCCCTAATGAATATTCATGAGATATATTTGTACACAATGAGGGCAGTAAATGCAAATATATCTATAGTTTTGGATCAAATATATTTTTATCTGAAAAAGACAACTCCTTTTATTATTGATTTCATTAGATATGATAGCAGTCTTGATCTTGTTGAGCCAGAAGTGTTATTTCACTGATGTCCATCCCAGGGTATTAAGGGGGATTGCACTTTTGTGGATAAAATCATTTTTGGAAAATCGTAGTGTTAGTGTGGTATTGTAATCTTTGGTCAAATCAGTATTTCTGGTCATGGGGAGTACACCAAGGATCACCCTTGTGCATTATGTTATTAAACATCTATCTTCATCCTTTGTGCAGCATAGTTCACAGATATTTTATTTAATTTATTTTATATACCGCATTTCCGAGGATCAATGCGGTTTATATAGAACATTTATTTATTTATTTATTCATTTATTTATTTTCATTTCTTATATACCGCGCTCTTTTAATCAGTGCGGTATACATATGAACAAAAAAACAAACACAATGTAAAGGCAACATTGTTTTTTTACAATGAACAGGGTAAACTAACATGGAGATAACTGGGGGAAACTATATACATGGTATGATAATTAATTACATGGTTGTAGTAAATACATTACGAGTGCAAGCGCTGAGTATCAAAAGGGGTAAAGACAGGGCATGGTGAGCGTAGGGTCATGTCGATTAACCGTTTTCTGAAGGGGTCATAGAAATGGAGTCGCCTGGGGAGCAGTGCTCACTGGGTGTAGATTCTGAATAATATATTAGAAACAGGTGGTATTTAAGAGCTTTCCTGAATGACGTTAAGTTTGTGATGGCTCTGATTTCAGGTGGGAGGGCATTCCAGGCTCTGGGTGCGAAAAGGGAGAATGCTCTGCAGGCTGTTCTTTTGGAGCATTTCGTCAACAATCTTGGAAGATCAATGGTGTTCAAAGAAGAGGGCCTCCTGGTTCTATTAGCTGAAGTGACATGTATAAGATTACTGATGGGTGAGAGGGGTTGGGTCCTTGAGGCCTTGAATGTCATGACTAGAGCTTTATAGAGAGTTCTGGCCTGTAGAGGTAACCAGTGTAGGCTCTTCAAGACCGGCATTATGTGGTCGGAACGTGATCCTCCTACGAGAACTCTCGCAGCTGAGTTCATGACCAGACGGAGAGGGTTCAGTGTTGATTGTGGGAGCCCGTGGAGGATGATATTGGCAAAGTCTAGATGTGGGATTACCAAGGCTTGGAAGATTGATCGATAATCGGAGAAGTCAAGTAATGGGCGGAGATGTCGAAGTGATCGGATCTTATGGTATATTGCTTTGGTGGAGTTCTTAATGTGCGCTGACATGTCAATTACTAGAAGTCCACCACACACGTAACTCTCAACTGCTTTGCTCCAACACCACCACAGCATCTACCTCATTATCTGTTAACTTGCCAAATGTTTGTCCCTAAATGTATTTTCCTACACATTGTTAAACATCATATGTAACGTTGTTTACTGTCAGCAACCATCCTGTAATTGAAGTCTCGGATAACAGGATTATTGTCAGCAACCATCCTTTAATTGGAGTTTCTTTGAACAGGATTTCTGTCAGCTATTTCTCTGTAATTCTTCTGTAATTTAATGAACTGTGTATAAGATTAATGTCAGCAACCATTCTGTAAATTGAATATATTACAACATACCTTAATTAGACAATTATTGGTAGCTTCACCCCCTATACTCTCCCCACTCATAACCACAAATTTTATCATAATCTCCTATTCACAATAATTGTGAATCCTTACACTACAAATCATGGCCCTCATCCCACTCACCCTCCTCCTCCTCTCTGCCCTCTCTAGTATCCTACACACATCATTTGCCCTAACATCCAACTCTAACCCTATCCCTATACACCAATACAAGAATAGGAAACCCCACCAAAACCAACAGCAATATCCACAATATACATATCACAATAGACACACCTACCTTCTCTACGTACCTCTTGATACAACAAACACCAGAAGACCTAATCTAAGAGCCACCTCACAGGATCTCAAGTGTGCTCTCATTAACGCACGTTCAACCCGAAACAAGTGGCCTGCTATCACTGACTTATTATCAAACCTTAACCTAGACATCCTCCTGATAACAGAAACATGGCTCTCAAACACTGACAATGTCATAATGAACCAACTTACTCCACCCAACTACTCCATTTACACCTGCAACAGGGAAAACAGAAAAGGAGGAGGAGTTTGCATAATAGCAAGATCCGATCTAAAGTACCGCATTGTCTCTACCAAGACCACGGACCATATAAATACACTATCGATCTCCAATAGTACTAACACCTTAAACCTCATCTACAGAGCCCCAAATGCTCCAGCTGATGATCTGTCAATCATAATTGATCTTGTTACCAACCCCATTGAACTCAACAAACCTAACTGGCTCCTAGGAGATCTCAACCTTGCATCCACCCCGCCATCAGTATCAAACTCCTTCCTTGACGCCATGACCGACTTACACTACAAACAAATTGTAAAAGATCCAACTCATAAACAAGGAAATCTTCTTGATCTCATCTTCGCCCCATTATCATACTGTGAATCGCCAAATCAACTTGAACCCTCATCAACCCCCATCCCCTGGTCCAACCATAATCTTATAACATTCTCCATACCAGCTGAGGAGTTTCCAAGCAAAACACCGGATGTTTATCCACTCTCTAAACCAGCACATTTTAAACCATTCAACATTGACACTATTACTTCTCAGACCATTCCAAAACTCTCTACAATACCTAACAACATTGATGAAACAGTAGCAAACTGGAACAGTGCCCTTGGACTATCAGCCCAGCCCACCGCCACAGTTAACCAAACCATCTCTACCTCCTCCTTCACCAAGAAACGGAACGCGCCATGGTTCTCCTCTGAACTTCGAACCTCCTTACGGCAATTAAGGAAACTAGAGAAGAAATGGAGACACTCTCTTAACCTGTGTGACCAATCCACCTACTTAACTCACTTGAAATCCCATCGTCAACTAACCTGGGATAAGAGGAAAGAATACCATGCAAGGCTCCTCAGTCGCTCCCTTAACAAACCTAGAGACCTCTTCCAACTAGTAACATCCCTTACCAGTGAGCCTTCTCCACCACAACATGAACACATACAACCAATAAACAAGAAATTGGATTACCACAAGGTTCAGCGCTATCAGCCCTGCTTTTTAATATCTACATAAAACCAGTCTGCAACATTTTCAAAAAATTTGGAGTAAAATATCATCTATACGCAGACGATATTATGATGTATATTCCATTCACGATACCCAACCTACCGCTACAACTCCTATCGGACTGTTATAATTAAATTACTACTTGGCTAAAAGCACAAAACCTCCACATAAACCACACTAAAACTGAAGTTCTAATCGTGACCAAGAACAAATCCTATATCCCCCCAACACACATAAGACTTCAAAACCAAGAAATTAAAATAAAAAACGAAATAAGATATCTAGGCATAATTCTAGACATACACCTTACGATGGAAACACACATTAGCAATACCATAAAGAAAATTTATTTCAAACTCAAAACCCTCAAACAACTTCGTCCGCTAGTATTTACACAAGACTTTATCAACATAATCCAGGCCACCATAACTCCACATTTTGACTTTGCCAATCTAGTTCTAATAGGCATATCAAAACAAAACATCAAACGATTGCAATTAGCGCAAAACACAGCGGCCAGAATCATATTGAAAATTAACTCACTCCAACACATATCACCAATACTAGCCTCTCTCCATTGGCTACCAATTCAAAGTAGAATAATCTACAAAACAATAATAACTTTATTCAAGGCCTTATATGATATGGCCCCAACTATGCTATGTAACTTAATACACAAAGAACCATCTAAGTCCACACACAGAAAAGGACAATTGAACAGATTAAAGATCCCGAAAGATTATACAAGAGCCCATAAATCAACAAATAACAGAGCCTTTTCCCACATAGCCCCAACGATCTGGAATTCCCTCCCAGAGGAGCTACGAACACTAACGGAGATCATGGAACTCCGCAAAAAATTAAAAACTTATTTGTTCACCAAACACTTTGGTGCGACCAAACACTTTGGTGCGACCTCATTTGGAGTATGGTGTGCAATTCTGGAGACCGCACCTTCAAAAGGATGTGAACAGGATGGAGTCGGTGCAGAGGGTTGCTACCAAAATGATTAATGGGCTTCATTATAAAGCATATGAGGACAGACTTAAGGATCTTAATATGTACACCTTAGAGGAAAGGCGGGATAGAGGTGATATGATTGAGATGTTTAAATACCTCCGTGGCATAAATGTTCAGGGAGAGAGCCTCTTTCAATTGAAAGCAAGTTCTGCTACGAGGGGACATGGGATGAGGGTGAAGGGAGATAGATTCAGGAGTGATATGCGGAAATATTTCTTTACGGAAAGAGTAGTGGATCCGTGGAATAGTCTCCCAGTGGAGGTGGTAGAGATGAGGACAGTAACTGAATTCAAGAAAGCATGGGACCAACACAGAGGATCTCTAAAGGCAAAAAGTGGACTGTTGTAGTTGTTATGGAAGGACAGACTAGATAGGCCATGTGGTCTTTTTCTGTCGTCATATTTCTATGTTTCTATGTTTCTATAACATAGATAACTCACAACCTGCTTTAGACAAAGGTTAAACAGGTATCTATCTGCATCAAGCAAAAACCCTAACCCACACAATTGACACACAATCATGATGACTTCACAGCTTATGTCCTTTCACTTCCATGTATATAAATACATATATAAAACTGTATATAGTTTATTCTGTTCTGTATTATCCCACATTGTTTAGATTGTATATTCTATATGTAATATGATGTTCCTTGTAAATATGTTCTGTTATAATATGACGTTCCCTGTAAAACAAACTTGCTTTAACTATTGTTCACTGTAAACCGCAACTGAACTTTGGAAGATGCGGTATATAAATGTGTATAAAATAAAAATAAATAACCACAACTATATGCTGACTATATCCAATCCAAGATGATCAAGATCTCAACTACAATCACAAGCGAACCCATACAAACCTCCAACGTCCAGATCATACTTAATAAATTCTCATCCCCAACCCCTAAGGCAATCGAAGAACTCATAACCTCCATCAATGCCACCACTGCCCCCAACGATCCATGTCCAGCCCACTGGATCAAATCACTAAGAACAGAACTCAGCCCTTACATAGCAGCCATAGCTGACCAGTCACTTAGCACAGGGATAGTCCCAACAGCCCTCAAACAGACCTCCATTCGTCCACTACTCAAAAACAATAAACTCGACCCAAAAAAAGAAGACTCCTACCGCCCAATCTCAAGTATCCCTTTACTAGCCAAGATACTAGAAAAAGTCACTCTAAGGCAAATTCAACAACACATTGACTCCGAAGCTCCACTCGACCCAAATCAGCATGGCTTCAGAGAATCCCACGGAGTTGAAACCCTTTTAACTTCTCTAATGAACACGCTTATTACTACAACAGACAACATCAGAAATGGAGTTGCATTGATCTTCCTAGATATTGCAGCAGCTTTCGATTCTGTTGACCATGTTAAGCTGCTTAACCGACTACATGGAAAAGGGATTCAAGGAATGGCCTGGAAGTGGTGCAAATCTTACCTGGAAGACCGCTGGCAGCAGGTCCAGACGGGTGACAATACATCTATGCCTTTCCAACAGAAGCAAGGTGTACCACAGGGTTTCTCCCTCTCGGCCCTGCTATTTAAGATCTATATGCAGCCCATCTGCAACATCGCCCGGTCATTTGGAACATCTTGCCTCATCTACGCAGATGATGTGCTACTATTCACACCAGTCAACGTATTGAAACCCGACTATACCACACTAACTACCTGCTTCAATGCAATCTCAGACTGGCTGCTCTCACAAAACCTCCGAATTAACTTTAAAAAAACGGAAGTTTTGATTGTAACAAGGAATAAAGACTTCTCACCCCCACCAACTCTAAGAACAAGAGATGCCGAGTTACCACTCAAATCAACTATACGTTACCTAGGCGTTATACTCGACCAGCGACTTGAGTTCAAAGATCATATAAAAAAATACAGTTAAAGCCATCTATCACAAGATCAGAATTCTACGACACCTCAGACCAATGCTTGAACCACAAGACTTCCGAACAACCTTCCAAGCGTTGGTCACCCCACACTTCGACTACGCTAATATTGTGTTACAGGGCCTACCCAAGAGTACGCATAATCCTCTACAATTGGCCATGAATACGGCTGCCAGAGTTCTACACAGAGCCCCAAGGAGTCATCATATCACTCCTATCCTATTCGAACTTCACTGGCTCCTGATATAATATAGAATTTTATACAAAGCCCTCCTCATCACATTCAAGGCAATTCACCAAATCTCATCATCATCTTTATCTGACCACCTGCATTACTCACAAAGTTCCAGATCCCGACGCTCCACAACAGAAAACACACTAGTGATCCCAAAATCCCAAGCAAAATTCAACCAGACAACTAGCACAAGAGCATTCTCATCCTTTGCCCCTAGATGTTGGAACATGCTACCACCCAACATCAGATCACAAAAGGACCTCTCACAATTTAGAAAAGATCTAAAAACACACCTCTTCCTACAACACTTCCCTCAGAGTATGAACTCCCTAAGGCATTCCCTCCCAACACGAACCAATGATCATGGTTAGTCAAGTACACCCCCATCTTCATTTCTCACCCCATATCAAATCCTCTTAGAGCCCCAAGCCTTAGAACTATAAACATATGATTTCTTGCTGTAAATAGTTTGAATTCTTGCTATCTATTTAACCCCAGTTATCCATGTTCATTCCCTGTTATCTGTAAACTTAACATATGTTCATGCTTAAGTACAATTTGTTAAAATGTAAACCGCGCTGATGACGAAGAGTGCGGTATATAAAAGCTGTTAAATAAAATAAATAAAATAAATGTCGAGCCGCTGATCTAGCGTAATACCTAGATATCGGATTGTGGATTGTGCCTTCAGTTCCATCGTGTTGACTTGTAGAGAAGATGGTGGTTTGAAACTTGAGCTCCTTGTGACGAACAGGACGTCTGTTTTGTTGTGGTTTATACATAGGTTTTGTGTGAGGAGCCAGTTCGCTACAGCTTCGAAGCATCTTACTATTGGTGCGAAGTCTGGCTGGTGAATCTTGAAAGGAGCATACATCAGGATGTCATCCGCATAGGCTAGACATTGGATGTTGAAGGAACGGATCAATGTGCAAATGGGCTGCATATAGATGTTAAACATTAATGCAGATAGGGATGACCCTTGAGGTACACCTTGCATCAGGGGAAATGGTTCTGATGTCGCTGAGCCTGTTCGGACTTGTTGCCATCTGTTACTTAAATATGATTTGCACCTGGATAGAACTAGGCCTTGAATGCCCTTTTCTCGAAGGCGTTGAAGAAGAGTATCATGGTTAACTGAATCAAAGGCGGCTGCAATGTCCAGAAAAATAAGAATAAATCATTGATGGACATTGTCAAGGCCTATGACTAGGTTGTTAAAGAGGGTTGTGAGGAGGGTGTCAACCCCATGGGCTTCTCTGAAGCCGTGTTGAGAAGGGTCGAGAGGGGCTTCGGTGTCCATATGATATTGGATTTGTCGCTGGACTACTTTTTCCATGATTTTGGCTAACAGGGGGATGCTCGAAATTGGTCTAAAAGATTTGACTTTAGAAGGGTCGAGTTTGCTATTTTTCAAGAGTGGGCGAATAGATGAGTACTTCAGGCTCTGTGGGAAGGACCCAGTTAAGAAAGAATGGTTGAAAATTTTACTTATGGTTGGGCTAAGCTCATGACGCAGCTCTTTGATCCAGTTGGCTGGGCAGGGATCATTGGGTGCGGTGGTTAGGTTAATAGATGAGATGATATCTTCAATCTCTCTGTTGGATACCTCAGAGAATTTGCATAGAACGGATGGTTGAGTAGTGGTACCTGGGTTGGAGTGGGATGTGGAGGTAGAAATCGTGTTGGTCTGGATCATCTTCGATTGTAGATGATTTGCGTAGTCCTGTGGGTGTGGCATGGGTGAATGAGTTGTAGCTGGATCACCTGTTAAGGATGTTACGATATTGAAAAGGTCGTGAGGTTTGTTTATAGACCGCATTAATATCTCCGAGTGGTACTGTTTTCTCTTATCCATCGTCATTTTTCGGTGAGTTTGTAGGTTGTGCCACAGAGGTCCGGGAGTAACGCCACTGTCTCTCAAATCTGTGCAGCTGAAGGAGGGATCCTCGTAGCTCTTGTGTGAACCATGGGGTATGTTCTCGTTTAGTCGAAACTCTGTTAGCAGCTGGGAGGCAGGCAGCGGCTCTAAGAGCATTGTCCCAATTGGATACTAAATCGTCTAGGGAGAGTGGGGCGCTGGAGAGTGCAGGTAAAATCTTCTCTAGGGCTTCTTCCTTAACGAAGGGTCGGAAACGTGTTGCTAAGGTTCTCGGGGGCGCTCTGCTTTACTGCAATCAACGGTGAGGTAGTTGGTGGGGATGTGGAATAGAAGTAATTTGTGGTCAGACCAGGGTACAGGGGTTATGGAGGTAAGAAGGCTTTGGGTTGAGTTGGCTGCAGACATTACATGGAACGATATTACATATGCAGATAATTTTCAGTTAATAGTTCTGTTGGAAGGTGATAGATTTCTGTTCAAAATCATTAATTAATGTCTAAATGAGAAGGATTTGGTTGGCTAACAGTGGGCTAGTATTGAATATTTCTAAAACTTTTTAGGATTGGGAAGGATAGATAAGAACATGTTTAATACTACCCCCATGATTGTGATATCCCAATCCCCTAGGTGACAGAGTTACGTTCCTTAGGGATAATTATAGAAAATCAGGAGATCCGGACAAAGCAGGTGACGGCTGTCACTCGTTATGTTTGTTATAATTGAATCTGATCTATCAGCTTAAATCATATTTAGGGAAGGATTGAAGTCGAACTCTGTTAGAGTTCATTTGAGCGCCATATCTGCTAACCATCTCCCTATTGAGGGAAAACCTCTCTCGGGGCAGCCGTTAGTCTCCATGTGGGGCCTTCTGCTATCCAAGCCATCCATCCGTTCCCCTCCAGCAGAATGGGACTTGAACATGGTGCTCACACAGCTCACCCGTCCACCCTTTGAGCCGATGGCAACATGTTCGCTTCGGCATTTGTCCTAGAAGGTGGCCTTCCTAGTGGTGCTGACATCGGCTCGCTGAGTCAGTGAGCTGCTGGCTCCCCTTACACCAGGTTTTATCGGAACAGGGTGGTCCTCCAGACCCATCCTAAATTCTTACCTAAGGTTGTGTCGGCTTTTCATCTCAGTCAGGAGATAGGGCTCCCGACCTTCTTCCCGAGGCCCCACGCTGACCAGGCGTCGGCGGCTCTCCACACCCTCGACTTCAAGCGGGCCATCGCCTTCTACTTGCAGCGTACTCAGACTCATCACAAGTCTGATAGGCTTTTCATGACCTACGATCCCAATCGGCAGGGGCAAGCAGTCACTAAGTGCACCCTCTCAGTTTGGGTGGCGGACTGCATCGCCTTCGCCCATGCAAAGGCGGGCATCCCTCTGGATTGCCAATTCACTGGTCACAGGGTCCGAGCAAAGGCAACCTTGGTGGCCTCGCTGCACTCTGTGCCCCTAATGGACATCTGCTGGGCGGCGACCTGGTCTTCCACCAGCACCTTTGCTGCCCGCTACTGCCTGGAGAGGGAGTCCCGCCGGGACAGCACCTTTGGCCAGGCTGTACTCCATAATCTGTTCGGGGTATAAGCACCTCCTGCCCTCCGACCCTTCTTCACGGCTACTGAAGGCTTTGCCCCGAGGACCCTAGGACTGGGGCTCCTTCGGGCTTTGGCTTCTGTTTACGGCCTCGCGGAGGCGTTTTTTCTTTTGATTACAGGTTCAGTAGCCTGTAGCTAGGGAGTCCCATAAGTGAGTACTGACTTTCTGCTTGTCCTGGAGAAAGCATAATTACTCACCTATAACAGGTATTCTCCAGGGACAGCAGGAATCAGTCCTCACTACCCTCCTGCCTCCCCTGATGAGTTGCTGAATTTTTGTCCTTCTCTTGCCATCTTCTTGGTAGGGGTCAAGCTAAGGGACCTGACTGAGCAAGATGGCACCCTTGGGCGGGAAGAGGACCACGCATGCATGGTAGCAATCCCAAAGGCTTTCTTTGAAATCTGGGATATTGCTCTGCGCGAGCTCTGTCGATACCGACGTCACCCATAAGTGAGCACTGATTTCTGCTGTCTCTGGAGAACACCTGTTACAGGTGAGTAACTACGCTGTTCTTCACAGCAGCCGATAGACTCCCCGGACCTTCCTTCTACATAGAGGAAGTTGATGATCCGTGCATTAGATAATATGCTGTACCAGTTTTTGTGTCTTATTTCCTTTACATTTCCTTTGTTTTGTGTACTTGGTTTCTCCCCATTTTTGTGGGCTAGTAAAAGTACTTATAATGTATTTTTTGGATCATATAAGTGGTGGTTGGTTGTTCCTCCCTCACTCACTTTTTGTTACCTTTCCTTTCTGTAACAAGTGTTTAATCCTTGTGTATTTCTTTAAAATGCATAAATATAAAATAAAAAAAAAATAGAAGTGATGCTAAATGGCCAATTCCACATTGTCCTGCTACACTAGTCCAGACAAGTGGATTGTGTTCCCTTACCAACAGATTGGTGGAGAAATAGAATCAATGAAAAGCCCTGGTTTCAGTGACATCACTCCTATGTCTCCATTTGCCTCAGCCACCAGAGATCCCTTCGGTATTCCTTTGTCTCCAGCAGAAGGTTGATGGATTTTATTCTCTCTGAAGAAAATCTGAAGATTGGGAGGATAAGATTGATTAAACGCGTGAATGACCACCTTTAGGAACAAAGGTGACTGTCTCACTTGAGAGCGATGTGGGAGGTTCCACTAGACTGCGGTCTTTTCGGTAGGCATAGCAGGAGGGAAAATTGGCTCATCTCCACACTCTTATCATAACAGCCTGTTGAGCAGCCACAAAACTGGAAGGATTTATAGAAGATTGCAGCAGCCTCACAAATCTTAGCGCCCTCTACCACCTCCTCTGTCTCCCCTGCTCTTTCCCAAGGATTGAAGAAGACTTTCAGAGGGATCTTCTTGCTAGCCACCTTAAATGCCGTGCTGCACAGTGTCACGCCCATAGCCCCTTACAGCAGTGTGGAGGGGCGTGCTTGTTATAGCAGATTCCACCACTTCAGCAATGTGCCTGACTGACTGACTTTGAAGTGCACCATGGGAAGGGTAGTCCAGTCAGGTTACACTTGACTTTTAGGCAGAAAAACACTCTTTTTGTAGTTGGTCGAGAGTTAAGGCATTGACAGAATTTATTTATGAGGTAAACGCAAATAAGGTTCACAAATTGTCACCTATTGGATTTCTTCTCCAGGATTATATTTAGTACAACAGGATGTAACTGAACTTAAGCACAAACAGCTTGTAATGTCTTTCAATGCAAAGCAGAAAGTCCTTTCCACAGCCACTGCTAGCAAACGTGCCTAGCAGTGCTGTTTAAAACAAAACCAAAAATATCAGCTTCACATAAACAGCTCTCTTTTCTCTTCCAAAAGAAACTTCTTAAATCCACCGTGAGTACGGCATAAGCTCTGCACTGCACTGACTTCAGCTGGTCAATGAGCAAACAATTAAGCAGCTGCAGACATTCTCAGCACAAGTATTTTCCTTTTCAAAGAACCTTTCCTTTTCACACACAGGCTCTCTAGGGTACTGGATTCTGGAAGGTTCCGTTATGATGTATTCCCTCTCAGGACTTCTTTGTGCATAAAGAACAGTCCATGTAAGAATCATCCTCTTCCAGAACTAATTCCTGTTCTCCTAGCTGCATGGGTTCTACTTCTGGCTCAGAGAGCTTAGCTGACTGCCTCCCATCAGAACAAGCGCTGTCTCCAGCAAATCTGTAATGCTTCCAATCAGACAGGCTTCCAAAACTCATACCTGGGTCAAGGCTTGGTTCAGTGGCTCCTCCCTCATATTCTGGCCAGCATGTATCTGAGCTTCCCTGTCTTGTCCTCCAGCATGGGCTCTTGGTTCTCAGGGCTTCAGCTCCATTTCTCCTCCAGTAGGCATTCCTACTCCTCCTCCTCTCTCCTCCTGAATATTCTGTCCTAGCTTTAAACCTCCCAGGCTCTAACCCTGCCATTTCTCCTCTCAGGTGTTGCAAATCAGTCTGCCTCTTGGCAGCTGAGTAATTGGGAAAGTCAGTGACGTAAGGGTTGCTTACTCTGAACTTGCTTTCCCCCTCCTTCTCACCACTAGGGACACTCTGCAACCTATTGCAGCCTGGTACAATCTGGTTTCTAGGTACAACTGAGGTTTTGTATCTCTGACCTGCCAATACAGGTCCTTTGATAAGGGTAAATTCCCCCTCTTTATCCTTGTTTCCTGGGCCCTGATAAGCTTCCTTATCACAACAGTCAGCCAGTAACATTGTTTCAGGGGAGTAGAACTGAGCCTGGCATGGATCCTTTGCCCGGGACTCTCAGGAAATGAGTACCAAAGCTTGACCTTGTCCTTGTTGGGGGTCCCGATTCCGTCTTCCTGGGACACAATTTGGGGTGGACTGCTGATGACCCTTGGTGTGGTGTGGGGGGTTTCTGCATGCTTTAATAGCGTTTTTACCTATTGTGTGCCTGGTGGTCGCACAGTCCAAATGCTCGTTCCACCCAAGGAGCTCTAATGCACACTCCTTCCCTAGCACCTGTAACGCACATTGCATAAAAGCGCAGTTAATGCATGCCTTCGGGCCACTATAGCCTTAGTGCCCATTGTGATACTTGCCTTCTTCCAGGAAACGTCATTTGACCTGTGGCAAGCTAGGTGACTCCTCCCCAGATCTGGACTCTGCTCTTCTTGCATGGCAGCTTCTGAGCCATCCATGGAGGGCCTCCTTTCCCCCTCCCAGCTAGGGGATACAGTTAGTCCGACTTTGCCTGCCTCAGGGATGGCGCTATGAGTAAGGATAGTCAGCTGGCCGGAGGATGCAGCAACCATGCTGTGAGTCACTCATTGTACTCTAGGGGGTCTATGGTGGCTCTGTCCCCTGGCATTGCAGAGTCATGGCTGAGAGGAGAGCTTCTGAACTCCGGATTGTCCTTCATGGAATTCTGTTTTCTGTTTGCAGCAGGCCTGGTTCTTCTGGCATGGAAATTCAGTCCCCCAGGTGCAGTCTCATGCGAGAAAGGCTGAGAGTGGAAGCCCTGTTTGATTATCTGTGGCTAAGCATCCCCAGTGAGGGGCGCCCCCTGGAGATGGGGAATAGCTGAGAGCTGTCCGAGGTGTTGACTATGACTGAATTCAGATGGCTTGGTACTGGGCTCTGATGTGGATGAAGAAGTACTCTCGCCTTCAGAGGATTGTGCAGAGGCCGGTGATCTGCCTATCTCAGAAGGAGAAACCAGCACATTGATTACCAGGTTCTCATCCACTTTGAACTTAATGGATGCTACTGGCATGGATTAGGAGCAGGAGGTATACCCGCTCCTTCAAGGGGTGCAAAAATCTACTACTGTCTTTCCGTTTCCAGATGTGATCAAGGAAACTCCCTGCTTAAAGGGTTAAAGGAGATCTCCACTCTCCTGGAGGAGGAGTGCATTGAGTGGTTTTGCATTCCCAAGGTAGGTGCACAAGTTACGGCAGTTACCAGATGGATCACCATTCCTGTGGAAGACAGATCAGCCTTAAAGGATTCTCTGGACCATAAGGTGAATTCGTTGCTGAGGAGCCAGTTTGCCGTGGTGGCTACTATTCTGCAGCTGGCGGTATGTACCAGCCTGACATTTCGAGCCCTGCTCCAATGGATTCAGTTTCTTCTGCCAGATGATACTACCCCTTTTTTGTAGTCTGCTACAGCCTTCCTTTCTGATGCCATATATGACCTGTATGCTTGGCAGTCAGAAATGATACCCTGATGACTGTAACTGGGTGTTGGATTAGCTCTGGCACTGGGCAGTGGACATCTCTTCCAAAGCCCGTTCTCGGTCCTTTCATGGAGCGTGTGGGCCCTGGGACTCTATCCCTTCCAGAGGAGGACCCTCCTGGGCTGGACAGTGAAGTTTTGGAAACCCATTCTCTGGTTCCTCCAATTGGAGACAGGTTTCATTTTTTCTTTCAGGAATGGGCCCAGGTTACCAAGGATTGCTGGGTGCTAGCTGCCATTCAGCTCAGCTATGTCCTGGAATGCAAAGAGCTGATTCCTGATGCTTTCATCATTTTCCCTTGTAGCTGTGCGATCCATCTTGGAAAAGTTACTATGCCAGAAGGCGATGGTGCCTGTCTCCCTGAATGAGTGAGGCAAGGGCGGATTCTCCTCCTACTTTGTGATGCCAAAAAAAAAAGTTTCTTCTGGCCCATTCTGGTCCTCAAGGGGGTCAATGAGCACTTGCACATCCTGTGTCTCTGGATGGAAACCTTTTGCTCCATGACTCATGCAGTGCACCGAGGAGAATTCTTAGCTTCTCTGGATCTGGCCAAGGCATATGTCATATCCTATCTGGGCGGATCAGCAAAAGCATCTGCATTTTGCCATGCTTGACTCTCACTATCAGTTTTCTGCCTCCCCCAACTTTCCGGGCTTTCCACTGCCCCAAGGATGTTCTCCAAGATCATGGTAGTGTTGGCTGCAGCATCAAAGGATCTGTGTCCATCCCTATTTGGATGACTGGCTCATCTGAGCCCGTTCCTTTTTAAAAGCATTTTAGGTGGCGTCTCAAGTGGGGTCCTTTTTTGAAAAGCCTCAGCTGGGTGATCAGTCAGGGAAAGAGCCAGCAGTTGCCTTCCCAGTCCCTGGGAGCATGTTTCAACACTAGAGTAGGCAGAGTTTTTCTGCCAGAGGAGAAAGTCAAAGACTGTTGGATTGGCTCATACTGTTATGTTCACAGCAGTCTACCAGAGTCTGGGATTATCTTCAGCTCCTCAGATTTATGGTGGCAACTATAGAGATAGTGCTATGTGTGCATTCTCACATGCAAATGCTCCAGTGGTCCTTGTTGACTCTGTGGTCCCCGAGTTCTCAGGAGTTCAAGCACTGGCTTCCATACCCGTTGATGGTGAAGGCCAGCCTGCGGTGGTGGGGGCAGCCCTGTCATCTAAGGAAGGGCATACCGCTGGATGATTTCTCCTGGATCCTGCTGACAACATATGGGGAGTTGGGGAGCCCATTGCCAAGATTGTACATCCCAGGGCCATTAGAACTGCAGGAAGCAGTGAGGCCTATCAACTGCCTCGAGGTGAGGGCCATCAGGTTGGATCTTATGCATTTTCGGCCCCTCATTTTGGACCAAGCTGTTCAAGTGTTTTAAACAATGCCATGGCCGTGGTTTCCATCAATTGGCAAAGTGGCACAAGGAGCACCAGGATAGCTCTGGAGATGACTCTCCTGGTTGCCTGGTCGAAGAACCTCCTCCTAGCCTTGTTGGCTCAGCACATTGCTGGGGTGGACACTGTGGAAGTGGACTTGCTCAGTCGGCACATCCTGGAGAGTTGGAGTTGAGTCAGGAGGTGTTTCAGTTGATTCTTTGCCGCTGGGGTCACCCCAAAATGGATCTGATGGTAACCCGCTCCAGGGCCAAAGTTTCCACTTCTTAAATCACTACACAGAGACGGGGTCCGAGAGCGTCGATGTCCTGACCCAGCCTTGGCCAAGTCAGTGACTGCTGTACATGCTTCCACTGTGACCCCTGGTGGAGCAAATGATTCGGTGTATAGAAAGCCACCCAGGCAAGATTGTTCTGGTAGTACTGTACTGGCCGAGGAGAGCGTGGTTCAGAGACCTGATGCGGCTCCTGCAGGTGCTGCCTCTTTGTTGCCTTCATCTCGGAGCCTGTTGGAACAGGGAGCAGTCATCCTGGAGTACCTTGCTTCCTCAGTGCTTACGGCATGGCTCTTGAAAGGAGATGGCTAGTGCGTGACAACTACTCTCAAGCAATGTTCTCTACTCTGCTCGGTGCCCAGAGGAAGTCTACCAAGCTAGCATATGTACAGATATGGTGCAGCATGCGGCAGTTGGCTCCTGAGGCAGCCAAGGTGTCATCCTTGTTGGCCTTTCTACAGGATGGCCTGGAGAAGGACCTTTTCCTTAGCTCCCTGAAAGTTCAGGTGGCAGCTCTGGCCTGTTTCTGGGGTCAAGCGGCTGGCTAGTCTCTGGCCTTGCACCCGGACGTCTCACATTTTCTCAAGGGGGTTCAGCATCTGCATCCTCCCCTCTGGTCTGTAATTCCTTCCTAGGATCTGTGTCTGGTGCTCAGGGCCCTGATGGTGGCGCCCTTTGAGCCATTGAAACATGTTACCTTAAAGGATTTGACAGTCAAGATGGTCTACTTGGTTGCGATTGTTCCGCAAGACGGGTTTCAGAGCTGCAAGCTCTGTCTTGCTGAGATCCTTATCTGTCCTTTTCAAAGGATGCCATTTTTATTCAAACTGTGCCTTCCTTCTTGTCTAAAGTGTTTTTTCATTTTAACTTGAACCAGGTGGTCTGTCTGCCTTACTTCCCAAAGGAGCAATGTCAGGGGAAGGATAATGATCTTCACCTGGTGGATGTCCAGATGGTGTTCCTCTGGAACTTGGTGGTTACAAATTCCATTTTAAGTCTGACCATCTTTTTGTGCTAATGCTGGCACACGCAAGGATGAAGCAGCGGCCATATCAACACGGTGCACTGGATTAAGGAGGTCATTGCCTCTGTGTATCTGTTGCGTTTCCGGAGGGCTTGCACAACCATCCTACCCAAGCACAAGTGTCCTCATGGGTGGAGCGGAGTTCGGTAGCCTCTGCAGACATTGGTCAGCCAGCAACGTGGGCATCACTTTCCACTTTTGTCAAGCATTACCTCTTGGATGTCCAAGTATGTGCAGACATGGCCTTGGCTCAAGGGGTTTGCGAGCCACTGTGTCTTCTTCCTGGCCAGTGATGTTGTAGCATTGGGTACATCCCACTTCTCTGGACTGGTCTAGTAAATGTCCTTTCCTTAAGTCCTGCTAGACCATTCCAGGGCCTGCCTCTAAAACTGTATTTGCTCTGTTCTTTTGCTGGAGTAACCTTGGGTCTGCTATGATTTTTTCCCACTTCGCTGTACAGGTTCATCATCTTCTGACAGCTTTCTGTTTATGCTTTCCTGTACATAGTTTGTTACTGTTAATTACTCATTGTTGCCCACAGTTGAGGTTGTGTGAGGCTTGCCATGTTTCTCCCATATTCATGAAAATATTCCTCCAATCTACTAGTAGGCTAAATAACTGCCCAATGGCTGGTCAACTTGCGTGCAGCCATTGGGCAGTTATTTAGCCTACTAGTAGATTGGAGGAATGTTTTCATGAATAGCGCGTTAGTCTAATCCTCTATACATCAGACCAGTATTTTTTGATGTTTCTCCCATATGCTTTGGGATGAATACTGAAGGGGACCCCTGGTGGCTGAGGCAAATAGAGGCATAGGAGTGATGTCATTGAAACCTGGGCTTTTAATTGGTTCTTTGTCTCCACCAATCTCCTGGTAGGGGAACACAATCCACTTGTCTGGATTGATCTAGCAGGACTAAAGGAAAGGACATTAACTGGTAAGTAACATATTACCTTTTCTCATGAAGAAAAGTTAATAGTGGAGTACCCCAGGAATCTATCCTGGTCCTGCTGCTTTTTTAACATATTTATAAATGACCTGGAAATGGGAATATTCAAAATTGTTAAAACACAAGAGGATTGAGCGTCCAAATGGCAGATGAAATTTAATATGGACAAGTGCAAAGTTATGCACTTAAGGAAGAAGAATCCAAACTGTGGTTACACAATGCAAGTTTCCACCCAGGAAAAGGATCTGGACATCTTTGTGGGTAATATGTTTAAACCCTCTCGCACCGAGGAGGTTTCTCTAGGGACATGTGCCCAAGAAGGAAGGGGTGGATGGCCATTATAGTTGATGATTCAATCATTAGGCATATAGATAACTGTGTGTCTGATGGACATGAACATCTCCAGGTAACATGCCTGCCTCGTGAAAAGGTAGTGGACCTCATGTGTCACCTAGACAAGGTTTTAGATATTGCTGGGAAGGAGCCTGCTGTCTTGGTACATGTTGGTACGAATGACATAGGAAAGTGTTGGAGGGAGGTTCTGGAGACCAAATTTAGGATTTTTGGTAGAATGTTGAAATCCAGAACTTCCAGGGTAGCATTCTCTGAAATGCTTTCCGTACCACATGCAGGACCAAAAAGGCAGGCAGAGCTCGGGAATCTCAGTGCGTGGATGATGGTGCAAGGAAGAGGGTTTTGGATTTGTTATGAATTGGGCACCAAGAAGTGCATCTTCTGGCTCAATGTGACGCATAGCCGACTCCACAAACATGGAGTTATGTGGTAGTTGTGTTTTTTCTGTAAGCCGGGGCTCTGACTGACTCGATACTGCAAATTGAGTTGATGGTTCACAATTGGCCACCATCACTTGGGTCTCCCATATCCTGAACAGCAGCCTTTAAAGGATGGAATGGGCACTGTCAGTGCCTCCCGAGCAGATGCCTCGTATTAGAGGATCTCGAGATCCTCAGTATGTGGCTTGTCCTGTGGCACAGTCTCAAAGGCAAGTGCCTGGGACATCTCCCAGACAAACTCCAGGAAAGCTAGGTCCTCTGGAGGTGACCGCCACCAGTGGTGAGGCGGAGATGGGTCGGAGGGGATGTCCCAATGGAGGATGGTGTCGGGAGACTCCATCCTTCGGTTCCCAGGCCAACTCTGAGCCGGAGGAGTCGGCTAGTGCTCTGCGGTTGTTGGACCAACTCTGCATCGACACCAGTCCTGTCCTCAACTTGGACGCCAATGGAGTCAACACTGAACTGGCCAACCTTGCAAGAATGGGAGGGGCATCCTCCAGGGAGGTCCTGGACGAGGACGATCCCATCACAGGTGCTGACGACCCATAGTGACCAGGAGTCAGGCCCCGCTGATTCTTGATGAATGCTGCGAAGCGGGCACCATCTTCAAGGAAGCTGAGGCCGGTGTCAGGTCCTTGTTTGGGGAGTCCCTTATGGTAATGGTGTCAGAAGAACTGACTCGATCCCCCAGCTCCATAGACGATGCCTCCCTCCGGGATTGCTTGGAGGGGTGCTCCCGGTCCTCATCACCGGCGTCGAGTCAAGGGATCCGCGCCCGGGTGCTGGAGGTCTTATCCCCGGGACAGGGTTGAACCTCAACTTTGGCTTCTCTGAAGTCTTCGAGGATGACTCTGATGCATGCCGGCCCCGCGGCTCTGATCGAGTCCAGGAGCAGGATGCCAAGTCACCCGAGGCTAGCATCGAAAGCAGGGATTCCGCCCCCCCATGCCAACCCTGAGACAGACTTGCCAAATAGCTCCCCCTGACACTTTTCACAGTCCTTCCGAGTCTTAGCCAGCATCAAAAAGCAAAGTGGGCAGGAAGACACATTGTGGTCCGCCCTGAGGCATTTTATGCAGGTACTGTGGCGGCCCAAGTGGGACATAGCGGGAAAACGAGTCCTACGAGGTTAAACTCCAACATCTCAACCAGCTAGGCTGCAAATGAAAAACCCGCGGGGCAAAAAGGAAAAGAAAATACCCAAGTGAAAAGCACGACGCCGAGGCATTAGACTTGGGTGGCGGAAGGTGATCAATACCGAAGAAAGAAGAAAAGTTACTGAGAAATGGTGAAAAAATCCACCTTAACTGGGGTGCACAGACAGTATGTCTGCAGGGCTCCACAGAAAAAAGAAGACTTAGGTAAGATGGAACCTTTGGGCGGGAAGGTGACCGCGCATGTATGGTGTATGTCCCAAAGGCTTTCTTTGAAAGCTAGGGATTGGATACACGCAGACTCCATCGGTGCCGACGTCACCCATATGTGAGGATTGACTTCCTACTTGTTCCTGGAGAATGGCCAATGTAACAGCAATTTTTAAAGAGCGTTCCAGGGGTGGTCCGGGAAAATGCAGGCTGGTGAGCTTGACATCAGTACCAGGCAAAATGGTTGAAACTATTATAAAGAATAAAATTACTGAACATTATTATTATTATTATTATTATTATTAAGCATTTATAAAGGGCTACCAAGTGTACGCAGCACTCTGCAGTCACAAAAGAAGACAGTCCCTGCTCAAAGAGCTTACAGTCTAGAAGACAAACATACAGGACAAAATAATATGATAGGAATAAGGGCAATAGGCGTTGAAACACAAGGGAGGGGATTAAAAATCAAAGGCGGTCTCAAAGAGCTGAAACTTGGACTTGAAGAGGGCGAAGGAAGATAATTGGCACAGGGACAGGGGCAGGTTGTTCCAGGCAAATGGAGCAGCAAGGTCAAAAGAATGAAGCCTGGAGTTAGCGGATAAAGAGAACCGCATAGAGAGAAGGAAAGTAGAAGAGGATCAGAGATCACGGAGAGGGGTATAGGAAGAGAGAAAAGGTAAGGAGGAGCAGCAGAGTGAATGCATTTATGTGTCAAAATAAGTAGTTTGTATTGAATGTGGTAACGGATAGGGAACCAGTGAAGGGACTTTAGAAGAGGAGTAATATGGCAGTAACATGGCTGGTAAAGAATTAACCGTGCAGCGGAGATTTGAATGGATTGTAGAGGGAAAAGATGAGATTGAGGGAGACTAGCAAGGAGGAGATGGCAATAGTCAAGCCGGGAGATGATAAAGAAATGAACAAGAGTCTTAATAGTAGAAGCAGAGAGGAAAGGATGAATCTTGTTAATGTTGAAGAGAAAAAAGCAACAGGGTTTAGCAATTTGTTGGATAGGAGATGAGAATGATAGGGAGGAGTCAGACGACCCCAAGATTACGGGCAGAGGAAACAGGAAAAATAGGAGCGTTATCAACAGTGATAGAGAAAGGAAGAAGGATGGAGGATGGATTAGGGGAGAAAACCAGAAGCTCAGTTTTGAGCATGTTCAATTTCAAACGGTACTGAGATATCCAGGCGGCGATGTCAGATAAGCAGGCAGAGATACGTGCCTGGAGAATCAAAGTACTGTAGATATAGTTTAATAGGAGAAAACCAATATGGATTTAGCCAAGAAAGGTCTTGTCTTATTAATGTTATGTTTTTGAAGGTGTGAATAAATAGGTAGCCAAAGGTGAGCCATTCGATTATAGTGTATCTGGATTTTCAGAAAACCTTTAACAAAGTCCCTCATGAGAGACTCTTGGCGAAATTAAAAAGTCATGGGATAGGAAGCAGTGCACTATTGTGAATCAGGAAACTGGTTAAAGGATAGAAAGCAGAGAGTAGGGCAAATTTTCTTGATGGAAGAAGGTGAATAGCGGAGGAGGGCCGTACCGAGCCAGAATCACGCCCTGTTCGACTAGCACATCGTGCGCTCACCCTCCCCTCCTCCCCATACCTGCTGTTGCCACCGTCCTCGATTTTCTCCATGGCGACACCAGCAGCAGGGCAAGAGCAGGCAGCGGCTGGACAGAGGTATGGGGAGGAGGGACGGCGCGCATCCGATGTGCACGTGCCATACTAGACCTGCAGAAAAACCCATGCAAAGGCTTAGGGGCGCATTTCGGCTGCTTGCTGTTGCCCTGCCACTACTGAGAGAATAAAAAGTGGCGGGAGCAGGGCAACAGCAGGCAGCTGAAATGCGCCCCCTAAGCCTTTGTGCCCTGTGTGGCTGCACCACTCGCACAGGGCTAGGTATGGTACTGTAGTGGAGTACCACAGGATCTGTGCTGGGCCCTCTACTTTTTAACATAATGACCTAGAATTAAGAATAACTAGCAAGGTGATCAAATTTGCAGATGACACAAAATCCTTCAAAGTTGTTAAAACACAAGAGGATTGTGAAAAATTGCAAGAGGACCTTGATAAATTGGAAGACTGGATGCCCAAATAGCAGATGAAATTTAATGTGGACAAGCGCAAAGTTATGCACCATGGAAAGAACAACCCAAGCTACAGTTAACGCAATGCAAGGTTTCACATTAGGAACCACCACCCAGGAAAAGGATTTAGGTGACATTGTGAATAACACATTGAAACCCTCTGCCCAGTGTGCAATGGCGACCAAGAAAGCAAACTGAATGCTAGGAATCATAAAGAAAGGAATGAAGAATAAAACCAAAAATATTATAATACCTCTGTATCGTTCCATGATGCGACTGCACCTTGAATATTATGTGTAATTCTGGTCACCATATCTTAAAAGGGATGTAGCAGAATTAAAAAAGGTACAGAGAAGAACTACCAAAATTGTAAAGGGGATAGAAGGATACCCCTGTGAGGAAAGGCTTAAAAGGCTAGGGCTCTTCAACTTGGAAAAGAGATGGTTGAGGGGGAGATACGATAGAGATCTATAAATTAATGAATGGAGTGGAATGGTAGGTTGTTTACTCAATCAAGAAGTAGAAAGACTAGGGGACATGCAATGAAACCACAATTTAAGAGTAATAAGTGAAAATATTTTTTCACTCGACGCATAATCAAATTCTGGAATTCGTTACTGGAGCATGTAGTAAAATCTGTAGTGTAGCTGGGTTTAAAAAAGGTTTGGACAAGTTCCTGGAGGAAAGATCCATAAATCGTTATTAAAGACGACCTGGGAAATACACTGCTTATGCCGGGACTAGGGAGCATGCAATGAAGCTACAATATTGACAATTCATTCAAGGACCAGAACAGTGAGACAAAAGAACCTGAACACACTACTTGTTCCAAACAACTTTTCAAAACTCAATAAAACTACAACAAATAGGGCATTCAGCTTCAATGCTCCTTTAATATGGAACGCTCTTCCGGATAAACTCAGAGATATCACAGATCTTTCAGCATTTCGAAAAGATCTTAAAACTCACCTGTTTATAGAGTACTTTGGAGACTCATTCCCAATAGATGAAATATTTCCCACTTAAACTCATGTATCCTCATATTCATTAATTCACAACTTACTTTTTCCTTTTTCTTACTCTATCTTACAATACCCAATTCTCCACATTATCACATTTACTCTTTACACTAATAATTCTAGTGAACTACAATACATTTTTCCTTGTTCAGATAAGATGATAAGAATTTTGAAATTTGTAAATATTTAAATTTGTATATATGTTTAAACTATCTATATACCTAATCAGCATTTACTCAGCATTGTAACCCTCAAATTACCATTTTTATTATATACAATTTAATGTTCACTGTAATTTCAATTGTTTGAATAAGTTTCAATGTAATGTTCAAGTTTTGTTCTGTGTAAACCGCTTTGATTTTTCTGAAAGGCGGTATATACAACCGTTCAATAAATTTAAAAAAATAAAAATATAGCACATTTAAAACATCAGCAATCAAACTATAGAATTTTTTACATGAGGATGTAGTAAAACTATTAGTGTAGATGGGTTTAAAAGAGATTTGGACAAGTTCCCGGGAGAAAAATCCATAAACCATTATTAAAGCGGGTCGGGAAAATCCACTGCTTACCTCTGGGACAAGCAGCATGGAACCTGTATATCTTTTGGGAATCTGACAGGTACTTGTGACCTGGATTGGCCACTGTTGGAAACAAGATTCAAGGCATGATAGTCCCTTGGTCTGACCCAGTTTGGCATATCTACATAATGTTCTCATGTACAGATGACAGGATAATCAGACACACTTACTTGCTCATATTCCTCTTGAGCGCTTTATCAGACTGACTCATGGGATAGCAGCTGAATAGATAGCGGCTGAATGGGAATTCCTACGTATGCTCGGAAAAATCTAGTGTTTTCTGGAGCTCAGAGAGATTTGTCCTTGTCTATGCCATCAAATGTGGACCTTGGGTATCTGATTTACAATGTTATCTATGGAGAACCCCCGTTATAGGTACGTAACTATGCTGTATTTATCATATCATTATTGCAAAAATCAAAAGCTGTGAGTCTTGCCATTGTCTTTTCAAAGGCTTAACATAAGCATAAAGTAATAGAAAAAACACAGCAAGTATTTCTGCATCCAGATGAGAAAGCAGGTAGGAAAGTTCTTTTTTTTATTTATAAAAAGGATGAAGGGCTGTTTCTAATCTTGGTGCAGATCACCTGCTAATCTTGATTTTGACTAGCTTAACTGCTTTTGGCATGTATCTAATTTCTCAGTATTGACAGTTTTCTCTCCTATGCCAATTTTTGCACAACAACTTGGTGTCTGTTTTCCATAAATGGGCACTCTGTATGGTGTCAGAATCAGATATGCATATGATGGCAACTCATGAAAGTGAACGTAGCAGTATGCCCACGGTACTGTTTCTATCTCCTTGCTACAACTGCCAAGCCTGATTTCCCCCTCTCTCCCTTCCCTCTTTCTGCAAAGACCAGCAAGACATAGTGTAGTGGCAGTTGGTATGATAGAGGGGGAGGTAGCAGGCTGTAGAAAGTTGGCATGAGGGAGGACAGCAGCAAAAAGTGTTAAACTGTAAAAAATCTCTGGCCTCTGCAGTGCCCTTATCAGATGTAACATGTTTGAAAGTGTCAAACTGAGAAGGCTGACTGTTCTACCAGACAAAATAAAATCTAAAAGACCTTCTAAAACATATATGAAAATAATAGAAAGTGGATAAGGATAGAAAACAGAACATAAAGAATGGAGATGAGAAAATACTCTAAAAATGAAACATGGAATATTCCACAAGGGAAAAAAATGGTCTCTTCTACCCCTGCAAAATTAGGTAGTTTATAAGCTTTCTTTTAATATGGAGCCATTCTGTTTCCTGTTTTCAGGCATGTAAGTAACTATAAATTAAAAGCAGTGCCTCAATATAACTACCTTCAAAGTCAGGTTGAAATGTTTTGGGCACAGTTTACTGTCTCAAAATAAGCAGTGTACACACCTTCTTCATAGTGTGCTTTGATCCTCCTTTTCCTCTACATCCTGATAGTGATAAAGCAACTGTTGTAGAGGCAGAAACATTCTGATAAATTGTCCCTAAGGAAAAAGACAAATATAATCATAGCATATGTGAGAACATTTGAGCTCTACTCACACTGAGATCAGGGCTGGCTTAGCAGGCGAGCTAGTGAGACACTGGCTTGAAATACCCTGCCTATTACATCACTACTCACCTTCTAACTTTGAAATGGAGCAGCGTCACACAGCTGTGGCAGGGCAGGGATGCAGGCACATCAAAGGGCTTTTCCATATCGTCCTGCTAGACCAGTCCAGACAAGTGGGTTGTGTCCCCCTACCAGCAGATGAGGAGTCAGAAGAAACTTCCATAGGCTTCTTTATAACATCATCATGCCATATCAACCAGAACTAGAGAGAGTCTTTAGTAATTCTCTGTCTCCAGCAGATGGTGGATGCGGGTTTTTCAGCTTTCTGAACATCTGAGATAATACAAGGAAGAACTGAGAGGAAAGATTGATTTTGCTCGAGCAACCATTCTTGGGTAGATTTCTCACTGGGTTGTAACACGGGAGGCTCCACTAGTCCACTTAGGGTTATTCTCAAAACAGGTGTTGTTTTCGGATGCCATAGGAGGAGGGAAATTGATTCAGCTCCCTGCCTTTATCTTGTTAAGGACACGTTAAGCAGCCCAAAGATTGGAAAAGAAGTTTTGGAAGGATTCTTCAAGCCTCAAACAACCTCTGTGCCTCCTCCCCTCTCCCCCTGTGATGATGTGAAGAAGGCTTTTCAGAGATATTTGACTGCACGTCTGGCGACAGGGGAATAGCAGTGAGCCTGCCCAGGGCTCCCCGGGGGTGAGTACCAAAGGCTAAACCTATATGTCTATCTTATCTGTGGGGGCTACTAACTTCATCCATTGCTGGAGTTCTAAGTTGGGTTTGTGGCCGCTCAGGGCATCCGTTGATTGAGCTTCAGTGTTTCCTGCTTTGCCTAACTGCCGGTGCGTGTTATTTACACATCCTGTACTGTACCATGCCCTTGCCACACCTTCTCCGGTATACACGGATGGTGCATGTATTTTTTGCATGGCTGTTGTACACACGGCTGTCCACGCAGTTTCTGCGCATGCAGCTTTGGTCTGTGCAGACTTGACATGCAGTGTGCAGTCAGACTGTGCTGCCTGACTGCTGATGAGCAGTAGAGTTTTTTATGCCACCTTTTTAGAAGCACTGCCTAGTTTGTCGTTGGATTCTGGTATCTGCTCTACTTCCATGGAGATTTAGAAGGCCCATCTCTCCCTTCACAACAGGAATAAGCAAGTTCTCTGGCCTTATCATCTTTGCAGCAAATGTGGCCTTGAAGAAGGATGATTGTCAGGCCTACCATCTCAATGCTCTCTCCTCTATGCTCCCCTTTGAGGAAGGGGTCATCATCTTCTGCTCTCCCCGGTGGTGGAGGCCATCTGGTCATTGCGGGACTCCCAAATTCCAGGTTGTCCTCCCTGAAGTTCTTCTCCTTTCTGCAGCAGACTTGGTCTTTTTGTTGTGGTGCAGACTTTGGAGTCTCCAGTCTTCTTGTTCTCTTTCTGCCTGCTTGGAGGAAGCACAGCGGGCGAGTCGGAGCCCAGCTCAGTCCCTTCCTTCTAAGCACTGTTGATGAACGTTAGAATCTGGAGATTCAGATCTACTGTCCTTTGGCCGACATCCAGAGTTCAGTCCCAATGTGTTGGGTGCTGATTCTGACCTGGAGGATGAATTAGTCTCCCATTCTGAAAATCACAATGAGTCTGGTGGTGGTCATCTGTTTAAGAAGAATGAATTAGCTGCCCTGATTGCTCAGGTGTCATCCAGCCTAAATTTGGCTGACCCTTTAATTGCTGAACAGGGGCCACAGATTCACCCTCTCTTCCAGGGGGTTCAGAAGTCCAAGATGGCCTTTCCTTTTCCAGAGGTTATCCATGAGCATGATATTCTGGGACTGAGACTTGCCTGACTCCCCAGTGAAAGGGCTGAAAGTTTGCAGGAGGCTTTATGCCCTGCCACAGGACGAACACGTCAAGAGTGGATGGACAAGTTACCACAGTTACAAAGCAGACCACCACTCTTGTGGAGGATGGAATGGCCTTGAAGGGCCCCCTGAATCATAAGGTGGACACTATCTTGAAGAATCTGTTTACAGCTTCTGCTCTTATCCTTCAATTGGCAGTATGTGTGGGTCTGACAATTTGAGCTCTACTCCAGTGGACTGAGTCTCTTGTGCCAGAGGATATTGCATCCCTCTTGGAGTCAGCTACAGCCTTTGTCAGACGCCATATATGATCTTGTCTGCTTGTCAGCTAAAGACATTGTTCTGTTGACTGTGGCACAATGTTGGATATGGCTCCACAATTAGGCAACGGATTTGCCTTCTAAATCCCAGTTGACTCAGCTCGCCTTCAAAGAAGGCTTTTGTTTGAGGCAGATTTGGAGAAGCTAGCTAAGGACTTGAACAAGTCCAAACCCCATCATCTCTTGGAGGATAGGCCAAAAGGACCTGGGAGGCATATGGGTGCATCTGATGTGTATGCCTATCTTCCTTGCACTCACTATTTGGACTCCTTTGGTCCCTGGACTTCCATAGATACTGCCATGTAAAGCCTTCCTTCTCCTTCTCCTTCTCGTCTAGATTCCGGTCTTGGGCTTGGCCCTTTTGTGGACTGCAAGGTTCCCAGGACTCCCATCACCCCCAGAGGGGATATCCTCCCATCAGGCCCAATGATAGCTTGGGGGCCCATCCTGGGATACCCCCAATGGGTGCCAGGCTCTGCCTTTTCTTCCAGGAGTGGGTTTGAATCACCAAGGATTGCTGGGTGCTAGTCACCATTCAGCATGGCTATGTTCTGGAATGCAGAGATCCTATTCCGGATGCCTTCATAGTCTCACCTTGAAGCTCCACAGCCAAGAGAGTCGCAATTCAGTGTACCCTAGAACGACTTCTCCATCTATGGATGCTGGTCCCAGTTCCCCCAGCCAACCAGGGCCAGAGTCAATACTGGCCTACTTTGTGGTGTCAAAGAAAAATGGTTGCTTTTGGCCAATCCTTGACCTCAAGGGAGTCTACACTCACCTGACTTCCTTCACTTCCGTATGGAGACCCTAGAGTCGGAGATTCAGGCAGTACACTGCGGAGAGTTCCTTGTGTCTGTGGACTTAGCTCAGGCTTATTTCCACATCCCTATCCAAGAGATCAACAGCGCTTTCTTTGTTTTGCCATACTTTGCTCCCATTTTCATTTTGCTGCTCTCCCCTTTAGCCTCTCCACCGCCCCAAGGACATTCTCGAAAGAGATGGTGGTGCCAGGGGATCTGCATGCACCCATATCAAGAAAACTGGCTCATTCGGGCCAACTCACAGTCTGAAGCAGCTCAGATTTCAGCCCATGTAGTGCAGTTCCTAGAGAGTCTCGGTTGGGTAATAAATTGAAAAGTCACTTGGTGCCTTCTCAGTCACTGTAATACCTGGGAGCATCTTTTGACACTTGGGTAGGCAGAGTCTTCCTGCCCGAAAAGAGGGTGAACAAGTTGCTGGCCCAGTTGGCAGCCTTTTGGTCTCAGCAGGCACCCAGAATTTGGGAATATCTTTTCTTTCTTTCTTTCTTTCTTTTATTTATATACCGCCTTTCTCCGGGTCAAAACCTCTTGGCCTGATGGCATCAGCGATTGACATGGAGTGTTGGGCATGATTTCATATGAGGCCACTTCAGAGGTCCTTGGATTCTTCGAGTTCGAGGTTAGACTGCCTCTCCAGCCTGAGCTGGTGACAGTAGCCTCAACACTGAAAGAGGGTATGCCATTGGACCATCACTTATGGCTTCTCCTGTTGAGAGATGCCAGCCTGTTTGGTTGGGAAGCTTACTGTGAGACCCGAGCAGCTCAGGGCCTTTGGAACAGCTATGAGTTGGCAGGGCCTATCATCCCCCTTAAGGAGAGAGCCATTTGCTTGGCCCTTCTGCAGTTCCGCATTCTGGTCATGGGCAAAGCGGTCCAGGTCTATTCAGACAATGCCATGGCAGTGGCATATGTCAGTCAACAAGGGGGGTAAAAAGAGTGCCTGTGTGGCCCTGGAGATGACCCTCTCCTGTTCTCCTGAGTGGAAAGGAACCTGTTAGTTCTATTGGAGCAATACATCGCTGGAGTCTACAATGTGGAGGAAGACTTCCTCAGTTCACACACTCTCAATTCTGAAGAGTATCAAATCACCTGGGCCGGATGGTATACATCCAAGGGTGTTGAAAGAACTGAAATACGAGATTGCAGACCTGCTATTAGTAATCTGTGAACTATCATTAAAATCATCTCTAATACCTGAAGATTGGAGGATCGCCAATGTAACACCAATTTTTAAAAAGGGATCCAGGGGTGATCCGGGAAACCACAGACCGGTGAGCCTGACGTCAGTACCGGGAAAAATGGTAGAAACCATCATAAAGAATAAAATTACTCAGCATGTAGATAGTCATGACCTAATGGGAGACAGCCAACATGGCTTTAGACAAGGAAGATCTTGTCTTACTAATCTGTTATGTTTCTTTGAAGGAGTGAATAATCAGGTGGACAAAAGGTGAGTCGGTTGATATTGTGTATCTGGACTTTCAGAAAGCCTTTGACAAGGTCCCTCATCAGAGACGTTTGGCAAAACTAAAGAGTCATGGGATAGGAGGCAGTGTACTATTGTGGATCAGGAACTGGTTAAAAGATAGAAAGCAGAGGGTAGGGCTAAATGGCCAATTTTCCCAATGGAGAAAGGTGAATAGTGGTGTACCCCATGGATCTGTGCTGGGTCCGCTGCTTTTTGACATATTCATAAATGACCTGGAAAGTGGAATAACGAGTGAGGTTATCAAATTTGCAGATGACACAAAACTATTTAAAGTTGTTAAAACCCAAGAGGATTGTCGAAAATTGCAAGAGGATCTTGATAAATTGGAAGACTGGGCATCAAAATGGCAGATGAAATTTAATGTGGACAAGTGCAAGGTTATGCACCTAGGGAAGAACAACCCAAACTATGGTTACACGATGCAAGGTTCCACATTAGGAACCACCACCCAGGAAAAAGATTTAGGCGTCATTGTGGATACCATGTTAAAACCCTCGGCCCAGTGTGCAGCGGCGGCCAAGAGAGCAAATAGAATGCTAGGTATGATAAGGAAAGGAATGGAAAATAAAACAAAAGATATTATAATGCCTCTATATCGTTCCATGGTGAGACCGCACCTTGAATATTGTGTGCAATTCTGGTCGCCGTATCTTAAAAAGGATATAGCGATTTTAGAAAAGGTTCAGAGAAGAGCCACCAAAATGGTAAAGGGGATGGAAGGATACTCCTATGAAGAAAGGCTAAAAAGGTTGGGGCTCTTTAACCTGGAAAAGAGACGGCTGAGGGGAGACATGATAGAAGTCTATAAATTAATGAACGGAGTGGAACAGGTAAACGTAGATCGATTGTTTACCTTATCAGAATATAGAAAGACTAGGGGACATGCAATGAAGCTACAGGGTAAACTATTTAAGACTAATAAAAGAAAATATTTTTTCACTCAACGTGTAATCAAACTCTGGAATTTGTTACCGGAGGATGTAGTAAAGGCTGTTAGTGTAGCTGGGTTTAAAAAAGGTTTGGACAAGTTCCTGGAGGAAAGGTCCATAAACCATTATTAAGAAGGGACCCAGGATATCAATGCTTGATCCAATACAAGCATTGTGGAACCTGTGTCCCTTGGGGAAACTGCTAGGTACGTATGACCTAGATTGGCCACTGTTGGAAACAGAATACTGGCTTGATGGACCTTGGTCTGACCCATTATGGCATATCTTATGTTCTTATGTTCTTATGAGTCAGTAGATTCTGTTACACTGGGGTTGTCCTAAGATGGATGTCATGATGACTCAATCCAATTCCAGAGCCAAATGTTTCTTCAGTTGCTGCAGAGAAACAGGCTCCGAGGGCATTGATGCCCTAGTTCAGCCCTGGCCGAAGTGCAGTCTGCTGAAAGTGTTTCCTGCATGGCTGCTAATGTGTCATGCGCTTTGACGCATAGAGTGGCATCCTAGCTGGGTGATCCTGGTGGCACTAGATTGACCACAAAGGCCATAGTTTGGAGACCTTATGAGACCTCTGCAGGGTCCTTTTCTGTGACTGTCCCCAGTCCGGGGGGCTATTACGTCAAGGGTTGGTTCTTCTGGATGACCTGACTTGCTTTTTGCTTATGGTTTGCTCTTTAGAGGCACTGCTTAGCGCTTAAGAGCTACTATCTTGCTGTGGCTTCCATGCTCCTCAAGGCTAGCAGAGGATCTACCAGCCTGGCCTATGTATGCGTCTGATGTCTTTTTGAGAATTGGTGCCATTAGCGTCAGACTAGATCTGATACAGCTGACTTATCTTCCTTACTTGCCTTTCTTCAGGAGGGTTTGGACAAAGGACTTTCTCTTAATTCTCTTTCCTGCTTCAGGGGAGCCAGTGGCAGGCCAGTCCATTGCCTTGCAGCCTAATGTTTCCCATTATCTCCATGGGGTATGACACCTGTGTCCTCCCGTATGTTCAATTGTTCCTCCATGGGATCTCTGCCTTTTGCTCCTGGCCTTGATGTTGGAGGCCTTCAAGCCTTTGAAGCAGGGTATGCTTAAAGATCTGACCCTTAAGACTGTCGTTCTGGTCACAGTATGCTCAATGAGACGCAGCTCTGAGCTGCAAGCCTTTTCATGAAGGGGTCCTTATTTATCATTCTCTGAGGAGGCCATGTGCCTTCGGCCAGTTCCTTCCTTCTTGCCCAAGGTGGTTTCTGCCTTCTATGTGAATCAGGTAGTCTGTTTGTTCTCCTTTTCTAAGGAGCAGTGCCAAGGAAAGGACAAGGATCTTCAGCTGGTAGATGTCCAGAGAGTGCTTCTCCAGTACTTGAAAATTACCAAGTTTTTCCATAAGTCAGACCATCTATTTGTGCTGTTTGCATGATCATGTAAAGGTGATGGGGCCGCCAAGTCTACTTTGGGGTGCTGGATCAAAGGGGCTATTGCCTCCATGGATCCCAGGGTAGCCTAGTGGTTAGAGCACTGGCTTGGGAACCAAGAGATTGGGTTTGATTCCCACTTGCACTCCTTGTGGCCTTGGGCAAGTCACTTAATCCTCCATTGCCTCAAAAGAATCCAAGTTATCTTTGTCTCTGTTTAATGTACATTACCAAGTATAGGTTACAGTGTAAACCATTTTGACTAAAATGATAGTGGTATAAAAAAAACAGTTAAATAAATAAATAAATAAATCTGTTGTTGAATGAGGCCAGTTCCAGAGGGTTTGCGTGCATACTCCACTTGGATGCAAGCATCCTTGGAGGAACGTAGTTCGGTCGCCGCCTCTGACATCTGTGAGGTGGCAAAGTCGGCATCACTTTCTACTGTTATGAAGTACTACTGCTTGGATGTCCATGCTCGGGCGGACATGATCTGTGGCTCAGAGGTCCTAAAAGTTGCCATGTCATTTTCCCGCCCAGTAATAGTTTTGCGTTGGTACTTCCCACTTGTCTGGATTGGTCTAGCAGGATGATATGGAAGGTGACATTTTACTTACCAGATAATGCCCTTTCCTTCAGTCCTGCAAGACCTGTCCAGGACCTGCCATGGATAACTGCTTGGATTGTTGTGCTCTGTGGTTGGCCCTGTGGGCTCATAACCTTCTGACAAACCTTCAGTTGACACTGATCTTGTACAT
The DNA here is from genome assembly GCA_033557465.1 of Ichthyophis bannanicus. Lineage (NCBI taxonomy): Eukaryota > Metazoa > Chordata > Amphibia > Gymnophiona > Ichthyophiidae > Ichthyophis > Ichthyophis bannanicus. Next base: position 654,324,301 of record CM066036.1, on the reverse strand, counting down.
TGTTATGGTTATTGTTCTGTTGAACCTGGCTACCTTCACCGAGTTGTGTGAGTTCTGAGGTTCCTCACCATATGCTTTGATATGAATATTCCTGAAAGCTCCCTCTAGAGGTTCTAGCTGATGTGGCATAATGATGTCATAAAGAAGCCTGTGGAGGTTTCCTCTGTCTCCACATCTGCTAGTAGGGGGACACAATCTCCTTGTCTGGAGTGATCTAGCAGGACTCAAGGAAAGGACATTATCTGGTAAGTAAAATGTCACCTTACAATTCTTCTTTTGAGGCTCCTCAGAGATCTGATTAAGGCCAGTTCACAAGGTCATGATGCCCCCTCATCTCGCACGGCACACTGTGTCTCAGACAGATCAAAGCATATGATCTGCCTGAGATTCAGTATGCCACATGGGGTGGGGTGGGGGTGGGGGAGAGGCAGTATGGCTTGTGCATTGGCCTTAATCGGATCTTTGGGGCATTTTAAAAGTTCTTTCATGTGCCTGTATTCCTGACCTGCCAGAGCTGTGTGATACTGCTCCATGTCAAAGAGTTAGGTGAGTTGCGACCAAGATATTTTTGCCATTGCAAACATGCTTCCAATGATCAAAGCATCTACCAAGCAAAAAGGCCAGATCCCCGTAATCGATAGATGAAGAGTAAGGCTTCTTGCTTGTCGAGCAGCTGTACATTCTTTGGGACACCTTGTCCTCACCAGTCTGACCCAGCTTTCCCTTCTCTTCATGCTGGCTGCGTCAACGACCTAGAAGGATCCCACAGACATCATCACTGGATGCTAAAATTGTTTCTTCCACATCCCCCTCTGGTTCGGAAGCTCAAATGGATTTTCTTTGTAGCTTGATTTTGCTAAGCACTCTAGGAATAGTTCCCAAACATCAATTTCCATTTGTTTACAACATTCAGCCGCAGATCACAGGTTTCTGCTTTTCCTCCAGCACAGTGATTCAAGCTTTTGCTGCAGATCTTTTTCCAGAAGGGGATCTCCAAGTGACAAGCAGATCCCTTCTTATACAAAACAAAATCACTGCTACTTGTTCAATTTTTTTTTTCTGTTCTCTCATCATTTTCTTTTCTTTTAAACATGAAAACCATGGTAGGAACATTAGTGGATTCTTTTTTTCCGGTGCAAGGATATGGGTTGAGGGTTCTAGCAAGCAGCTGAAACTAGACACACAGGTAGTGGGTGCAACTCTGGGACTGCCATTCCCCTGCACAGCTCACACATCATGGTTCCAGTCCCCTCTCCCCTTTCCACCCCTACCCTGGTGTGACTTCTAGCTGCTAAGATTTTAAGATAGGAAATACTCAGGTTCAGGTTTACGCCATCCACACATTTTTTTGCTAAAAACCCTCAGAAGAATCAATACAAAAAGCAGTCTGTAACGATTGCAGTACTGCATAGAGAGGCATTGCTGATTGTATAAATGTGGCCTTAGCTGGTGATTTCTACAGTATGCATAAGATAGGGAAGCTCAATAGGCCTCATTGCCATGCTGCTTGTTACACTGAGGATGAGATTCAAAAAAAGGTGGATCACTTTGAAGCAGAAGGGACTTCTTGCAGGTAGAACAAGTATAAAATGCTAGTCAGATATTTAATGCTATCATTAAAGGAAAATCAATATCCCTTAAAACCACAGAAAGCTGTTGATGGATCACTAGTTGAAACCAAACTTAGAAATCAGAGTGGAGACTAAAATCTTTAGAACCCAAACCAGTGGTACTGTTTTAGTTTGTCACCTTTCTGAAGTGAATATTTCTTCTCTTGATCTGCCAGGTTTTCAGGCGTTTTGGCATTTTTACAAGATTAAAGCCACCATCCAAGTCAACAAAACCAGTCTCCTGAGTTTAGAGTTGTTTTGTACACCGATAGTCCTTCAAAGACCAGAGTTGGCCAGCCCTGTTCTAGGTACAGAATTCTTAAACTGCAAAGAAAAACTTGGGCTTTTATGTTTAATTCCAGTTCCCTGTGCTCACATGTGCACTTGAATTGGACTTCCTTAATAACATGATGTACTGGTAACATCTCTCTATATCCTTAATCTCTAGTTTTACCATCAAGACCTTCCCTGTCACACACACGTATCTAAAATGGAATGACCAATGTAATACATGTGCTCTCACTAGCTAGGAGGGCTGTAGGAAACTATCTTGGATTCATCCTCTATGCCACACATGTCCAACAGGTAGATCGCGGAGGGGTCAGAGGTAGATCGCCAGCCCCACTTGGCTCCATCTCTCCAGTAGCTCGCCCCATTGCTAGGAGAGAGCTCATGCCGGCAGGTCATCTGCAGAGGGCTTGCCGCCGCCGCTGATCCTTTGCCTGTCTTTTTTCCCTGCCTGCAGGAATCTTGCCTGCAGGTGTATTGGGGGCGCTTGTTGTTTTCGTGCCAATAGTTTGTGGGTACCCCAGGGGGCTGCCGCCCGCGCCCCGCGATGAGATGCCACAGGCCCGGCATCATACCTGGTCTCTTGCCTCTCAGAATCACCCATTCCTGCCCCAACACCCCTTAAAAGTGTGTTGTATACCGGGTGATATCCATTCGCCCGGGCTTTACCTGAATACACTTACCATATTAGTTGTGTTGTGTGCTGGTCATTGGTCGCTTTATAGTTCGCTTTCATTAAACGTTTTCGGGCAGACACAACAAAGTGTAAAGAATTTGGTGATTTTGGCAGGCTTTTCCAATTTTGTTCTAACTTGCCTATGCCTTGCCTTCGAATTTGTTCAAACCACTGTGACTTTTGTTTGCCTCTGCAATTTTATTTTGCCTAGCCTTTGCGTTGATTCTACACTGCAATTTTATTTCGCCTTGCCTTTGCGTTGATTCTACACTGTGTGCAGAATTTATTAAATCGTGTGTGGTGGTATTTGTACTTTTTGGCGGTATTTGATTTTATCTGGTTTGCTGGACAGGTGTTTGAGTTTTTTTGATGATTGTTTGGTGGTATTTGATTATTGGTGCCAGTATGATGAATTCTTATTTTTACTTTTAGAACTGCATGTGTGGTTTTGGCATCTCCAGTCCTTGTATTGCACATCATCCAGAGGTCTTCGGTTCCTGTTGATCGTTAACAGTGACAGTTTTGGACCAGATTCAGCCAGTGTTTATACTAACTTAGCAGATTTGACCTTCTTTCATCCAGCCACCCTAGTATTTATTTATTTTATTTATTTAAGCGTACATTTGTAACCCGCTGCTTCCAGTGATCAGCAGCGGCATCTATACATGGGGGGTTTGGCTGTACCGGCCAGAATTAGGATATATACAATGCGATTGGGGGGGGGGGGCGATAGTGCACAACATTCAAGGGGTTTAGAGGATTTACAGTTGATTACATATTGAGGTTACATACAGGGTCCTTAATACATACAGGGTACTTAATACATATTTACAGTTGCTGTCTGTTAGGACCTACAAGGGCCCTTATATACAATTTACACTTTGTTGGGTTTGTTTCAAGTGGTTACGTACAGGGTACTTAATACATATTTACAATTGTTGCCAGTTAGGTCCTAAAAGATTCTTGTACAATTTACACTTTGTTGAGTTTATTTCAAGCGGTTAGCATATTTCATGCGGTTAAGTTGTAATGTACTTGGAAGAGGTGTGTCTTCAGTAATTTTCTAAAGTCTTTCAGGTCACTGATTTCACGTAGGTCACTTGGCAAACGGTTCCAGAGTGTCGGAGCTGCAAGGGAGAAAGCTCGGTTGCTGGTGCAAGCATTAACCTTTGTGAAGTACTTCGGGATACAGAGGGTGTTGAGGTTCAGCGTTCTTCTACTTCTGTTGTTAGGTAGTTTAAATATTAGGCTGTTGAGGTGTGAGGGCGCTACATCATTTATGAGTTTGAAAGTAGTGACTAGGACCTTGTATTGAATGCGAGCTGTGATGGGGAGCCAGTGAAGCTCAATTAGTGTGGGTGTGATGTGGTCGGAGAGTCCTTTCTTCATGATGATTCGGGCTGCTACATTTTGTGCCATTTGTAATATATTTTTAGTTTTCCTTGGCAAGCCTTGCAGTATGGCATTGCAATAGTCCAGATGTGGAATGATGAGGGCTTGCGTGACAGATCTGAAGTCATTAAGCTCGAGGATGTTACGTAGGGGCTGCAGTATTCTTAATTTGTGAAAAATCGCCCGGTTGGTGATTCGAAGGTGCTTGTCCATGTGTAGGTTGCTGTCAAGCATCACTCCCAAATATTTTATCTCTGTTTTGATGATGTAATTATTATTGTTCATGGTGACCGTTGCTGGGGGCTCGAATCCTGGTTTCCTGGAGATACACATAGCTTCTGTTTTCTTGTGATTAATGGACATATTGTTGCGTTGGAGCCAGCCTTGCAGTTCGTGTAGGCATTCTTCTAGCTTGCAGAGGTCTGGGTTGTTTACGTCTAGTTGAGTATATAGCATTAGGTCGTCTGCGTATATATGGTAGTTTATGCCATGGTGCTGGAAGATCTTGCATACTGGTTGAATGTATAGGTTGAATAGGAGGGAGGAGAGTGCGGAGCCCTGTGGAATGCCTTGGGTTTGCGGGAAAGGGGTGGCTTTGACATTGTTGAAACTGACCTGCTGCATTCGGTTTGTAATATAGGAGGAGAACCATTTTAGGGGGGTTCCTGTGATGCCTATGCACTCGAGTCGCTTTAGTAGTGTGAGGTGATGCACAGAGTCGAAAGCTGCTGAAATGTCTATGAATATAAGCATATACATCTTGCTCTTGTTTTCCAGCCCCTTGAGTAGGTTGTCCATTAGGGCTAACATGAGTGTTTCTACTCCGTGATGCTGTCGAAACCCGTATTGATGCACATCAAGGGCGTTTGTCTCATCGATGTGATTTTGCAATTGCTGTTGCACTGCCTTCTCAATGATCTTGGCGAGGAAGGATATGCTTGAGATGGGTCGGTAGGAGGTGGGGTCGTCCTTGTTGAGCGCTTTGTTTTTCAGGATGGGACGTATAAGCGACTTCTTGAGAGGCGATGGCATGATGCCTTGCTGTAGTGAAAGGTTCACTATATGGGAGATGTGTTGCGCTATTTCCTCTTTGGTTGCCTTGATCCAGGAGGGTGGACAGGGGTCAAGAGGGGAGGTAGTGGCTCTTAGGCAGTTGATGATGTCTTTTATCTGCCGGTCGTTCACTCCCAGGAAGGATGTCCATTTTCCACCTTGGTCCGGACTTTCCTGGGTGTAGGTTTTTTGCAAGGAGTAGGTTGTGTTCATTTTTGGACTGGGGAGTGCGGGTGTTGTGGGACTAAGTTTGCTGGCATAGTGATCTGCAAGCTGTTGGGCTGTCATGGAGCCTTTAGGATTGCTGTCCTGCGGAGGCTTGGTGAGTGTTTTGACGAGGGCGAATAGCTCCCTTGGCCTGTTGAGTGCCTTATTGAGTGTGCTTGTGTGGTGAGTTTTCTTTGCTTGGTTGACTTCATTCTTATATGTTGCCAAGAGGTTGAGGTAGATCTTTTTGCATTCATCGGTCTTGTGTTTTCTCCATTTTCGAAGATTAGTGTTTCAAAGAAGAGCAAAACCTACCACTTTCATGATGAATGGGAAATGGACTATTTCTTCATCATGGTGAAAGACAAGTGTTGTTGTCTAATTTGTAACGCCCCAGTATCCTTGCCCAAAAAGGGTAATCTGGAACGTCATTATAAGGCTATGCATAGCAATAAGTTTGATGCTGATTTCCACCCAAAAGTGAAATTCGCAAACTGAAGCTCAAAGAACTTAAATCAAAATTGGCTACTCAGCAACAGTTGATGGCGAAGCCGAGGTCACATTCGGTCAATTGAACCATAGTATCCTTCAAGGTCAGCAACCTGATCGCAAAGAAATGCAAACCTTTCACTGAAGGGGAATTTGTAAAAGATTGTTTTCTTGAAGCAGCTGACAATCTTTTTGAAGGATTTAAAAATAAGAAAGAGATCCTAGCTGCTATTCAAGATGTACAATTGTCAAGAAACACCGTCGTGTGGCGAATAGAAAAGATGTGTGGAGACACAACTGAACAATTGTTGGAGGATGTTTCAAATTGTGTTGCTTTCTCACTCCAACTGGATGAATCTACAGACATAAGAGACATAGCCCAGTTACTAGTCTTTATCCGGATGGTTTTTGAAGACTTCAGTGTTAAAGAAGAACTACTTGGAATGATTTCTTTAAAAGGGAGAACTACCAGTCAGGAAATATTCAGTTCTTTCTATTCTTTTGTGACAAAGTGTAATCTTCCATTGCATAGACTTGTTTCCATCATTACTGATGGAGCAAGAGCAATGACAGGTGAGGTTAATGGTTTCATAGCCCTCTGTAGACAGCATGACGACTTCCCAGATTTCCTTTCTTACCACTGCATCATTCACCAGCAAGTTTTGGCAAGCAAGAGACTCAATACAAAGACTGTCATGGACATCACTTTCAAAATTGTAAATTCAGTTCGTGGAAGATCACTTCAAAGACGGCTTTTCAATCTTACTCTTGATGAAGGGGCAGCGGAAATCATTTTGCACACAGATGTAAGGTGGCTAAGTAGACACAAATTTCTGCAAAGATTTTGTGATTTGCTGAATGAAATAAGAAGTTTTTTGAAGGAGAGGGGAGATGACCAAGAAGAGTTGGAAGATGAGGAGTGGTGATGTGATCTGTCATTTCTCGCTGACTTTACAGGCGAACTAAGTGATATGAACCTTTTTTTTTTTTAATTATTTATTTATGAAATTTTCCATATAACCAGAAAAGTATACAATTACAAGCCATAGTAATCTACAGCCCAGGAAAATAACACCAAAAGAAAATAAGTTACAATGCACTAGTCCACATCACGGAGGTACTTTAAAAATATTAACCTTGAACTACAAGGTAAAAACAAATGCATTGGCAAGATGATGAGTACAGTTTCATCCTACAAGAGCAAATTTGAGCTAATGATGACTGACCTTGCAAACAACACTTTTGATCATTTTCCTAATATGCAGGACCATCTGGGACAATATCCAAAATTTGTTTTTCAGAACAAGAAGTTTGTGACAGAAATCTATTCCGTTATCCAGGAATTTGAAAATAGATTCTGTGACTTCCAAAAAATTGGAACAGTTGTGGAGAACTTGTCATACCCATTCAAAGTAGATGTGGATATTAAAGAAACTGCAGCTGCTATCAGTAAAAATTACTCATTGAACAAGCCATCTCTTGTAAACAAAATATTAACCCTTAAAAATGACATTTTTCTCAAGACCCGTGCTGAGCAAGAATTGTTTTGGAAGCTAGTGCCTAGAGACAAATTTCCCAACTTGAGAAGATGCAGTGAAGCTGTACACGCCTCTTTCGATTCAACTTATTTGTGTGAATCTGCGTTTCCCATCTGAAAATGACAGAGTACACAACATTCCAACATGACAGATGAACATCTCCAGGATTCCCTGAGACTGGTCCTCACACAATATTCACCCAACTTCAAAAAGCTGGTGGATGAAATGCAGGCTCAGACGTCTCACTAATGAGCAAGAGCGAGATATTAAAGATTGTGCAAGATCAGCCTGGATCAATATTTGACTTAAATTTAACACAAATTACTCAATAAAAGTTAAAGAAAGTTATTAAGACAGTTAAAGAAAGTTATTATTCAATAAAACTTTAAGAAAAAATGTACTTTCCATTTCCCCTCGCAGTTCTTACTGGATCTTTGTCTCTCTGTTTTGTTTTTGCTTAATTTGCTTAACAGCTGATCACATCCAAATAAATGACAGAAGGTTCGTTAAAAATGGTGTGTGGGGGGGTAATCCTTCAACTTTATTGGGTTAAAATTTAATTTGAAATTAATTTGAAACTTAATTTTCATGGTGGTAGATCACTGGCACTTTTGGCCGGAAAAAGTAGATCACAACCTGTTCGAAGTTGGACATGCCTGCTCTTTGCTATTCTGTTGGCTGCCAGGGATGTATTTATTTGTTTATAAGAACTTCTATACTGTCAACAGGGATTCTGCAGTAGTAGCCACTGATTTTACATTATCCTTGGAATCAGATACATTTAGGGTTGTCCTTTAGCTCCAGATTCCCCTGACACAGTTCATCCGATCCTGTATTTACACCCTTGCATGCAAGGTTTTATCTTGCTTTTCGTAGGAAATTCAGTTTGGAAATCACTACAAGTCCCAGTATGCAGAGAGAAAGCTAGGATGTGACCAACTGTGTCAGGCTACTCTGGAGCCAGGTGGCAACCCAAAGCACATTGTCTGTGCAGCACACCTGACACCTGCCAGCTCTCCGGGGCATGACCATTGAAGTCTTCCTTAAAATATCAGTATCACATCACCATGTCACATTTTATATACTGGTTCTTTAGGTAGAGTTAGGCCCAGACTAACAAATTATGTAATGTTGGGAGATTTAAATGATCACTGAGACTGTCAGGGGATGCCAGCAGTAATGGCTTTTAAGACCTTGTTAGCATTCTTGGATTTTACAATGGTGATTGATTCCTCCATTCATGTAGGAGAGCATATCTTGGATTTACTCATTATTTTGAGATCATTGGTGAGGACGAAGATGATAGATAAATTGATGACTACATGTATTTGGTCAGACCATTGCTTTTCACATTTGAGGAGTGGAAGAGAAGTCTGATGGTTAGAGCAGTGGGCTGAGAGGCTAGGTTCAAATCTCACTTAACGTTCCTTTACCTCAGGTGCAAACTTAGATTCTGGAGACAGAGAAAATACCCACTTTGCCTAAATGTAATTTGCCTTGATTTTCCAAACAAAGGTGTGCACTAAATACAGTTCCTTGTTCAGAAATGTAGAGGAAGAGGTACAAAAGCAAGGCACCACTTGGGTTGAAGACCTACTCACACACAGGAATGTATGATAGCAATGGAAAATGTTGGGGTGGGTTCAGGAAGTGAGGCTTTAGGCACTTTGGTGAAAGTTTGGAACAAGTGATTTAAGTGACGCAGTGGACTTCTCGAGCAGCAAGGGAGGGAGCATGGGTGGCAGGGTGCAATATCTGTGCATGCACAGGCATAGGGAAGCAGAACATGGCTGCGGCAGTGGAAGCTCAAAGTGCCTGTTTTATGGAGAGAAAAGGAACTCTAGGAGCTAAAGGTGTCCAAGAACTGGCTACAAAATGGACTTTAAGTTAAAATTGTGACCCCGTTCTGGTGGGGGGGACAATCTTGCAGTTCAGGCTCCAAGATCTGCTTGGCTTATAACATAAGTGACTTTGAGATGGGGATGCAAAAGTTGGCTCAGGGGCACTCTTTGATCCAGCCTTGCCTGACATTATGAGCGATGGAGACTTGTATTTTTTTCTTTTTCTAATGCCTAAATTCCTCCATCCACCCATGGAACTGCTTTCTTCTTAATTCATGTTCTCTATCAGACAATCAAATAATTTCCAACCTTTGTTTCTGGCTTGATTTTGTAACTCAACATATTTTATTCCATTGTTCTATGTCCTTATTTTCTGTCTCTTAGATGTTTTTCTATCCAGTTTCAGTTCTGTCTCATCCTTCTTTGTCTCTCCTTCAGCAGTAGATGTTTTAATACACATAATGAAGCTACAGTGTGGCACATTTAAGGCTAATTGGAGAAAATATTTTTTTACACAGAGTAATCAAACTCTGGAATTCGTTACTGGAGGATGTAGTAAAAGTTGTTAGTGTAGCTGGGTTCAGAACAGGTTTGAATGAGTTCCTGGAGGAAAAGTCCATGAACCATTATTAAAGAGGACTAGGGAAGTCCTTTGTTACCCCTCGGACAAGCAGCATGGAATGTTTATACCTTTGGAAACCCGACAAGTACTTGAGACCTGGAATGATCACTGTTGGAAACAGGATACTGAGCTTGATGGACCCTTGGTCTGACCCAGTATGGCATTTCTTATGTTCTTATGTTTCAATTTTATTTAATATACCACCTATCAAATATATTATCTAAGTGGTTTATAATTCTAAAATGTTAATATAAAAATCCAAGAGAGCGGTACAGTATAGGGGGTGAAGTACTTCTGTCCAATGAAAGAAGAGCGGGACCTGGGGGTGATTTGTTTCTGATGATCTTAAGGTGACTAAACAGGTAGGAAAAGCAACGGCGAAAGTCGGAAGGATGCTTGGATGCATAGGAAGAGATGGAGTAAACCAGCAGGAAGAAGGAGGCAATAGTTCCCTTGTATAAGTCTTTGGTGAGTCCTAATTTAGAGTATTGTGTGAAATTTTGGAGACCACACCTTCACAAGGATAGAAACAGGTTGGAGTCTGTGCAGAGAATGGCTACCGAAATGGTCAGTGGGTGTCATCATAAGGCATATGGGGACAGACTTAAAGATCTCAGTATGTATACTTTGTAAGAAAGACAGGTGAGATATGATAGAGCTGTTTAAATACCTCCGTGGCATAAATGCACAGGAGGAGAACCTCTTTCAGCTGAAAGAAAGCTCTGCAACGAGGGGACATAGGATGAAGGTAAAAGGGAATAGTCTTAGGAGTAATATGCGGAAATATCTCTTTTTGAAAGGAGTGGTAGATGCATGGAATACTCATCCAGTGGAGATAGTAGAGACAGAGACTGTATCTGAATTCAAGAAAGCATGGGACAAACACAAACGTTCTCTAAAAAAATAAAGGGACTATAGAGCTTAGTAATTGGTAAGGAAGGACAGATTGGATAAGCCGCATGGTCTTTTTCTGCCATCATGTTTCTGTGCTTCTATATAAATATAAAATATTATGAAATCAAAAAGCCATAAAGAATAAAAGAGCAAAAAGACAAGACTGAGACAAGACTGAATATACTTAAACATAAAACAATCAGACAAACTACTCTTCAAGACAATATAAGCATTAGAAAAGAGAGACCACAGAACTATTCTCTGCACAGCTATCGTGTGTCCAGTCCTAAAATCTGATTCCACCATAGCATCTCCAATATCCTGACCAAAATAGGTAATGCCTGGTTAGAGCAGTGGGATACAGCCAGGGAAGCTACGTTTTTAATCCCACTGCAGCGCCTTGTGATCTTGGGCAAGTCACTTTTCCCTCTATTGCCTTAGATTGTAAGCCCTCTGGGTACAGGAAAATATCTACTGTGCCTGAGTGTAACTCGCCTTGAACTTCTGAGAAAAAACGTGAGCTAAATCCAATTCCCATTCAAACCTACTTTAAATTTCTTCCTTCTATTTCTTTCCTTTCTACTACTATGTTATTTTCTTCATATTTTTTCTGCCTGCAATTCTCAGTCTTTTTCTTCTCTCCTATGTTCTCCATTCCTTACCCTCTTTCTCCTCCAGTATTTCCCTGGATTCTTCATCTCCCAATCCAGAGAAGTCATCCTCAACCCCATCTCTGCCTCCCACTTCCTGGGCCCTCTCTGCCGTTCTGTTGTTTTCCTCTGCCCCGAAGGTTTTCGCTTTCTTACTCCCCTCCACCTATTTCTCATTCTGTCTATAGTTTTCGCTCTTTCTTTCTCAGTCCTTTCTTCTTCTCTTCCCTCTTGCTCTCACCTCTTCCTCTCTCGTTTGCTCTACCTATTCTCTCCCCTTGCTAACGTCTTTATATCCCTCCTCTTACTTTGTTCTCTCTCTTTGCTTACCCCTGTTTTCACCCATCCCTCACCTTTGCTTTCTCTTCCTTCTTGCTCTCACCTCTCCTCTAATTGTTCTTTTCCCACTTGCTAACACCGCTCTTTGCTTCTTCCTCTCTCTCTTCCCTATTTATTATCCACTCATTCCTCATCTTACTCTTGCTGCTCCCCCTCATTTCTCAAAGCCATCATTTTGGCTAAACTGATTCTGCTCCCCAGAACGTAGTCTGAGGTGGGAGCTGACACCAGGCTGTGAGAGAGAGATTTCCCTGGCTCCTGTCTCTGCAGTGGGCTTGGTGGCGACTCTCTTGAAAATACACAACCAATACTGGAGTAAAGAGGAAGCCACGCCCAGAAAGGAGCAACATGACACCTTTGCCTGAAGACCCAAAGATCTTGGATTCTCTCCTGAAAATATTTCTTGAGTATGGTCAAAGGTACACACAGAACCCGAAAATTACAGGAAATATAATTTTGATGTTTTTCTACAACAAAAATATATACTGTTGAACAGTCCACACCTATGAGGAAGCATTATAGGGTTGACAGCTGGATTTGGAAAGTGTTTAAAATGTCTGCTATTTGAGTCTTCTGTGTTGCAGTGATGTTGGCATAGAAGGTTGATGCTCTTTTGGGTCATTCCTTCTGCTGCTTCCAGTCATTTGTATGCTTTGAAATGCATTTCTCGGCAAAGTCTGTTCTTTCTCAACCACTGGTGCTTGTAAACTGTACCCTGTCATTCATGATATTTCATTTTGAATTGGCTTAGCAAGAAATAGTTAAAGGGACACTATCAGGCTGGCAAAATGGAAACACTGAGAAGCTCTAAAACAGGAATCATAGTATCTCTTGGTTATTTATTACTATCCATGCTCTGCATTTCTTTTGGTCATTTGCCTGAATATTTGTGTTGTATATTTTTAATAAGAAAATAATATGAGGGTCAATATTCAGCTGGCATAGTGGCCATATTAATTTAAGTGCCAGCACTTAAATTAATATATATTCTCTGGGAACAAGCAGGAAGTTAGCCCTCACATATGGGTGACGTCGGTGCTGATGGAGCCCGCACGGAAGCATCTCCCCAGCTTTCAAAGAAAGCCTTTGGGAGATGCACCACGCATGCATGGTTCACTTCCCACCCAAGGGTGCCTCAGTCTCCTTTTTTCCATGGAGCCCTTTGGAAGCTGTCCAATTTTCCCCGGAAAAAGTCAGATTTTATTTTCAAGTTTTGTCTGGTTTGCGTACCGGTTCCTTCCTGCCCCCGAGTCAGCTCGCTTCGGCATTGCTCCTAGGGTTTGTCCATTCATTTTTTTTAGTTTTTCATCGAGGTCTTCCTTGACCAGCATTCACGCCCTTTTTCAGCTGAAGGCCTCTTGACCTCTGCTGGGGAGGCAGGTACCCCCCTTTTCCGATGGTCTCCAGTGGCTTCAAAAAGTGTGACTGGGGTGGCAAAATGATGTCACTCACTGACCCACACGACTGCTGCCTTCGATGCCTTGGTCCGGAGCACGACGACTCCGACTGCAAGCTCTGCAGAACCACGACCTCAGGCCTTAAAGAGCTGCCATCAAGAGCAGTAAAATTTCTTTCAGACGTCCGACTCCACCCCGGAATCTCCGATGACACCATGCTCCAGGGCCTCCTCTGATACCTCGGTGCCCTGTGAAGCCAGAGCAGAGTCCCACAGCCGCAGTTTCTCCGAGCAAAAGTCCCCAGAGGCGGAGCATAAGAAGAAAAAAAATCCTCGAAGACCGCCTCCGAGGACAGATCCAGGAAGAAGGTGAAATCCAACCCCAGGTCCCACAGTCCCAGGCATGAGTCCAAGGAGTCGGGGCAGGAGAGGCCCTCCAAGATGCTCCACAAGGAGTCGTCTGCTCCTGCCGACCAACCTCGGATCTCCAAGGTCATCCTCCCTCGGCGCCGGGCCCGAAGTCCTCAGTGCCTGCGTAGAAGGCTGAAAAGCCAACTGGTATGGAGACTAGAATGGCAGCCCTAGAGAGCAGTATATCTGCCCTAGTGGCCATACAGCAGGCGTTTATGTCTGGCTCGTCTGGTTCATCTGCCCCAACGACAGGACCCTCGACATCAAGGGCTTCCCCAGATGTTGAACCAGTCCTCGAGCACCACTGGCCTTAAGAGAGCCCCCGGTCGAGGTCCCAGTCTCGTTCCTCGGGACACTGGTCCTCCCTGGTGAGCACCCGCGGCTTGGACTGACAGTCTTCTGGAGGTCATGCACTGCAAAAAGCGGTCCTCGTCCAAGGTGATTGTGCTGCATTGGACTCGTACTTGGACTTTTTGAGTCCGAATGGGAGACTGAAAATGAAGCGTCCCCGGACACGAAGCAACACCATGACATGCCCTCAGACCCATTTCTCCCAGCGACTCAATGCCATTCCCCACCTGAGGATGTGGCGTTCCTCGATTTCAGGAGTGATATGGGCAAGGCTCTCACTATCGAGGCCAAATAGGACCCATGAACCGAGGAATTGGAGATACCCCAATACGAGAGACCTCCGAAAGAAATCCTTACGGTCCCAGTGCCCCCGATCCTCGACTGCCTCCTCCTCCAAATGTGGGAAACATTGGCATCAGTGTCAGTCGTTAGCAGGCGCCTCAACACAATGTACCAGATACACCAAAGCCCTGAATTCCAAAAGACACAGCTTCCACACAACTCTTTGGTTGTAGAGCCAGCCATGCTCTGGCTTAAGAGCCAAAAAGCCCATTCGTCAGTACTACCCAGCAGGGAGGCCCAAACCCTTGACGCTCTCAGCTGGAAAGCCTTCCAGAGCTCGATGCTAATGTGTCGAATTCAGTTCTACCAACTCTGTGTCGGCATGTATCTGAAGAAACTGTCGAAGGAGCTTGGGGAATTCTCGGCAGGCCTTGATGGAGAACCCCTGCAGAGGTTAAAGACCCTAACATCGGCAGAATAAGAGTGCTCCAAGTTTCTGTCTCGAGCAGCCTACTATGGCTTTGCGTCATTAGTCAGGGTGGCTGCCACTGGTATCGGGGCAAAACGCCAAGCATGGCTGCTGTCATCCAATCTGGAACAATGGGTACAGGACAAACTAATTGATGTCCCCTGCATTGATGAAAACCTTTTCAGAAAGCCCATGGCAGATAAAGCAGCAGAGATAGAGAGAGAGTATGTGACGAGAACCAGGCACTCAAAGAAGATCTCTGTGCAACCTCAAAAGTAAACCTCTGGGGAAAAAGCCCTTCTTCCCGACGAAGAAATGGGGCTTTAGTAGTACTCCGCACTTCCAGGCCTTCTCGGCCTCTCATCAGGGCCAACAGCAAAAGAGCCAGGGACATTGTCCCAGAAAACAAAAAGCCCCAAAGCCCCAGGCACCGGCTCAGGCCCAGCATGGTGGAAGCTTTTGATTGCCTTTGCGCAACCTCCACTACCCCAGGAAGTCCTCTGCTGCCCACAGAGGGGATGCCTACCCTGATGCTTTTTGAATGCCCTGCAGCACCTGGGATTTGTCATAAACTATCCCAAGTCCCACCTCACTCCGGCACAGCGCCTAGAGTTCATAAAGGCACAGCTGGACACCCTTCAGGCAAAAGTCTTCCTCCCTCAGAAGAGGTCAGAACGCCTCAGGGAATTAACTGCAGAGGTGCAACGGTGCAGGACACTACCCACCCAGCTTCTCCTCTGCCTGCTGGGACACATGGCCTCCACGGTCCTCGTGACACCAAATGCCGCTCTCAGTGGGCCCAAGCCACATGCAGGCTCAAGGAAAGAGTGCAGTTAACCCGCCAGCTAGCAGGGTCCCTCGGATGGTGGCAGAATCCATGTCACCTTCAGGCCGGGATGCCCTTCTGGGCACCCAGCCCCCCAGAAAGTCCTCGCCACGGATGACTCTCCAATGGGCTGGGAAGCGCATTGCGAGAGCCTCCAGACACAAGGCTGCTGGTCCCAGAGGGAATCCGAAATGCATATCAACCTGTTGGAACTCAGGGCAATATTCTTAGCCCTCAGAGCCTTCCGCCACCAACTACAGTACCATGAAGTGTTAATCCAGAGGGGGGGAGAGTCTGTTCAGCACAACACCAAACAGTTCAAAGTTAAGAATAATCTAATGTATAAAAAGAAAGAAATAAGAGAGAATCTTGACTGGAAAATGAAATATTATATACTATAAGGTTTCTATTGTATGATTCCACCCAGACTCTGCTCAAAAGGCACCCCTCTATACACTAACTCGTGGGTCACATAAAAGTACAGCTCTTTTTACCAGCTCTTTTTACTTTTGGGATCCCTCACTTGGTTTGCAGTTTGTCATACTATTAGGGCTTGTGTGCATCAGTGATGCTGAGGGCTAAGCTATCAGTAGCTTAACTAGTGGCAAGGTCTCTCAAGATGGACAGGCCTCAGCTGAGGTGCCAGACCAAGACAAGCCACCCATCTGGGCAACAGCAGAATGGGACAGTGTTGGCAGTGGAGGATAACATTTCTGTGTCAACAGCAACAACACTAGAATTACCTGTGCGGAAGGAAGGCCTGGAAATCTACTTACTTATCTTGCCACGAAAACCCAATAGTCACAACAAAACAAATTGCACTATAGTGCTGGAAGATGAGACCCCCAAGTCAGAAGGCACTCAACTATCTACTGAGGAGGAGTTGAAGACTTTTCAGAGTAAAGCCAGCATTTATGATGTGCTTAGATCAAAGCCCTCATGACGTCCGACTGCTGATGTAGCTGCGCATGAAATGAGATTCAGAAGCTGCAAAGATGACTTACATATTGGGACATAGAACATACGAAGCATGAACCAAGGGAAATTGGAGGTGGTCAATAAGGAAATGAAACGTGTACAACTTGATCTGTTGGGTGTCAGCGAGATGAAATGGAAAGGCATTGGGCACTTTTCATCTGATGATCACATGGTCTACTATGTTGGAAATGAAAAACAAAGAAGAAATGGTGTTGCATTTATAATTAAGAAGAAGCTTGCAAGAACTGTAATGCAATACAATGCAATCAGTGAACGCTTAATTTCTATTCATCTACGAGGAATGCCCATCAACACAACTATAATTCAAGTATATGCCCCAAAAACAGCTGCAGAAGAGGATAACGTTGAGGCTGAAATGAACAGAACATGCAAACAGGATATCCTGATAGTCATGGGTGACTGGAATTCAAAAGTTGGCAACAAAAAAGAAGGCAAAGTAGTTGGAAAATATAGATTTGGTAGCAGAAATGAGGCTGGAGAAAAACTGATAGAATGCTGCAAGACCAACAGTCTATTAAACTCAAACATCTTCTTCCAGTAACACAAGCGGCATCTGTACAAATGGGCTTCACCCAATGGATTATACAAAAATCAAATTGACTAAATCTGTGGAAGTCAACGATGGAAAAGTTCTATAACATCAACAAAGACAAAACCTGGAGCTGACTGTGGTACAGATCACCAACTACTAGTATGCAAACTCAAGCTAAAGTTGAAAAAGAGCAAGCTACTCATGAATGTAAGAAACTATGACCTTGAGAATATACCACCAGAATTTAAAGACTGCCTGCAAAATGGATTTGCTGCTTTAGATACAAATGTGTTTATTTTATTTAAAATCTTTTCTATACCGTGCTCTTTAGAATCAGTGCGGTTTACAGGTAACAATAACTTGTACAGTACAGGGGGATATGCACTGTACTTAAAATGAACAGGTGTTGTAACTTGGGATTAACGAGGGTAACTATATACAGGCTCAGCAATCAGGTCGCCTATGTATGATGTTGACTGGAGCTGCTTGGCAACTATTTACAACATTAGATGACTATCTACACATTCTATTTACAGGTTGGGCAGGTAGGTTTAAAGGGTGAAGCTGCGTCAATGTGACATGGGTGTGCTGGGGGTGTTGTCCTGGTGGTTGGGTATGACTGGTTGTGATTTATCACTAGTGTGGGAGTAGTGCAGGAGAAAGAGATGGTGCTTTAGGGCCTTCCTAAATTGGGCGAAGTTGGTAATGGACCGGATGGTGGTTGGGAGGGCGTTCCAGCATGTGGTTGCATGGAACACAAAAGCTCTGTCCCTTGTTGCTTGAGAGCATTTCATTATTGCGTTGGGGATTACCAGTGTGTTGGCAGCGAATGACCTGGATCTGTTGGGGGGAGTGAGGTGGACGAGGTCCTTGAGGGAGGTGGAAGAGCAATTGTTTATTGCCTTGAAGGTCAGCAATAGTACTTTGAAAGAGAGTCTGCAGTGGATCGGCAGCCAGTGGAAGTGTTTCAAGATTGGGGTTATGTGATCTCTTCTATAGGCTCCATGTAGGATTCTGGCGGCAGCGTTCATTGCAAGCTGGAGTGGATTTAGCGTGTTCTTTGGGAGTCCTTGTAGAATTGAGTTGGCGTAATCGAAGTGGGGAGTTACAAGTGCTTGATAAATCGCCCGAAAGTCATCTTGCTCCAGCAGGGGTCGTAGATGTCGGATTGTCCATATCTTGTGATAGACTGCCTTGATGGTGTTGTTTATATGGGCTTTCATGTCTAGCTGTTGGTCTATTGTGACCCCTAGATAGCGGACAGTGGGCCTGCTAGGAAGCTCGGCATCTCTTACTTTTAATGAGGCGGAAGGGGTAAATGCTTGATTCCTGGTAATGAATAGGGCATCAGTTTTGTTGAAGTTTATTCTGAGGTTTTGGGTGTGGAGCCAGTCAGTGACAGCGTCAAAGCAGCTAATTAATGTTGAAAAGTCCAGCTGGTCGGTTGTGAACGGCATGTAGAGCAGTACATCGTCGGCGTAGACCAGGCAGGCAACGTTGAAGGAGAAGATGAGTGAACATATGGGCTGCATGTATATATTGAAGAGGAGGGCCGAGAGTGATGATCCCTGTGGCACACCTTGCTTTTGTTGGAAAGGTGCGGATGTCATGGGGCCGGTTCGTACCTGTTGCCATCTATCTGTCAGGTATGACCTGCGCCAACTTAGAGCTGCATCGTCGATTCCCTTCTCCTTGAGGCATGTGAGGAGCAGTTCGTGGTTGATGGAGTTGAATGCTGCGGCAATATCCATGAAGATTAGGGAAAATCATTTTCCGATGTTGTCAATTCTCTTGATTATGGTGCTGAGTAGGGTAGTTAGGACAATCTCAACGCCATGTGATTCCCTGAATCCATGCTGGCATGGGTCGAGTGGAGCGATGGTCTCGATGTGGTTTTAGATTTGGCGTTGGATGACTTTTTCGATTATTTTGGCCAGTAGTGGGATGCTTGAGATTGGTCTGTATGATTCCACCTTCTGGGGGTCAAGCTTGTGGCTTTTTAGAAGTAGCCTGATGGATGTTTGCTTCAGACTTTGTGGGAATGTCCCTGTTGAGAAGGATTGGTCCATGAGTTTGGACAGGAATGGGCTGAATTCCATACGCAGTGATTTTATCCAGAGTGCTAGGCAGGGGTCGTTTGGAGCTGTGGTGGTGTTGATGGAAGTGATCCTGTCCTCTATGCCTTTCTGTGATGGGGCTGAGGAGGAGGTCAGTGGTGTTGGATGGTGTGCTTCATGCCGAGGCGTGGGGATCATGGTAATATTGGTCTGGCTTGTTTTAGACTGTAGGTAGTCCACGAATTCCTGTGGTTGTAGCATGCTTGGTTGGGTGGGGGAAGATTCTTTTGTTAGGGTCTTCAGAAGACTTATGGTATGGCATCAAGAAAGTAGTGTTGGAAGAAAATAAGAAGCTAGATAGCTAGAGATTTGGTCACACTGTTATCTGCATTAACCTAATACATAACACACAACATTGAACCTCAACCACACAACACTGAACCTCAACCACAGGACAATTACATCTAAAATGTCTTGCTCAAATACCTTCTGGCTAAAACTAATTTGCAGCTGTTTAACAACTATGACACTAATCACACTGACCAACAGTCTAAACAACAAAATCTACAAACCAATCCCAATAATACAAAGAATCATCCGCCCAGATCCCCCTTCATCTCAAATACATATTGGCATCAATACAAAAATAAATCATCACAGGCTAATACATATAAAACCTACTACACTCGCCCATCCACACACTCAACCGACAACCATTCAAACTTTGTCCTGTATATTAATAAATGCAAGATCTATGAAAAATAAACTACCTATTTTCATTGACTTACTAAAAGATCAAAAGCCAGACATCCTATGTGTTACTGAAACTTGGCTAACCGACTCTGATGTTGTTTACCTAAACCAACTCAACACGAACAACTATGACATATCCCATACACACAGAAACTCTAAAAAAGGAGGTGGTGTCCTTATAATGACAAAAAAGAACTAAAGGCTAAACCACATCCATCTGATCTCCCAAATAACATTGACACCCTCATCTTAAAAATAGCTCATTTCAAAATTTGCTTATTATACAGACCACCGGATCAAAAATCTGAAAACTTAGACGCCCTAATAGAACTCCTCAGCTCATCCACAGTCTCAAAAACTCTAATATCACTAGGAGATTTTAACCTCCCATCCCTGCCCCCCTCACACTCAGCTCTTTTCCTGGAATCATTAGCAGATATGGGTTTCCTCCAAATAATTAATACAAAGACACATAAGAAAGGTGGAACCCTTGACCTAGTCTTTCTACCAGAAGCTTTCCAAAAACATTTTAACCAGTCATCGCTTGAGTGTATACCCATTCCTTGGTCAGACCACCACCTGATCAAATTCACCTTAGCCTACACTGGAAGAAACAACAAAAATAACCTACTAATTACCCCTCCACCTAGATTCACAAAATTTAACGCAAATGAATTCATTGATCTAACTATTCCCTATCTCACCCTTGCACCAACTGACCTAGATGAAGCAGTCGCAACTTGGCACAATACAATTAACAATGCAGCGGCATATAAACAATTCATCAAGAAGAAAAGCTACTCTAGAATAGGAGATGCCCCCTGGTTCAACAGCACCTTAAGACGAATGAAGAGAGAATTGAGAAATATTGAATCTAAATGGCGCAAATCCAAATCCATCTCTTCTTATGACGCTTATCACAGCCACCTTAAAAAGTACAAAGAAGCTTCAGACGGCGCAAAGAAAAACTACCACACAACTATACTAACCAAATCCATTAATAGACCAAGAGAACTTTTCAGTATCGTCCAAAACTTAACTAATAACTCATATGGGACCAGCAACGATACTATTGATATCTCTGCCCAGACTCTAGCAAACCACTATATAAATAAATCAAAAACATTTGCATTCACACCAAATCCTCTTTCACTTTCCCACCAACATCATTTAGAAAAATGGTCTGACTTCCACTCTATAACCAAAGACACTCTTAAGATGACTATTTCAAACCTGAACACTACGACCTCTCAACTTGATCCATGTCCGGTAAACTGGATCAAGCATACCCTCTCTACACTATCCCCCTTTATCCTTCCTATAGTCAATCTGTCGCTGCGCCAAGGATACTTACCACCTTCCCTCAAACATGCACAAATCCGACCGATAATCAAAAATAACACCCTCGACAAAACATCACCCAATTCCTACAGACCTATCTCTAGCATTCCATTTATGGCTAAACTGATTGAAAAGGTCGTTCAAATTCAAACACAAGATCACATAGAAACCTCAGCCCCCCTTGATGACCAACAATATGGCTTTCGCCCCTATCATGGTGTAGACACTCTATTAACAGTACTCCTCGATACCTTAACACGAGGTATTGATAACCCTAAACAAGCTTTCATTCTCCTCTTTCTAGACATCTCTGCAGCGTTTGACAGTGTACACCATGCTGTAATGCTTAACAGACTAAAACAAATAGGAATACACTCAACTGTATATAATTGGTTCACCTCATATCTAACTGATCGAACCCAAACTGTCCGAACTAACACAGAAACATCTAAAACATATAAACAGGAAATTGGTCTCCCACAAGGCTCCGCCCTCTCTGCCCTCCTATTTAATTTATATTCAACCAGTCTGCAACATTTTCAAGAAATTTAAAGTCCACTATCACATATATGCAGACGATATGATGATGTACATACCATTTACAATCCCAACACTCCCATTACAACTGTTAACAGAATGCTTCTCTGAATTAACAATCTGGCTAAAAGACCACAATCTCCATATCAATCATTCTAAAACAGATATATTAATAGTAACTAAAAATCAATCCTACATACCTCCAACACACATCACTCTCCAAAATCACAACATTACTATAAAAAATGAAGTAAAATACCTAGGTGTCACCCTTGACTCACACCTTAGTATGGACACACATATTAGAAACATCACTAAGAAAATCTACTTTAAACTTAAAATTTTAAAACAATTACGTCCTCTTGTACTCCTACATGATTTTCTGAGCATTATCCAGGCTATCATCACACCACACTTTGATTTCGCAAATCTCACCCTACTAGGAACAACAAAACAAAACATTAAAAGACTCCAACTTGCCCAAAATGCAGCAGCAAGAATTGTAATGAAGGTTCCACCATTTGAACACATTACCCCTATACTAGCAAACCTTCACTGGCTCCCAATTCAATCCAGAATAAATCATAAATTGATTATCACTACATTTAAGACATTAAATACAATGGCCCCAGTCTCTTTAACAAAACTTATCATTAAAGACACATCCCAAACTGCGCTACGGAAAGGCCACACGAATAAAATTAGGATCCCGAAAGATTTCACAACTACTAAAAAAACAACTAATAAAAAAGCGTTTTCTCATGCAGCTCCCACCCTATGGAACTCCCTCCCTGAAGAAATAAGAGCACTAAATGATGCAAAGGAACTCCGCAAGAAATTAAAAACATATTTATTCATCTCCCATTTCGGCAAACTAGAAAATACCTTACCACTAACAGGAAATGGTTAATAGCGACCTCAGGGTACACCAACTCCAATTACTCTATCTAACTACAATTAAAGTCGATTAAATAACTATTTGTAAATCCTGTAAATATATATGTAAATAGTTCAAAATATGTAAATAGTTAAATTGTTATTTAACAAATTTACCATATTTAGTCCAATCATGTTTAATGTATTTAGCAAAATTGTACCTAGTTAATTAATGTTTCATGTATTTAGCAAAATTGTACCTAGTTAATTAATGTTTCATGTAAAACAGACCTGTTAATCTGTTCATTCCTTGTTCACTGTAAACCGCACCTGATCTGTGGAAGGTAGCGGTATATAAGCAACTGTTAAATAAAATAAAATAAATAAATAAGTCTCTACAAAAGGTGAAAAAGCAAAAATGATCAAATTGGATGACTGAAGAAACTCTGAAAATTGCCCAGAAATGCAGAGAAGCTAAAGCCAGAGGAAAAAGAGAGGCAATCGCAGAACTCAACAGAGATTTCCAATGTGCAGCAAGACAAGACAAGGAGAAGTGCTTCAATGACGCATGCAAGAAAATAGAAACAGAAACTATTAGAGGAAGAATAAGATTGGCTTTCCTAAAGCTATGAGAATTAAAGAAAAAATTCCAGCCTTGACTTGGAATGTTACAAGATGCTCAAGGATCCATGTTGAATGATGCTGAGAAGATCAAGAAAAAGTTGAAAGATTATTCATAGTCATTATACAATAATGATCAAATAGATCAACAACTGTTTTAACCTGTATCTTATTTATTTATTTACATTCTCTTATATACCACGCTATTCTGCATCAGTGTGGTTTACATTGAACAAACTGAAATTACATTGAACAGGGCATTATAACTTGGAGATAACTATTTTACAGGGAACATGGGCTATGGAGGGTTAAGTGGCTTGCCCAAGACCACAAGGAGCACCTGTGGGACTAGAAACCCCAGTCCTTCCTGCCTAAGGTTGCTGTCCTCTAGTGGGATATGAACCCCCGACCTTCCGGCCTAAAGTACCTTGCCCCAGCCACTAGGCCACTCCTCCACTCCACTCCATCTTATGATCAGAAACCATTGGTGATAAAAGAAGAAGTCGAAGCAGCATTTAAAGTCTTATAAAAGAACAAAGCACCGGGCATTGATGGCATTCCCATTGAAGTATTTCAGCAATCTGATGCAGATGTTACCATACTTACAAGGCTCTGCCAGGAAATTTAGAAGACAACATCATGGCCAGCTGAGTAGAAATGTTTTGTGTTTATTCCAATACTAAAAAAAGGTGATCCAACTGACTCTGTAAATTATCACACAATCTCTCTGATCCTACTTGCCAGCAAGATTCTACTTGAGATTTCTCCAGGACCAAGCAGGAAGTCAGTCCTCACATATGGGTGAAGTTGGCGCCGACGGAGCCCCCATACGGAGCATTTTCCCAGCTTTCAAGGAAAGCCTTTGGGAATGCAGCGTGCATGCGCGGTCCCCTTCCCGCCCAAGGGTGCCATCTTGCTCAGTCTTTCTTTTTCCGCAGAGCACAACGGACGTGAGTTCGTGTCACCCGGGAAAAGTAGATTTTTTTCTGCAATTTTCGCTGTGTCTTATCCGATTCAACGCCGGTTCCCCTTCCCGCCTGGGCTCGGTACACCGGTATCGAGTCCGGAGTTTTGATTTTTGGTTTTTGTCCCTCGTGACTAGCGTTCACGCTCTTTTTGTGTTTTCACTGGCAGCCCGGTCTTTTGACCTTGCAGGGGCCCTTTTTCCCCCGATGGCTGCCAGCGGATTCAAAAAGTGTGATTGGTGCAAGAAACTTATGTCTCTCACCGACACACATGACTGCTGCCTCCGTTGCCTCAGGCCCGACCATGACCCGCTGGCCTGTGGCCCATGCGGCAAGATGTCGTTGAAGGCGCTTCAGAGCCATCAGCAACAACGTGAGCGAATTTTCTCTGAATCCGTGTCCGGCCAGGCCCGGACTTCGTCAGAGGCCTCGACATCTCGGGAGTCTGACCCCGAGCGCCGTCGAGGTTCCTCTGAGAGGGAGTCTCCCACCCGGGAGCACAGAAGGAAGAAGAAGCTCGTGAGGGCGGCATCGGTGGAGGCTCCTGGTTCCTCGAGGGCCAGGTCGCTTAGCCCTGACCGCCGCCCCGGGCTCTCGGAGTCGGAGAGGCCATCCAAGTTACCTTGTG
Source organism: Ichthyophis bannanicus (assembly GCA_033557465.1). Classification (NCBI taxonomy): domain Eukaryota; kingdom Metazoa; phylum Chordata; class Amphibia; order Gymnophiona; family Ichthyophiidae; genus Ichthyophis; species Ichthyophis bannanicus. The sequence continues at coordinate 654,299,658 of CM066036.1, read as the reverse complement.
TGGAGCCGGAGTCCCCGAGTAACGTAAGTGCAGTTGTCTTCGTGGACTCTCCTCCGGGGGAGCCGACGTCGGGCCCGACACTGTCGGGGCCCAAGTCAGGGGCTGCTGAGTCTCCTGAGCTTGGACTCAGGTTGACGGCCTTGGAGTGCAGCTTAGCTGCCTTCATGGAACAGCAGCGGGTGCTGATCGGCAGTCTGTCCAGTGCATCTGTCCCAACCACCGGGACCTCAACGTCTAAGTCGACCCTGGAGACCGAGCCAATCCTCGAGTCAATGAAGTCTCAAGTCGATCCTCGGTCAGGGTCTCCCGTGACCTCCCGTCCGGGGCCGAGGTCGTCGACGCCGATACCCTCGGCGTCGGGGCGGGTGGCACCAAGGCCCACACGGCCGGAGTAGCCCGATTCCTCCTCGGAGGAGTCTGCGTGCGAGACGGAGGACAAGGAGTCCCCGGACACCTTCCGGACCCGGTGCATCCCTTCGGACTCACCGGAGTCCGAGCCTTGGATACGGTGTCCCCCGGAGGATACCCGGTTCTCGGACTTTGTGAGGGACATGGCCAAAGCCTTGGCCTTCCCTGCGGATGCCGAGGAGGAGCCTCGAGCCGAGGAGCTAGATGCCCTCCAGTATGACTTTCCTCCGAAGGAAGCCTTTACTGTACCGGTTCCTCCGATGCTGGAACGGCTGCTCTTCCGCATGTTGGAAGCACCGGCCTCGATGCCGGTTCTTAGCAAACGGGTCGATTCCATTTATCAAGTCCGTAAGAGCCCTGGGTTCCAAAATGCATAGCTACCGCACAACTCCATGGTTGTGGAATCAGACATGCACCGTCTGAAGAGTCAGAAGATGCACTCCTCGGTGCCCCCCCGTCCGGTTGGCCCGGAACCTGGATGCCCTCAGTAGAAAGTGCTTCCAGGGCTCTATGCTTTCTTGCCGTGTCCAGACCTACCAGCTGTACATGGACATGTACCTACGAGACCTGGCAAAGGAGATTGCCGGGTTCTCAGCTGGCCTCTCCGAGGAACCTTTGCAGAGGTTCAAGGCTTTGTCAGCAGGGATTCGAGAGTGCTCGAAGTTTATCTCTTGAGCAGCCTATGATGGCTTCGAGGCTTTGGCCCGGGTAGCCGCGGCCGGCATCGGTGCACGCTGTCAGGCCTGGCTAAAGTCATCAGACATGGAGTCATGGGTGCAGGACAAATTGGTCGATGTCCCTTGCCGAGGTGAAAACCTTTTCGGTAAGCCCATGACTGAAAAGGCTGCGGAAATCGAGACCGAGACTCTCACCAGGACAAGGCTGTCCAGGAAGACTTCTTCCCCTTCTCAGAAAAAGAAGGGCTCGGGAAAGAAGCCCTTTTTCCCGAGGAAGGGTGCTGCCTACAAATCCTACCCTCAATACCAGGCCTCTCCAGCTCCCCCACAGGGCCAGCAGGCCAAGGGGCAGGGGCATGGGCCCCGTAGGCAGAAGACCCCCAAGCCGCCAGCTCCGGCTCCGGCACAGCAGGGAGCGGGGTTTTGACTCCCACAGCATAGCCTCTTCTCCACAGCTGGCCCCACTCAGCACAGGAGGTCGACTGACCCTGTACGCCTACAGGTGGCCAGCCATCACAGGGGATACCTGGGTACTGAGCATAGTCCAGGAGGACTACATGCTCCACTTCCACCAGATACCCCTCTCCTACTTTCCAGGGGAGCCTTCAAGACTCCCTCTGCACAGAAACCTCCTCCTTCAGGAATTGGCAAGTCTTCTAAAGGAACAGGCGGTGGACCCGGTGCCTCACCACCTGAAAGGGCAAGGCTTCTACTCCAGGTACTTCCTGGTACCAAAAAGGACAGGAGGCCTCCGGCCTATCCTAGACTTGTGAAACTTAAACAAGTTTCTGGAGAGGGAAAAGTTCAAGATGCTTACCCTTGGGATACTGCTGCCCTACCTCCAGCAGGGAGATTGGCTATGCTCCTTAGACCTAAAAGATGCTTATACTCACATCTTCATCCATCCAGACCACAGACAATATCTCAGATTTGTGGTGGGAGGAAACCATTTCCAGTACAGAGTACTTCCCTTTAGCCTAAGTTCCGCCCCCAGGGTCTTCACCAAATGCCTTGCGGTGGTGGCGGCCTATCTCAGGTATCAGGGAATTTTTGTCTTCCCATACCTGGACGACTGGCTCATCATGGGCCAGTCTCTACAGGAGACCAGACAAGTCACTCTTCGCACTGTCTCTCTTCTTCAGCATCTGGGCTTTGTCATAAACTACGCAAAGTCCACTTTGCTCCCCTCTCAGAACCTAGAGTTTATAGAGGCGAGACTAGACACCTTTCAGGCAAGAGCTTACTTGCCCGAGGACAGGGCCCACAGATTGATGGAGTTGGCAAACCAGTTCCACAGCAATTCTCAGGTCTCCGCCAGGTACTACCTGCGACTTCTGGGCCATATTGAATCCACTGTGCATGTGACTCCGAATGCCCGTCTGCACATGCGGGCTGCTTAGTGGTGCCTCAGAGCTCAGTGGGCGCAGGCCACAGGCGACCTCCGGACAGAGTAAAGGTGTCCAAGCCACTTTTTGACTCCTTGCAGTGGTGGCTACATCTCCCAAACCTTCTCAGGGGAGTGCCTTTTCAGGCCCTAGCACACATAAGGGTGCTGACCATCGATGCTTCCTTAAAAGGCTGGGGTGCACATTGTCAGGGCACGTGCACTCAAGGCCTCTTGTCTCCTCGGTAAGCCACACAGCAGATCAATCTTTTGGAGCTGCGAGCAATCCGCTTGGCTCTACAGACTTTTTCTCATGCCCTCTCTCACCAGTCTGTCTTAGTTCAGACAGACAATCAGGTGGCAATGTTCTATGTGAACAAGCAAGGGGGCACAGGGTCCAGACTCCTATGTCAGGAGGCGCAGCCCCTTTGCTCCTTTGCAGTCAAACAAGGCATGTTTCTCAAAGCAGTTTATCTACCTGGTCAGGAGAACTTATTGGCAGACAAACTAAGCAGGATTCTCCAGCCTCACGAATGGCAGTTGAATCCAATGGTGGTCCAGCAGATTTGTCTACAATGGGGACTCCCATCCATCGATCTCTTTGCAAGTCCGCTGAACCGTCAGCTGCCCAGGTTTTGCTCCAGACAGCCGCATCCCCTGAGAATGGCAGCAGATGCTTTTCTGATCTCTTGGTCTACGGGCCTCCTGTATGAGTTTCCTCCCACGCACCTGGTGGCCCGAACTCTGTTCAAGATTCTCCGGGACAAGGCCTCGGTGATTCTGGTAGCCCCCAGATGGCCGAGGCAACCGTGGTTTCCACTTCTGCTGCAGTTGGCGATGGAAACTCCATTCTCTTTGGGGTTGCAACCCAATCTCCTGTCTCAGGATCAGGGTTCCCTTCTGCACCCCAATCTCAGATCCCTCAATCTGTTGGCCTGGCTGCTGAAAGGATAGTGCTAGCTCCCTTACTTCTACCTAGGGAAGTTGAGGAGGTGGTCTTGGCCTCTAGGAGGCAGTCCACCAGAAAGTCCTATGCCCTCAAGTGGCATAGGTTTACAATATGGTGTGCTCAGCGCAATGAAGATCCTTTCTCCTGCCTTGTGCCAGTAGTACTGCAGTATCTACTTCACCTGTCAGACCTAGGCCTTAAGTCCAACTCTGTTCGGGTCCACCTCAGTGCTCTATCAGCACACCACTCACCGGTGGAGGGACAGTCTCTGTCAGTTCATCCCTTGGTGTCCCGCTTCCTCAGAGGTCTCCTTCTTCTCAAGCCTCCAGTTCGTCTACCGGCCACTGAGTGGGATTTTAATGTGGTCTTGCAGCAACTTACTCACCCACCATTTGAGCTGATTGCTACTTGCCACTTACGCTTCCTTTCTTGGAAGGCTCTCTTCCTGGTAGCTCTTACCTCGGACAGACGTGTGAGTGAACTACAAGCTCTGGTTTCTGATAGACCGTACACACGGTTCTATAGGAACAGGGTGGTCCTATGGACCCATCCGAAGTTCCTTCCAAAAGTTGTCTCCTCTTTCCACCTCAACCAGGAGGTGGTTCTTCTGACATTCTTTACCAGGCTGTATACCAGCTGGGCTGAAACAGTCTTGCATACCCTGGACTGTAAGAGGGCGTTGTCCTTTTACATAGAACGTACGCGGGGGCATCGAAGGGCCACTGAGCTCTTCGTCTCCTTTGACCCGAATAAGCTAGGGTTACCTGTCTCCAAGCGTACATTGTCCACTTGGGTAGCAGATTGTATCGCCTGGGCGTATAAGGCAGCTGACCTCCCCTTGCAGGGTCGAGTCACGGCCCACCGTGTCAGGGCGAAAGCCACGTCAGTAGCTCATCTCCGCTCTGTTCCGTTGGCAGACATCTGCCGGGCCGCTACTTGGTCTTCAAGTCAGACTTTTGCAGCCCACTACTGCCTCGAGAGAGAGTCCCGAAGGGACAGTGCTTTCAGACAGGCGGTACTCCGTAATCTCTTTGAGGTTTAGGCAACTCCTACCCTCCGGCCCTTGTGTTGGGCTACCGTACAGGGGCGTTCTCAGAGGATATTCTTATCACGGATGCTGAGGCTCTTTAGAGGGAGTCATTTTTTCAGCTTTGGGTTCCTGGTAGCCTAGAGCTGGGGAGTCCCATATGTGAGGACTGACTTCCTGCTTGGTCCTGGAGAAAGGGTAGTTACTCACCTGTAACAGGTGTTCTCCAGGAGCAGCAGGAATCAGTCCTCACAACCCTCCCTCCTCCCCTGGAGTTGCAGTCATATACTTCATTTATTTTTTTTTGCTGTCTTTTAGCTATGTCATCAGACTGAGCAAGATGGCACCCTTGGGCGGGAAGGGGACCATGCATGCGCGCTGCATTCCCAAAGGCTTTCCTTGAAAGCTGGGGAAATGCTCCGCACGGGGGCTCCGTCGGCGCCGACGTCACTCATATGTGAGGACTGATTCCTGCTGCTCCTGGAGAACACCTGTTACAGGTGAGTAACTACTCTTATTCAGCAGAGACTACAACCATACCTGAAACGAGAACTGCCTGAAGTGTATGCAGGGTTCAGGAAAGGGCGAGGAATGAGAGACGTCATTGAGAATGTGAGATGGATCCTTGAAAAGACAAAAAAAATACCAAAAGGATATGTATGTGTGTTTTATCGATTACAGCAAGACCTTTGACTGAGAAACTCTGGGACACATTAAGAAGCATGGGTATACCAGAATACCTGATAGATCTCTTGCACAACGTTTGCATTGATCAAGAAGCAACAGTTTGAATGAAACAAGGAGAAGCACAATGGTTTAAAATCAGCAAATGTGTATGGGGCGCATTCTTTTTCCTGCTATTGGAGTTCCTGTCTACCTGCTGATTGGTTCCCGGAGTCCTGCTGAGGCAGTCCTGATTGGGGCGGCTTCCTAAGAGGGCTATAACAGCTGAGCCCTTCTCGCGGGGCAGCGGGGCGCATTCTTTTTCCTGCTATTGGAGTTCCTGTCTACCTGCTGATTGGTTCCCGGAGTCCTGCTGAGGCGGTCCTGATTGGGGCGGCTTCCTAAGAGGGCTATAACAGCTGAGCCCTTCTCGCAGGACAGCGGGGCGCATTCTTTTTCCTGCTATTGGAGTTCCTGTCTACCTGCTGATTGGTTCCTGGAGTCCTGTTGAGGCGGTCCTGATTGGGGCGGCTTCCTAAGAGGGCTATAACAGCTGAGCCCTTCTCGCGGGACAGCGGGGCGCATTCTTTTTCCTGCTATTGGAGTTCCTGTCTACCTGCTGATTGGTTCCCGGAGTCCTGTTGAGGCGGTCCTGATTGGGGCGGCTTCCTAAGAGGGCTATAACAGCTGAGCCCTTCTCGCGGGACGCGAAGCGGGCGCGTCCCGTGGGCGTGCCCGAAGGGGCGTGACCAAAGGGGCAAGCCCTGCCCCTTTGGCGCCCCTTCGGCGAAGTTTCAGCGTTCGAGGTTCCCTGTTATAGGGAAGAGGAGGAAGCGCTATCCGCAGCCTGTGCAACCCAAGGTGGGGAAAGTAGTGGGCCCGATGGACGCCCATTCTGTGGGCGAGGTGCCGCCGGCGTCCGCAACTTTTTGTGAGGGCTTGTCAGAAGTATCAACAGTGAGTACTCCTTCCTCCAACAATGATTCCCGCATTTTGGGTTCTACTCCCCCCAGCACAGAGGTTAAGCACTTGTCTGTTAAAGACTCTTCTGCCTCGGGTCTAGTTAAAGTGGCTCAAGATGGGGAACTGCTTCCTGTGTCTTTTCTACGAATGGCGGAGCTTCCCCCTCCCTTACCTTCAGTGATAAGTTTTCCTTCTGATGGTGAGGCGTCGGCCCCACCGGTTGATTTGTCTTTGAAGGACATTTGGCTAGTGACTTCACGTATTGAGTCGGTATTGGGTGCATCCCTGCAGAAAATTTCAGATTTTTCCAAAGCTACTGTACAGAAATTGTCCGATCAGGATAAGCGTTTGATTGCAGTGGATCAACGACTTACTTCATTAGCATCTGACGGTGCAGCTTTGTCAGAATATGATGGCTACTTTTGTGCAGGATTTTAGTGTTTTGCACCGTCAAGATGAGATGTTGGAGAATTCTTTACGATCTAAGAACCTTCGGTTGCTGAATTTTCCACGCACGCACTATTTGTCTCCATTAATATTATTTCAGAAATATCTCAAGGAAAATCACATTTTGGACCAGCACATTTTGAATATAATTAAAGAGATTTAACTGCTTTTTCTCTGAAAGGACAGCTGCGAAACTGGCTGGTACTTGGTAGATCTCTCTCTTTTGCTTTAACAGATACCTAAGCTCCACGAACAGAAAAATGGCTGGGAAAAATCGTATTGCTAAAGCTGTTGCCCCCGTTACAGCTTCTGCCTCGGTCCAGACAGAGGTCCTAATGCCAGTTGAAGGATCGGTTCCATGTGCAGGGTGCCTGCATGCTGAAGCTCTGAGGAAACAAGTGGAGGAACTCAGAGAGGAGGTGGCGAGGCTGAGGAGCATTCAAGACAGTGAGAAGTACATTGATGAGATGCTTCTTGCAGCAACCAGGCTCTCCAGCACAGGAGAAGATGGGTGCCAGCAGAATGTCGATGGTTGGACACAAGTCACCAGGGCCTGCAAAATCACCAATCCAACTTCTCCAGCCCTTGAATTGAAGAACCATTATACAGCCCTGAAAGTGGAGGAGGTGAAAGCATCCCTGGAAAGGAAAGAACCAGAGTTCAAGTACCCCAAAGTTGCGGAATCAGTGACCAGAAGGAAACGAAGGGTAGTGGTGGTTGGAGACTCTCTTCTGAGGGGTGCTGAGGCGTCCATCTGCCAACCAGACTTGATGTCCAGAGAGGTATGCTGTCTGCCTGGTGCCAAAATCCAAGATGTTACGGAGAGTTTGCCGAGACTCATCAAGCCCACTGACTATTACCCAATGTTTCTAATCCATGTTGGAACAAATGATACTGCCAGGTATACCTCGGAACGTATCAAAACTGACTTCATGGCTCTGGGACAGAGGGTGAAGCAGTTAGGTGCACAGGTGGTGTTCTCTTCAATCCTCCCTGTTGAGGGTAAAGGCCAAGGCAGAGAGGCTCGCATCCTGGAGATGAATGCATGGCTGCATGGATGGTGTCATCGAGAGCGTTTTGGTTTCCTAGACCATGGGATGCTGTTTCAAGGGTTGCAGAGCAGAGATGGCATCCATCTGTCCAAGAAAGGTCAACGCATCTTTGGTAGTAGACTGGCTAATCTACTGAAGAGGGCTTTAAACTAGATTCGTTGGGGATGGGTGAAGAAAGCCCCCAGGTAAGTGAAAGCCCCAGGTAGGTGATACATTAAATACCTTTATGGAAATGGGTAACAGGGGTAACATATGGAAAGCAGTGTGTATTAATGCCCGTAGCATGGGAAATAAGATCCCTGAAGTTGAAGCTTTGGTGGGAGTGGCTGACTTGGATTTAGTGGCAGTTACAGAAACATGGTTCACAGAAAACCATGACTGGGATGTAACTATACCTGGCTATACTTTATTCAGAAAGGACAGGGTAGGAAGAAGGGGAGGAGGAGTAGCACTATATGTAAAAACTACTATTAAAGCTTTGGAATTACAGAGCTTAAAAGGGAGAGAGGAGGCATTGTGGGTTAAACTAGAAAGAGGGAAAGAGAAATCTATTTGCATTGGTGTGATATACAGACCTCCCTCACAAGAGGAAGAGGTGGACAGAGAGTTAATTGAAGACATACGCAGCATTGCTAGGAAAGGGGAAGTGCTACTGCTAGGAGATTTCAATATGCCGGATGTTGATTGGCACATTCCTGCTGCAGTATCATCTAGAAGTAAGGAGATCCTGGATTCTCTACAGGGAGAACTATTCAGGCAATTGGTAACAGACCCCACACGTGAAGGGGCCATACTGGACTTGTTGCTTACCAATGGTGAAAGTGTTTCTGATGTTGTAGTGGAAGATCATTTTGCATCCAGTGATCACCAGATGGTGTGTTTCAGTATTAGGACCAGGGCTGTTAGAATCCATTCCAAGGTGAGGATCTTAGACTTTAGGAAGACTAACTTTGCGAAGATGGGCCAATACCTCAGGGAGTCGTTAGTGGGATGGGAACAGCTGGGGGATGTAGAAAAACAGTGGGCAAAACTGAAAGGGGGTATTTTAAAGGCAACCAACCTTTTTGTTAAAATGGTAAATAAAGGCAAAAGGAACAGGAGACCGCTATGGTTTTCGAAGGAAGTAGCTGAAAAAGTGAAAAAAAGAGGGAGACCTTCATGAAATACAAGAGATCACAGAGAGAGGAAGACAGGCATCTGTATTTGGAAAAACTTAGAGAAGCTAGCAAAGTAGTCAAGAAGGCAAAGATTCAAAAGGGGGAGGAAATAGCCAATGCAATAAAATGGGGGGATAAGACATTTTTCAGATATATTAGTGAGAAGAGGAAGGGCAAAAGTGGTATTGTCAGACTCAAGGGTGCAGGGGGGGGAATATGTAGAAGCTGATAAGGATAAAGCGGAATTGCTTAACAAATATTTTTGTTCTGTGTTCACAGATGAAGAACCAGGAGCAGGACCTCAGAAAACACCCACAAATAAGAACAGAAGCGAGGGACATCTTGAACAATTTTCAGAAGACTGTGTTCGTGAGAAACTAGCTAAACTTAAAGTAGACAAAGCGATGGGACCAGATCGGATCCACCCTAGAATACTGAGGGAACTTGGGGGCATTCTAGCAACTCCACTGACTGACCTTTCCAATGCCTCGTTGGAGTCGGAAGTGGTGCCAAAGGACTGGAGAGAGGCTCATGTGGTGCCTTTACACAAAAGCGGAAGTAAGGATGTGGTTGAAAACTACAGGCCGGTTAGTTTAACTTCGGTGGTGAGTAAATTATTGGAAACGCTGCTGAAAGAGAAAATAGTGAGGTTTCTGGAGTCCAGCAGATTACAGGATCCGAGGCAGCATGGATTCACCAGAGGCAGGTCTTGTCAGACAAATCTGATTGATTTCTTTGACTGGGTGAACAGGGAGTTGGACCGAGGGAGAGCTCTAGATGTGGTGTATTTAGATTTCAGTAAAGCCTTTGACACTGTTCCTCACAGGCAACTTATAAACAAACTGAGCACCCTAGGGATGGACCCTAAAGTTACTGCTTGGGTTAGAAATTGGTTGGGTGGGAGGCGACAAAGAGTACAAGTAAATGGAGCTCACTCTGAGGAGAAGGATGTTACCAGTGGTGTGCCCCAGGGATCTGTCCTTGGTCCGATTCTTTTTAACATCTTTGTTAGTGATATAGCGGAAGGGCTGTCGGGTAAGGTTTGCCTCTTTGCAGATGATACCAAAATTTGCAATAGAGTAGACACCCAGGAAGGTGTAGATAACATGAGGAGGGATCTAGCTAAGCTTGAAGAATGGTCTAGAATTTGGCAGCTGGGATTTAATGTTAAAAAATGTAAGGTCATGCATTTGGGCTGCAGCAATCCAAGGGAGCAATACAGTATAGGAGGTGAAGTACTTTTGTCCACTAAAGAAGAGCGGGACCTAGGCGTGGTTGTGTCTGATGATCTTAAAGTAGCTAAACAGGTAGAAAAGGCGACGGCAAAAGCTAGAAGGATGCTTGGGTGCATACGGAGAGGAATGGCTAGCAGAAAAAAGGAGGTGATAATGCCTCTGTATAAGTCTTTGGTGCGACCTCATTTGGAGTATGGTGTGCAATTCTGGAGACCGCACCTTCAAAAGGATGTGAACAGGATGGAGTCGGTGCAGAGGGTTGCTACTAAAATGATTAGTGGGCTTCATTATAAAGCATATGAGGACAGACTTAAGGATCTTAATATGTACACCTTAGAGGAAAGGCGGGATAGAGGTGATATGATTGAGATGTTTAAATACCTCCGTGGCATAAATGTTCAGGGAGAGAGCCTCTTTCAATTGAAAGCAAGTTCTGCTACGAGGGGACATGGGATGAGGGTGAAGGGAGATAGATTCAGGAGTGATATGCGGAAATATTTCTTTACAGAAAGAGTAGTGGATCCATGGAATAGTCTCCCAGTGGAGGTGGTAGAGATGAGGACAGTAACTGAATTCAAAAAAGCATGGAACCAACACAGAGGATCTCTAAAGGTAAAAAGTGGACTGTTGTAGTTGTTGTTATGGAAGGACAGACTAGATAGGCCATGTGGTCTTTTTCTGTCATCATGTTTCTATGTAAAATTTGTTGCTAGCAGATTTTAATTTAATTGTGGTGTCAAAAATTTATTATGTTTTTCCACGTAATTTAGTTCAGCCACTTGGGGAGGAGGGTGAGGGGGCTCCTCCACATGATCAAAGGGCTTCTTCCACCTTTGATATTTCAGCTTTTCTAGAATCTACTTCAGATGATATTTCCTCCAGGGCCACTTTTTTAGTTACTTTACTGTCAGAGATGGATAAGTATAGAATTATGAGAGCTTACTTTAAGAAAAAATCAGAGACATTTTGTGGTCAGATAGTGCAAATGTTTCCCGATGTATCCAGGGCCACGCAAGTTCGACGCAAGGCGTTTTTAGACTTGCGCCCACGGGTGTTGTCCCTTGGAGCTGTTTTTCACCTTAAATTTCCGTGTAAATGTTTGTTACTTTATCAGGGTGAAAGATATGTTTTTCTTGAAACTGCTCAGTTGTCAGATTTCTTAAAAAATAAGGGAGTATAGATAAATTCACTCCAGGAACCGATTGTGGTGTGATATATTTTTATTTCCTTTTTTCTTTCTTCTCTTATTTGATCTTAGTTTTGGATGCACCCCCTTGAAGTGGTTGTTCACTTTATTCCTGTTGTGTATTTCAATTGTTGTTTGAAATTATTGAAGTATTGTCTGTTTCTTGTATTGTATGCATAAAACTTTATAAATTAAAAAAAAAATAAATCAGCAAATGTGTATGACAAGACTGCATACTTTCCCCATACCTGTTTAATTTATATGCAGAACAAATCATCAGAGAAGCAGGATTGTATGACGACAACAGAGGTGTGAAGATTGGTGGATGACTCATCATCAACCTTCGCTATGCTCTTGATACCACATTACTGGCTGAAAGTGAAGACAATCTAAAACATTTGCTTCTCAAGATCAAGGAACATATTTTTATTTATTTATTTATTTATTTTTATTTAACAGTTTTTATATACCGCACTATTCATCATCAGTGCGGTTTACATTAAACAACAACATACCTGTCAATATATAACTGATCTAGGTTTTACAGATAACAGGGAAGGTAAACTGGGTGCAAACTGGGGAATAACTATATACAATTAAATATGTTACATCAAGGTTTGGTATTTGATGAAGTTCGGTATTTTCCCATTTTAAACCTCTGTTCTGGGTTGTTGATGTGTGTAAGAGTTAGTTGAGTGATGCGGAAGACAGTTCTCTGGTGTGTATGGTAGCTTAAAGTGCAAAGTGAATAAATAGTGCTTGAGGGACTTTCTGAATTGGGTGATATCTCTGATTGATCTGATGCTGGGGGGTAGTTTGTTCCAGCACTTGGGGGCATAAGACACAAAAGCTCTGTTAGTGGTTTGTTGTGTCCATTTTGTGGAGATACTAGGAGTGACTAGTGTATTTTCTGCTACTAGTCTTCTGGATCTATCATTCGGTGCGTGAGTGATTAGATTTGAGATTGATGTAGGTGATATTTTATTAATAGCCTTGAATGTGATGAGGAGAGCTTTGTATATTATTCTGCAGTTTATCGGGAGCCAGTGTAGGTCGACCAGTATTGGTGTTATGTGCTCTCTTTTTGAAGCTCCGGATAAGATGCGGGCTGCCGCGTTCATCGCCAGTTGTAGTGGTCTTAGTGTATTCTTGGGTAGGCCGTGCAGGATGATATTCGCATAGTCGAAGTGCGGTGTGACTATTGCTTGGAAAACTGTACGGAAATCTTTGGTCTCCAGCATTGGTTTCAGGTGTCGCAGTGTTTTTAGTTTGTAATATATTGATCTTACTGTGTTCTTTATGTGCTCCTTAAGATTGAGTTTCTGATCGAGTGTCACACCGAGGTACTTTATGGAGGCCTTGATCGGGAGCTCTGCATCTCTCACTATGAGGGTGGTTGGTGGCGAAAATTGTTTGTTTCTTGTGGCTATTAGCACTTCGGTTTTCTTGAAATTTATTCTCATGTTCTGATTGAGAAGCCAGTCGGTTATTGCATTGAAGCAGTTGATTAGTGCGGAGTAGTCAGGATTTGATACATTGATCGGTGTGAAAATTAGCACGTCATCTGCATATAATAGACAAGATATACCGAAGTCTCTGGTGATGTCACAGATTGGCTGCATGTATATATTAAAAAGCAGCGCAGATAGAGATGAGCCTTGGGGTACTCCTTGTTTCTGTTGGAAGGGTTCAGATGTAATGTTGCCTATACGGACCTGTTGCCAACGCTCCTCTAGGTATGATTTGCACCAGTCCCAGGCAAGGTTATGGATGCCCTTTTCGTGAAGTCTAGCTAGCATAATCTTATGGTCAACTGAGTCGAATGCCGCTGATATGTCCAGGAAAATCATTGCAACGGCCATGTGAATGTTGTCAATCCCACAAATGAGTTTGTTGAATAGTGAAGTCATGAGTGTTTCAGTTCCATGAGCTTCTCGGAATCCGTGTTGGCATGGGTCCAACGGGGCTGCTGTGTCTATGTGTTGTTGGATCTGCCTCTGAGTTTCCTTCTCAAGTATCTTGGCTAGATAGGGAATACTGGAAATTGGGCGGTAAGACTCTTCCTTCTTTGGGTCCATCTGGTTATTTTTTAGTAGAGGGCGAATTGATGTTTGTTTAAGGGCCGTAGGGAAAATCCCAGTTAGGTAGGAGATATTTGCGATCTTAACTATGTAAGGGCTAAGCTCAGCACGTAAGGTTTTGATCCAGTGTGCTGGACATGGGTCATTTGGTGCCGTGGTGGTGTTTATAGTCTTATAATGGGCCTGCACCTTAATGTAAAGAAGATGAAGAACTTGACAACTGGCAAAAACAATATGTTCATCGTTGATAGAGAAGAAATTGAAATAGTGGACAACTTTAACCTACTTGCATCCTATCAGTAAAGAAACAAGAAGCAGCCAAGAAATTTGACAATGCATTGCTCTTGGCAGAATGGCAATGAAGGACCTAGACAAAATTCTCAAGAACTGAGTTGTCTCTTTCCATATAAAGATTCAAGTTGTTCAAGCTATGATATTTTCAGTAATGTCATATGGATGCAAAAGTTGGACAGTGAAATAAATAAATAGAAAGAAAATTGGTGCCTTTGAATTATGGTGCTGGTGACGAATACTGTGTATACCATGGACTGCCCGAAGAGCAAACAAGTCAATACTAGAGGAGATCAAGCCTAAGCATTCTTTAGAAGCTCGATGACAAGACTTCGACTTTCATACTTTGGACACATCATGCGAAAAGAGAGATCATTAGAGACAGACATCATGTTTGGCAAGGTAGAAGGTCAACGCAAAAGAGGAAGGCCAGCAATGAGATGGATCAATACAATAATAGCAGCTGTGGGTGCCACTGTCAACAATGAGCCACCTGACTGAAGACCGAACACAGTTTAGGACAACTATTCAGAGGGTTGCCATGAGTCGACATAGATTTGATGGCACTTAACAGCAACAACTTCTTTTGGGATAATTTTGTAAAATCCTTTACCTGCAAAACACTCTTTACACACTTAGCCCTATGGTTTTGGCTGCTGCATAAATATCTCTCAAACTAGAATGAAATCCATCCTTTTTTACTATATTAAATAGACCGGTATCAATTAAATACTGCAAAATCTGTATTTTGTTGCCCTTATCTACGAAAAATATTTCAGCGGTATGGAAAGTGCTGAGTTGATGTTTAGACAGCTTGCCTTTTTCCACAGGCATATTAAAAACAGAGGGGCCGATTTTCAAAAGCCCACATCTGGACACCGAGAGAGATGCTCAGAGGCACTATCTGGATAGTGCCACTGAATATCTCCACAAACCGTCCTGGCACTATCTGAGAGCACCCGTGCAGTTCATGAGCAGAGCAAGGGTGGCGCCAGCCACTATCCACATAATGGCGCTTTTCAGCCACTATCTGGATAAGTTATACGGATAGTTTGGGCTGTCAAAAAGGTTGGCTTAAGTTGCAGTGTTATGTTATGTTATTATGTTTATTAAAATTTTATATACCGCTCTTCACTATTGCAGCAGGGCAGTGGATAACTTTATCTGAAGCTCGCCACTATGGAGTGGAGGAGTAGCCTAATGGCTAGAACCAGGGAAACCAGGTTTCAAATTCCACTGCTGCCCCTTATGATCTTGGGCAAGTCACCTAACCCTCCATTGCCTCAGGTAGAAACTTAGATTGTAAGCCATCTGGGGATAGGAAAAATACCTACTGTACCTGAATGTAACTTGCCTTTACCTTCTGAGAAAAGGCGTGAGCTAAATCCATTGGCCACACAATCTCGATATTCAGCTGCAACTGCTATTTGGATACTTAACACCATGACTGGCTACTATGGTGTTTACATATCAGGAGCTCTGAATTATCAGCCCAAAGAGTATTATTGTAGCATGGAGGAATAGCCTAGTGGTTAGAGCAAGGAACCAGGGAAGCCGGGGTTCAAATCCCACTGATGTTCCTTGTTGTTTTGGACAAGTCACTTAACCTTTCATTGCCTCAGGTACAATTTTAGATTGTAAGCCCTCCAGGGACACGGAAATACTACTGTACCTGAATATAACTCTCCTTGAACTACTACTGGAACAATGTGATCAATACAAAAAAACCTGTCTGTCTTACTATATCCTGCATGGACTAGAAAAGCTAAGAAAACTGGTCACCCCTCAGGAAGGGATTTGCATAGTCCTGAAACCTCATGCATGTCATCTGTGGATAATTCTTATCTCCAGGAACAAGCAGGAATGAGTCTTCACATATGGGTACGTCGGTACCGACGGAGCCTGCACGGGAATGCTCCCCAGCATCCAATCAGAAAGCTTTTGGGAGCATCCCTCGCGCCTGCGCGGTGACTTCCCGCCTTTCCCACTGCCTCTCTTCAGTTTTCGTTTTTCCGCAGAGCCAACAGGACGTCCTCCTGTCACCGCAGAAACTTTTTTCTTTAGAAATCCTTATTTTCTTATTTTCTTGTGGTCGCGGTTGTTTTTCCCGCCGATACCGGTACCGCCGGTGCTTTATTATTTTATTTTCAAACTTAGAGAAATATTTCTCCTCAGTTTTTTGTTTAACTTTTTTGGGCCTACCAGGCCTTTCCAAAATGGAGCCTTCTTCCCCTAAGAAGTGCCTTCACTGTGGAAACTCAGTTTTCTTTTTAGACTCCAATGCTTGGTGTCTATCCTGTCTGAGTCCTGACCATTTTTCCCCTGATACTTCAGGCTATATGGTTGGGAGAAGACCTTCCCTTTTTCGAGTCTCCCTCGATGCCGTTTTTCCTCCTAAGGTGAGGACACCGGTTTATTCTTCTCTCCAGGATCAGGTAACCCACAAACAGTCTGTTAAGACTAGCCATTTCTTGAAGGGTAAGTCTCATGCCCAGCATGATGACGGCTCCGGCCTTATCCTCAAGACCTCATTGGCAATAAAACCTCGGCGGGAGTCTTCGGGCTCCAAAGCATTCACGGGGTTTCAGGTTGTTCCTGGGGCTCACCCCTCACAGAACATACCTGAGCCGTGCCAGGGGGTGGTATCCGCTTCGAGCGGTACCGATAACCCGGCACCGGCATCGGTGTCGAGTGCTGCACTCTTCACCAGGAATCGTCATCTGGTGTCCTTCGGGGCCGATCGATACAACCCAGATTGACTTTCCTATATCCCAGCCATGCTCGGGGTTGGTACCGGCTTCGAGCAGTACCGTTACCCCGGTATCAGCATCGGTATCGAGTGTTCCACTCTTTACCTAGGATCGTCATCTGGAATCCTCTGTACCTTCGGGGCCGATCGATATGACCCAGATTGACTTTCCTATATCTTCACCGTGCTCGGGGTTGGTACCGACTTCGAACGGTACCGATACCCCGACATCAGTGCCGGTGTCGAGTGTTCCTCTCTTCGCCGGGCATCGTCTTCGAACGACCTCGGTACCTTCGGTGCCGTTCGATGAGATTCCAATTGACTTTCAGGTATCGGCATCGCTGATACCACCACCAACGTCGGTACCTTCTAGACATGCATCGATAGACTCGCTTGCTTCGATGCCGAGTCTAGAATCGATATCCAGTCTAGATGACTTGGTACCGATGCGTTTCGGAACCGATCCATATCGTTTCCGGCTACGCAGTACCGAGGATATTCACCAAGGCTCTCTGGTTACCTCGGTACCGCTTCAGCAGCCCTCGATTACTGCTTCGATGACATTATCTCCGATACCGGTACCGGTGTCGGGGTCGATTCCTGCAGTTCCATCGGTGCCATCGATCCTTTCTATGCCTAGTTTGGAATCGATACCAGGCACTGACGATGCAGTACTAACTGCCTCAAATCAGAACTGTCAGTATCACAGTCCATCGAGCAGGATTCTTTTTCTGCACCAGTCCATTATATCTTCTGGTGCTCAAGCTGCTCCTTCAACCTCAGCTTGCCCAGGATTAGTTCCTATTGGAAATCCTTCTTTTCAGAAGTTTCTCCTTGACATGGCAGCTTTTCTTGCCATTCCTATTCCTGGCTTTTCTCTTGACCAAGATCCTGCAGAAAAGGAAAACATAATGCTTCCTTTACATCATTCTTTACAGGATCTTCTTCTGAGAATATGGGAATCACCCTTAAAGGTTTCTTTGCCTTCTACAGCCATTGATGTTCTGTATCAGGTACCTCCCTCTCCAGGGTTCCAGAAAAACCAACTTCCACATCATTCCATTGTAGTGGAATCAGCAATGAGGAAGGTAAGAAGCAAGAAGAAGCATTCTTCTTATCCGCCAGGTCGTGCATCTAAAGCACTTGATGCCTTTGGACGTCAAACCTTCCAAACTTCTATGCTGGCTTCAAGAATTATTTCATATATTTTTTTATATGAGTCTGACACTTCAGGAGGTCACAGAGAAATTATCTCTCTTGTCTCCTTTTCTGTCAGATCCTAAGGCCTCTGACTATTCCTTGCTTCTTAATCATAGCAGGAATATCTCTTGGTTCCTTTCTCGTGCTTCTCTAGACTCTTTTGAGTCTGTCAGCAGATCCTCTGCTATTGCCATTGGAGCACGTCGTACAGCCTGGCTGCAAGCTTCTGACTTGAGCAGATGGGCACAACATACACTGGGTAATTCTCCTTGTACTGGAGAAAATCTCTTCAATAAAGAGGCTTTACGTCAGGTTGCTCATTGCTCCACTTACTTTCCTTGTTCTGGAAACCATCCTAAGCCTTCTTTTTCCCCAGGACGTAGGAAATGTCCTACCAAACCTTCTTTCCCTAAGAAAAGAAAGTTTCACCCTTCTTCTGCCCATCCTCTTGATGTACCCAAGTAAGGGACATCTCATCCTAGTCTAAAGTCTCCAGACTCTAACCAGGCTAATCATAGCCAGCAACCATAGGTTCCTGTATGTTGCAATTCTACAGTTAACTTCTTACCAGAAGTTATTCTTCAAACTCTACACTGTTTTTTTCTTTTCAGTATGCTAAGCTGTTAGGATATTTTTGTCCATGGGTTACAGAGTTCTCCCTTTCTTTTTATCATAAAGGGAGATTACAATTATCCCATGATAGTTTCTGTCCCCACATGGACATTTTTTCCTTCAGCTGACTTACCATATGCTCGAGTTGGTACCATACTGAAACACTTCTCTTCTTTCCAGTGTAGATTTTCTACTATCCTTCAATGCATGCTCTGAACAACTCATCAGACAGGGACGGAAATATCCCCGCTCCCTCTGTCTGTTTTTCTCCCTGTTTTTATACAGGGGAATCCCCTTTTTTTCTTTGTTCAGTTGCTGCGCATACAGAAGTTCCAGTGCTTACTTTAAAGTTTCTTGCAAGCTACTTTCATTATCTTGCATAATACTACTCATTGCAGGTTATTTTCTTCTAGCCATATCCTTACCTAGGATGTGGCAGCACTTCTGACTGCTGTCAGTTCTCTCATAATTTTCCTGCACAATGCTCTCTGCAATCTTCAGAGAAGCTTTCTACTATGGGCCCTTGCTATAGAGCATTCATCTTTGTCTCTGGGGTTTTTTTCCATATAATAGAAAAAGCTTATATAGTCATTCCATGGCTATGTAGGTTCTTTCTACCCTCTTGTCTCCTATTGTGATACAGAAGACAAGCTTTTTCTGCGTGAATGTCCATGGAGTTCCCAATCTGGCAGGAATTTACCCCCGTTTTTCCTTGCAGCTTGGTATTTTTTCTACTCCACTTGGACAACGCATACTCTTTTACTATACATGATACCTCTGAGTCCCTTAACTGGGTTATCCAGGTATCTTAGTCCATGCGTTTCCTTGTCCTTTGGACATGTCAGAGTCCTCCAGTACTCCTGACATGCTCTTAGCAGACTGCTATTATCCTCTGTTTTTCACGCAACCATACTGGTTATCCACTGAAATGCATTCCTGCACCACGGAAATAGATTCTCTATATATCTTCAGGTGGTTTTTACCCCCTTATTATTAGATGAATCTTTTCCCTTCACATTCCCCATGCGAGTGCTTTGTGGGGCTCCGTTGCAGGCATATATCCTCAGACTTATAACCATACATATTTTTATAATCTGTGTGGGCATAAGCCATGCCCATATATATATATATATATATATATATATATATTCTTTCTTCTATATATATATATATATCTCACATATTGGACATATCCACACATATATATATAGATATATATGTATCTTCATGTTTATAGATATTTTTATATATATATAAAAATATCTACGTACCTATTGGGAGATGTCCATAGGACGCTAAGTATTACCTTCTACCTCCCTAACTGTCTGTGCTATAAAGCTTTTACCTTCTTAAGGGTCCAGACAGTCAACTTGCCTTTTTTCATATGGCTCAGTAACTGGAAGCGGTTATACACACAATTGCTGCTGTGACGTTAACAGCTTCTATTTTTGTGTTAGATCTCCCTATCTCTGAAGTATCAAACTTCTATGTCTTCCTAGCTCTTACCAGCTAGGAAAGACAACGTACATCTTCAGTATTTATGAGTACACTCCTGTTTTCCTTGGGAATAGGGGTTTTTCCATACCCTCTCTTCCTTTCCGGACTGGGCTAATTCTCCAGATCGGTCAGTCTTCTTCTTTTAGTCCTCAATGATAATAACTCTGTACCTAAAAGAGTTCTCAGCTTTTTCCCATAAAGCTTTCCATTGAAGACCTGCCGTTCTTCTCCTGCCTCAGTTGACACCTGGGTCACCTGCCCATTCCAGATTTGGAACTTCATCCTCACTGCTGTGAAGTTACCTTGAAGATTCCGCTACTGCATCTACAGTACACTCCATCACAGTTCTACTTCCAACAATCCAGTAGGTAAGTCCTATGTTGTACTGGTTCATTAAATATTTTAATGATACTTGACATACATTCTAAAGACTCATCTCTCCTGTAGTCTTTAGGTTTGCTGTTCCTTGCAGCTCTTCTCTATTCAACTCCTACCCCCCATCCCTCAGGGGATGCAGGGGATCCAGGTTTGGAAAATGCCGTCCTGTCCAGGGATACACATTTTAGGGATTCTCCCCTGGCACCCACAGCTAGGGAGTCCCCATATGTGAAGACTCATTCCTGCTTGTTCCTGGAGATAGCACAGTTACTTACCTGTAACAGGTGATCTCTGGGAACAGCAGGAATTAGTCTTCACAACCCACCCACCTCCCCTAGGAGTTGTATCTATCTATTTCCTTTCCTCTGTCTCTCCTTTCTGTCTCAGCTATGAAACTCAACTGAAGAGAGGCAGTGGGAAAGGCGGGAAGTCACCGCGCAGGCGCAAGGGATGCTCCCAAAAGCTTTCTGATTGGATGCTGGGGAGCATTCCCGTGCAGGCTCCGTCGGTACCGACATACCCATATGTGAAGACTAATTCCCGCTGTTCCCAGAGATCACCTGTTACAGGTAAGTAACTGTGCTTTATTTTCACAAACCTTTTTTATTCTGTTTCGAGTACAGCTTTGGATTGTATACTCTCTCTATTTGCATTCATGGTGCAAAGTGAACAGGGTGTATGTGTGTATTAAACAGAGCACGAAGTAAGCCTTCCCTCGGAAGGAGTTTTCTTCCTGGATAAGTTTAACTAACACCAGTTAGGAGCAAGGTGTATTAGAGGTTTGTTTGGGGGGGGTTTTGCAGTAAATTACAAGAGTCACTACCGAGACAGCCTTCGTCAGGGGTTTTGGCCTAAAACAGGGATACATATAAAACACAAAATTAAAACATAAAAGCAATATAAATTTTAAAAACAGTAAGATATGTCAATAATTAATATTCATAAAAAGAATGCCATACCTTAAACAGAAAATATTTGCAAATTATAAATAACATAAAAGAGTTAATTAACATTAAATAAAACCGAGTTCATATTGGAAGGAAACTCATATAACCACGTCATAAAAACTATAAAAAGGGCTTATGCAGACTCACTGTGGAAGCATATCACACTATCATATGTTATATCATATGACAAGAGAAGGAAGCACATGTGAACATTGATTGGTTAAAATGAATAGAGAAATGAAAAAAAAATTATACTGAATGTTTTCCGTTCACATTGCTTACATGGACAATTGATATATCTATAAAGGAATCATCGACAGATATGCAGTATGATTAGAATCTATGTGTTTGTGAAATAAAAAAGGGGTAAGGGCTTGAAGTGGGGGGGGGTCGATCAGTCTTATGAAAGGTATAATTCAGGAGACAAAAGTGAGCTCCTTTGAATTGCAGCCAAACGTGAAAAAAACATTTATTGAATGTTTATCTTTTAATATTTGCATATCTTGTATCTAAACTGGGGCACCAAAGAACCGCTATTATTTTAAAGTTGATTCAGAGATATAGCTTACCGTTTAAACTATGAACAACGCAAGAAACTTCTAAATTGCTCAAAAGCAAGCCACTAGACTTTTGATTAAAACTGTGACATTTACAACTGAAAGTTGCATTAAGATTCAAAATTCTGTATTCCATAATAACTTGAAATCATGTATATTGGAAAAGACTGTGTATATTAGAGAAAATGACCTGCTTAGAGCATTTCTCGACATGTAACATCGCTGTCCTGGAAAAGTACCACCCGATCTGTGGCAGATAAGAGGCCTGAAAGGGCGATTTGTAGCTAGAGTCTGAGTTGGGGGTTTGCTGACTAGAATGCAGAATTCTAACATATGCCTGTGGGTGGCTCATGGCTCTGTGCAGCAGGGTTGCCAGCTGGCTGTAGCATGCCTGTAAAAACTGCAGAATAATGACCTCCTCTTAGGATCTGTGGCTGGCTAACCCTCAATGCATCTCTCTTCCAGCTTCTTCTTGAGATAGGTGATGTGGCAGAGGACAAAGGAGCCCCCACCCCATTGAACTATCACAACCACTACTTTCTGCATGCTCTCGAAAGGCATCTCCCCTTCTTTCCCACACTGCAGTATCTCTAGTGGAACCGTCAGCAGACACTTAACCTAGACATTTTAATAGTCAGAAAAACAGTTTTTGGTTTAAAAAAATAGAAAAGAAATACTCAGACTGTCATCAGACATATTTCTCTAGAGTTGGTTAACCCAGACCTTGACAAATTTTCTTGGAATCTAGGAACCAGATTAAACATTTAGGAACTGGCTGCCGAGACCCTCCAACCCCTAAAAGGTGTATCTTAACTACTTTTTAAGGGCCTGATTTACTGTTTTCCTATTTTTCTTTGGGAAAAGATAGCTTAATAAATCAGGCCCTTCACATGCCATTAGAGTGTGCCAATAGACAGTGATCCCTCTCTCTCTCCCCCTCCCATCAACCCTAATGAGAACATTGTCAGCAGCATATTGGTGACCCTTTATACCTGTACCCAAGGCAACTTCCTTTTTTGCTTCATATATCAGCATGGCGTGGTAAAACATAAAGCAAAAAAAAAATATCTCCCATAGCCCCTCCCCAACCATTACCCAGTTCCTCTTTCTCTCTCTCTCACAGCCCCCCTCCCCATCACCTGTCTGTCTGTCTCTCTCTCTCTCTCACTCACAGACCTACAACCATCACCCCATTCTGACTCTGTCTCACAGCTCTATCACCCCAGTCTGTCTGTATGTTTCTCTTTCCTTGCCCCCTCTCCAATAATTGCCCGATGTGTTTCTCTCTTTCCTTGGTCCTCCCCCAGCCAACACCCCATATGTTTCTCTCTACTTGCTCTCCTCCCCCAGCTGTCCTCTTATCTATCTTACCATTTACCGTGCTGTTTGCTACTGCACCATGATCAGCTCTGTATGTAGCTGGAGCCACGCAGTGTAGGAAGTTTGCTGATCTCGCAAGACTTGAAATCGCAAGATCAGCAAACCCCTCTACACTGCGCAGCTCAAGCTACATGCATAGTCGATCACGGTAGAGTAACGAACAGTGCAGCACGGATAGTAAGGTAAATCAGGTGATGGCTGGAAAAGAGGAGCAATGAAATCCTAGGCACCAGAGTTCAATTTATAATCGCAATGGCGATCTGGCGATTGGGATTTGTCGACCCCTGGGTTAACCTGTCGCAGTTT
This sequence comes from Ichthyophis bannanicus, assembly GCA_033557465.1. Classification (NCBI taxonomy): domain Eukaryota; kingdom Metazoa; phylum Chordata; class Amphibia; order Gymnophiona; family Ichthyophiidae; genus Ichthyophis; species Ichthyophis bannanicus. The sequence continues at coordinate 654,276,512 of CM066036.1, read as the reverse complement.
AATTCTATGTTAGTCAAATTTCACTTCCGGTTTTTTTTTTACACAGGGAATCTCAGGATTAAGAACCTGATTCACTAAGGCGTTTTTGCAATTCTGTGTCCATGTTGGAAAAAGCTTAGTGAACCAGATCCTGTAGATATAAAGGTCAACATTCAAATTGTAGTTGATATCTTGATACATCTGTTACTAGCTTTCAAGAATTAGACTGTCTTGAAGCCCTAAATGTGGATTATATGTAGGATAGTTTCCCTGTGTGAGAAACTGAATGAGACCAGATTTTGCAATACAGACTTGAATGTTACATTAACTGATCAAGGATGGAGTGGAAGGGTCCATGTGAGAAAATGGCATAAGAGGTATCTCACCCTACAAAGAATGCACAGAGCAAAAACACGTGATTAAAACTCTGAGCTATGGAGCTTTCTCTACTGACAGGCTGCCATAGCAACTAGCTACAAATCAAAGCTACTTACAGTAGGCCTTAGCTTAGGACCCAGGAAAAATGCAGCAGCCAAGGATACCTGACTGTGTTACACCTGGGGTGGGCAAAGAAAAAGTGCTGAGCTATGAAACTGAGGTTTGGACAGTCTTTTCAGGCCAGACCGAGGATGTTGGAAGCTGGACCATAAGCAGTCCAGTTAACAAGTTTTCTTCTGTTCTTGTTAAACTTAAAATGAAGCATTTCTATGCTTCTCCTGCTTTTTATAGCACAAGAAGAAGGTGGGGGGCCCTCCTCGCTAGGCTGTATATGTATATGCTATTTTGCACCCATGCACTAAATCAAGACCTACATTATATAAAGGGCTTAATTTGGAGACAAAAAGGAAGTTGAATTGTAGAGCTGGAGGAAGAGGAAGGCGAGTCGGGGCAGAAACAGCAGGAGGAAGAGGGTCTAGATTAGGGAGTAGAGTGCTTGTGCTCTGCATCCTGCTCAGCCCCCTCCTATCCTCTTCCCTGCAGGCTGCCTAGAGCACAAAGCTTCACTGCTCTGCCTCTGATGTCTGGAAAAAAGGGCAGTACTGTGTTCCAGGCCATTCCTCCAGAAATTAAGCCCTCTGTATATATGAAAGGAACAGATATGGTTACACAACCTGCTTTGGACCCCTCACTGCACAGCTTCTCCTTCTAGTGAAAAAGTCAGTGGGTGCCTTTGAGTCAATGTTGACTCCTGCAACCCAGCCCTTGGGTTGTCTTGGCAGGATGCAATCAGAAGTAGACTGCCAGACCTTTCTTCTGTGCAGTGAGTCTACAGCACCTGGTATTCCAAGGTGGTCATCGTGTGGAGGAGTAGCCTAGTGGTTAGAGCACTGGCTTGGTACCCAAGAGACCAGGGTTCAATTCCCACTGGCATTCCTTGTGACCTTGGGTAAGTCATTTAAGCCTCAATCGCCTCTGAAGAAAGGCCTGGCAATCTACTTCTGGTCACACTGCCAAGAAAGCCCAGGAGCTGCTGGTTTGCCAGGAGTCAGCATTGACTCAAAAGCACACATTGCAGTTGCACTCATTCTGCTTAGGCCTGATTCTGCTTAGCTTCTAAGACCAGGCTCTTTCAGGGCAGTGAATCTCCCTTCTACTGGGTGGCAAAGTATTTGTGGAAGTGCGCAAGACAGCCATAGTGGGCTGCAGAATTGTGATGGTTTTCCTGAACATGCTTGAAGCCAGCCATGCATTTTCTCTGCTCAGAATTTAGGCTATTGAGTTCCTCTTTTAAAAATAACTGGATGCTTGGTTCTTTTCATTCACAGACTGAAAATTATGAACAACAATTGCAAGAGCATCAGAAAAAGATTACATGTCAAAATAATATCATTATACAGCTGAAATCCCAGTTACGAACTGCCAACTCTGGTAAGAGTAAGGAGTTTTGTGTTCTGTTTGATTGGTGGGTTTTTCTTTTTTTCTCTTAGCCTCCCTTCTTCCCTACATGGTAGAACATTAGGCCTGAAAATATTAACCCTTCAGGCTCTTTTGGAATTGTGTACTCCATGAAAGAGATCCACACAAGAGCAGTGAGGTTACTTTAAAAAAATAACAAAAGGAACAGGAGAATTACGCATTCTAAGATCATTAATTGTATATTCTATAGGTAATGCCCATGGTATGGCTCATGTTTCCAAGACAGAAGACTCTGAAAGCAGAAAATGTGAGATACCTCTGAATTTAACTTATGAACAGCTTCAAGAACAAGTGAAATTGCTAATGCAGAAAGAAATACATTTTAAGGTAAATTGGTTCTTTTCTAAAATAGTAAACATGTTCTGCTTATATTTGCAATATAAATTTTGCCTCCAAAGTGATACAATGGCAGACTTCGAACACACAGAAATACAGCTACAGATCCTTGTGTATAAATTCTGTAAGGTCTCTCCTAATTAACTTATTTTTAAAAGTTCAGGATTTGTTCAGTTATTAATATTGCCACTTCTAAGCCAAGAACAACGTAATTTAACGTTTCTATGAATTAAACAAACTTTCATTGGAAGTGTTAATTTGAAAATTGTCTTCCTCAGATTAATGACAGATGCTAATTATCTTGAGAAAATCCAATTTGAGACTTTTAATGTTTTTCAGTCATTTTTAATGTTTTTTTATTATTCCTGCAAGTTGCCATTTACTATTTCATAACGTATTGCTCCATTCTAAGACTAGTGTCTCATTTAAAACTGGTATTGCTTTCTAGCTCACAAATAAAATCATTTCTATGAAAAAGGGATGAATTTAAGTAAATACAGTATTCTTAGGGCTTGTTTGTAAGCTACTTCATCCTAACATTGAGCGGCCCTGAAATCCTTCACGAAATCCTCCTTCTCCATTCTACATCAAACCTGTACCATAGGGAACAGAATAGTTGGTAATGTGTTAATGTGTAAACATGCTGATACAGCAGCCTGTGATTTAAAAAAAAGACGGAGACTTTTTGCATTTATTTTATGTTAGCTATTCAGGACAAACTACAAACCCGTTGTCAGACAGTGAAAGAGTACATTTACACCAAACAGTTTTAATGTGGTGCTGGAAATAGTTTGCGCTTCCCAAGTTTCCAGAAGGGGCACTAAGAACTTCTGGAGGAAGGGGGAAGAAAATGTTTAGTGGTAAAACTGGATCTCATTCTTAGTGCCGATACACTTTAAGATAATACTTATAATTGCAGTTCTGAAAATAAAGCAAGCGACTTATCTGACATCTTTTGCACTCTGACTTAGTCTCAGATTTTCTGCAAATATTAAGCATTAGCTGTACTTTGTAGGAACAGCTGGAAAATGGGAGAATCCAATTGAAGCGCCTGGAGGAGGAAAATAATTTGATGGATAAAATATTTGAGTCATTTATCAAGAGCAAGGATGAAGAAATACAGCTCCTCAGGAGCAGGCTTACAGAAGTAAATGAGAAACTTGTAATGAAGGAAGAGCAGAGAAGGAAGGTGAGCGGCCCTGAAAGGAGAATGTACTAGTGCTGAAGGCAATCCTGGTGCTTCTTTTCAGGTTAATGATACCTGGCAGATAAGGACGGAAATGGCCGTCTAGTCTGTCCACTAAGGTGGTTAGAGTCACAGCCGTTCCACTAACTACTGTGTCTCGCTGTTGCAGATTTTTTCTAAACAGGCCAGTTGATTGCTTCGGTTTAGGGGCCTGGATGCAGACTGTTTCTCACCATTACCCAATGTTTTAGTGCTGATCAATAGCAATAAATGGCAACTTGTGATCTGCATGTTTGCATCTACATTAGTCATAAATCAGCTTTTAAAATCAAAGCGGCCTGTTGTGAATCCAAAAAAACGCAAGAGGTGTAAGCTGATTTCTGTACTTTTCATGCATTTTGATGCCTGAACTTTTGAGCTGTAAATATCCAGCTGCTGAATATCTGCAGTTTTAATAAAACCATTGGTATGTGCTACTTTATGGCTTAAAATATAGTGTATAATGAATATATACAGAAACACTATATTCCACAAGGTGGCAGTCAAATGTAATAGCTTTTATTGAAATTTTAATGGAACAGTTTATAAGCCTCAGAGCTGCTTATCATTAGAAATTCAAAGATTTCATTAAGTGGTGTGCTTTTAATGAGTCATTCCTTATCATCCTGCTAGATCAGTCCACCCGAGTGGGTTATGCTCCCCAACCAGCAGATGGAGGCAACTTTCAGTGATGTCAGCACTGAGAGAAGCAAGTGGCAAGGTGTGTGTGGACTGGTGCAGCAGTACAGATAGGCCTGTCTCCACTGCCCAGATCACGGTCTGGTGACCTGAGTGATTGAGACCTGTCAGCGCAACGTTTGCTCAGAGCATGGCTATGCTCATGTCTCCTCGAGCTGACAGCTGCCCTATGTCCTCCACTGTTATCCAAAAATTCCAGCACTGGTGGGTTGTAGAGCAGGCAGGAGGACTCCACGGAGACCCTAAGGGGCATTGGTAAGTCTGAGCTCAGTCTCCCTTCCCTTTCACTGTCCTCTATCTGCATATCTGTTCTTTTATTCTCTGCGTTTGTATCTTGCTATATTTTTAATTGGCTCTCATTTGCTGCTTTGAATAAAGCAGCTTGAAATAAAAAAGCTCCTGTAAGGCAGTTGGGCTTTCCCAGGCTTGTGTGGGTGGCTTGGGCAGCCCTTCTCGGGTTTCGCCAGCTGGCTTGACAGCTGCTGGGACCCCCTTTTCAGTCAGGAGTGCCTTTATCACCACATTTTTTTCTTTTCATTGGATTTTTTTCTTTTGACCACATTGAGCTCTGCTGCAATGCACTTCTTGTGGCTCCTGTTGCTGTGCAGCTGGCTCTTTTTGTCCCAAGTGCAATGCAGATGCCTCGGGGCATATTTTCCAGTAGTATCTGGATCCAGTGTTAATTTTGCTGCCTCTGCCACACCCCCACGATTTTCCCACTGCTGAGAAAGGTGGTGGCCATCTTGAATGGCCGCATGTTCCCTTCGGAATGGGGAACATAGTGAGGGAGCTACAGGCCCATGCCGCCAGACCCCTGAAGGCCCGTTCTCACCCGGCTTTGAGTGGCAGCTCCTGAAAAAATGCTCGAGCTATTTTCAATCTGTTAGCTGCATGTCTTGCAGGGGTCTGAGGCCCTGACTCCCCTTGGGGGACTTGGGTCCCCTCTTTCCTGCTGACAGAAAAGGAGTTAAGCACCCTCATCCCTGCCTTTTTGACTGTTGCTCCAGCCCTGTCCGTTTTGGGGGGAGGCCGGGAAAATGAAGAAGATTCCCTATCTCCATTGGGTGAGTTGGCAGAGAAAGGAGTTTCTCCTGACAGTGATCTTTTATATGGGAAGGATCTTTCCACTCTTATTGAGGAAGTCATGATGTACTTAGGCATTTCAGGATAAGCATCAGGGTCCACCTGTGAAACCTCCACTATCCTGTAGGGTTTGTGGCATCCTTCCTGGTTCTTTCCCTTACCCTGAGCCATTAGAACATAAGAGATGCCATACAGGATCATACCAAAGGTCCATCAAGCCCAGTATCCTGTTTCCAAGAGTGGCCAATCCAGGTAACAAGCACCTGTGAAGTTCCCAAAAGGTAGATAGATTCCATGCTGCTTATTCTAGCATTAAGCAGTGGATTTCCCCAGCCCGTTTTAATAATGGGTAATGTATTTTTCCTCCAGGAACTTCTCCAAACCTTTTTTAAAACCAGCTATATTTACAGCTTTTACTTCTTCATCCAGCAGTGAATTCCAAAACTTGATTACATGACTGAAAAAATATTTTTTCTAGTTAGTATTAAATGTGCTACATTGTAACTTCGTTGCATGTCTGTTAGTCTTTTTACTTTTTGAAAGTGTAAACAACCGATCTACATTTACTCGTTCCACTCCATTCATTCTTTTGTAGACCTCTATCATATGTCCATCCAGCCTTCTCTTTTCCAAGCTTTTAAGCCTTTCCTTGTAGGAATGTCCTTCCATCCCCTCTACCATTTTGGTCACTCTTCTCTATATCTTTTCCAATTCTGCTATATCCTTTTAAAGCTATGACGACCAGAGTTGCACACAATATTGAAGGTGCGGTCACACCATGGACTGATACATGGACATTGTAATATCCTTGGTTTTATTCTCCATTCTTTCCTAATGATTCCTAGCATTCTATTTGCTTTCTTGGCTGCCACTGCACATTGAGCAGAGAGTTTCAAAATATTATCTATGATGACGCCTAGATTCCTTTTCCTGGGTGGTGATTCACTTGGAATGAGCCCATATGTACTACTACTACTACTGTTATGAACATTTGTATAGCACTGCAAAACATACGCAGCACTGCACAGACACATGTAAAAGACGGTCCCTGCTCATCAGAGCTTACAATCTAGTCGGGACAGACAACACAGTAGCTGTAGATATGGGATACATCTAAGAGGAATGATAAGGAAACACAAAGGAGATCAGATGAGTCAAGATCTGAAAGTGGCAGCGAAGAGGTGAGTTTTCAGCCTGGATTTGAAAAGGGTCAGAGAAAAGACACCTGACATACAGACTCAGGGTAGCTTGTTCCAGGCATAAGGAGCAGCAAGGTGAAAGGAGTGAAGTCTGGAGTTAGCATATCACATCAGAGCAAGGGGTCCTTAAGGATCTAGAAATGGGGTACATGATGGAATTTGCAGAGCCTCTTCAGGATGTTTTTGTAGAGTTTCCCTGCGGCTTCTTAGTCAAGAGAGTGTCTATAGAATATACTTTCAGCACCTCATACAGTTACAGGCTATTCTACTCATGTACTCTGCAGGGCATGGTCAGGAGAAATATTCTGTTTACTTCGTGGTTCCAAAATAAAGGAGAGTCCTTCCGACCATTCTGGACAAGAAGGTGGTCGGTGACAAGCTACGAGTGTTCCACTTCCATATAGGGACCCTCAGGTCAATCATTGAATCTGTCCAGCAAGGGGGCGTTTCTTACCTCCTTAGATCTTGCTGAGGCATACTTCTTATTCCCATCCAGGAGCAGCACCAGTGATTCCTCCACTTCTGTATTCTGGGTTTTCATTTCCAGTTTTGTGCCCTGCCTTTTGGGATGGTCACGATGCCTCACACCTTCTCAGAGGTTATGGTGATAGTGGTGGTGGCAGCAGCAGCAGCAGCATTCCTGCACAAACAGAGAATTTGATTGCACCCATACCTAGACCACTGGTTGATTAGATGCAACTCCAGGGAGAGGTCCAGAGCACATACTATCCAGGTGATTTCCTGGCTGGAAAAGCTGGGTTTTGATGATTAGCTGTCCCAAGAGCAGCCTTGTCCCAGGACTTGGGAGTATCTCTTGACTCGTTTCAACATAAGAACATAAGTGATGCCATACTGGGTCAGACCAAGGTCCATCAAGCCCAGTATCCTGTTTCCAACAGTGGCCAATCCTGGTAACAAGTACCTGTCAGTTTCCCAAAAAGGTACACAGATTCCACATTGCTTATCCCAGGGTAAGCAGTGGATTTCCCTGGTCCTCTTTAATAATGGCTTATGGACTTCTCCTCCAGGAACTTGTCCAAACCTTTTTTTAAACCGAGCTACACTAACAGCTTTCACTACATCCTCCGGTAACGAATTCCAGAGTTTGATTACTCATTAAGTGAAAAAATATTTTCTCCTATTAGTCTTAAATAGGCTATATTGTAGCTTCATTGTGTGTCCCCCTAGTCTTTCTACTTTTTGAAAGAGTAAACAACCAGTCTATGTTTACCTGTTCCACTCCATTCATTATTTTATAGACCTCTTGGGATGAATGTTTCTCAACCTGGAAAGATTAGGCAAGCCACAGCAGCAGCTCAAGGGGATTTTTGTTCTCAGGCAATTCCCAGGGCCTGGGACCATCTGCAGCTGCTGAGGTACATGGCTTTGACCCTGGAGCTTATACCTTGAGCCAGGGTGCACAAGCGCCACCTGCAGGGCCACCTTCTGGTTCACTGGCCTCCCTGCTCTCAATTATTTGATTGGTGTCTTTCTCTCCCCTAGGGGGATTAAGGAGCAATTGATCTGGTGGCGACATACCCTCTGATGGATGGGATGCCTCTAGAGACACCAGAGTTGGGTGATAGCATGGTTGCCAACCTGCAAGGTTGGGGAGCACACTGTCTGGGTTTATTTGTTCAGGGATATTGGTTCTCCCTGGAAGCCTCCTGGTCAGTCAACAGACTGGAAGCCAGAGTTGTCTGCCTGGATCTGGTGAGATTTCAATCTCTTCTAGAGGGCAGAACTGTCAGAGTTCTCAGAAAGTGCCACAGTAATGGCTTACGTCAACAAAAAAGGTGGCAATCACAGCACTGCAGTGGCCGCTGATGTGGCAGAACATTGTCAGTGGGCGGAAGATTACCTGATTACTTTGTCAGTAGCCCACAGAGTAGACATTAACAACATGCAGGCCAACTTCTTGAGTCATAACACAGTGGATTCTAGTGCTTGAGAACTAAAACTTTGTGCATTCAACCTTATAGTGAGGAGGTGGAGTCTGCCAGTATTAGACCTAATGCCCACCCAGGAGATTGTCAAAGTGGAGAACGTTTTCAGCTGCAGGAAGGATTAGTGAGTGGCAGGCTTGGATGCCTTGCTTCAGGGGTGATCCAAGGAGGGGCTTCTTTGTCTTTTTCCTGTGGTCCTTGGTAAGCCACATACTGCACAGAATTCAGTCTTATCTGGGCTTGATCATTCTAGTGACACTGACCCTGTTACATGCATCTCTTGAGCCTGTTGGTGAGGTCGTCTCTGTTGCTGTCTCAGGAGAAGGGTCTGCTGCGGCAGGGTCCCTGGGTCAAGGAGGATCACATGCCCTTCTTGTTTACATCCTGGCCCTTGAGAGGCGTAGGCTGTCACAGAGGGGCTACTCTAGAGCAGTAATTTACACTGTTCTGAAGGCCCAAAGAGCCTATATTTTCTTGGCTTATCTGGGAATTTGAAGAGTTTTCGAGAGGTGTTCTTCTGGATGCCAAGAAAGCAGACATAGTTGCTCTTTCATCCTTCTTACAGTCTGGTTTGAACCAGGGGTTAGCTCTGAACTCTCTCAAAGTTCAGGTGGCAGCCCTTGCATGCTACTATGGGCATATTCAAGGAATGTCCTTGGCTGTGCATCCTAATGTGCCCTGGTTTCTCAAGGGACTGAAGCAGATCCATCCATCCATGCCGCTGATGGTCCCACAGTGGAGTCTTTCTCTGATGTTGAAGGCACTAAAAGGTCCCCCCCCCCCTTTGAGCTCCTTAGAAGATCTCTCTCAAGGATTTGATCCTGAAGGTAGTATTTCTGGTGACTGTTGCATCTGCCAGGCTGCCATAGGAGTTATAGACCGTGTCCTAAAGGGAACCTATTTTGTTCATCTCATCAGAATCTCTCTCTTTGAGGACCGTACCATCTTTTCTCCGGGAACAAGCAGGAAGTCAGTCCTCATATATGGGTGACATCGGCACCGACGGAACCCTCGAGGAAGCATCCCCCCAGCTTTCAAAGAAAGCTTTTGGGAGATGCCACCATGCATGCGCGGTCCCCTTCTCGCCCAAGGGTGCCATCTTGCTCAATCTCCTTTTTTCCGCGGAGCCCTTCAGACATTGTTTGGTTTGTCCCCCGAAAAAGTTGATTTTTTTTCTCTCCGCATTTCATACGCACCTCCGGTATCACACCGGTACTTTTCCCACCTGCCGACCTCATTACCTCGGCATCGAGTTTGGTTCATTTTTGTAGTTTTTTCATTTCCCAGCATCTTCGTGCCTTTTTTCTCCCGCAGGCAGCCCGGAGAGTCTTGAAGTGTGATCAGTGCTCCAAAATTACGTCCTTGACTGACACACACGACTGCTGTCTCCGCTGCCTAAGGCCTGTGATAAGGAAGCTTATCATAGCTCAGGTAGGAGCTATAGAAAAGATGATGTGACTCTGAACAAGCAACCTGTCAGTTCTGGTAGAAGTGAGAAAACAGAATTTTCACATAAAAGACTACCAGTCCCAGAATGCACCAGGTTTCCAGCAGCCATGAGAGGGGCTGAAGTGAGAGAATGTAGGTGCAATCAAGAGAGCTATGAGGTAATCCCTAAGCACTCATCTCAAAGGGCAGGGCCTGATTCAACACAGCTGCGCTGTGTTAGGGAGCAGCACACATTAGAACAGGATAAGAGTAGAGCTTATTCTTCAGGAAACAGTTTCAGCTACAGAGGGAGGAAGAGATACAGAGACAGCAACGGCTACAAGCTCAAGCACCAGTATCACCTGGAGAAACAGAAGCCAAGCCAAGCAGATAGAGAGAGAAGGAAACTCTCTGGAAGGAAGAGAAGAAAGGCCATTGGAAGGTCTGGGAGATTCCAAGGCAGTACCCATACTGGGAGGTATTCCAAAAGCCAGCAGAGTCCATTGGACTGGATTCAGCCAGAGGAATGGAGTGGCAGAGATAGGAATCACCAGTGGCTACCTGGAAGAGAGAAGACTGCATGTGGAAGGGACTTTCAGACCAAGGCCAGAAGGTATGTGAGAGAAGATCCAGTGTCCAGGGATCAAGATTGGAAGGCTGGACATCAGAATTGGATTACATATTGGCCAGGCTATACAGAGAGGAATAATGATAGCAGGAGAGGCTCAGGTATGAACACTGATCCAGACCCTATCTATAATAGAGAATGGCAGCAAGGGAATAAGCATTCTCATGATAGTGCCTTAATGAAAGACTCATCTTTGCCAATGTATGATATTGACCCTATGATTGTTGATGAAGGGGGAGATACAGCAGATGAAAATACAGTTTATATGGACTGTTCTCTATCTAAATGCTATTGCTAAGTTTTCCGTGAGCAAACACATCAGCCATCACAAAGAAACCTAACTTTGTTCTTTATTTCCACTGCAAACAGCTCTTAAAGCAGGATTTGGGCTCACACAGTAGCAGCCAGCCAGCTAAAGGCTTTCAGCTGGTCCATTGATAGTAATTAGGGCTGCACCTGATTGTGTGTGTGAGCAAGGGAGAATCACTGCTGAGATCGGCGTGGAAAAATAAGCAGAAGTTAACCTAACCAGCAAAGTTTATTCTTTACTTTGTGCCTTTGTATTTGGTAATTATTTGCTAAGAAAACATTAGCTAATTGCCTGACAAGCTGAAGGTTGTTTTCTGGTTTACTTTGTGACTTTTTGTTATCCATTTTAAACACTGCAAGCAAGTAACCTCATTTATAGTGCTATCAAGCATATATGTGCTGGGTGAATTAAACCCCATCAATAAAAGAAGTATTTTATTGATCTTACCACTTGGTTTCACAACTCAAATTATTGTCATCAGCTGTGTTTGGGAGTGAATGAACTACAATACCCACAATACCTTGCAAGAATCATATGAATATATGCATCGTCAAGATTGTGTAAGTTCTCACCCTAGGCAGCCGTCTGACAGGCCTAATCACGACCCAGCAGCCTGTGGGCTCTGCAAGAGGATGTCCAGTAAGGCCCTCAAGAGCCACCAGCAGCAGCATGATAATTTTTTCCCTGAGTCCCCAGTGCCTCCGAAGGCCAGGGCCTCATCTGAGGCCCCAACATCTCAGGCGGAACGCTCCGATCCCAAGCCTCATCGGGGGTCCTCAGAAAGGGGACTTCCTCGAGGGAAGCCAGGAAGAAGAAGAAACCCTCAAAGGCGGCGTCCTTGGTATAGTTCTGACAGGCCGGGGTATCCCCGGGCCCGGTCCCGCAGTCTGAGGCGTCGGAGAAGGAGCGGCCTGTGATAGTTCCCCAGAAGGATTCGACCACGGACTGGCCTCGGTCCCCAGACACTATCCTCATAGAGGATTCCCCTTTGGGGGAACCGGCGTCAGGCCTGAGTCCCTCGGTGCCCGTGCCGAAGGCTGCGGAGCCTTCTGGCCTGGAGTCCAGAATGGCGGCCCTGGAGCACAGTTTGTCTGCCTTCATGGACCAGCAATGGGCACTGTTGTCTGACACGACCGGTTCATCCACCCCAACCATCAGGCCTTCGATATCCAAGACGTCCCCAGAGGCCGAGCCGATCCTCGAGATCCTTCAGTCTCGAATCGATCCTTAGCCGAGGTCGTGTTCTGAATCCTGCTCAACGGGACTGCAGTCATCCCCAGCAAGTCTGCCGGGCTCTGGCCGTGGGGCATCGTGAACCTCGAGGCCAACGGAGCAGCCCTCCTACAAGTCTTCGACGGACTACTCCGAGTGGGAGACGGAGGATGAGGAGTCCCCCGATACCCGTCGCCACCATGACGTCCCATCTGACTCTTCCATCTTGGAGCCTCGACGGAGGTCTCCTCCCAAGGATATGGGCTTCCTTGATTTGTCCAAGGCACTGGCATTCCCAGCCGAGTAGGAGGAGGATCCTAAGGCAGATGAACAGCAAATCCTCTAGTATGAGGCCCTATCCACAGGAATAGCTCACGGTGCCCATTCCTCCCATCCTGGAATGGCTGATGCTCCGAATGTGGGAGACATCGGCTTCGGTGCCGGTGGTGAGCAAACGGCTCGACTCGATGTATCGAGTCTGCCAGAGCCCAGGCTTCCAGAAGTCACAACTGCTGCATAACTCCATGGTGGTGGAGTTGGCCATGCGCCGGCTGAAAAGTCCCACACCCTGGATGCTCTCGGCAGGAAGTGCTACCAGGGCTCGATGCTCGTCGGCATCATCCAGGCTTACCAGCTGTACATGGGCATGTACTTGAGAGACCTGGCGAAGGAACTCAGCGGGTTCTCAGCTGGTCTCTCCGAGGAACCTTTGCAGTGGTTCAAGACTCTGGCCAAAGCAGTCCGTGAATGCTCCAAATTCATGTCTCGGGTGGCCTATGATGGGTTTGAGTCAGCAGCTCGAGTAGCAGCGGCTGGCATCGGTGCATGCTGCCAAGCTTGGCTACAGTTGTCCGACCTCGAGCAGTGGGTTCAGGACAAATCGGTCGATGTCCTCTGCCAAGGAGAGAACCTCTTTGTCAAACCCATGATTGACAAGGCTGCCGACCGAGTTAATGACGAGGACAAGGCTCTCAAAAAAGACTGCTGCCCCTCCCCCACGGAAGGTCTCGGGTAAAAAGCCCTTCTACCTGAGGAAGGGTGCTGCTTACAGAAACTACCCACCTTATCAGGCCTCCCCAGCTCCCCAACGGTTAGCAGGCCCCAAGGGACATGGGCATGACCCACGTAGGCAGAAGGCTCCAAAACCCCAGGCACTGCCAGGGGGGAGCTTTTGACTCCTTGAACATAGCCTCTCTACTCCAAGGAGATCAGCAGCCCACAGGGGCATGTCTGGTCCTCTATGCCCAGAGGTGGGTGACCATCACCACTGATTCCTGGGCACTAAGGGTAGTCAGGGAGGGGTACTTCTTCCACCTGACTCGGACATCTCCCCATTATTTCCCGGGAGAGCCCCTCAGGTCTCTCGTCCACCAGCACCTTCTTCTGAAGGAGTTGGCAGGTCTTCTCGAGGACAAAGCGGTGGAACCGCAGCCCCACCACCTCAAGGGCAAGGGGTTCTACTCCAGGTATTTCCTTGTGCCAAAGAGGACAGGGGGTCTAAGACCCATCCTCGATCTGCGCAACCTCAACAAATTACTGGTGAGATAGAAGTTCAAGATGCTCTCCCTTGGAACATTGCTGTCATACCCCCAGCAGGGAGACTGACTATGCTCCTTAGACCTCAAGGATGCTTATACCCACATCCTCATCCACCCCAACCACAGGCAGTACCTTCAGTTCTTAGTAGGGGGCAGGCACTTCCAATACAGGGTGCTCCCCTTGCCTCTGACCCAAGAGTCTTCATAAAAAGCCTGGTAGTCATGGCTGCCTTCCTCCGGCTCCAGGGGGTCTTTGTCTTTCCCTACCTGGGCGACTGACTTATAAAGGGAGGGACGGACTCCAAGGTGCAGCAGACCACCGCCCGCACCATCTAGGTTCTGCAACACTTGGGCTTTGTCATATACTACTCCAAGTCTCACCTCCTCCCGAAACAATGTCTGGAGTTCATTGGGGCAAAGATCGACACTCTTCAGTCAAAGGCTTTCTTGCCCAGGGACCGAGCTGATCATCTCAGGTCTGTAGTTCAGGACATACAGTACTGTTCCTCGGTGCCCTCCCCGCTTCTTCTGCGCCTCCTCTGGCACATGGCCTCTACGGTCCACGTCACCCCAGACGCTCACTTCCACATGAGGATGGTGCAGTGGTCCCAGGCCACGGGCCGCCTCCGAGACCGAGTTTCTGTTACTCACCAGTTGGCAGATTACGTGGTCTGGTGGCAGTCACCCCAGCATCTCAAGGCGGGCTTTCAGACTCCGTCCCTCGAGGGTCATCACAAAGGATGCCTCACTGCTTGGCTGGGGAGCCCACTGTGAAGTTCTCCACACCCAGGGCAACTGGTCACCACACGAGAGCACCCAGCAGATCAACCTCCTGGAGCTCTGAGCCATATACCTAGCCCTGAGGGTCTTCCATCACCACCTGCCTCACCAGCTGATCTTGGTCCAGACGGACAACCAGGTGGCGATGTTCTACATGAACAAACAGGGGGGCATGGTGTTCAGGACCCTTTGTCAGGAGGCTCTAATCCCTCTGCTCGTACGCAGTCTGACAGGATATCTTCCTGCGGACAGTGTACCTGCCAGGCCAGGACAACTTGCTGGCCAACAGACTCAGCAGAATGGCAGCTGGACTCCAGGTTAGCCAGTTGGCTTTTCTGGCTCTGGGGGGAGCCTGTGATGGACCTGTTCGCCAGTCCGGACAACTTTCCATTGCCCTGCTTCTGCTCCTGGCAGGCCCACCCCGCCAGGGTGGCAGCGGACGCATTCCTAGTCTCATGGTCGGAAGGCCTCATGTACACCTTCCCTCCGATTCCGCTGATCGCCTTGCTCATCCTGACAGCTCCTCGGTGACCCAGGCAGCCGTGATTCCCTCTGCTTCTACAGTTGATGGTGGAGGCCCCCATCCCCTTGGGGACTGCCTCGGGACTCCTGTCTCAGAAGGGGGGCTCTCTCCTGCACCCCAACCTGGGGTCCTTGTTGCTGACAGCATGGCTGCTGAAAGGCTGACTCTGGCCCCTTTCAACCTTCCGGTTGAGGTGGAGCACATTCTGCTAGGCTCTCGCAAGGCCTCTACTAGAAAGGCTTATGCTCTCAAATGGCACAGGTTCTCTGCTTAGTGCACCAAACATGAAGCTGATCCCTTCTCCTGCCTGGTGGCCCTGTTGTTACAGTACCTTCACCGCCTCTCTCAGTCCAGGCTGAAGTCTAATTCCATCCAAGTGCACTTCAGTGCCCTGGCAGCGCACCACCATCCAGTGGCTGATAAGCCCCTCTCAGTCCAGCCGTTGGTGACCCATTTCCTTCGGGGCCTGCACTTATCGAAGACCCCGGTTTGCCCACCAGCAACCGAATGGGACCTCAACGTGGTGTTGGGGCAGCTCACTTGCCCCCATCAAACCT
The DNA here is from genome assembly GCA_033557465.1 of Ichthyophis bannanicus. NCBI lineage: Eukaryota > Metazoa > Chordata > Amphibia > Gymnophiona > Ichthyophiidae > Ichthyophis > Ichthyophis bannanicus. The sequence continues at coordinate 654,261,152 of CM066036.1, read as the reverse complement.
CTGGCTATCTGCCACCTTCGCTACCTTTCTTGAAAGGTGGCTTTTCTGGTTGTGCTCACCTCCGCTCGCAGTTAACGAGCTCCAGGTCCTAATGGCGGAGGCGCCTTATACCAGGTTCTACAAGAACAAAGTGGTGCTTCGCACGCACCCCAAATTCCTGCCTAAGGAGGGAGGAGTGGCTCAGTGGTTGGGACTGGTTACCTCAGGTCGGAAGGCTGGGGGTTCAATTCCCGCATGGGGACAAGCAACTTCAGGCCGGAGTGACTGGGGTCTCTAGTCCCATGGTCATTCCTTGTGGCCTTGGGCAAGCCACTTAACCCTCCATTGTCTCAGGTACACTTAGATTGTGAGCCCTTCAGGGACAAGGGAATAAAAAGTACCTGTTAGTATACATGTAAAACCGCACTGATTCTAAAGAGCGCGATATAAAAAATAAAAATTAATAAAATTAATAGTGTCGCCTTTCCATCTCAACCAGGAAGTGGTGCTTCCTACCTTCTTCCCAAGACCTCACTCCAGTCGGGCGGAGACAGTCCTTCACACCTTTGACTGTAAGAGGGCCTTGTCCTTCTATATCCAACGCACTCAGGGCCACCGCAAAGCTTCTCAGCTTTTCATCTCCTATGACCCCAATAGGCTGGGGGAGGCGATAAACAAGCGTATGCTGTCCACATGGGTGGCAGACTGTATCACCCTCACTTATGATCAGGCGAGGCTCCTGCTGGAAGGCCGCATCACAGCGCACCGTGTCAGGGCCATGGCGGCCTCGGTGGCAAACTTGTGCTCTGTCCCGATGGTGGACATCTGCTGGGCTGCCATCTGATCTTCAGTCCACACCTTCACAGCCCATTACCACCTGGAAAGAGAGTCCCGATGGGACATTGCCTTCGGCCAGGCTGTGCTCCATAACTTTTTCAGGGTTAAGGCAACTCCTACCCTCCGACCCTTCTATGTTCAGGCTACCAGAGTGCTGGTTCATCAGACACAAGGGTCTTACTGTGGTCTGTGTACACGGGCTAATTGCTGCTGCTTGCGGTTCCCCATGAGGGTGCCCCTAATTTTGCTATGGGCTTTCGGTAGCCTGTAGCTGAGTAGTCCCATATGTGAGGACTGACTTCCTGCTTGTTCCTGGAGAAAGCGTAGTTACTCACCTGCAACAGGTGTTCTTCGAGGACAGGAATCAGTCTTCACAACCCTCCCTCCTCCCCTTGGAGTTGCACCTTTACCATCTTTAATTTTTGCTGTCTCTTAGCTATGTCATCTGACTGAGCAAGATGGCACCCTTGGGCGGGAAGAGGACCATGCATGCATGATGGCATCTCCCAAAGGCTTTCTTTGAAAGCTGGGGGGATGCTTCCGTGAGTGCTCCGTCACCCATATGTGAGGACTGATTTCCTGCTGACCCCAGAGAACACTTGTTACAGGTGAGTAACTACGCTTTCTCCTAAAGGGGCTGTCTTCCTTTCACCTTAATCAGAATGTGATCCTGCTCCTCTTCTTAGAGAAGTGGTTTTGGTCAGTCCTCTCACTGCATCTATTGGACAGAAGGAGACCATAAGTGAAGTATCTAGAGATTACTAATTCTTTCTGTTGGTTGGACTATCTCTTTTAACTTTTCAGTGGTCCGAGGAATGGACAGGCCATGGCCAAGTCTTTGATTGCCTGTGGATTAAGAAGGCTATCGGTTTGGTTTATCTTGCCTGTGGAAAGTACATACTGGAGGGTGTTAGAGCTCACTCCACCATGGCGCAAGCCTCTTGGGCGGTGTCCACCTTGGTGTCCTTGGAAGAGATCTGTAAAGCGGCTATCTGGTCATCTCTGATCACCTTTGTAAGGCATTACAGACTGCACATGAGAGCTGGAGCAGATGGTGCCTTCAACAGGTTAGGTCTGTCCAGAGCATCTTCTCCAACCCTGGTTCCTGAGTGCTTAAGTACATTGCACCATCTGAAATGGTCTAGCAGGATGATAAGGAAGGTGAAACTTACATACAAAATAATTTTCTTTTCTGGAATCCTGCTAGACAGTCCAGGACCCAGCCTGGAAGACTACTACTATGGTTTTGGGAGCCCTGCTACCTCTTAATTGCATTGTCGGTATCAGTATCTGATGCATCATAAAATATGGTAAGAGAGCCAATAGTTTGTTAAAAGTTGTTTAATATTTTTCTGAATTTTTCAGTCTTGCTTTCTGCTTGGGACATGTCATACTAGCTTCTCTCTCAGTGAATATACTAATGATGACTTCACTGAAAGTTGCTCTAGACCGCCTCTACCTGCTGGCTGGGGAACATAACCCACTTGTCTGAACTGGTATAGCAGGAAAGAAAATTATCAGGTATCTAAATTTCACCATTGATACACCTTGTAGTCAACCCATGGCTAAAGACAATCCAAATAGCAAGAAAAATGTATGATTTCTGCTAGTGACTGCTTATTCCTAAGGTTTCAAGTATCAATACCAATAAAGCAGTTTTCTGAATCTTGTTTCCTTTCCTGGGTGATTAAAACCAAGATCTCGAAATGCACCATTCCTGTAGATGGTTTATTAATTTGTGTAATTTATGATATTGTAAAGACTGATGTGTTCAAGAGTGATTTTTTGTTTTTTAAAGAAAATATGCCAGTCATGTTGTAGTGGAGGGATGAGGGGAGGTGTATTGTCTGCACTGACACTATCACTTATCCCACCAACTTTTAATTTGTGCCATCACCGGCTGCCACCTCTCTTTGTAGTGGAAACAGCTGCTGCCATTGACCTTCTCTCTCTCTGAGCAGCTGCAGCCACCACCAGTCTTTTGTCTTTTTGGCAGAAGCAGTCGCTCTCTATGCTAGACTGGTGTGATTAACCTTCGCCAGCCACTCCATTCCTATACCCTCTAGGAGAGCAAACATTTAGAAACTTACGGACCAGGTACTTCCTTACTGCTGATTTTGCAGTGTATGAAATCTGCCGCCTTCAGATTTGTAAGATTATTACAAAAAACTTCTGGATTGGTGATTCAGTTTAAAAGAGCAGAAAATCACTACTGAGTATGCTGCAGTTTGTGTAGTGCATACCAGATGCACACAGCACTGTACAGGGACATATAATACGTCCAAGAGCAGGGTGGAAAAACAAGCCATGGAGGATGCAAATCTGAACCTGTATTGAAATGTAGATGCTCCTACTGTACGCAGCTGTGTTTCGGCATCAGCCTTCGTCAGGGGTGTAGGAACCTCAAACAAAATACCTAAAATAATAATACATAATAATAAAGCACGTAAATATAATGATTTTACATAACATAAAACAAACAATTATAAGCCATTTAACATATATATATATAAACACATCAGTGTAATAAAATGGAAGGCAAGAACCCAAGTAGAAAAACAATATAAATGTAAGTAAAAAAATACAATAAACCTAAAATAGTTCCTTCAAAGATAAACGCAGGAGGCCACAGATGGTACGTAACAACAGAGAACCTAAATAAATTGCAGGGGGTGGCATAAAAACAAATGAACAATAAAAATGAAGGAACTAAGCAGAAGTTCAAGAAAGCAGGTAGAAACCATTGGAAATCAGCAAACATAAAACATCATAAAATGGAGTCGAGATTAAAAAGTGAAGTCAAGGTTGAAACCAAGATGTTTAAGCAATGTGCATAAAAAGAGCTTAAACTCACTGAAGTGGCACAGAGAAATGGCAATCCGTGGTAGTCCAAAAATGGATTTTTATATAGGAAATTGAACATGCCACTACAGGAGATATTAATGTAGAAGGCATTAAAATATACCCAGGTATAAAATGTACGATAAATATGGTAACTAATAGATATGTATATATGACATAAATTATGGAAAAGGACAGGCAACATCGAGTGAGCCACATTGGAAGTCAGTGGGCAGAAGGGGAAGGACAAGCCATTATGTATAACATGATGAAACATTACACACATCGGCCCTAATTTAGTGGATGGGCTCCACTCTATGTTTAGAGTAAACACTTGATGCGTGTAATGTTTCATCATAGTTATACATACTGGTTTGTCCTTCTTCTGCCTTCTGGCCCTGTGAGTTTGATCCTTGACAGTACCCCTTCACTGACTTCCAGTGTGGCTCACTCAGTGTTGCCTACAGTTCTCCATAATTTGTCATATATACATATATTTTAGTTACCAAATTTATTGTACATTTTATGCCCAGGTATACAGTATTTTAATGTCTTCTACATTAATACCTCCTTTAGTGGCATGTTCCTATATAAATATCCATTATTGAACTACCACGGATTGACAATTCTCTGTGCCACTTCTGTGAGTTTAAGCTCTTTTTATGTGCACTGTTAAAACATCTTGGTTTCAACCTTGACTTCACTTTTTAGTCTTTACTCTATTTTATGATGATCTATGTTTGCTGATTTCTAATGGTTTTTACCTGCTTTCTTGAACTTCTGCTTAGTTCCTTCTCTTATATTGTTCATTTATTTATTGTTATGCTACCTCCTGCAATTTATTTAGGTAGTCATTTATTAGGTACCATATATGTGGCCTCCTGTGTTTATAATTTAAGTTATCTCCAGGAACAAGCAGGAATACGTCATCACATATGGGTACGTCGGTACCGACGGAGCCCGCGCGGGAAAGCTCCCCAGCTTTTCAGATTAAAAGCTTTTGGGGCCTCCCACTGCACATGCGCGCTGCCTTCCCGCCTTCCTGAGCAGCTCTCGTCAGTTTCTTTTTTTCCGCGGAGCCAGCAGGTCGTGTTCCTGTCACCGCTGAAGAAATTGTTAATTTATTGTTTTCTTTAGACCGCGTACCTGCCTTCCCCATTCTGAAACCGGTACTGCCGGTCTCTCTTTCTTTCTTTTTAAAAAAAAAAAAATTTTCTTTTCTTCAGCACAGCTTGGTACTTTGTTAGGCCTTCAGGCCTACACAATTTCTCCTCATGGAGAAGCCAGTTCCTGGTTTTAAAAAGTGTACCAAGTGCAGTGCTGTCATTCCTCTTACAGACACCCATGAATGGTGTCTTAAATGTTTAGGACCTGACCATTCCATACCGGACTGCCCATCCTGCTCCCAGATGTCGAAACGTGGATTGCAGAACCGGGCCAACAAGTTCCATGTGCTGTTTCCTTCAGAAGCATCACAGTCATCCAGGTCTTCCTCTCCGGATGGATCTCAGGTAACCAAAACTCCAGTGGGCAAATCCTCTAAAAGCAAATCTCTTTCTAAAGATTGAGAGGCTCTCAATTCTGAGTTCGAGGATTCTGCCCAGGCCAAAAAACCCCGGCGGGAGGCTCCGGCCTCCAAAGCAATCATGGGGTCACAGGTTGACATCGATGGCGCGGCCTCGACAGATCACCTGTTGTACTGCTCTGGGGTACCGGCCCATACCGGTACCGACATCCAGGCAGCAGTGGCGTCTATGGGCAATACTGTCCAAGTCATGCAGCAGGCCATTCTGGCTTTTATTAATGCTGCTACGCCCTCGGTACCGCAGCCAGCGGTACCGGGTCCGGTTCCGGTAATGGCTTCCATACCGGAACCGAGGCCATCGTCTTCCAAACGCAGATCGGTTCCGCATGCCGGATCCGGGCTTTTGCCCGGTACCGATCCCATACCCGGTACGCCCGATGTCGATACCGAACGGTATGCGTATCGTGCGTTGGAAGCACATAGAGGATACTCTGCTTCTTCAGAGGATTTTAACTCCTCTGATGATTCTGATGAGTTCTCCCTTGATCTTCCTGAGGAGCCTTCTTCTCCTAACAGGAGAATGTCTCCACCAGAGGATTTGTCCTTTCAGGACTTCATCATAGAAATGGCTAAAGGTCTTTCTATTGCTTCATCCTCTGAAAAGGAACCCAGATCAAAGAAACTGGATATTTTAGGATACTCTAAGTCTCCTAAAGAGGCAGTCACCCTGCCTATCCATGAAATCCTTCAAGAACACTTGATGGACTTATGGGAGGCTCCTCTAACATTGTCTCCTTCTTCTCGCAGGTTGGACACCATGTACCGTGTCCCCCCTTCTCCTGGTTTCCAAAAAACCCAGTTGCCTCACCATTCTATTGTGGTGAAGTCTGCAATGAAGAAGATAAAGAGTACCAAAAGGCACTCTTCTACTCCTCCAGGGCGAGAATGTAAGACTCTAGACTCTTTTGGCAGGAAAATTTTCCAGGCTACTATGCTTATAGCCAGGATTAATTCCTATAGTCTTTACATGGGCATGTTTCTCAGTGAAATCGCTCTAAAAGTTCGGCAATTTGCCCCCTTTCTCCCTGAGGATAAGAGGGAGCAGTTCATTTCCTTGGTGAAACACCTTTTGGATATTTCAAAGTTCTCCAACAGGGCAGCTTTTGATTCCTTTGAGGGTGCTGGTAGGGCTTCGGGCATTGCTATAGCAGCCCGATGTCTTGCTTGGCTCCAGGCTTCTGATCTAGAACCTTGGGTCCTAGATGGCTTAAGAAATCTGCCCTGTACAGGTGAGAACTTATTTGGTGAGGAGTGGCAAATTAAGGCCACTCAAATGGATGCAGAAAATGCCACCTTAGATAGACTTTCTAAGTCTACCTCCACTCCTGCCAAGAAGAAGTCTTTTAAGAGGCCTTATTACAAGAAGTCCAGATTTTCTACAAATACTGGCCAACAATCCTCTCAGCCTCGTTTTGCTGCTAAACGTCAGCAACCTAAACAGGCAAGGTCAAAGCCTGCGGCGTCTGCTACGCCTCAGCAGGCTCCACCCCCTCAGGGGTTTTGACTTGCCCCTAGAGAACTTAACTTTTCTGGCTCTAGAACAACCAGAGCCCCTCACCATACCCGGAAGGTTAGCTCACTTTGCTCCCAGATGGGAGCAAATTACATCAGAGCAATGGACCCTCTCTATCATCAGAGAGGGTTACAAACTCCATTTTTCCGACCTTCCTCCTTATACTATGGTGAGGCAGTTCAATTCTCCCCCATCTCTCCTGGCCCTCTTGGGTCAGGAAGTCTCCTCCCTCCTTGCCCAGGGGGCAATAGAGGAGGTCCCTCTTCTTCAACAGGGGACGGGATTCTACTCCCCTTATTTTCTAATACCAAAGAAGACAGAGGGCTTCAGACCAATTCTGGATCTGAGAGAATTGAACAAATTTCTTTTCAAGGAGAAATTCAAAATGCTTTCTCTGGGCATTCTCCTTCCATACCTTCAGAGTCAGGATTGGCTTTGTTCTCTAGATCTAAAGGATGCGTATACACACATACTCATCCACCCATCCCACAGAAAATACCTTCGATTTCTGTTTCAGGGAAAACATTTCCAGTACAGAGTACTCCCCTTCGGTCTAGCCTCTGCTCCAAGAGTGTTCACCAAATGCATGGCAGTCGTAGCTGCCTTTCTAAGAGGCCTGGGAATTTTCATATTCCCATACCTGGACGACTGGCTCATCCGAGCTCCCTCTCAGTCCCAGGCCCAAATTTCCCTGGACCGCACAAGGCGTCTTCTGCAGTATCTAGGACTGGTAGTAAACCTTCCCAAGTCTCAACTAATCCCTACTCAGTCTCTCGAGTTCATAGGGGCCCAGTTAGACATCATCACTGCAAGGGCCTACCTGCCTCAGGTCAGGGCCCAACGCCTGCTGAGTTTGGCCTTCCAAGCTCAGTCCAGCAGTCATTTGACAGCCCGGGAAATGCTGCGACTTCTGGGCCACATGGCCTCCACGGTACATGTGGTGCCCTACGCTCGTCTGCATATGAGAGCAGCTCAATGGACCTTGGCCACCCAGTGGACTCAAGCATCTGGAGCGCTCTCCGACCAAATACTCACCTCAAGCCGTCTATTTTGGTCCCTCCAATGGTGGACATCCACCAAGAATCTGTTGTTGGGGGCCCCCTTCCAACCTTTGTTGTCCCAAGCAACCCTCACAACAGATGCCTCCCAGACAGGGTGGGGAGCTCATCTTCAGAACCTCTCCACTCAGGGCACTTGGTCTCCACAGGAGGCCACCCTTCATATCAACCTCCTGGAACTGCGAGCAATTTACCTTGCCCTCAAGGTCTTCTATACCATCCTTGTCAACCTGACTGTCCTAGTTCAGACAGACAATCAGGTAGCCATGTTCTATATAAACAAACAAGGAGGGACAGGCTCTCTGTCGCTTTGCAACGAAGCTCTCAGAATATGGGCCTTCGCCAGAGAGCATCAAATTCACCTTCTTGCAGTGTATCTTCCAGGAGTTCAAAACTCTCGTGCAGACAGACTCAGTCGAGTTCTGCTTCCACACGAATGGTCCCTACATATGGACCAGATACGCAGAATCTTTCAGGAATGGGGGACCCCGGACATAGACCTCTTTGCAAGTCCGTGGAATGCCAAACTTCCCCGGTTTTTCGGTTCCAGAACTCAGTGTCAGGGAGCTCAGGCCCACGATGCCTTCCTCCTGCATTGGGGTCAGGAATTCCTCTATGCCTTTCCACCCATTCCTCTAATATCCAAGACTCTGTTCAAGCTCCAGAGGGATCACGGGACTATGATCCTCATAGCTCCCCGCTGGCCACGCCAGGTGTGGTTCCCTCTACTTCTGCATCTCTCCCAGGGATCCTCCCTGGACCTGGGAGCTGCGCCAGACCTTCTGTCTCAGGAGGAGGGGACTTTGTGGCACCCAAACCCCAAATCCCTACATCTCAGAGCTTGGTTACTGAAGGCCTAAGTCTTCAAGACTTTAATCTTTCTCAACCTGTGACAGATATCCTTCATGCCTCTAGGAAACCTTCCACGAGGCGTTCTTATGCTTTCAAATGGAAACGTTTTTCTATTTGGTGTGCTCAGCAGGGTCTTGACCCTCTAGCACTTCCTTTGAATTCCCTCTTGGACTATCTCCTGCATCTTTCAAATGCAGGCCTTAAGACGAATTCAGTAAGGGTCCATTTGAGTGCTATTGCAGCATCCTTAAAACCTATAAATGGACAACCTGTCTCCTCTCATCCTCTTGTTTCACGTTTCATGAGAGGCCTGACTCTAACTAAACCTCCCATCCGACCTCCTCCGGTAGCATGGGATTTGAACCTAGTTCTAGGTCAGCTTATGAAGCCACCTTTTGAGCCTTTGGACTCTACCTCCTTCAAATTTCTTTCCTGGAAGGTTGTTTTCCTTATTGCAGTCACTTCGGCTCGCCGCATCAGTGAACTGCAGGCTTTAGTGGCTCATCCACCTTATACTAGGTTTCATCATGATAAGGTGGTCCTTAGGACGAATCCCCACTTTATGCCCAAAGTGGTCTCGCCCTTTCATCTTAATCAAGAGGTATATCTACCTGTCTTTTTCCCGGCTCCTCATGCATCCAGTGCAGAGAGGAACCTTCATACTCTGGATTGTAAAAGAGCTCTTGCCTTTTACCTCAACAGGACTCAACCACATCGAAAGTCTTCCCAACTTTTCGTGGCTTTTGATCCTTCTCATTTGGGACTTCCAGTCACCAAGCGTACACTTTCCAATTGGATCGCTCAGTGTATTTCTTTTGCTTACCAGAGTAAGAACATTTCTATGGAGGGCCATGTCACAGCTCACAATGTGAGGGCCATGGCCACTTCTATGGCTCATCTTCACTCTGTGTCCATAGATCAGATCTGTCGAGCAGCCACTTGGGCCTCGGTTCATACCTTCACAGCCCATTACTGCTTGGACAAGGACTCCCGCCGGGATGCCTTGTTTGGTCAGGCTGTCCTCAAACACCTGTTCCATACTTAAACAACTCCTGCCCACCTTCCCTGGATGGATGCCTGAGATCCATGCGAAGATGGTTTACCCTTGGAGGGGGATCTCCCAGGCATCTTAGCTAGGGAGTCCCCATATGTGATGACGTATTCCTGCTTGTTCCTGGAGATAGCACAGTTACTTACCTGTAACAGGTGATCTCTGGGAACAGCAGGAATTAGTCATCACAACCCACCCACCTCCCCTAGGAGTTGTATCTCTATCTATCTTCCTGTCCTCTCTCTCTATTGTCTCAGCTTTAAACTCGAACTGACGAGAGCTGCTCAGGAAGGCGGGAAGGCAGCGCGCATGTGCAGTGGGAGGCCCCAAAAGCTTTTAATCTGAAAAGCTGGGGAGCTTTCCCGCGCGGGCTCCGTCGGTACCGACGTACCCATATGTGATGACTAATTCCTGCTGTTCCCAGAGATCACCTGTTACAGGTAAGTAACTGTGCTTTATCTTTGAAGGAACTATTTTATGTGTATTATATTTTGTTTTACTTATATTGTTTTTTCTACTTAGGTCTTTGCCTTCCATTTTATTACACTGATGTGTTTTTAATATATATGTTTTATGGCTTATGATTGTTTTTTTAAGTTATATAAATCATTATACTTATGTGTTTCATTATTATGTTTTTTTTGGGGGGGGTATTAATAGTTTTTACTGAAAGGAACACAATCAGAAGCATATAATTCCCAACCAAACGTATGTCATACAAAACAAAAATAAATAAAAACCCTACCCGCCCATTTCCCCCTCCCCCACCAATCCCTTCCCTCTCCCTTGGACAGGCCTATATTTCCTCTCCTCCCACCTATTAGCCTAATGCCCTAGTCCAGGGGTCTGCAACCTTTAAGACGTAAAGAGCCACTTGGACCCGTTTCCGAAGGGAAAAAAAAAACTGGGAGCCGCAAAACCATTGCGACATTTAAAACAAATCTAACACTACATATATTGTTTCTTACCTTAATGCTATATACGACCCCCTACTTTTCCTGTTAAAATATAGGTGTTTGGCCTATACTCGCCGTATAAGACTACCCCTCTTCCTTCACACACCAAAAAAAAAAAAGCCAGAAAATATCACAACAACAAGTAACAATATTTGATTTCAAAATTATGATGATTTTGTAGTCAAATCACTAATATGAAATAAAATTATTTTTTCTACCTTTGTTGTCTGACCAATTTATTCTTTGATCATGCTGGTCCCGATCTGAGGCTTCTGCTTTCCTGTCTTCTCTTAGCTCTCTTTCTGTGGTCTATGGTCCATCTGCCATTTCTTATCTCTTCTTTCGTTTTCTTCACTTCTTTCCATCAGCCTATTTCCAGTCCCAGTAACCCTCCCCAATATCAGCCCCTTTCCAGTCCTCACTCCCAGTACCTTCCAGTGCTAATCCCCCCTCAACCCCATTACCAGTGCTAGCCTCCCCTAATCAGCCCAATACCAGTCCTACCCCCCATCAGCTCATTACCAGTCCTAGCCTCCCCTAATCAGCTCATTTCCAGTGCTCGTCCCCTCAACCCCATTACCAGTGCTCCATCCCTCCATGTCAGCCCCCTCCCTCCCTCCATCCATATCAGCTCCCTCCCTCCATGTCAGCCCCCTCCATCCCTCCATGTCAGCCCCCCTCCCTCCATCCATATCAGCTCCCTCCCTCCATGTCAGCCCCCTCCATCCATATCAGCTCCCTCCCTCCCTCCATGTCAGCCCCCTCCATCCCTCCATGTCAGCCCCCCTCCCTCCATCCATATCAGCTCCCTCCCTCCATGTCAGCCCCCTCCATCCCTCCATGTCAGCCCCCCTCCCTCCATCCATCCATATCAGCTCCCTCCCTCCATGTCAGCCCCCTCCCTCCATCCATCCATATCAGCTCCCTCCCTCCATGTCAGCCCCCCTCCCTCCATGTCAGCCCCCCTCCTCCCTCCATCCATCCATATCTGCTCCTCCCTCCCTCCATGTCAGCCCCCCTCCCTCCATGTCAGCCCCCCTCCCTCGATCCATCCATATCTGCTCCCTCCCTCCCTCCATGTCAGCCCCCCTCCCTCCATCCATATCAGCTCCCTCCCTCCATGTCAGCCCCCCTCCCTCCATCCATCCATATCAGCTCCCTCCCTCCATCCATATCAGCTCCCTCCCTCCATGTCAGCCCCCCTCCCTCCATCCATCCATATCTGCTCCCTCCCTCCATGTCAGCCCCTCCCTCCATCCATATCAGCTCCCTCCCTCCCTCCATGTCAGCCCCCCTCCCTCCATCCATCCATATCAGCTCCCTCCCTCCATATCTGCTCCCTCCCTCCATGTCAGCCCCCCTCCCTCCCTCCATCCATATCTATCTGCTCCCTCCCTCACTGACAGCCCCTCCCTCCATCCATATCAGCTCCCTCCCTCCATGTCAGCCCCCCTCCCTCCATCCATCCATATCTGCTCCCTCCCTCCATGTCAGCCACCCCTCCATGTCAGCCCCCCTCCCTCCATCCATCCATATCTGCTCCCTCCCTCCATGTCAGCCCCTCCCTCCATCCATATCAGCTCCCTCCCTCCCTCCATGTCAGCCCCCCTCCCTCCATCCATCCATATCTGCTCCCTCCCTCCATGTCAGCCCCCTCCCACCATCCAACCATATCTGCTCCCTCCCTCCATGTCAGCCACCCTCCCTCCATGTCAGCTCCCCCCTCCCTCCATCCATCCATATCTGCTCCCTCCCTCCATGTCAGCCCCCCTCCCTCCATCCATCCATATCTGCTCCCTCCCTCCATGTCAGCCCCCTCCCTCCATCCATCCATATCTGCTCCCTCCCTCCATGTCAGCCCCCCTCCCTCCATCCATATCAGCTCCCTCCCTCCATGTCAGCCCCCCTCCCTCCATCCATCCATATCAGCTCCCTCCCTCCATGTCAGCCCCCTTCCCTCCATCCATCCATATCAGCTCCCTCCCTCCATGTCAGCCCCCTCCATGTCAGCCCCCCTCCCTCCATCCATATCAGCTCCCTCCCTCCATGTCAGCCCCTCCTCCTCCCTCCATCCATCCATGTCAGCCCCCCTCCCTCCATGTCAGCCCCCCTCCCTCCATCCATATCAGCTCCCTCCCTCCATGACAGCCCCCCTCCCTCCATCCATCCATATCAGCTCCCTCCCTCCATGTCAGCCCCCCTCCCTCCATGTCAGCCCCCTCCATCCCTCCATGTCAGCCCCCCTCCCTCCATGTCAGCTCCCCTCCCTTCTTCTGCAACCGCGGCTGTGCTTTTAAAATCATCTCGGAGCCCTTCCTGTCTTGACGGGCTCCGTGCAGCAGTGTCCCGCCTCCAAACTTCCTTTAGAGGCGGGACAATGCTGCACGGAGCCCGTCAAGACAGGAAGGGCTCCGAGATGATTTTAAAAGCACAGCCGCGGTTCCCTAAGAGGCAGGGAGCCGCGGCTGCAGAAGAAGGGAGGGAGCCCATAACGCCATAAATACCGGGCGGGCAGTGTGCTCCGGAGCCGCGGCAAAGGTGAGAAAGAGCCGCATGCGGCTCCGGAGCCGCGGGTTGCCGACCCCTGCCCTAGTCCATCGAGCGGGCTGCTCATGATCTTCCTCTACCTATGCCAAATCATGTTTCCCCTGTTCCCCCTGTTCCCCCTACCTCTTCCGGGCTCCCCCCCTTGACTTGTCCTCCCTCCACCTTAGATAAGCTCCCCATACCTCGGTGAATCGCGAGAGGTTACACTGACACATGGCAGTTAAACGCATCATCCTGTATACCACATTTAGTTTACTCATCACCACCTTGAGGGGGAGTATCGTTTTTCCTCCACCACTGGGCAATAGCTTATCTAGTGGCAATGTACAAGTACCTAATCCAGTACTACTCCTCCCCATTATTGGGTGCAGCTTGGTAGTTCAATAAAGACAAAGCTGGGGATGGTTCAACCTGTTGTCCCTGAATTCTAGAAGTCATCCCAAACATTTTCTTCCAAACGGACTGGGGCAATCCCACCGCATATGTCCCTTCCTGCCCGCATTCTCTCCAGCATAACCCATCCCCTATCCACATCCTCCTCAGCCAGCCAGGGGTACAGTACCATCTATAAAATACCTAGTAGTTGTTCTCCAGTAAATATGTTGCCTAATTCCCCTTATACAATCCTCGTATCACCTTCCTCCTTATTTCCTGGCTCCACTGGATCCCCAATTCCAATTCCCATTTTGAAGGTATGCCACCTTTGGTTGTTTTACCCACCCTCCCTCCCTCAGAATCTTATAAAGCTTAGATAGACAGCCTTTCATGGATTTGCTTAAAAATACCTTCTCATTCTCCCCTGTGTGCCAAGACATTCCCCGCCTCCTGCTTTCCCCTAGGAAGTGGCGGATCTGATAGTTCTGAAATTTGTCTTGGTTCCTTAGTTGATATTGTTGCTTCAACTCCTCAAAAATATGACAGCCACCATCCACCCAAACTTGATCTATTGCCCATAGGCCTCTGGATTCCCACCTCTTGTAACTAAGGTCCAGAAGGCCCGGGGAAACAGGTGATTGTGCCTCAAGGTGAACAGGGCGCAGATTGTTCCCAGACCCAATATCTTCTGCCGTGCAGAGTCCCACAGATGCAACATCAAAGAGATCCATCGAATCCCCACTTTGGAGCCCCCTGTGGCCCCCCTCCCCAAACTAGAAAGTGTAGTGGGCAAACCGCCACTACCTCTTGCTCTATATCTACCCACTCTTTCCAAGGGCAGACTTGCCATTCTGTTAGGTAGTACCTCTGGAAATCTGGGGCGCCCATCTCCCCATCATCCCTCAATCTCCTTATTACTCCACTTGCTACTCAATGCTGTTTGTTGGCCCAGATAAAGTTTTCCACACCCTTCTGCCAGGTATCTCAATTGGCAGGGCATTAAGTAAGTACAAAAATCTGGGCTCTACCATCATTTTGACGCTATTGATTCTCCCCATTCATGAGAGTGACATCTTTGTCCACTGCCGTAGCTCACTACTGATATTTTCCAGAGGAGTTCAAAATTCAGCTTGAATAGCTGAGAGGGGTCAGCTGGGAGATTAACTCCCAGATAGCGAATGTGCGAGGCGGCCCATCTGAAGGGTAATGTCTCAGATATTGCTGCCCTAGCCCCTGAGGGAAGAAACAGCTCCAACAGCTCAGACTTCCTAGCATTCATCTTAAAGCCTGAGATCCCGCTGAATTGTCCCAACTCCTTGTCTACCACAGTCAGGGATGCCAACGGGTTTGTAACAATAAACAGGAGATCATCTGCAAATAGGGAATGTTTATATTGGTTACCACCTATTCGTATGCCCTTTATCTCCTCCCAGACCTGCACTCGCTGCGCTAGAGGCTCCGTCACTAGGGCAAAAAGGAGAGGGGACAGTGGGCAGCCCTGATGCCATTCCACGTTGCATTTCAAAGAGTGCCGAGTAAACCCATTGACCTGAACCCGGCACATGGTGTGTGTATACAATACCTCTACCTCTATCCACTGTTTAAAGGAAACCCCCAACCCCATCCTCTCCAGGACCCGAAAGAGGTAAGACCAGCAGACACAGTCAAACACCTTCTCGGCGTCCACTATTAGGATGACTGCCGGGGTGCAGGTCCAGCAGGCTTGCTCCATCAGACTGAGCATCTTTCACATGTTATCCGCGCACTATCTCCCCAGGATAAACCCCGATTGATTGGAATGGATCAAATCCCTCCATCAGAGGCTGTAAACGGTTAGCCAAGACCCGGGCCATAATCTTTTGATCAATCCCCAGCAGCGAGATCAGCCTGTACGAACCACAGACTGTAGGGTCCTTTTCTTCTTTCAGAATGACTGTTATCCCCTCTTCTCTCATAGACAGTGGGAGGGCTCTCTCCTCTAGGGTATAATTATACACTCAGGCTAACAAGTCACTAATCTGGGCGGAGAAGTTTTTTTTTAAATAGGTTGGTAAACCCATCAAGCCCCAGGGCTTTTGATTTAGGAAGTGCTTTAATTATGTGCTGGATCTCGAGTGCAGTAATTGGCCTGTTCAGGGAGGCCCCCTGCTCCTCCATTACTCTGGGGAAAGGGCATCCCTGCAGGTAGTCTTCAATCTGTCTTTCCTCAACCGACCCCTCCGGGGTGTACAAATCCCGATAAAAATTCCCTGAATCTCTCCCTGATCTCCTCCCACTCCAATAGGTCCTTTCATTGCTTGTTTTTAATTTTTCAAATCCAATTGCGGGTTCGCGTTTTCTGAAGGCGGAAGGCCAGAAGTCGCCCCACTTTATTACCATATTCAAACTCCTGCTGCCCTAATCTATCCAAATCCCTACAAGCAGATTTTAGTTTCTGCTCATGAAGCTGCTGCCTAAGTAGGGCCAGTTGTTGTTTGAGGGTGTTACCACTATTTCCCCTCTGGTCTAATTCTGCAATTCTTTGATGAAGATCCTCAGATTCTTTCTCCAGGACCAAGCAGCAAGTCAGTCCTCACATATGGGTGACATTGACGTCGATGGAGCCCCTGCGGAGCATTTCCCCAGCTTTCTATGAAAGCCTTTGGGAATACTGCACGCATGCGCGGTCCCCTTCCCGCCTAAAGGTGCCATCTTGCTCAGTCTCTCTTTTTCCGTGGAGCCCGTCGGACGCTTGTCCTAGTTCACCCAGAAAACAGTTAGATTTTTCTCATTATTTCCTGCGATTCCATCGTGGTTTTTTGCCCGGTTCAACGCCGGTTCCCCTTCCCGCCAGGTTCGGTACACCGGTATCGAGCCCGTTCTCATTTTTTCGGTTTTTGCCCTTAGTGGCTGGCGTTCGCGCCCTTTTTTCTTTTTCCCTGGAAGACCGGTCCTTTGACCTCGTGGGGGCTCTTTTTTCCCCGATGGCTTCCAGTG
Organism: Ichthyophis bannanicus; assembly: GCA_033557465.1. Taxonomy (NCBI): domain Eukaryota; kingdom Metazoa; phylum Chordata; class Amphibia; order Gymnophiona; family Ichthyophiidae; genus Ichthyophis; species Ichthyophis bannanicus. The sequence goes on along the minus strand of CM066036.1, from coordinate 654,244,582 downwards.
GTTTCAAAAAGTGTGATCGGTGCAAGAAACTAATGTCTCTCACCGACACACACGACTGTTGCCTTCGGTGCCTCGGTCCGGATCATGATCCTAAGATCTGTGTACCGTGTGGAAAAATGTCCACTAAGGCACTTTGAAGTCGCCAGCATCAAAAGGAAAGGCTTTTCTCTGATTCGGCCTTCGGCCGGACCCAGACCTCATCTGAGGCCTCGACGTCTCGGGAGTCTGACCCCGAGCATCGTCGGGGTTCCTTGGACAGGGGTCCCCCAAGCGGGAGCGAAAGAGGATGAAGCGGCTCGCAAGGGCAGCATCCGAGGAGGTCCCTGGCACATCGAGGGCCAGGTCTCGGACCCCTGACCGCCGTTCCGGGCCCGTGGAACAGGAGAAGCCATCAAAAGTGCCTCGTGTGGAGCCGGAGTCTGCTGGACACATAAGTCCTGTTGTCCTCAAGGACTCTCCTCCCAGGGAGCCGACGTCGGGCCCGGCGCTGCCGGGGCCCGAGTTGGTGGCTGCTGAGTCTCCTGAGCTGGGTCTCAGGCTGACAGCCTTGGAGTGCAGACTGTCTGCCTTCATGGATCAGCAGCGGGTGCTGATGGCCAGCCTTGCTGGCACATCTGCCCCGACCACCGGGACATCGACGTCGAAGTTGACCCCGGAGACCGAGCTGATACTCGAGACCATGAAGGCTCGAGGTCGTCCTCGGTCGCGATCACCCTCGACCTCCCGGTCGGGACCGAGGGCGTCGATGCCGGTGCCTTCGGCGTCGGGGCGGGTGCTGCCGGGCCCCGCGCGGTCGGAGCCCGACTCCTCTTCGGACGAGTCTGCCTGGGATATGGAGGACGAGGAGTCCCCTGATACCTTCAAGACTCGGTGCGTCCCGTCGGACTCACCGCAGTCTGAGCTCCGGAGTAGATCCCCTCTGGAGGATACCCGGTTCTCGGAGTTCGTTCGGGATATGGCCACTGCTTTGGCGATCCCCGCGGACCCCAAGGAGGAGCCTCGAGCCGAAGAGCTCGAGGCCGTCCAGTATGACTCTCCTCCAAAGGAGGCCTTTACTGTGCCAGTTCCTCCGATGCTGGAACGGCTCCTCTTCCGGATGTGGGAGGCACTGGCCTCGGTGCCGGTTCTGAGCAAGCGGGTCGATTCCATTTATCGACTCCGTAAGAGCCCTGGTTTTCAAAAGGCACAGCTACCACACCCCATTCTATGGTGGTGGAATCGGCCATGCATCGTCTGAAAAGTCAGAAGATGCACTCCGCGGTGCCCCCTGGCAGGGAGGCCAGGAACCTGGATGCGTTTGGTAGAAAGTGCTTCCAGGGCTCGATGCTTGCTTGCCGTGTCCAGTCTTACCAGCTGTACATGGGCATGTACTTGCGGGACCTGGCAAAGGAGCTTGCCGGGTTCTCTGCTGGTCTCTCCGGGGAACCTTTGCAGAGGTTCAAGTCCTTGTCCTCGGGGATCCGGGAATGCTCTAAGTTCATGTCCCGCGCAGCCTACGATGGCTTCGAGGCCTCGGCCCATGTTGCGGCAGCCGGCATCCCTGCTCAACGCCAGGCATGGCTGCAGTCATCGGACCTCGAGCCATGGGTTCAAGACAAGTTGGTCGATGTCCCTTGCCGAGGTGAGAACCTTTTTGGCAAGCCCATGGACGAGAAGGCTGCACAGCTCGAGACCGAGCACCTCACGCGGACAAGGCTGTCTAGAAAGACTTCTGCCCCTTCTCATAAAAAGAAGGGCTCGGGTAAGAAGTCCTTTTACACGAGGAAGGTGACTGCCTACAAACAGTTCCCACCTTACCAGGCCTCCCCAGCTCCCCCACAGGGTCAGCAGGCCAAGGGGCAGGGACATGGGCCCCGTAGGCAGAAGGCCCCCAAGCCTCAGGCCCCTGTCCCACTCAGCAGGGTGGGGGTTTTTGACTCCCAAGGCATAGCCTCTCCGTCTCTGCTGTCCCATCCCTGCACAGGAGGTCGATTAACCCTGTTTGCCCACAGGTGGCCACCCATTACAGGAGACAGTTGGGTCCTGAGCATAGTCCACTCGGGCTATATGCTTAATTTCCATCAGCTGCCTCCTCCTTTCTTCCCTGGAGAGCCTCCAAGGCCTCCTCTCCACACAGACCTCCTCCTTCAAGAGCTTCAGGGTCTGTTGCGAGACAAGGCGGTGGAGCCTGTACCTCCCCACCTCCAAGGTCACGGGTTCTACTCCAGGTACTTCCTAGTACCAAAGAGAACCGGCGGCCTCAGGCCTATTCTCGACCTCAGGAACCTCAACAAGTTCCTAGAGAAAGAAAAGTTCAAGATGCTTACTCTTGGAACACTTCTGCCCTACCTCCAGCAGGGAGATTGGCTATGCTCCTTAGTTCTAAAGGATGCGTACGCTCACATTCTCATTCATCCAGACCACAGAAAGTACCTCAGGTTCATTGTGGGAGGAAACCATTATCAATACAGAGTGCTGCCTTTCGGCCTCACCTCCGCCCCCAGGGTCTTTACCAAATGTCTGGCGGTGGTGGCAGCCTACCTGAGAAATCAGGGTATCTTTGTCTTCCCCTACCTGGACGACTGGTTCATCAGGGGTCAGACGTGCCAGGAGGCCAGGCAAGCCACCCTCCGCACTATTTCTCTACTTCAACACCTGGGGTTTGTCATAAACTTCACAAAGTCCACTTTGCTCCCCTCCCAGAACTTGGAGTTCATAGGGGCGAGGCTGGACTCTCTGCAGGAAAAGGCTTTCTTGCCAGAGGACAGAGCCCAAAGACTGATAGACTTGGAAAACCGGTTTCTCAGCAGGTCACAGGTTTCTGCCAGGCTCTGGCTGAGGCTTCTCGGCCACATGGCTTCAACAGTATATGTGACTCCCAATTCCCGGCTCCATATGAGGCCTGCACAGTGGTGCCTCAGCACTCAGTGGACACAGGCCACAGGGAGCCTCAGAGACAGAGTAAGGGTGTCCAGACCATTCCTGAACTCCCTACGCTGGTGGCTGCACCCCCCCCCCAACTTACTGCAAGGGGTGCCTTTTCAGATACCTGGGTTCACAGTGGTGTTGACCACTGATGCCTCCCTGCAGGGCTGGGGAGCACATTGTCTGGGCAGGTGCACCCAGGGCCTGTGGTCTCCCTGGGAGGCCACGCAACAGATCAACCTTCTGGAACTCTGGGCTATTCGCTTAGCCCTCAAAACTTTCTCTCAAAACCTGGCTCACCAGTCTGTCTTAGTACAGACGGACAACCAAGTAGCCATGTTTTATGTGAACAAGCAGGGCAGCACTGGGTCCAGGCTCCTTTGTCAGGAGGCACAGGACCTTTGCTTGTTTGCGCTCAAGCACAACATGTTTCTCAAAGCTGTTTACCTCCCTGGCCAGGAGAACTGCCTGGCAGACCGGTTGAGCAGAGTTCTGCAGCCCCACGAATGGCAACTCCACCCATTAGTGGTTCAGAAAATTTTCATGAAATGGGGACTTCCATCCATAGATCTCTTTGCCAGTCCCCTCAACAAGCAACTGCCCAAGTTCTGCTCCAGGCACCCGCATCCCATGAGGTGGGCAGCGGATGCTTTTCTGATTTCCTGGTCTCAGGGCCTCCTATATGCGTTTCCTCCCACGCCTCTGGTGGCCCGAACCCTGTTCAAGGTTCTCAAGGACAAGGCCTCGGTGCTACTAGTAGCTCCCAGGTGGCTGAGGCAACCTTGGTTTCCACTTCTGCTTCAACTGGAAGTGGATCCCCCACTGACTCTGGGGTTGCAGCCCGACCTTCTCTCTCAGGATCAAGGTTCTCTTCTGCACCCCAATCTCAAATCTCTCAATTTGATGGCCTGGAGGCTGCAAGGATAGTTTTGGCTCCTTGGGGCCTACCTCCGGAAGTTGAAGAGGTTGTCCTGGCCTCTAGAAAGCAGTCCACTAGGAAAACCTATGCCCTGAAATGGAAAAGATTTTCTGTGTGGTATCAGCTGCGTACAGAAGATCCTTTCTCCTGTGCTATACCAGTAGTGCTTCAGTACCTGCTGCACTTGTCCAATCAGGGCCTTAAGTCCAATTCTGTTCGGGTCCACCTCTCAGCTCTGGCAGCTCACCACTCTCTGGTGGAAGGACACTCTCTGTCGGTTCATCCCTTGGTGTCCCGGTTCCTCAGGGATTTGCTCTTGCTCAAGCCTCCTGTCTGTCCTCCAGTCCCTGAGTGGGAGTTGAATGTGGTCTTGCAACAACTGACTCGCCCATCTTTTGAGCCGATGGCTACTTGTCCTCTACGCTTCCTTTCCTGGAAGACACTCTTCCTGGTAGCCTTGACCTCGGCCAGACGAGTGAGTGAGCTTCAGGCCCTGGTCTTTGACAGATCTTACACCAGATTCTATAGGAACAGGGTAGTCCTTAGGACTCATCCAAAGTTCCTCTCAAAAGTTGTCTCCTCTTTCCACCTCAACCAGGAGGTGGTTCTTCCAACATTCTTCCCTAGGCCTCATGCAAGCCAGGCTGAAGCGGTCCTGCATACCCTGGACTGTAGGAGGGCCTTATCCTTCTACCTTAACCGTACGCAGGGACATAGAAGGGCTACTCAGCTCTTCATATCTTTTGACCCTAATAATTTGGGGTTGGCTGTGTCCAAGTGTACCTTGTCCATATGGGTGGCTGACTGTATCACCTGGGCTTACAGGGCAGCTGACCTTCCCTTGCAGGGTCGGGTCACGACCCACCGTGTAAGGGCTATGGCTGCCTCAGTAGCTCATCTCCGCTCTGTACCATTGGCAGACATCTGCAGGGCTGCAACTTGGTCTTCAAGCCAGACTTTTGCGGCCCATTACTGCCTGGAGAGGGAGTCCCGTAGGGGCAGTGCTTTTGGCCAGGCAGTACTCCGGAATCTCTTTGAGGTTTAGGCAACTCCTGCCCTCCAGCCCTCTGTTGGGCTACCGGTGGAGGTTCTTTCAGTGAAAAGCCTTTCTTTGATGCTGGGACTAGAGGGAGTTCTCTTGTTCAGCCTGGGTTCCTGGTAGCCCAGAGCTAGGGAGTCACCCATATGTGAGGACTGACTTCCTGCTTGGTCCTGGAGAAAGAGTAGTTACTCACCTGTAACAGGTGTTCTCCAGGACCAAGCAGAAAGTCAGTCCTCACATATGGGTGACGTCGGCGCCGACAGAGCCCTCGTGCAGAGCATTTCCCCAGCTTTCACAGAAAGCCTTTGGGAATTGCAGCGCACATTCGCGGTCTCCTTCCCGCCCAAGGGTGCCATCTTGCTCAGTCTTCTTTTTTCCGCGGAGCCCGACGGACGTAGTTTGTTTTTCCCCGATGAAAAAGTTGGTTTTCTCTATTTTTCTATTTTTTCTCCGGTTCGACGCCGGATCCTTTTCCCGCTCGGACCGATACGCCGGTATCGAGTCCTCTCTCTCTTTTTCGGTTTTTGTCCTTTGTGACTGGCGTTCGCGCCTTTTTTCTTTTTCTTTTTTTTTTTCCCTGGCAGACCGGTCTTTTGACCTAGCAGGGGCCCTTTTTCCCCCGATGGCTGCCAGCGGGTTTAAGAAGTGTGATAGGTGTAAGAAACTTATGTCTCTTACCGACACACATGACTGCTGCCTCCGTTGCCTCGGACCCGATCATGACCCGATGATCTGTGGTCCATGTGGCAAAATGTCCTCGAAGGCGTTGAGGAGTCGGCAGCACCAGAGGGATAGAATTTTTTCTGACTCCGCGTCCGGCCGGGCGCGGACCTCGTCAGAGGCCTCGATGTCTCGGGATTCCGGCCCCGAGCAGCGTCGGGGTTCCTCTGAGCGGGGGGTCTCCTTCGCAGGTACATCACAGGAAGAAGAAACCCGCGAGAGCGGTGTCGGTGGATGCTCCTGGTTCCTCGAGGGCCAGGTCGCATAGCCCCGATAGCCGTCCCGGGTCTTCAGAGTCGGAGAGGCCTGCGAAGCATCCTCGTGTCGAGATGGAGTCTCCTGGACACGTAAGTGCTGTTGTCCTCGTTGACTCTCATCCGAGGGAGCCGACGTCAGGCCCGATGCCGTCGGGGCCCGAGTCGGGGGCTGCTGGGTCTCCTGAGCTCGGACTCAGCTTGACGGCCTTGGAGAGCAGCTTCGCTGCCTTCATGGAACAGCAGCGGGCATTGATCGCCGGTCTCGCCGACCTCGACGTCCAAGTCGACCCCGGAGGCCGAGCCGATCCTCGAGTCCATGCGGGCTCGAGTCGATCCTCGGCCACGGTCTCCCTCAACCTCCCATTCGGGGCCGAGGTCATCGTCGCCGATACCCTCGGCGTCGAGGCGCAGGGCATCGGTGCCCGCCCGACCGGAGCCGCTCGATTCCTCCTCCAAGGAGTCGGGATGGGAGACGGATGACGAAGAGTCACCCGACACCCATCGGACTCGGTGTGTCCCCTCGGACTCACCCGAGTCCGAACCTCGGAGACGGTCCCCACCGGAGGATACCCGGTTCTCGGACTTCGTACGGGATATGGCCAAGACCTTGGCCTTCCCCGGAGATCCCAAGGAGGAGCCTCGAGCCGAGGAGCTCGAGGCCCTCCAGTATGACTCTCCTCCGAAGGAGGCCTTTTCTGTTCCGGTTCCTCCGATGCTGGAGCGGCTACTCTTCCACATGTGGGAGACTCCGGCTTCGATGCCAGTGTTAAGCAAGCGGGTCGATTCCATTTATCGAGTCTGCAAGAGCCCCGGGTTCCAAAAGGCGCAATTACCGCACCACTCCATGGTTGTGGAATCGGCCATGCATCGACTGAAAAGTCAAAAGATGCACTCCTCGGTGCCTCCCGGCCGGGAGGCCCGTAACCTGGATGCCCTCGGTAAGAAGTGCTTCCAGGGCTCTATGCTTGCTTGCCGTGTCCAGACCTACCAGCTCTACATGGGCATGTACCTCCGAGACCTGGCAAAGGAAATTGCCGGGTTCTCTGCTGGTCTCTCTCCGAGGAACCTTTGCAGAGGTTCCAGGCCTTGTCCACCGGTATTCGAGAGTGCTCGAAGTTTATCTCTCGAGCAGCCTACGATGGCTTCGAGGCTTCGGCCCAAGTAGCTGGGGCCGGCATTGGTGCCCGCCGACAGGCTTGGCTACAGTCATCCAACCTCGAGGCATGGGTCCAGGACAAGTTGGTCGATGTCCCCTGCCGAGGTGAAAACCTCTTTGGCAAGACAATGGCTGAAAAGGCTGCAGAACTCGAGACCGAGACTCTGACCAGGACTAGGCTTTCTAGGAAAACCTCTGCCCCTTCTCAGAAAAAGAAGGGCTCGGGAAAAAAGACCTTTTACCCGAGGAAGTCATCTGCCTACAAACAGTACCCTCATTATCAGGCCTCTGCAGCTCCCCAACAGGGTCAGCAGGCCAAGGGGCAGGGTCAAGGGCCCCGTAGGCCGAAGACTCCCAAGCCACCAACACCGGCCCCTGCTCAGCAGGGTGGGGGGTTTTGACTCAAACGGCATAGTCTCTTCTCCTCAGCTGGCTTCTCTCAGCACAGGAGGCCAGCTGGCCCACTTTGCCCACAGGTGGTCAGCCGTCACATCAGATACCTGGGTTCTTCATATAGTCCAAAAGGGCTATCTTCTCCATTTTCACCAGGTACCTCCCTCCTATTTTCCAGGGGAGCCTCCAAGACTCCCTCTGCACCGGGACCTACTCCTTCAGGAGTTGACAGGTCTACTAAAGGATCAGGCTGTGGAACCGTTGCCCCACCACCTGAGAGGTCAAGGCTTTTATTCCAGGTACTTTCTGGTACCAAAAAGAACAGGAGGCCTCAGACCCATCCTAGACTTGCGAAACCTCAACAAGTTCCTGCAGAGGGAAAAGTTCAAGATGCTTACCCTTGGAATTCTGCTGCCCTACCTCCAGCAGGGAGACTGGCTATGCTCCTTGGATCTAAAGGATGCGTATACTCACATCCTTATCCATCCAGACCACCGACAATATCTCAGGTTTGTTGTGGGAGGAAACCACTTTCAGTACAGAGTACTTCCCTTTGGCCTCTCATCTGCTCCCAGGGTGTTCACCAAGTGCCTGGCAGTGGTGGCGGCCTACCTGAGGCTTCAGGGTCTCTTTGTGTTTTCATACCTGGACGACTGGCTCATAAGGGGCCAGTCTTCCCAGGAGACCAACCAGGCCACCCTTCGCACTGTGGCTCTGCTTCAGCACTTGGGATTTGTCATAAACTTTGCAAAGTCCACTTTGCTCCGTCCCAGAACTTAGAGTTCATAGGGGCCAGACTAGACACTCTTCAAGCAAAGGCTTTCCTACCTCTGGACAGGGCCCACAGGCTAATGGATCTGGCCAGCCAGTTTCGCAGCAATTCCCTGGTCTCTGCCAGGCAATTCCTGAGACTACTCGGCCATATGGCTTCCACGGTCCATGTCACCCCCAATGCCCACCTGCACATGCATCCTGCTCAGTGGAGCCTTCGCACTCAGTGGCATCAAGCCATTGGAGGCCTAACGGACTCAGTGAGGATTTCCGACCTCCTGATCTCCTCCCTGCAATGGTGGCTTCATCTTCCAAATCTTGTGCTCGGAGTGGTTTTCCAATCCCCTCCGCATACTCAGGTGCTGACAACCGATGCCTCTCTTCTCGGTTGGGGAGCACATTGCCAAGGGGCATGCACTCAGGGTCTCTGGACCCCTTGGGAGGCTACTCAGCAGATAAACGTCCTAGAGCTACGGGCGATACGCCCAGCTCTGAGAGCCTTCTCCCACCTCGCCTCTCACCAGTCTGTACTAGTCCAGACGGACAATCAAGTTGCCATGTTCTATGTGAACAAACAAGGAGGCACAGGTTCCTTCCTTCTTTGTCAGGAGGCACAACGACTGTGCTCTTGGGCTGTCAATCACGGAATCCTTCTCAAAGCTGTCTACCTCCCAGGTCAGGAAAATTGCCTGGCAGACAGACTGAGCCAGATCCTGCAACCACACGAATGGAGATTGAACCCATTGGTGGTTCAGCAGGTCTTTCTCAAGTGGGGGCTCCCCACCATGGATCTTTTCACCAGTCCTCTGAACCGGCAACTCCCGAGATTTTGCTCCAGACAACCGCAAACTCTCAGAGTAGCAGCGGATGCGTTTCTGATCTCGTGGTCCACAGGCCTACTTGTATGCGTTTCCTCCCACACCACTAGTGTCCAGAACGCTGTTCAAAGTTCTCCAGGACGGGGCTTCATTGCTTCTCATAGCCCCCAGGTGGCCGAGGCAACCGTGGTTCCCACTTCTGCTACAACTGGCGGTGGACACACCTCTTCCTCTGGGGTTTCAACACGATCTCCTGTCACAGGATCAGGGGACTCTCTTGCACCCCAACCTCCAGTCTCTTCATCTGATGGCCTGGCTGCTGAAAGGGTAGTCCTGGCTCCCTTACTACTGCCTCAAGAGGTGGAAGATGTAGTCTTGGCCTCACGGCGTCAATCCACCAGGAAATCCTACGCTCTTAAGTGGCGTAGATTCTCCGCCTGGTGTGCTCAGCATGGTGAGAATCCCTTCTCGTGCTTGGTTGCGGTAGTGTTGCAATATTTGCTCTACCTTTCCAATCTGGGCCTTAAGTCTAACTCTGTCCGAGTTCACCTTAGTGCTCTCTCAGCACACCACTCGCCGGTGGACGGCAGGCCTCTTTCCAGCCACCCTTTGGTGGCTCGTTTCCTCAGAGGCCTTCTTCTGCTTAAGCCTCCTTTGCGTCCACCGGCCCCTGAGTGGGATCTGAATGTGGTCTTGCAGCGGCTTACTTGTCCGCCTTTTGAACCTATGGCTACCTGCCCTCTCCGTTTTCTCTCCTGGAAAACTTTACTTCTGGTAGCTCTCACCTCTGCTAGGTGAGTGAGTGAGCTGCAGGCACTAGTGTCTGATCCTCCTTACACTAGGTTCTACCGGAATAGGGTAGTCCTACGGACTCACCCTAAGTTTCTTCCTAAAGTTGTCTCACCTTTTCACCTCAATCAGGAGGTGGTTCTTCCGACCTTCTTTCCCAGGCCGCATGCCAACCGGGCTGAGATGGTCTTGCATACCCTGGACTATAGGAGGGCGTTATCCTTCTACCTTGACCGTACGCGGGAGCATCGGAAGGCTGTTCAGCTTTTCGTTTCTTTTGACCCCAATAAGTTGGGGCTCCCTGTCTCCAAGCGTACGTTGTCCATATGGGTCGCTGACTGTATCGCCTGGGCTTATGGGGCAGCCGGCCTCTCGTTGGAGGGTCGAGTCACGGCTCATCATGTCAGGGCGAAGGCTGCGTCAGTGGCTCATCTCCGCTCTGTTCCGTTGGCAGACATCTGCCGGGCCGCTACTTGATCTTCAAGCCAGACTTTTGCGGCCCATTACTGCCTTGAGAGGGAGTCCCGCAGGGACAGTGCTTTCGGACAGGCAGTACTCCATAATCTCTTTGGGGTTTAGGCAACTCCTACCCTCTGGCCCTGGTGTTGGGCTAACGGTCGGGGGCGTTCTCAGAGAAGATTCCTTCCTTACGTACTGACGAGCTAGAGGGAGCTCATTTTTTCGGCTTGAGTTCTCCGGTAGCCTTAAGCTGGGGAGTCCCATATGTGAGGACTGACTTCCTGCTTGGTCCTGGAGAAAGAGTAGTTACTCACCTGTAACAGGTGTTCTCCAGGAGCAGCAGGAATCAGTCCTCAGAACCCTCCCTCCTCCCCTTCGAGTTGCAGTCATATGATTTGTTTTTGCTAATTTTTTTGCTGTCTTTTAGCTATGTCATCAGATTGAGCAAGATAGCACCCTTGGGCGGGAAGGGGACCGCACATGCGCGCTGCAATTCCCGAAGGCTTTCTGTGAAAGCTGGGGAAATACTCCGCACGAGGGCTCCGTCGGCGCCGACGTCACCCATATGTGAGGACTGATTCCTGCTGCTCCTGGAGAACACCTGTTACAGGTGAGTAAGTACTCTTTCTCCAGGAGCAGCAGGAATCAGTCCTCACAACCCTCCCTCTTCCCCTGGGAGTTGCAGTTGTACATCGTTTATTTTTACATTTTGTGTGCTGTTTTTTAGCTATGTCATTTGACTGAGCAAGATGGCATCTTTAGGCGGGAAGGGGACCGCTCATGCGTGCAGTATTCCCAAAGGCTTTCATAGAAAGCTGGGGAAATGCTCCGCAGGGGCTCCATCGACGTCAATGTCACCTATATGTGAGGACTGATTCCTGCTGCTCCTGGAGAACACCTGTTACAGGTGAGTAACTACTCTTTCTCGCTTTGCTTCTTTTTATAAGTGCCCACACTTATTAGGTGTCCACGTACCACTGCCTTCAGGCACTCCCAAACTGTATCCGTTGAACATACCCCATTATTATTTTCCACTAGATAATGATCAATCACTATTTTTACTCCCACGCACAACTCTTCATCCTCCTGTAGGGAATCGTTAAGTCTCCAAATTCCCCGAGAATGGCCCCCTCCTCCCAATTCATTCTCAGCACATACCGGGGAATGATCCAACCAAGTCTGATCTGCTATCCAGCATCTACTCAGCCCTCTTCGTAAAGCCTGTGATACCCAAATGTAATCTAATCTTGAGTAGGAGAGATATACAGATGAGCATATAAACCCTTTCATTTTTATGGAGTTCTCTCCAGCCATCATTATTATTATTATTATTATTATGTTTATTTGAATTTGATATACCGCTCAGGCCAGAGGCATTAGAGCGGTTTACAATACTATATCATTTGAGGAAAAAGGAAAGGAACGGCATTTATATATGATAGGACAGAGACAGTCAAACAGATAGGAGAAGAAGAGGAACATGGAACAGCACGTTACCACAAAATAGCAGCACATCACTCTAGTCCACATCATGTCATCAATGCCACTCACAGCAACGGACGCCACGGACCAACGCCTAAGGGCCACGCCAAAGAGCCCTCTGGCGAGGCCCTCAGGCGCGGGCGCGCCTCTGAGGCAGCAGATTTCAAGCCGTTGGTGTGGCAGGCAGGGGAGAGGAGGAGGAGCTCACGCTCACTCCCTCCACGATGGTCGCTGCTCCCGATTCTGGCGGGGTGCCTCTGAGGCGGCAGATTTCAAGCCGTTGGTGTGGCAGGCAGGGGAGAGGAGGAGGAGCTCCCGCTCACTCCCTCCACGATGGTCGCTGCTCCCGATTCTGGCGGGGTGCCTCTGAGGCGGCAGATTTCAAGCCGTTGGTGTGGCAGGCAGGAGAGAGGAGGAGGAGCTCCCGCTCACTCCCTCCACGATGGTCGCTGCTCCTGATTCTGGCGGGGTGCCTCTGAGGCGGCAGATTTCAAGCCATTGGTGTGGCAGGCAGGGGAGAGGAGGAGGAGCTCCCGCTCACTCCCTCCACGATGGTCGCTGCTCCCGATTCTGGCGGGGTGCCTCTGAGGCGGCAGATTTCAAGCCGTTGGTGTGGCAGGCAGGGGAGAGGAGGAGGAGCTCCCGCTCACTCCCTCCACGATGGTCGCTGCTCCCGATTCTGGCGGGGTGCCTCTGAGGCGGCAGATTTCAAGCCGTTGGTGTGGCAGGCAGGGGAGAGGAGGAGGAGCTCCTGCTCACTCCCTCCACGATGGTCGCTGCTCCCGATTCAGCCATCCACTAAGTTGAAAAGTTTAGGCCAAGCCCTCAGGCTCTGGTGGTTGGCGGCCTTGTCTCCCCACCCCCGCTAGAAGTGTGCATTCTGGGGTCCAGGGCTAAGCTGAAATCACCATTAATCCCTAGATCCCCATCCTTGCAGCCATAGCTGCTACTTACAGTAACTATCTGCCCTCCCAGCGAGACTTTTATAAACAGGAAGCGACCCTCCCAATCCCGCAGTGCCCCAAGAAATTGGAAGGGTAGATAATTTGCTAAAGCTATTGCCACCCCTCCTCTTTTTTTCCTGGGCCCTATTAGAAGCAACTACACTTATTTGTGCTTAGGGAGAACAACCCGACCCTCATCTTTTGGCAGGAGGTGGTTTTTTTGAATACAAAGAATCTGTGCTCTCAACCTTAATACCTCCTTGGCTAAGAGAATGCGCTTCTGGAGGGAATTCAACCCTCTAACATTGAGGGTATATATTCTTATCGGTGGCATCGTACAGACATTATCATTGTCCTGCCTATTAGGCCTGCCCTCCCCTATCACACTCCCCTGCCGCCCCTCAACCACCCCCCCCCCATCCCTGACCCCCCTTTCCCCCCAACCATCTAAACACTGACTTCCACTACATCTCGCCCCGGGAAATATTGCACATTTTACAAATTCCCTCTTTTATATTATATATATACATATGCCAATTCGCCCAACTCTAACCCTTTCCCCCTTTTATACCCTTCTCATCCACTCCCTTAGACCCCTTGCAATTACAGAATAATGTCTCTCAGAGCATCCACCACATCAAGTGGTTGGAATCTCCTCCTGCCTCGATTTCTCTTCTTGTCGCTGAAGGCGTCGTCCTCCCTTCTGAGACTGCTCCTATCTGGGTCGACTCCCTTCCGGTTTCTTTTCTGCTCTGGGTCGACTAGCCGCTTCTGATGCTGGGGGCATATCACTCCATCCCAGATCCTTCAATATGTTAAGCGCCTCCCCAGCGGTAAAATCTTTGCAGGAACGGCCCTCCACCGTGAATTGCAACCTCTCCGGGTATAGCCATCTGTAGCAAGAGTTCCCTTCTCGCAGTCTTAGTGTCACTCTCCAAAACTCCCTCCTGTGCCGCATAGTTCCAGAGGACAGGTTCGCACAGAACTCCAATTCTGCGATCTCCCAGGTCAGGGAGCGCACTTTTCAGGCAGCCTGAACGATAATATTCTTTGTGGCGTATTCATGAAAGACTACTAGCACACCATGCTGCTTTCCCATAACAGGCTCACCCAGCGCTCTATAAGCACGATCCACTTTATTACACGGCTCTGAGGAGTCCATGTGGGTGGACTGCACTACCGCTCTGCACAGCTGTTCCGTTAGGGCCACATAGGCAGGCATTTCTGGGCGCTCTGGTAAACCACATATTCTTATTACACCTTCTGGATCTATTTTCTAAGTCCTCTGTTTTAAGTACCAGTATCTCATATTTTTCAGTCAGTCCCAACACCAGCCGCCCTATCTCCTTAATAAATACTCTCTCCTTGTTCATCCAGATGGGCCTCTGCATCATCAACACGCTGGCCCACCTCGTGTATTTCAGAGTGTACATCCGTCATCCAGGCCAGCACATCATTCTTAACGCCCTGGATGTCCTCTTTAAGCTCCGCAAACTACTGGCGCATTTCTTGTCTCAGATCGGATAACTCCATTGTTTCAGCACTCTGACTTCTCTCTTTAGCAACACTGAGCTGTGCGCCATTATCTTTATCCAGGCCCGCCATTTTCGGGGCTGCATTTCCTCCACTCCCGACATTGCTGCCTTTAAAGGCAAATGCTTTTAAGTCCGTTCCCCCTTTCTTCACTGGAGTCACCATAGGTCTGCGCACAGTGCTGGGGTTCTCTTCCAGCTACTTTGGCATCTAATTTGTTCGCTTCTTGTGGGTTTTTATTTAAGTCAGCCAGGAGCACTCGGCTTAAGCAGCCATCTTAGGGTGTGACATCACCAGAAGCCATTATTATGTTTTATTATTATTTTATGTATTTTGTTTGAGGTTCCTACACCCCTGACGAAGGCTGATGCCCAAACACAGCTGTGTAGTGTAGGAGCATCTACATTTCAATAAAGGTTCAGCTTTGAATCCTCCAAGGCTTGTTCTTCCTCCCTGCTCTCGGATTTACTTTTGACTTTGTGGGTGGGTGTGCTACCTTTGGACTCTAGGGAAACATAATAGACATTCCCTATACCTTGAAGCTTACAGTCTAGGTAAGGACAGATTCACACACACAGCAAAACCAATATGGAATCTTTGAGCTAAGACAGTAAGATCATAGCTGAGAAGAACTGAATTAGGTAATTACAGGTGAGATTAAATTAAGGATATTAATAGAACATCATGAAATATGATGCTAGGGACTGTAAATATCATTAGTAGTAAATCATTTCTTATTTAGTAAATAAATTCTATGTAAGAAAGTGAGAAACAGACTCCCATTCAAGAGCTGAAACTGATGAATCTGATAGTGTGAGCAGAAAATTAAGGTTCAAGTATTAAAAATATAGGAGGCATTAAGTTAAGAGTGAGGCCATGAAAGGCAGGAAGTAAGCCAGGTGGGTCATATGTAGTTAGATTTAATACTAGTTGTCCAGTAACGGCAGGTATAAAACTGAAAGAAGTCTGAAAAGGTGGCTTTTTATATCACATATCTAAATTAGCTGAAACAAACACATTTCTCCTCAATCCACATTGTATGCACTTTCTTCCTTCAGGTGAGAAGTAAAAAGAATCCTACAGTTTCTTGTATTTCTGCCAGTCAAGAACCCGAAAGGTAAAATGTGCTTCATATACTATTCATTAAATGTCAGTCTTATATATTTATTCTGTTAAAACTCCATGATGCTGCTGTCTTCTAAAGCAAGCCTTTCTGTTCCCTTGGAGCTGCCATGTTAAAACATGTCCTTGTGACAGTATGTACTGATGTTTCGGCAGTATTTTAAAATGCCAGTGCTCTGTTTAGATCAGAGCCCTCTGGGGAGGGGACTGAGGAGTATCAACCATCATGCGAGAACAAAGTCTGCATGTGGATTTCGGTGTATGTGCATACCAGCTTGCAAAAGGAGAAGCTGTCTGTTGCACTTTCCTGAGGATTATCATTGCAGTGGCTGAATTATAGGATGGGATGGGGCAGACCGGTGTAAGGAGATGAGACGCTCTAGGCTAACCTCATCTCTTGTGCTTTCCCCTAATCCACCCCCCCTCCTTTGCCACAGCTGCCACCCCTATCCGGGACCTACCACAGCAGCAATGGCCTAAACAGCCCCGTAAGGCTGTTTCCTTCACGCCTCCCCCTCCCCCCCTCCCACTGATGCCGTCTTCCTTTTTGCATGCGGTTGGAAGCAGCTTCCACTCCCATACAAAAGGAAATCAACATTGGTGGGGTCAGAAGCAAAAGCCCCATGGCGCCAGTGTTTTGAAGTAAGCGCCGCCAGGCTGCTTTAGGCCATTTCCACCATTGTAGATCCCGGAGAGGGATGAGCGCAGTGGCAGGCCATCACTCTGGGTGACCGTCGAATATGTGCCTAATGGTAGTGTTGGCCCTAGGGTGGGGCCTGAATGGGATAGAACCTCTAGTGATTATGAATGGTGTCCCAGGATGCCTCCACTTCAGACCTTCTTTCCCCATTACAAATGTCAGCGAGTGGGCTAAAAGCAAATTCTGACTGGACTGTTGTGAGGATGGCATGCCAAGACAAAAAAATAATCCTGGGAACATGCTAGAAATACTATATGTGGTCCTGAAATAGTCCAGAAACCATAGGGGCGGGCTGTGGAGAAGGTGATCACATGACAACTTCGGCTCTGTGACAAGAGAAGGCATGATGTAGTGTTCAGGAATAGACTATTTAAGCATTGCAGCAAGTGATTTAGATATCAGAAAGGTTCATGGCTTATGAAAGTTAAACAAGAAAGATAGGGGTCCTATTCACAGAGTAATTGTAGCGTATCACTCACGTAAAAATATTACTCCAATATAAACACACTACCCTAAAATTGGAGGGCTAAAGGTTTTTCTCTTCGCACGGAAATGGTCTCAGACTAGTAGGCTGCCTTATTAAAGATACTCATAAACATAGTATCCCGACACCTCACATACAACGTCGTAACTGTGTTTCTCTCACAGATATGAGGTTCTTCAGGGGATTATTCGCAAATCAGCCAAGTGTTTAACCAAAATTGACTGAAAATGATGTACGGCTCTTTCTTAAAGTATAGTCTCTTCTGTTCTTTCAAAGCAGGTCTATCCGTTCTCCAGAGAGAAACACAGTTACGACGTTGTATGTGAGGTGTCGGGAAGGAGAGAAAATTATCTCCGCTATCACAGTTTTTTCATCCTCAGAAGTTAAGTGTGTAACACGATAAAGATATACGCTATCAGTTTTGAATGAAGCACAATAGGGAGAGGGAGGTTGTGTTGCAAAAGAAGAGCCGGAAATTGGGTCATTGATGCAAACAGGCGCCGCCGGATACTATGTTTATGAGTATCTTTAATAAGGCAGCCTACTAGTCTGAGACCATTTCCGTGCGAAGAGAAAAACCTTTAGCCCTCCAATTTTAGGGTAGTGTGTTTATATTGGAGTAATATTTTTACGTGAGTTATGAAAGTTAAAAGCAGGAAACCCCTGTCCCTCAAGAGAAGCATGAAACGTTGGTGACTATTTCTGTTTCTTTGAAACAGAAAAAGAATACAACTTGATGTGGAAAAATCGTGATTTCCTAACCTCATAATGGAGACTAAATATCTGTAAAAACAAGATGTTGCATCTCTTTATATAGTGTACATATTTTCAAGTAAATGTAACATGTGCTCTGATAGTCTTCAGCCTGTGGCAAGAGTGAAGACGGTACATTCTTTCCTTTATCCTAGTCTGACATTTTGCTCTCATTTTCACTCTAAAAGGTTTATATATGTATTGATTAACATATTTAAATTTGGAGAGAACTATAAGCTTTGCTGGCCACTAACAAAAATACTTCATATGGACATGTCAAGTAATATTATATACACATCTACGGAATAGAAATTTAAAATTTTAAAGGTTGTATAGTTATATTTATTTTATTTTTCTTAAGATCTTAATCATGTTCAAAAATTGTTTAAATATAAACATTGTAGAGCATTTCATTAATGCATATTAACATTTTAAGCTCTCTTTGAGATTTTTCTCTAGTTTCTATTAGTTTCCCTGAACTCCAGTTAGCTCTCTTTGAGATTTTTCTCTAGTTTCTATTAGTTTCCCTGAACTCCAGTTATAGTCAGAAGCAGGGCACAAATGACCTCACATACATATTTGCTGTTTCATTAATGGTACTCTGCGCACATCACAGACCATTCAGATCCCAATTGCGGTGCTGTTTCCGTATGACTATGTTCTGAGATTCAAGAGAGTGACAAAAGAGTTAGTGAGAGAATTTAATTTCTTTTGCTAGCCATGACTGCTCAGCATCCCTCTTAAATCTGATATGTATTGCTAGATGAACTTCCTGCAATTTTTTTCCATGTCAAGTCTACAATAAAGGTCTTTTCAGATGGATATCTTAAATCCAATCACCTTGATAAGTTTGGTGATCTCCATAATTTGAACAATCTACCTTGCCATGCAGGGCTGACTTAAAATGAAACACATATGATATCCCAGGAAATGGTAATTTAGTCGGGAAGCCACTGTCTGAGACAGCAAAATTACCCCATGCATTTGCGAGCACTTGCCATTTGCCATCATTGCAGAGTGTCAGTTTACCCCTGAGCAATGGCTGCAAAACACTGGATAGGTGGCATTAAAGCTCTCTTCCATCTGAATGGGAAGAAGCCATGTGGGTCGAGGTCTAGGAAACATGGCAGACTCCAGGTCAAACACAGGCAGTGAGAGTGAACTAGAGATTTGATGTGAAAAGCTGACTTATCCTGACATGAAAACACTGCTGGCAGAATTTAAAGGGTGAATTGAAAGTAGGGTTTATGTGGTGGCTGCAGAGATGAGGGAGCTGGTTTTGGAATTCTGCTAGAATGTTACAGAGCAAGGCACCAGGGCGGAGAAACTGGAGCAGCGAGCTGAGATCCAAAACAAGGAGGCAGCAGTGATTGCTGCCCATATGAATAAAATTGATACTGCTTGGGAGGACACTTAATTTGAAAACAGAGGACATGGAAGACTTGGCCCAACAGTTTAAAATCCGGGTGCGTGGTGACCTCGAAAGTGAACAATATGGTAAAGTGGAGGAGATGGCCTGTCCGAGTGTTATGTATGGCCCTGCAGACTTGAGACTGCCTCCCTTGAGGAGAGGAGATATGAATTGAGCGGGTGCACAGGATCTTGGAAACAGAGAGGTAGAGTCTTAACCAAGATGTGATCATGTGTCTTCATCATTTCCTGGTCAAAGAGAAGATTCTTGCTTTGGTACATGCTCGAGAGAACCTAGTACTCGACAGGCACAAAATTGAAATCTATGGAAATCTCTCTTCCCTAACTTTGCAAAAGAGCTGACAGTTCAAAGAAGTGACCTCTGTATTGCAAAAGCACTAGTGAGATATCATTGCCGATACCCATTTGGGTTATTATTTACTATTCAAGGATCTGCTTATAAGAGGAAACCTGGAGGGCTTTGCAGAAGGCAGGCCTGCTTCAAGAACAAGTCCAGACCCAGACTTCTCCAAAATGCAGAGGGTATCCAGTGGAGTCAAGAATTTGCAAAGACATTCCTCAGGAGCGCTGACGAATGATGCCCAGGAGCTAGATTGTTGAAGAGTGAGACAATGCCTAATGTGAAGATTGAGAACATATTCTTGCTGTGGAAAGCATAAGAACTCAGTAGGGAAGACTTTTTTATCATTTAAAGACTTAATTGACCAAGACTAAGGGGTGGTCAGTATGGTTAATAAAGAGCAGTAGAATACGGAAGGAGGGGATACATTTGCAATGGGGAACTTAAGGGTAGATTAAGAGGTGGGTCAGTTGAGAGTTTTGCTAGCTCTTTGGGAAACTGGGGAGGGAGTAAGAAGAAAGAGGAGAATTGTTTGAGAAAATGAAACCATTTCATCATCTTAGCTTCAGGAGTGTCAGGGAGAACTAGAAATAAGTTCCTATTTGCTTAGGTTAGAGCCCCTCTTTTCTTGCCCCTAACTCAATAGGCATTATTTCTGCATGAAGAATACATGTATGCTCCTTGTATTGGTGCAGTGTGGCATCTTGGCCAAGAATTCTCTTCTTCCATATTACCACGGTATTGTGTTAAAACGCATACACCTTCTTCATTGTTGGTTGAAAACATCATGCAAGTCATTGCTTTGGAAAGTAATTTAAAATAAGGAATTGTTAGCATGTATTTTTATATAAAGCCAGGCAGTGAATCAATAGCCATTTTTTTGTTGCAGATTCTTAGAAAATCATATTTAGGAAACTTAAATTAAAATTCCTGAAAATTACAGATACAGAAAACAAGTATTTTCACATAAAGCCATGCAGTGTAAATGTGCTCTTCATTTTTTTTTATTTTGTTTAGCTTTTACTAGTTTTATTAACAATACCAAAACTGTAAAATCTTGGGTTTATTCCACATATTGACTGTTCCAGGAAGGACCTAAAGAAGATTGTCCAAGATGTTAAAAAGGAATTCCTTCTTATATGCAAGCTGACCAGAGAGCAGAAGGCTCACCTAAACAGACTTGCTGTAAGCAGAGAACCCACAAATGGTAATGCTCCTTTTAACTTGCATTGTAATTTGGATATCTTCGGTTGAAGAATATTTCAAAGTATAAACAAAAAAAACCACCTACACAAAACACCAAAGATGCTGCTTACCCTATGTATGAAACTGTTTACTTTTGCGTGTTTTAAATCAGTTCACCAAGATGTGTTGTTTAACTGTTTGGTTCTATCATTAACATTAGCAGTGCTGCTTTACTTATGTGTGAAAATATAAGAAAATGAATGAAAAGTAGGTAGCCTGTGTTGACACAGAGTTTGTTGCATTTTTCCTTCTGATATTCCTCTGATTCTGGTCAGTATTTTTAGAAGAGAGAGAGAAACGTACATGGAGAAAAATGAGGATATGGCAGCATGTGGAAAATTTCAGAAGAACCAAAACAGTTTGTAAATAAATGCATTAACTATTGTGGGATTATTTTTTGTTTTCCTCTGTACAGAAATACAGTTCTCCATGCCTATCCAGTGTACTGATAAAGCAGATGAACAAGCAGAAGGGTTCAAATCTCAGGTTATGAAGAATACGTGCATTCCTTCAATCACTCCTAGAGGCTTGGGCCAAGACGAAGAGGACAATTGCTCTGTTGAATCCCTCTCCAAATTCAGTGTCAAGTTTCCTCCAACAGACATTGACTCGGTTTTTTTACAAAGTGCTCCAGAAGAACCTGAAGTGTCCATTCCTGCAGAAATGGAAAATGTGCTTGAAGAGGAATGTGATATGGAACATAGTGACCACATCAGTAAACCTGGCTCAGGCCCAGCTGATGTGAACTCTACGACTGCAGCAGTTCAAAACTCTAGCAAGACAAAGCCCTCCAACTATGTAAAACCATTTATGCAAAGCACTCGGGACCAAACTCCTTTTTTGGATACAGGAGACAAAGGTGAAAAATGTATACGTGCCTTCCCAGTTCAAAATGCCTTGGAGGAAAGTAATATTTCCTTAGAAAACTTAGGAAGACCTGTAAGAGGACCTCAGCAGGTATAGTAATCTTTTGACTCAAAACAAATCCATTCTCATTTTTGTTTTCCTTCCCCAAAATTTATGGCTGTTTGCAAAGTGTCAGGTACAGAAACCTTTGAAAATAAGGTTCTTTATAGCTTGGTCTTCTATTTAAACTGAAGCCTTATGAACTAATGCCTAACCTTGTACAGAGGCCACTGAACTACTAAAACATAAATTGAAACTGAATGTTTCAAATGAATTTGAATTTGCAAGAAGTTTAAACATATGAATGGTACTGTAAAACACTGTAGCTATAATTTGGAGAGGTGTGCAGTGGAAGTTTGTCATTTTGCTTTTCTTATTGTTTCTGCTTTTTTAATTTTTTGTTTTAATTCCATTTCGGTTATTCTATTCATTACCGGTCACTAAGAATAGTGCATGCTAAGCATAGTATGTACTATTGATGATGGTGGAAAAAACAACCCAAGAGGTTTTGGGAGTATTCTTTGATTTTGTTTTGAAATTGACACGAGACAACACTTCATTTTAAACAGCACATCCTTAATAAACTTGTATAGAAAATTAAAGCACATAAAAAATTGATGTGTGCGGAATAATGTTCACTCTGTATAGTTGACTTACAATTTGGTCTATTTTCCCTAACATGCAGGGAATTTTTCCAAATGTTGTTCTTATTTTTTTTCTAAATTATTGAGAACTACAAATATTGTTAAAATTAATTTGAACCCCCATCTGCATAATCTGAGCAACAGCCATGAAAGCTAAGGAATACTTACAAGTAGATTTATTGTATTTAAATTAGTCTATGCCATTAACATTTTGCAAAGCATACAAACAGAAAACCGCTTTTGAGAGCGTATTGCTATTTAACAGGTGTACCTAAGTGATGATGTTTTCTAGGATGCTGGATGCCGAGGAAACACTGGTGTGCAGTATGTGAGAGCTCTTTGTTCCCTGGTCAGAAAGCAGCTCGTGACAAACCCCTCTTGCCATGTGCCTTTTGTTTCTTACAAAGTAGAAAACTTTAACAGATTTTTTTCCTCTTTATCTTTGAAAATGAAACCTCTGGGAAAAATTGTTAGACTTGCAACGTATAAGATTAAAATTTATTACCCTGTTGCCATTAAAACGTACCAAGTTTCTTGTGGAACAATAAAAAAAATTATTTACTGTGTGTGTGTGTGTGTATAGATAATACACACACATGCACTCTCACACACATATATATATATTTATTTTTATTTATTTATTTACATTTCTTATATACCGCACTATTTGCGATCAGCGCGGTTTACATAAAACTAAAAGTATCCGACAATAAACAAGAGTCAGGTCATTACAATGAACAGAGAGAGAGAGTGAGATTTGTACACTTTAAAATGGCTTCAGAATAAATCATGGTACAATTTTTTTTTCTTAGGAAGACTAAAAGACTAATAGAAATAATTGAAATGCATATGGGGGTAAAAGAGAATAAAGTGTGCACCATTAGACATCCCTCTCCTACTGATAGGCATGATTGTTCCAAAACATATTTCCTTTTCTGTCTTATATAGAAAACTGAACTTGACTTGCGCTTTTCATTTTTAAAAGAAAAATATTGTACGGAGGGGCTTGGAGTTTAACTGTGTTGACTAATTTTATCAGCCTCAGTGTTTAGGAGCACATGAAGATTTTGTGCCCATCAAATCTTGGGTTTTTTTAAAATCTATTCTAGATGTCATCGCTCACTTTTTTCATACATTGTACTTTATTTCAAATCACATTCTCAGTTGTGGTTGCGACTGATTTAGGGAAACAAATTAAACAATTTCATGTACTACTAGTAAGGTTCCTGTGGAGCTGTGAAGCACATTCGTTCGAAGACTTGTTACTTTCTCCCTTTTTCTCCATTATCTCTCCTGCTTGTTCTTTTCCTAGCTGCCGTGTGCTTTCGCTTCTCAGTAGATGGCACCCTGCATTGTGCATTTGTTTTCTGTACCAATGTGAGCAAAACAGCTGGTATGTGATTACAGGTTGCAGGGGAAGTATACAGCTTTAAAAAAAAATGCACCAGAATTGGTGTTGAGCTGTCAAAAGGCACGGGGCAGAGAAGGCTGGATAATTGGCATGCTTGCAAAAGGTAATGGAATACTATGCTTCTACAGCTCAGAATGGACACGGGTAGTCACTCGGTCACATTTTTTTAAATTTGTCACAGAAGCACATATTTTTTCAAAATGTAAATAGCTATATAGAAGATTAGGCTTTTTTATATATTGTGTGAATGATGGAGATACAGCATATGAGCTAATAGACAGCAACGTTAGCAGCCACTAAAATATATTTTTACATCATTTGCCATGTGTGAAGTTTAGTTCTATTTATGGTGCATGAAATAGTAGGATTTTGCTTTATTGATTTTAATGTTAAACCCTAGATTCAAAATGAGTTTGAAAAATCTAGAAAGATAGACGCTTCTGACCACTCAAATTCACAGAGATCAAATAAGGAAATACTGTAAAGCACTTAGGTTTACCAAACAAAAATAATTTGTAATCTTCATAGGGATTTTTTCCCCTTAAAGGGATAAATACTGTTATAGAAAGAGGTGTACATTGTTGGCTTTTCATAGATGCTTTGCAGGTTTCTCGATTCAGTTAATCAGCCTGTACAGCTACAGGACTAAATGTGACCGATGATGCTGCTAAATGGAGCATCCGCATTAAATGGAGCCAGGTTTCCGATAGAATCAGAGAAACAAGCTTGGATATGTATATTACGATTGCTAAATTCTCATTCAACCAAAAGCTTTAGAGTACAAACGGAAATATTTCAGAGCCCGAATTGTAAACAAAATGGGTTAAGAGACACCACATTTCAGTTAGGAAGAAATTTGGTCAGAAACTGTAATGGAGCATTTTACTCATCGCGTAAACATAAATCACTTCCAGAAATGGAATTGTGGGGCTTTTTCCCTCCTGGTTAAGAGATTAATATAATTCATTTTATTTCTTTATTCCAGATATAGTCTTTCACTGATATATAATCAGCATTATGGTTTATTTGTGAAATTTAAAAAAATGTCCTCCGGTGTCTATAAACAATCATTAATTTGGACACGAGCAAGTTACCTACAGTAGCCATTAGCTATCCTGTAGTAGACAGGTTTTGAAATATATAGGGTAACATCCTAACATGTAGATATAAATGAGTTACAATGAAATGAATAGATTGTCTGTCAGTCTTTATACTCAGGAGGGCACATAGTTTAAAAATGTTTTGTTTTGGGGCTGTTTTGGCAGTTTCCTTATGCTTCTTTGGTCTTCCAGCCTAGTTAGAAGTGGGGCTGAGAGCTGCCACATAAAGCTCCTTTCACAAATACCCTGGTATTTTCATCCCCATTATATATCCCTTCTTCTCTTTATCCCTCCCTCATTAGACCTGTTAGAGCAGAAAGCGTAGTTACTCACCTGAAACAGGTGATCTTCGGGAACAGCAGGAATAAGTCTTAAGAGCATAAGATATGCCATAGTGGTCCATCAAGCCCAGTATCCTGTTTTCAACAGTACCTAGTAGTTTCCCCAAAAGACACAGGTTCCACAATGCTTGTATTGGGACAAGCAGTGATATCCTGGGTCCCTTTTAATAATGGTTTATGGACCTTTCCTCCAGGAACTTGTCCAAACCTTTTTTAAACCCAGCTACACGAACAGCTTTTACTACATCCTTCGGTAACAAATTCCAGAGTTTGATTACATGTTGAGTGAAAAAATATTTTCTCTTATTAGTCTTAAATAGTTTAACCTGTAGCTTTATTGCATGTCCCCTGGTCTTTCTACATTATATTCTGATGATGTAAACAATCTATCTACGTTTACCCGTTCCACTCCATTCATTAATTTATAGACTTCTATCATATCTCCCCTCAGCCGTCTCTTTTCCAGGTTGAAGAGCCCTAATCTTTTTAGCCTCTCTTCATAGGGGTGTCCTTCCATCCCCTTTACCATTTTCGTGGCTCTTCTCTGTACCTTTTGTAATAACGCTATATCCTTTTTGAGATACGGCGACCAGAATTGCACACAATATTCAAGGTGCAGTCGCACCATGGACGATACTGAGGCATCATAATATCCTTTATTTTATTTTCCATTCCTTTCCTTATGATACCTAGCATTCTATTTGCTCTCTTGGCCGTCGCTCCACACTGGGCAGAGGGTTTTAACATCTTATCCATGATGACGCCTAAATCTTTTTCCTGGGTGGTGGTTCCTAATGTGGAACCTTGCATCGTGTAACCATAGTTTGGGTTGTTCTTTCCTAGGTGCATAGCTTTGCACTTGTCCACATTAAATTTCATCTGCCATTTGAATGCCCAGTCTTCAAATTTATCAAGACCCTCTTGCAATTTTCCACAATCCTCATGGGTTTTAACAACTTTAAATAGTTTTGTGTCATCTGCAAATTTGATAACCTCACTCGTTATTCCCTTTTCCAGGTCATTTATGAATATGTCTAAAAAAGCAGACCCAGCACAGATCCCTGGGGTACTCCACTATTCACCTTTCTCCATTGGGAAAATTGGCCATTTAGCCCTACCCTCTGCTTTCTATTTTTTAACCAGTTCCTGATCCACAATAATACACTGCCTCCTATCCTATGACTTTTTATTTTTGCCAAAAGTCTCTGATGAGGGACCTTGTCAAAGGCTTTCTCAAAGTCCAGATACACTATATCAACTGACTCACCTTTGTTTGTTTATTCACACCTTCCAAAAAAAAAACCATAACAGATTAGTTAAGACAAGATCTTCCTTCTCTAAAGCCATGTTGGCTGTCTCCCATTAAGCCATGACTATCTACATGTTCAGTAATTTTATACTTTATTATGGTTTCTACCATTTCTCCCGGTACTAACGTCAGGTTCACCAGTCTGTAGTTTCCCGGATCACCTCTGGAACCCTTTTTAAAAATTGGCGTTACATTGGCCATCCTCCAATCTTCAGGTATTACAGATGATTTTAATGATAGTTCACAGATTACTAATAGCAGGTCTGCAATCTCATATTTCAGTTCTTTCAACACCCTTGGATGTATACCATCCTGTCCAGGTGATTTGCTACTCTTCATTTTATCTAATAGTTGTATCAATATTTCTTTCAATTCTTCCACACTATCACCTTTAAATACCACTTCAGTCATGGGTAACATCCCTACATCTTCCACAGTAAAGACCGAAGCAAAGAAACCATGCAGTCTCTCTGCTATGGCCTTGTCCCCTCTTAGTGTCCCTTTTACCCCTCTATCATCTAATGGTCCAACTGACTCTCTCACAGGTTTTTTTGCTATGAATGCACTTGAAAGAATCTTTATAATGCGTTTTTGCTTCCACAGCAAGCTTCTTCTCAAATTCTCTCTTTGCCTGCCTTATCAATGCCTTGCATTTAACTTGCCAGTGCTTGTGAGGTTTCCAGTTTTTGTCATTTGGCTCTTTTTTTCCATTTCCTGAAAGATGCTTGTTTTGGCAACAACAGCCTCTCTGACCTCACCTTTAAACCATGCTGGCAGTTTTTTTGGACTACCTTCCACTTTTCTTAAAGCATGGAATACAGCTGGTCTGGGCTTCCAAGATAGTATTTTTAAACAACACCCAAGCTTGATGTAAGTATTTAACCTTTGCAACTGCTCCTTTTAGTTTTTTCTTAACTATATTCCTCATTTTATCATAATCTCCCTTTCGAAAGTTAAAAGGTAGTACTTTGGATTTCCTTACCATCCCTCCTCCATTAATTAAATCAAATGCGATCATGCTATGATCACTATTGTCAAGTGGCCCCAACACCCTTATCTCTTGCACTAGATCTGCTGTTCCACTAAGGACTAGGTCCAAAATGGCTTCCCCTCTGGTCGGTTCATGAACCAACTCCTCCAAGAAGCAGTCATTTATTTCATCTAGGAACTTTATCTCCCTAACATGTGAGTGAATGTCCCCGACATACAGGTGAATGTCACCGACAGAGCCCGCACAGGAACACTTCCCGGCATCCAATAAGAAAACCTTTAGGAGCACTCCACTGTACCTGCATGTCTGCCTTCCCAACTCCTCTCCTCAATTGAGTTTGTAGCTGAGAAGAAGAAGAAAATAAAAGAACCCTACATCTCCTAGGGGGAGGAGGGCAGGTTGTGAAGACTGATTCCTTCAGTTCCCGGAGATAACCTGTTACAGGTGAGTAATTAAACTATCTCCAGGAACAAGTAGGAATGCAGTCTCCATATATGGGACTCACTAGCTCCCAAGTACCAGGCATTTAGGGGGTGGGGGAAGAGCAGTGTAATCCCTGAGGCAAAAAAGGTGTAGCCAAAGAATCTGGAACAGTTGTGGGTCATTGGACTCTATACCAGGAGGCGATACTCCCCTCATGATAGTCTGGTATCTTGTAGAAGTCCAGTACAGAGGGTAGGAGTTGAGTTTAAGTCACATAGAGTTGTTGGAGTATAGCTTGACCAAAGACAACGTCCTGACGGAAGTCTCTGTTCAGACAGTAGTGTGCAGCAAGTGTGTTAATGGAGGACCAGGTAGTTGCCTGGCAAATGTCCTTAATGTCTATTGAATGGAGATTAGCTACAGATGTTGCCATAACCCACACGTTATGAGCAGTGACATGACCCTCTAATGAGAGTTCTGCTTGCGCATAAGCAAAATAAATGCAATCTGCTATCTATCTAGATAGAGTATGTTTTGTCACCGGTAAGCCCAGGTGACTAGGATCAAAGGAAATGAACAATTGAGAGGATTTTCTATGAGCTTTAGTTCTGAGCAGTAGGCCAGCACTCACTTGCAGTCTAAAGTTTAGGGAAGAAAATCAGAAGGATTACCAACAGGTTTAGGTGGAAGGAGGAAACCACCTTTGGGAGGAAATGCAGATAGGTACACAGAACGACCTTGTCATGGTAGCACTGAGTATAGAAGGGATCCACCTCTAGAGCCTGCAGTTCGCTGATGTGGAGTAAAGGCAATAAGGAAGATGACCTTTCAAGATAGAAACTTCAATGACATGGTGGCTAAAGGTTTGAAAGGTGATCTTATTAGTTGTTCCAGAACCACATTCAGATCCTTGGCCACCGGAGGTGGCTTAATGGGTGGTTTGGACAGCAGGAGACCCCACATGAAGTGTGCTACTAAGGGGTGTGAGGATATAGGCATCCATCTACTGGTCTGTGAGAGGCTGCAATGGCACTAAGGTGAACTCTCACTGAATTAGTCTTAAGACCTGTCAAGGATAAGTGGAGGAGATATTGTAGAAATGACTCCACCGGGCAAGAAAAAGGATCAAGGTCTTTTAGGGAGCACCAAAGGGCAAACCTATGCCATTTAAATGCATAAGATTGACTGGTTGGATCTTTACAAGTTGCAAGGAGGACATCCTTGACCGCTTGTGGTAGGGTGAGGTCGCCAAGCACTAGCCTTTCAGTAGCCATGCTGTCAAGCATAAGGAGTGAAGATTGGGATGGAGGAGCGTCCTGTGGTCCTGAGAGAGAAGGCCGGGCACATATTCCAGGTTGAGTGGCTGAGTCTGCACAAGGCGAAAAAGCCGACGAAACCACGGTTGATTGGGCCTAAAGGAGACTATGAGAATCATTGAGCCCCCGTCTGCTTCTAGCTTGAAGAGCGTTTTGAGTATCAAGGGGATGGAAGGGAAACATAGAGCAGTTCCTGTCCCCAGTGGAGAAGGAAGGTGTCCAGGGCCTGTCTGTGCAGCAGGAGAACCCTGGAGCAGAAGAGCAGAAGCTGCATGTCTTGGGGAGTGGCAAAAAGATGTATGAGTGGGGTTCCCTACATTTGGAAGATCCAAGCAGCCGTCTCCTGAAGCAAGGTCCATTTGTCTGGACAAAGGATACGCTTAGTCTGTCTTCTATGATATTGAGTTGTCCCAGAAGGTACACCGCTCTGAGGTGGATGCAGTGAGAGATGGCAAAGAACCATAGGTGAATTGCTTCTTTGCAGAGGGGATGAGACCCCGTTCTCCCCTGTTTATTTACATAGAACATGGCATCTTTGTTGTCCGTTTTGACTAGAACAGGTTGTCCCAATATTTGGGGTTGAAAACCCGAAGCACATTTGTCAGTGCTCATAGTTAACATAAGATATGCCATACTGGGTCAGACCAAGGTCCTTCAAGCCCAGTATTCTGTTTCCAACAGTGGCCAATCTAGGTCATATGTACCTAGCAGTTTCCCCAAGGGACACAGGTTCCACAATGCTTGTATTGGTTCAAGCATTGATATCCTGGGTCCCTTCTTAATAATGGTTTATGGACCTTTCCTCCAGGAACTTGTCCAAACCCTTTTTAAACCCAGCTACACTAACAGCCTTTACTACATCCTCCGGTAACAAATTCCAGAGTTTGATTACACGTTGAGTGAAAAAATGTTTTCTTTTATTAGTCTTAAATAGTTTACCCTGTAGCTTCATTGCATGTCCCCTAGTCTTTCTATATTCTGATAAGGTAAACAATCGATCTACGTTTACCCGTTCCACTCCGTTCATTAATTTATAGACTTCTATCATATCTCCCCTCAGCCGTCTCTTTTCCAGGTTAAAGAGCCCTAACCTTTTTAGCCTTTCTTCATAGGAGTATCCTTCCATCCCCTTTACCATTTTGGTGGCTCTTCTCTGAACCTTTTCTAAAATCGCTATATCCTTTTTAAGATACGGCGACCAGAATTGCACACAATATTCAAGGTGCGGTCTCACCATGGAACGATATAGAGGCATTATAATATCTTTTGTTTTATTTTCCATTCCTTTCCTTATCATACCTAGCATTCTATTTACTCTCTTGGCCGCTGCTGCACACTGGGCCGAGGGTTTTAACATGATATCCACAATGACGCCTAAATCTTTTTCCTGGGTGGTGGTTCCTAATGTGGAACCTTGCATCGTGTAACCATAGTTTGGGTTGTTCTTCCCTAGGTACATAACCTTGCACTTCTCCACATTAAATTTCATCTGCCATTTTGATGCCCAGTCTTCCAATTTATCAAGATCCTCTTGCAATTTTCCACAATCCTCTTGGGTTTTAACAACTTTAAATAGTTTTGTGTCATCTGCAAATTTGAAAACCTCACTCGTTATTCCACTTTCCAGGTCATTTATGAATATGTCAAAAAGCAGCGGACCCAGCACAGATCCCTGGGGTACACCACTATTCACCTTTCTCCATTGGGAAAATTGGCCATTTAGCCCTACCCTCTGCTTTCTATCTTTTAACCAGTTCCTCATCCACAATAGTACACTGCCTCCTATCCCATGACTCTTTAGTTTTGCCAAATGTCTCTGATGAGGGACCTTGTCAAAGGCTTTCTGAAAGTCCAGATACACAATATCAACCGACTTACCTTTGTCCACCTGATTATTCACTCCTTCAAAAAAACATAACAGATTAATAAGACAACATCTTCCTTGTCTAAAGCCATGTTGGCTGTCTCCCATTAGGTCATGACTATCTACATGCTGAGTAATTTTATTCTTTATGATGGTTTCTACCATTTTTCCTGGTACCGATGTCAGGCTCACCGGTCTGTAGTTTCCCGGATCACCCCTGGAACCCTTTTTAAAAATTGGGGTTACATTGGTGATCCTCCAATCTTCAGGTATTAGAGATGATTTTAATGATAGTTCACAGATTATTAATAGCAGGTCTGCAATCTCATATTTCAGTTCTTTCAACACCCTTGGATGTATACCATCCGGCCCAGGTGATTTGCTACTCTTCAGTTTATCTAATAGTTGTAATACATCTTCCCGATGTATCGATATTTCCTTCAGTTCTTCCGCACCTTTAAATACCACTTCAGTCATGGGTAACATCCCTACATCTTCCTCAGTAAAGACCGAAGCAAAGAATTCATTCAGTCTCTCCGCTATCGCCTTGTCGCCTCTTAGTGCTCCTTTAACCCCTTTATCATCTAATGGACCAACTGACTCTCTCACAGGTTTTTTTGCTATGAATGTTCTTGAAAAGGTCTTTACTTCGCGTTTTTGCTTCCGCAGCAAGCTTCTTCTCAAATTCTCCCTTTGCCTGCCTTATCAATGCCTTGCATTTGACTTGCCAGTGCTTGTGCTGTTTCCAGGTTTCGTCGTTTGGCTCTTTTTTCCATTTCCTGAAAGATGCTTTTTTGGCAACAACAGCCTCTCTGACCTCACCTTTAAACCATGCTGGCAGTTTTTTGGACTTCCTTCCACTTTTCTTAAAGCGTGGAATACAGCTGGTCTGGGCTTCCAAGATAGTATTTTTCAACAACAGCCAAGCCTGATATACGTCTTTAACCTTTGCAACTGCTCCTTTTAGTTTTTTCTTAACTGTTTTCCTCATTTTATCATAGTCTCCCTTTCGAAAGTTAAAAGGTAGTACTGTGGATTTCCTTACTATCCCTCCTCCACTAATAAAATCAAAGGCTATCATGCTATGATCACTATTGCCAAGTCGCCCCAACAACCTTATCTCTTGCACTAGATCTGGTGTTCCACTAAGGACTAGGTCTAATATGGCTTCCCCTCTGGTCGGTTCATGAACCAGCTGCTCCAAGAAGCAGTCATTTATTTCATCTAGGAACTTTATCTCCCTAGCATGCCCTGACGTGACACTGACCCAGTCGATACCGGGGTAGTTGAAATCACCCATGAGTATTACTGCGCGGTAACTTTTGTTAGCTTCCTTGATTTCTTTGAACATTTCATCATCCATTTGGTCATTCTGGCCAGGCGGTCGATAGTACACCCCCACTGCCATTGCCTTCCCCCTTTTACATGGAATTTCAATCCATATAGATTCTACAGCAGATTTTGTTTCCTGCAAAACTTTAATCCTTTCTGACTCAATGCCCTTTCTAACATAGAGAACAACCCCTCCACCAATTTGATCAGCTCTATCATTACGATATAGTTTATACCCAGGTATCACAGTGTCCCACTGGTTGTGCTCCTTCCACCATGTCTCTGATATTCCAATCATATCTAACCTTTCATTTAGTGCTATATATTCTAACTCTCCCATCTTATTTTTTAGACTTCTAGCATTTGCATACAAGCATTTTAGAGAATGTATTTTATTCATATTAATTTGGCTATTGTTAGACATGGGTAATTTGTGATCTTTAAGCTCTGTCTGCTCCATACTTGAGGGCATTTGGGCTAGTTTACTCTTTTGTGGAACCTCTCTGCTTTTGGTAGTATCCTTCAAAGATACATTCTTCCGAACCATCCGCTCTTGGGCGACTGTCGGCTTTCCCCTAATATCTAGTTTAAAAGCTGCTCTATCTCCTTTTTAAAGGTTAATGCCAGCAGCCTTGTTCCATCCCGGTTAAGGTGAAGCCCATCCCTTTGGAAGAACCCCTCCTTTCCCCAGAATGTTCCCCCAGTTCCTAACAAATCCAAAACCCTCATCTCTGCACCATTGTCTCATCCACGCATTGAGACTCCGGAGCTCTGCCTGCCTTTTGGGTCCTGCACGTGGAACAGGAAGCATTTCGGAGAATGCTACCCTGGAAGTTCTGGATTTCAACTTCCTACCTAAAAGCCTAAATTTAGCCTCCAGAACCTCCCTACCACATTTTCTTATGTCATTGATATGGAGCTTGTCTTCGAGTCGACCGTTCACGTGTGTCCATTGGGAAGACAGACTACACATATGTAATCCAGCGTAGGGGACAACATGGACGGTGGAGGCCATGTATCCTAATAGTCATAGCATCTCTTGAGCTGTTACTCAGCTTTGCTGTTGTACCACATTTTCCAGCTGGATGAGGCGGGCACATCGATCCCGTGGGAGGAAAACTTCGGGCCTGTTGAGTGTCTAAAAGTGCTCCGATGAACCCCTGATTTTGGGTTGGAGTGAAGTGGTACTTTGGGAAATTTATGACGAACCCCAGGTGTTGGAACACCATGATGGTGCAATAAAGAGAGAGTTTTACCTCTGGGGGGGGGGGGGTCGTCTTCCCTTATCAGCCAATTATCTAAGTAAGGAAAGGCGAACACCCCCAAGGTGCATAGGTAGGCAGCGACGACTGCCATACATGTTGTGAAGACTCTTGGGGCAGAGGCTAGACAAAAGGGAGAACCCAGTATTGATAATGATTTCCTTGAACCATGAAGTGCAGATATTGTCTTTGCAAGGGATGTATCAGTATATATGTGTACACCTCTTTTAGATCTAGAGAACATAGCTAATTATGTCTGTGGAGGTATGGTAGAAGAGTTCCTAGAGAAATCATCTTGAATTTTTCTTGGACCGTGAACTTGTTTAGATCTCTGAGATCCAAGATGGGCCTGAAGCCTCCTGTTATCTTTGGAATGAGAAAGTATGGAGAGTAGAAGCCCAACTTTTCTTGAGGAGGAGGAACTCTTTTTATGGCACCCTGGGACAACAGGGTGGCCACCTCTTCTTTTAGGAGAGTGCTTTGAAGGGGTTGTGTTTGATAATCCCCTGTAAAGCAGGTGGTGGTAAGGTTTCGAAGTGAAGCTGATAACCCCTTTGGACAATCTGGAGCGTCCATTGCTCTGATGTTATTTATTTATTTATACTGCGCTCTTTAGAATCGGTGCGGTTTACATGTATACTAACAGGTACTTTTTATTCCCTTGTCCACGAAGGGCTCACAATCTAAGTGTACCTGAGGCAATGGAGAGTTAAGTGGCTTGACAAGGCCACAAGGAGTGGCCATGGGACTAGAGACCCCAGTCCCTCCGGC
This sequence comes from Ichthyophis bannanicus, assembly GCA_033557465.1. Classification (NCBI taxonomy): domain Eukaryota; kingdom Metazoa; phylum Chordata; class Amphibia; order Gymnophiona; family Ichthyophiidae; genus Ichthyophis; species Ichthyophis bannanicus. The sequence continues at coordinate 654,210,650 of CM066036.1, read as the reverse complement.
CTGAAGTTGCTTGTCCCCATGTGGGAATTGAACTTCCTGCCTGAGGTAACCTGTCCCAACCACTGAGCCACTCCTCCCTTGTGAAGACTTTGTTGAGGTTGATAGTCCTGTAACCAGGCTTTCTGCGAGCCCCAATACAGACTGAGGTACCACCTGTGGGCATAGTGATAAAGTCTGCCTGGGGTAGTTTCTCCAGATGGGTTAGCTTTGCACATACTGTAGCAGTCATGAACTTCACTTCTAAGCTAGGGTATGTAGAGTATAATCTTAGTCTCAAATTTACTGCTAATGCTTGGCAAAATACTTGCATCGTGCCAAAGAGAGCTTCCTTCTGGAATTCATAAGATGTAACAGGTATAGATAGTTTGTCAAGATATACTTGGAAATTCTTTTTTTTATCTGCCTACTATGTGGAAGGACTGGGGGTTCTCCAAGGGCAGATTGGCAATGCTCTCTAGGAAGGAGTCAAAAACTAGGTGCAGGTTGTGCCTGTTCAGCTGGTTGAGGCTTAGGAGCCTTGGGTTAGCAAGGACCCCGCATCCTCTGCTGAGGATGTTGAGGTTGATAGGCAGCAGAAGACAGGTAAGAAGGATAGTATCGCTTCTTTTTAGAATAAAAAGATTTCTTGGGAAGAGCCTTCCTCTTGAATGGGTCAGCTGTTTTCCTAGAAAGGCGTTTTAGGGTGAGATCGTCTGTTTCAATCTTCCCTGCTTTTTCCCTCCAATCTTTGCCAAAAAGCTTTTTTCCAGTACATGGGACCCATTGCTCGAGGTCTGATTCCTGTAACCAGCCATTCTGCGAGCCCCAATACAGACTGCTGAAGCCCTGCTTGTGGTTTCAAAAGCTTCAAAAGAGGCCCTGGTAAGAAACTTAGAAGTGTTCTGGCCTTGCTTGATGAGTGTCTGGAATGCACTCCACTTATCCTCAGGAAGCAGCGGGGTGAAAGTCTCCAGATCTCTGGTGACATCCTTCAGAAACCTGCCCATGTAAGAGTTGATTCTGGAGGCCAACATGCATGCTTGGAAACACTGACGCCCAAAGACCTCGTGTGTCCTCGAGTCTCTGCCAGGAGGCATGGATGAATGGTTCTTTGAGCTCTTTATTCTGTACATCGCTGATTCCACCACCTTTGAGAGGTGGGGGAGCTGAGGTTTTTGAAAGCCTGGGCACTCTGGTACTCGGTACATGGTATCGAGTCTTTTGCTGACAGGCAGAACCGTGAGCAGGGCCTCCCATATTCGGAACATAAGATCCTGCCAGATACAATGCACTGGTAAGGTAGCTGCCTCCTTGGGCGTGGGAGGGTATTGGAGTATCTCCAGTTCCTTCACCCTCAGTTCCTTTTCCAGACTATTGTGTTGGAGAGCCCTGTTGCCATGTCACATATGAAGTCCTGAAAGGACATATCTTCTGGTGGGGACCAACGCTGTTCCTGAGGTGGCGAAGGGTCCGAAGGGATGTCGGGACATTCTCTGGAATTGAGTGACCCCCCCCCCCCCCCCTCCAATCAGATTCTGAAGAACTTGAATCAAAGTTCAGCCAGAAATCAAAGTATCGTCGGTCTTGGGTTCGACCTCGATGCTTCATGGAAGTCGATGGTCGATACCGATACTCAGAGGTATCAGAACTGAGAGGCATGGAAGCCTGAGTCTGTTGAATACCGGGGGCATCGAGCAGTTCCAATGGAGGAATCCGTCTCGGATGCTTCGATGATGCTGGTTCGAGGGCCGGCTTGGAGCCCAATAAACCTGACTGTAGGCCCGCTGCCGAGATGTTATCAGCACCGAGATCGCCAGGAGTGCTACCAAACTCCTCTTGAGAACCAGCATGTGCTAGTCTAGGGAGATGGCCGATGTCTGAGTGGAATAACATACGGGCTCAAAGCCACCGTCCCAGAACATGAAACCGGTAGCTCTCTGGAGGTCGATGCCTCGGGAGCGTTCTGGAGCTCCACTTGTGCTTTGGAGGACAGATCCTCCCGCTGGGGCTGTTTGACTGGCTGGTCTGCATCTGACGCACCTTTAGGGGAGTCTCGCTGCTTATGCTGGGACTGTTACCTGGCATTGGAATCGGTCTTTGATGCCAAAGATTTGGAAACAGCCTCAGACTTTGACTTATATTTCTGTTTGGACTTTGAAGAAGCCTGAAAAGAAATCGATGCCCTTGATGAAGTGGGAGCCACTGAGACAGAGTCCAAGCCAAACTATAAGAACATAAGATATGCCATACTGGGTCAGAACAAGGTACATCAAGCCCAGTATCCTGTTTCCAACAGTGGCCAATCTAGGTCATACGTACCTAGCAGTTTCCCCAAAAGACACAGGTTCTGCAATGCTTGTACTAGGTCAAGCATTGATATCCTGGGTCCCTTCTTAATAATGGTTTATGGACCTTTCCTCCAGGAACTTGTCCAAACCTTTTTTAAACCCAGCTACAATAACAGCCTTTACTACATCCTCCGGTAACAAATTCCAGAGTTTGATTACACGTTGAGTGAGAAAATATTTTCTTTTATTATTTATTTTATTTATTTAATTTTCTTATATACCGCGCTATTTGTCATCAGTGCGGTTTACATTGAAACAATACAACAATTGGTCAGATATAACAGACCTATTACAAGTAACAGGAAAATTAACATGGAAGTAAACAGTCTTAAATAGTTTACCCTGTAGCTTCATTGCATGTCCCCTAGTCTTCCTATATTCTGATAACGTAAACAGTCGATCTACGTTTACCCGTTCCACTCCGTTCATTAATTAATAGACTTCTATCATAATCTCCCCTCAGGCGTCTCTTTTCCAGGTTAAAGAGCCCTAAACATTTTAGCCTTTCTTCATAGGGGTATCCTTCCATCCCCTTTACCATTTTGGTGGCTCTTCTCTGAACCTTTTCTAATAACGCTATATCCTTTTTAAGATACAGCGACCAGAATTGCACACAATATTCAAGGTGCGGTCTCACCATGGAACGGTATAGAGGCATTATAATATCTTTTGTTTTATTTTCCATTCCTTTCCTTATGATACCTAGCGTTCTATTTGCTCTCTTGGCTGCCGCTGCACACTGGGCCGAGGGTTTTAACATGTTATCCACAATGACGCCTAAATCTTTTTCCTGGGTGGTGGTTCCTAATGTGGAACCTTGCATCATGTAACCATAGTTTGGGTTGTTCTTCCCTAGGTGCATAACTTTGCACTTGTCCACATTAAATTTCATCTGCCATTTTGATGCCCAGTCTTCCAATTTATCAAGATCCTCTTGTAATTTTCCACAATCCTCTTGGGTTTTAACAACTTTAAACAGTTTTGTCATCTGCAAATTTGATAACCTCACTCGTTATTCCACTTTCCAGGTCATTTATGAATATGTCAAAAAGCAGCGGACGCAGCACAGATCCCTGGGGTACACCACTATTCACCTTTCTCCATTGGGAAAATTGGCCATTTAGCCCAACCCTCTGCTTTCTATCTTTTAACCAGTTCCTGATCCACAGTAGTACACTGCCTCCTATCCCATGACTCTTTAGTTTTTCCAAAAGTCTCTGATGAGGGACCTTGTCAAAGGCTTTCTGAAAGTCCAGATACACTATATCTACCGACTCACCTTTGTCCTCCTGTTTATTCATACTTTCAAAAAAACATAACAGATTAGTAAGACAAGATCTTCCTTGTCTAAATCCATGTTGGCTGTCTCCCATTAGGCCATGACTATCTACATGCTGAGTAATTTTATTCTTTATGATGGTTTCTACCATTTCTCCCTGTACTGACGTGAGGCTCACCGGTCTGTAGTTTCCCGGATCAACCCTCGAACCCTTTTTAAAAATTGGTGTTACATTGGCGATCCGCCAATCTTCAGGTATTAGAGATGATTTTAATGATAGTTCACAGATTACTAATAGCAGGTCTGCAATCTCATATTTCAGTTCTTTCAACACCCTTGGATGTATACCATCCGGCCCAGGTGATTTGCTACTCTTCAGTTTATCTAATAGTTGTAATACATCTTCCCGATGTATCGATATTTCCTTCAATTCTTCCGCACCTTTAAATACCACTTCAGTCATAGTTACATCCCTACATCTTCCTCAGTAAAGACCGAAGCAAAGAATTCATTCAGTCTCTCCGCTATCGCCTTGTTGCCTCTTAGTGCCCCTTTAACTCCTCTATCATCTAATGGTCCAACTGACTCTCTCACAGGTTTTTTGCTACGAATGTACTTGAAAAAATTTTTATTTCCCCTTTTTGCTTCCACAGCAAGCTTCTTCTCAAATTCTCTCTTTGCCTTCTTTATCAATGCCTTGCATTTGACCTGCCAGTGCTTGTGCTGTTTCCAGGTTTCATCGTTTGGCTCTTTTTTCCATTTCCTGAAAGATGCTTTCTTGGCAACAACAGCCTCTCTGACCTCACCTTTAAACCATGCTGGCAGTTTTTTGGACTTCCTTCCACTTTTCTTAAAGCATGGAATACAGCTGGTCTGGGCTTCCAAGATGGTATTTTTCAACAACACCCAAGCTTGATGTAAGTCTTTAACCTTTGCAACTGCTCCTTTTAGTTTTTTCTTAACTATTTTCCGCAGTTTATCATAGTCTCCCTTTCGAAAGTTAAAAGGTAGTACTGTGGATTTCCTTACTATCCCTCCTCCACTAATTAAATCAAAGGCGATCATGCTATGATCACTATTGCCAAGTGGCCCCAACAACCTTATCTCTTGCACTAGATCTGGTGTTCCACTAAGGGACTACATCTAATATGTCTTCCCCTCTCGTCGGTTCATGGACCAGCTGCTCCAAGAAGCAGTCATTTATGTCATCTAGGAACTTTATCTCCCTAGCATGTACTGCCGTGACACTGACCCAGTCGATACCGGGGTAATTGAAATCGCCCATTATTATTACTGCGTTGTAACTTTTGTTAGCTTCCTTGATTTCTTTGAGCATTTCATCATCCATTTGTTCATTCTGGCCAGGCGGTCGATAGTACACCCCCACCGCCATTGCCTTCCCCTTTTTACATGGAATTTCAATCCATAGAGATTCTACAGCAAATTTTGTTTCCTGCAAAATTTTAATCCTTTCTGACTCAATGCCCTCTCTAACATAGAGCGCAACCCCTCCACCAATTTGATCAGCTCTATCATTACGATATAGTTTGTACCCAGGTATCACAGTGTCCCACTGGTTGTCTTCCTTCCACCATGTCTCTGATATTCCAATCACATCTAACCTCTCATTTAGTGCTATATATTCTAACTCTCCCATCTTATTTTTTAGACTTCTAGCATTTGCATACGAGCATTTTAGAGACTGTATTTTATTCATATTAATTTGGCTATTGGTAGACATGGGTAATTTGGGATCTTTAAGCTCTGTCTGCTCTATACTCGAGGACATTTGGGCTACTTTACTCTTTTTTGGAACCTCTCTGCTTTTGGTAGTATCCTTCAAGGATACATTCTTCCAAACCATCTTCTCTTGGGCGACTGTCGGCTTTCCCCTATTATCTAGTTTAAAAGCTGCTCTATCTCCTTTTTAAAGTTTAATGCCAGCAACCTGGTTCCATCCCGGTTAAGGTGAAGCCCATCCCTTCGGAAGAGCCCCTCCTTTCCCCAGAATGTACCCCAGTTCCTAACAAATCCAAACCCCTCATCTCTGCACCATTGTCTCATCCACGCATTGAGACTCCGGAGCTCTGCCTGCCTTTTGGGTCCTGCATGTGGAACGGGAAGCATTTCGGCTCGGTTCTTGAGGCTTCTCTTTGTCATATGTTGGCACAAAAAGTGGGTTCATCTTCAGGAGCCAAACATTTTAGACATCAGTCATGTCATGTCCAAATTGGTACTGGCATACTTGGTACATTTTTTTAAATCACTGACTGGCTTTCCATGTCTGAAAACCACAGTGAAAATCAAAATCAAATTGAAAATAAAAAAAGAAGAATATTGGGACCGATGTTGGATTCGACACATCCAGCGTTGATGGGAAAGCAGAAGCAAATGTACCCTGAACAGTGCAAAAAAAGAGACTTTTTTTGGTGATAACAGGCGATGTGTCCTACTGGCTCCACAAAAAACAACTGGGGAGAGGAGTTGGGAAGGCAGGCACGCAGGCGCAGTGGAGTGCTCCCAAAGGCTTTCCAATTGGAAGCTGGGGAGCGTTCCCACGCGGGCTCCGTCAGTAACGTTCACCCATATGTGAAGACTGCATTCCACTTGTTCCTGGAGATCCCTATATCCATCCATTAGGTATTACTGTTGCTCAACAACTGGGAGACCCCCAGGGTCTAGAGTTGCTTCCATTGCATCCCTAGACTCAGCTAGTATGGGGAGAGGAACACACCTAGCCCAGAAAAATGCTTTCTTATTCATACAACTGCTACACTGCAAGTCCAGCTCTTCTGAAACCCATTTTATTTTCCTCACTGATCTCAGATTATTACTGAGAAATGTTCTTCTGATTGATACAGAAAAATGAGTGTAGGGCAGTAAATGTCAAGGGTTCAATGGTGTTTACTCTGCCTTTCTGTAGAGGAGCAGAAATCTAGAAATATCTTTGACAATATATATCATAAAGTAATGCAAGAGAAGGTAGTCTTGTTGCAATTTGTTACAACTATTAATTAGAACTCATCTTAGAATGGTCAGGCTGACCTTCCTGACAGCTAAGTGCTAGTGTTGTCTGCTGCCTTGAAGAGAACCAGGACTCTGCTTGTGGATCAAGCTGGGGTTCACAGCTCCAGTGGGAAAGTCTTAGTCATTACAGTGATGACATTTTGTGGCCAGACTAAGAATATATAGTTGCAGGATAAGGCCCTTGGCCAGGGAACGCTACTATAATGACTGGACTAAAGTGATGGAATGGGGATGTAAAATCAGGACAAAACTCCCAGGTAGTTATGCCTAAGGGCTCATGGCGCCACAACACATAAGTTACACTCCAATTGAGCTAAAGGGCCACCAGAGCAGGAGGAAACTGCTGGATGGTAATAAAAAAAAATAAAGAACACTGTGTGCTCATCGGTATGATAATCCAAAATCATTTACTAGCTATAGCTATGTTAATCCAAACTTATTTGCCAGTAATAAATATTATTACGTTAAACTTGAAAATTTCCAAAGATTTAAATTTAGATTAGCTTTAAGTCAGAAAATGCTAGTGTTTTTAGTTTAGACTCCCAACAGTATATACGAGCTTTTGTCTGCATTGGCATCACTTTGTCTCTTTGTGAAAAATGACTTTGGATTAGTTCAGGAAATATCTAGTAGGATAGGTTTAGACTTCTGCTATCAACAGTAAAGCACAAACATGTAAACTAATGTAAACTTTTATGATCATATCAGTAAGCTTAATTCAGACTTTGTATATGTGTGTAACTATCATGCAGGGGAATTTGCTATGGAAAAAACCCTCACTTTCTGGGGTATAAATCGCATTGACCCAGTGACTCAGATGGCAACTTCTATGCCGTAATAAATGGGTCACTAGTTCAAATCCCAGACTTTCTAGCGAAAAATAACCCAATAGGGACATGAAGCTCCACTTTGATGATGGCCAATCTGTACTTTAAAGTTAATGGCAAAAAATGAGCCAGCAATTGAAGTTGACCTACCAATTCAGATTTCAACTGAGAGAAGGGGGGAATTTTGAATGGTTAAAATTTTAGAAGCATTGAAATATGACAACAGAAAAAGACCATATGGCCTATCCAGTCTGCCCTTCCATATCAACTGCTGCAAAATGCAATGTGTGCCTCTGAGTTAGTGCTGACTCCTAGTGGCCCAGCAGCTCCTGGGTTTTCGTGGCAGCATGACCACAAGTAGATTGCCAGGCCTTTTTTCTGAGGCAATGGAGGGTTAAGTGATTTGCCCAAGGCCACAAGAAGTGCTAGTGGGAATCAAACTCTGGTCTTTTGGTTACCAAGCCAGTGCTCTAATCATTAGGCTACTCCTCCATGCCATCAACTACTATAGTCCCTTTTTTTCCTTTAGAGATCGTCTGTGTTCCATGCTTTCTTGAATTCAGATACTGTCCCAACTAAAATGCAGTTTTAGGCAGTGTCAGACAGGTTTGCCTTTCTGCGGATGATAGCAAAATCTGCAACACGGTAAACACTCTAGACATTGTGGAAAAAATGAGATATCTAGTGATACTTAAGAAATAGTGTAGAGTTTGATAGCCAAGTTTTAATGCCAAAAAAATACAGGGTCATGCTTCAATTATTATGTATCTATCTTCATTATTTACTTGCCTGTTTAAAAGTATATATAAGTTCCAAAAAAATGCATAATGAAATTTTATGCTTTGTGATTTTATTGATATTATAATCAAAAGTAAAGTACAATTATACAACATAAAATACTCATTGGAACACAGAATTAAACAAAACAAACAACCATGAACCCTCCTGTAGACATAGCAAATCATGGGAAATAGGGACCACTTAACTTGGATCTCAAAAGCTTGCCTAAAAAATAGGCTTTAAGCTATTTCTGAAAGGTCAAAAAAAATTTCAATTATTCTCAAGTTCATCCAGATACACTTGCAGAAAAGATGGAACATTCAACAGACCATTACCCTCCAGCTTAAATGCCCGGATAGGCTGATTTAGTTTAAGGACTGCAGAAAGATAAACTGGAGCTGCATAGTGCAAGGCTTTATGAATTTCTTGAATTGAAATCTCTAAATGGAAGCCAGTGTAGCATTGATAATACTGGTGGTATATGATCAAATCTGTTAATGCTAGTTAACATCCTGGCGGCAGTATTTTGTACCACTTAGAGAGAGTGCAAAGAGCCTTTTGGTAAACCTAAATAGAGCACATTATGCCATATTTTGATTATTGTAATCAATGCCTGTACAACAGCTCGAAAAATAGCTGGTGTCAAATATATCTTAAGCCTCCAAAATAAACATAGTTTAAACATCCCTTTCTTGATTACTTCTTAAATTTACAATCCATAGACAAAACGGAATCAATTAAAACATCAGGTCCTTTGCCTGTCATTTAACAGTAATATCATAACCATCTAGCTGAATACGTAGGAGGCAAAATTACTGTGTTCTTACCTAGATAAACAACATTTTACCAACATTAAGGCTCTGCCCATTTGCTGACATCCATGTTTTCACTGTTCTCATGCATAAGCACATAAATTTTAGTTGCATCATCATTCCTAAGTTGAATAGAAAACAAGAACTGAGTATCATCGGCCTACAGCTGATATGTAATTCCCAAACTGCTAAGAACTTTACAAATGGGTAACATAAAAATGTTCAATAGTATAGCCAACAAGACTGACCCCTGAAGGATGCCTGATGATACACTAAACCACACTGAGGTATATCCTCCCACTGTGACCTGTTCGGTTCGTTCAAACAAGAATAACTGAAATTAGCCTAACACATATCCTAAAATTCCCATTTCTGCCAAGTGATAAATTAAGATGTGGTGATTTACAATATCAAATGCAGTATAACTATCTAGGACAAGAAAATAAGCTGTGCCCTGATTGAAATCTTGTAGAACGATGTCAGACATAGGAAGTAATAACATCTCTGTTCCATGTTTGCGCCAAAAACCAAATTTATTATTATTTAGAACTTTATAACTATAAAAAAACTCCATCAATTGGGTTAAAACTACTTTTTCCAAGATCTGTGCTGGGAAGAAAAAGGTAGAGAAGACACTGGACAATAATTTCTAGGATCACATGAATTAGCAGTTGAAATTTCCAACAATAGTCGCTTTTTTCAGAGAGACAGAAAAAAACTCCTCCAGTCAGGGGATTTATTACACAGGTACACTACCAAAAAACTGCCTCCAGTTTTGCAACTGATTCCTATAGATTTTGGGGTGCTGAATCCAGGAAAAATAGCCAAAATGTTCCATCACGTCACGTTTTCTTGCAAAATTAGATTTCTTACCCATATAAGGAATGTTCACATAATTTCTTTTTAGCCGACTGCAGTTTATTTTCTTGGCCCAAAATAGAGGTTGTAATGGTTAACTAACTAGAAACACTCCCTCATGATATTTTAGAGTGTTTTGTATTCATTTTATACATTAACAGGACAATTGGGAGGCGGGGGGCTAAATCCAGTACTCGCGCTGGCGCATGTTCTTTCCTGTTCGCCTTGCCTCGCCTTGTTCGCTCGCTCAAACACGGTGGTTGCGACATGAACGTTCCTGTCAAATTTCAGTTTCTTGCAAGTTCATTATTACCTTTTGTTTGCTCAGTCGTAATCCAGCTTTATTCCGAAGTGGTTCACTACAGTTGTAGTTTGCAGTGCTGTATATTTGTGATGGCTCACAGAGCCAGAGGTTGCGTCAACTCTCCGGACAGTTTTTGTTTTATTTGTGGGGAATATACCGTGAAAAAGCGGCAGAGGAACATTTCTGCATTTATTAAAAAAGTATATTTCGCCTATTTTGGTTTGAAGTTAGGCGATCAAGACAAACCGTGGGCTCCTCACAAAGTGTGCAAGACATGTGAGGAAGATCTACGCTTATGGATGAAAGGTAAAAAACAAGCATTTCGTTTCGGAATACCTATGATGTGGCATGAACAAAGAGACCACAGCAGTGACTGCTATTTTTGCTCTTGCATTGTGAAGGGATACAACTTAAAAAATAAGAACGTAATAAGTTATCCCAACCTTCCCTCAGCAATTAGGCCAATGCCTCATAGCAACGAAGTACCTGTGCCTGAACCACCAAAATCTTTGGATCATATTTGTGTGGACGGTTCTGATCATGATGAGACTCATCAGATGGCTTTTCCCGTTGAGTCCAGTACTTCCGAGTTTGAAACTGAACCAGATCCGAAACCTGAACTTTTCTCTCAAGCTGAATTGAATGATTTAGTCCGGGATTTAGGACTCCCAAAAGATGCTGCCCAACTGCTAGGTTCTCGGCTTAAACAGAAAAATCTATTGTCACCAGGAACAACTTTTTATTGGTACCGCAACCGCGAGACACAATTTTTGAAGTATTTCAGCAAAGAGGAAGATTTGGTATTTTGCAACGATATATACGGAGTGATGGAAAAGTTTAAACTCAAGTATGATCCTGCTGAATGGCGGCTGTTCATTGATTCGTCAAAAGACAGCATAAAAGGTGTTCTTCTTCATAATGGCAACACATTCGCTTCAGTTCCTATTGCTCACTCTGTTATTCTCCAAGAAAAATACGAGAATTTGGCCCTGATTCTTCAGAAGATTCGTTATGATGAGCATAAGTGGATGATTTGTGGAGACTTTAAAATTCTATCCATGCTATTAGGGCAGCAATCCGGTTTCACCAAATATCCCTGCTTCCTTTGCTTGTGGGATAGCCGGGCCCGCGACCTACACTGGGGGAAAAAAGACTGGCCAATTCGGGAGTATTTGAGACCCGGTGAGAAAAATGTTCTTCATGAGAGCTTGGTACCTCGTGATAAAATTCTATTACCACCTCTCCACATTAAGTTGGGTCTCATTAAGCAATTCATCAAGTCCCTTCCAAAAGATGGTGAGTGCTTTCGGTACCTTTGCTCAAAGTTCCCCCGACTTTCTGAAGCAAAGCTAAAGGAAGAAGTGTTTGTTGGCCCTGATATAAGGAAACTCATTTCAGATGGAGCATTCGCTGAAACGATGTCTGAGAAGGAAAAAGAAGCCTGGGATTCCTTCAAGGATGTTGTTCTCAAATTCTTGGGGAACAGGCGGGATGAGAACTATAAGGATATTGTTGCCAGGATGCTCAATGCCTTCAAAGAACAAGGCTGTAACATGAGCCTGAAAGTCCATTTCTTGCACTCCCATGTGAACTACTTTCCCGAAAACTTGGGGGCGTACAGTGAAGAACAAGGTGAAAGGTTTCACCAGGACATCAAGGACGCAGAGAGAGAAGGTACCAAGGAAGATGGAACACCACTATGATGGCTGATTTCTGCTGGTTGCTGCTGCGGGAAACCCCAGATGAAAAATACGCCAAGCAGCGCACCAAGAGAAGCATTCAGGGGAAGAAGAAACGGGCCCACCAGGAGATTGATTGACCCAAGAATGACTTTAAAATCTAAACTGTGTTGACAAATATCGTGTTTTTACTAAACTTTGAAATAAAAATTTGCTTGTTATTACCACAGTGTCGGATCTCATTTATTAGAATTTTATTTTCACACCATCGGGTGTTTGTCTTCATGTATTGCAATGGTGCGGTTTGCGTTTTCTATTCTTACATACATACCTGTACAACATTTTTTGCACATTTCTTTGCTTTGCTTTGTGTCTAACCTCGCTCTTATATGCTCAATGTTTGTGCACATGTATGTGGCTGTTTTAAGTGCAGACAATTTTGCTACCATCACAGTGTGTTTTGTTGACATTACTCTATTCTTATGTGCTGCCTTGTTACAATTTTCTTTATTCTTATTTGAATAACTACGAAACAATTAGTATAAAGAATTCATCCAAGAAACTTTTATCTCGATCGCACTCAATCTGAAACGTTCACCTCAAACTGCTAACCCAATGTAGCAAAAAATCTGTACGTGATGGAGCAAATTGGTTACCAGATTTGGATTCAGCGCACCAAAAAACGTAAAAATCAATCGAAACATTAGAGGCAGTTTAAAAAAAAAATTTTTTAGTGTACCTGTGTTATCAATCATGGCAGTTGGTGCTGCTAGACTCTCACCTGTAGACTTCAGTACCACTGGAGCACAGGGATTCAAAGGGCAGGAAGTACTATTCATTGTACCCAACACACCTACTGCTTATTTGATAGAAACTAACTTGAATTTATCCCAACTCGCATACAAAACTGGCTGCAAGGAAATTGCGATTACTAAAGGAGGGGAAAAATAAAGGATTAAATTTAATATTTTTTCTTGAAATGTATCAGCAAACCTCTGTTGTGTTAAGGAAGTGAACTTCAGATCAGCTACATATTGTCCAATCAATTGTTTTGGGACAGGTTGGCCTTTCTGCAGGTGGTACCAAAATCTGCAACAGGGTATAAACACTCAAAGTTGTGAAAATACGAGGGATCTTGTGAAGGTTGAGGAATAGTGTGGAGTTTGATAGCTAATTTTTTTTTTAATGCCAATAAAATATAGGGCTATGCATTTGGGCAGCAAAAACCCAAGGGAGCAGTAGGGAATGAAGTAGTTCTCCAGGACCAAGCAGGAAGTCAGTCCTCACATATGGGTGACGTAGGCGCCAACGGAGCCCTCGTGCGGAGCATTTCCCCAGCTTTCAAAGAAAGCCTTTGGGAATTGCAGCGCGCATGCGCGGTCCACTTCCCGCCCAAGGGTGCCATCTTGCTCAGTCTTCTTTTTTCCGCGGAGCCCGACGGACATAGTTCGTTTTTCGCTGAGGAAAAAGTTGATTTCCCTGTTTTTGTTCTTCTCCTTCGGTTCGACGCCGGATCCTTTTCCCGCCTGGGCCCGATACGCCGGTATCGAGCCCACTCTCTCTTTTTCGGTTTTTGTCCTTCGTGACTAGCGTTCTCGCCATTTTTTCTTTTTTCACTGGCAGCCCTGTCTTTTGACCTCGCAGGAGCCCTTTTTCCCCCGATGGCTGCCAGCGGGTTTAAAAAGTGTGATCGGTGTAAGAAACTTATGTCTCTTACCGACACACATGACTGCTGCCTCCGCTGCCTCGGACCCGATCATGACCCGATGATCTGTGGTAAGTGTGGCAAAATGTCCTCGAAGGCGTTGAGGAGTCAGCAGCACCAGAAGGATAGGATCTTCTCTGACTCCGCGTCCGGACGGGCCCGGACCTCGTCAGAGGCCTCGACGTCTCGGGACTCTGGCCCCGAGCAGCGTCGGGGTTCCTCTGAGCGGGGGTCTTCTTCGCGGGAACAGCGCAGGAAGAAGAAACCCGTGAGGGCGGCGTCGGTGGACGCTCCTGGTTCCTCGAGAGCCAGGTCGCATAGCCCCAATAGCCGTCCCGGGTCTTCGGAGTCGGAGAAGCCTGCCAAGCAACCTCATATCGAGATGGAGTCTCCTGGACACGTGAGTGCTGTAGTCCTCGTGGACTCTCCAGGGGAGCCGACGTCGGGCCTGACGCCATCGGGGCCCGAGTCGGGGGCTGCTGGGTCTCCTGAGCTCGGACTCAGGTTGACGGCCTTGGAGAGCAGCCTCGCTGCCTTCTTGGAACAGCAGCGGGCATTGATCGCCAGTCTCACCGTTGCATCTTCCCCAACCACTGGGACATCGACGTCCAAGTCGACCCCGGCGGCCGAGCCGATCCTCGAGTCCATGCGGGCTCGAGTCGATCCTCGGCCACGGTCTCCCTCGGCCTCCCGTTCGGAACCGAGGTCGTCGACGTCGGTACCCTCAGCGTCGGGGCAGAGGGCATCGGTGCCCGCCCAACCGGAGCCGCTCGATACCTCCTCCGAGGAGTCGGGCTGGGAGACGGAGGACGAAGAGTCACCCGACACCTATCGGACTCGGTGTGTCCCATCGGACTCACCGGAGTCCGAACCTCGGAGACGATCCCCACCGGAGGATACCCGGTTCTCGGACTTCGTGCGGGATATGGCCAAGGCCTTGGCCTTCCCCGCGGATCCGGAGGAGGAGCCTCGAGCCGAGGAGCTCGAGGCCCTCCAGTATGACTCTCCCCCGAAGGAGGCCTTTACTGTACCGGTTCCTCCGATGCCGGAGCGGCTGCTCTTCCGCATGTGGGAGACCCTGGCCTTGACGCCGGTGTTAAGCAAGCGGGTCGATTCCATCTATCGAGTCCACAAGAGCCCCGGGTTCCAAAAGGCACAATTACCGCACCACTCCATGGTTGTGGAATCGGCCATGCATCGACTGAAAAGTCAGAAGATGCACTCCTTGGTGCCTCCCGGCCGGGAGGCCCAGAACCTGGATGCCCTCGGTAAGAAGTGCTTCCAGGGCTCTATGCTTGCTTGCCGTGTCCAGACATACCAGCTCTACATGGGCATGTATCTCCGAGACCTGGCAAAGGAGATTGCGGGGTTCTCTGCTGGTCTCTCCGAGGAACCTTTGCAGAGGTTCCAGGCCTTGTCCACTGGTATTCGAGAGTGCTCGAAGTTTATCTCTCGAGCAGCCTACGATGGCTTCGAGGCTTCGGCCCGAGTAGCTGGGGCCGGCATCGGTGCCCGCCGACAGGCTTGGCTACAGTCATCCGACCTCGAGCCATGGGTACAGGACAAGTTGGTCGATGTCTCCTGCCGAGGTGAAAACCTCTTTGGCAAGCCCATGGCTGAAAAGGCTGCAGAACTCGAGACCGAGACTCTGACCCGGACTAGGCTGTCCAGAAAAACCTCTGCCCCTTCTCAGAAAAAGAAGGGCTCGGGAAAAAAGACATTTTACCCGAGGAAGTCATCTGTCTATAAACAATACCCTCATTATCAGGCCTTTGCAGCTCCCCAACAGGGTCAGCAGGCCAAGGGGCAGGGTCATGGGCCCCGTAGGCAGAAGGCCCCCAAGTCACCAACACCGGCCGCTGCTCAGCAGGGTGGGGGTTTTTGACTCAGAAGGCATAGCCTCTTCTCCTCAGCTGGCTCACATCAGCACAGGAGGCCGGCTGGCCCACTTTGCCACAGGTGGTCAGCCGTCACATCAGATACCTGGGTGCTCCATATAGTCCAAAAGGGCTATCTTCTCCATTTTCACCAGGTACCTCCCTCCTATTTTCCAGGGGAGCCTCCAAGACTCCCTCTGCACAGGGACCTACTCCTTCAGGAGTTAGCAAGTCTGCTAAAGGAACAGGCTGTGGAACCGGTGCCCCACCACCTGAGAGGTCACGGCTTTTATTCCAGGTACTTTCTGGTACCAAAAAGAACAGGAGGCCTCAGACCCATCCTAGACTTGCGCAACCTCAACAAGTTCCTGGAGAGGGAAAAGTTCAAGATCCTTACCCTTGGAATCCTGCTGCTCTACCTCCAGCAGGGAGATTGGCTATGCTCCTTAGATCTAAAGGATGCTTATACTCACATCCTTATTCATCCAGACCACAGACAATATCTCAGATTTGTTGTGGGGGAAACCACTACCAGTACAGAGTACTACCCTTTGGCCTAACCTCCGCTCCCAGGGTGTTCACCAAGTGCCTGGCGGTGGTGGCGGCCTACCTGAGGCTTCAAGGTCTTTTTGTGTTTCCATACCTGGACGACTGGCTCATAAGGGGCCAGTCTTCCCAGGAGGCCAGTCAAGCCACCCTTCGCACTGTGGCTCTGCTTCAGCACTTGGGGTTTGTCATAAACTTCGCAAAGTCCACTTTGCTCCCGTCCCAGAACTTAGAATTCATAGGAGCAATGCTGGACACTCTTCAGGCGAAGGCTTTTCTGCCAGTGGACAGAGCCCACAGGTTGATGGATCTAGCCAGGCAGTTTCACAGCAATTCCCTGGTCTCCGCCAGGCAATTCCTGAGACTTCTCGGCCATATGGCTTCCACGGTTCATGTAACCCCCAATGCCCGCCTGCACATGCGGCCTGCTCAGTGGAGCCTTCGAACTCAGTGGCATCAAGCCACAGGGAGCTTTGCAGACTCAGTAAGAATATCCACCCTGCTCATCTCCTCTCTGCAATGGTGGCTTCATCTCCCGAATCTGGTACTCGGAGTGGTTTTTCAATCCCCTCCGCATTCTCAAGTGCTGACGACATGCTTCTCTTCTAGGTTGGGGAGCACATTGCCAAGGGGCCTGTACTCAGGGTCTCTGGACCCCTTGGGAGGCTGCTCAGCAGATAAACTTCCTGGAGCTACGGGCGATACGCCTAGCTCTGAGAGCCTTCTCCCTCCTCACATCTCACCAGTCTGTACTGTACTGTCTGTACAGTCTGTCAAGTTGCCATGGTCTACGTGAACAAACAAGGAGGCACAGGCTCCTTCCTTCTCTGTCAGGAGGCACAACGGCTGTGCTCTTGGGCCGTCAATCACGGAATCCTCCTCAAGGCTGTCTACCTCCCAGGTCAAGAAAATTACCTGGCGGACAGACTGAGCAGGATCCTGCAACCACACGAATGGAGATTGAATCCGTTGGTGGTTCAGCAGATCTTTCTCAGGTGGGGCCTCCCAACCATGGATCTTTTCGCCAGTCCTCTGAACCGGCAACTCCCGAGATTCTGTTCCAGACAACCGCATCCTCTCAGAGTAGCAGCGGATGCGTTTCTGATTCCGTGGTCCCAGGGCCTACTGTATGCGTTTCCTCCCACGCCACTAGTGTCCCGAACACTGTTCAAAGTCCTCAAGGACGGGGCCTCAATGATTCTGATAGCTCCCAGGTGGCCGAGGCAACCGTGGTTCCCACTTCTGCTGCAACTGGCGGTGGACACTCCTCTTCCTCTGGGGATTCAACACGATCTCCTGTCTCAGGAACAGGAATCTCTCTTGCACCCCAACCTCCAGTCCCTTCATCTGATGGCCTGGCTGCTGAAAGGGTAGTCCTGGCTCCCCTACTACTGCCTAGAGAGGTGGAAGACGTAGTCTTAGCCTCTAGGTGGCAATCCACCAGGAAATCCTACGCTCTTAAGTGGCGTAGATTCTCCGCATGGTGTGCTCAGCACAGCGAGAATCCCTTCTCGTGCTTGGTAGCGGTAGTATTGCAATATTTGCTTTACCTCTCCAATCTAGGCCTTATGTCAAACTCTGTCAGGGTTCACCTCAGTGCTCTCTCAGCGCACCACTCGCCGGTGGACGGCAGGCCTCTTTCCAACCACCCTTTGGTGGCTCGTTTTTTCAGAGGCCTCCTCCTGCTTAAGCCTCCTTTACATTTTTTTATTTTATTTATTTATTTATTTAACACTCATTTTTATACCGCATCTTCCATAGATCAGTTGCGGTGTACAAACAACAACATTTAACAAAGCTAAGTTTGTTTTACATAGAACATCTTAATTTTACATAGAACATCTTAACATATCAAAAATAAACAAGGTGAGTTTTTACATCCACCAGCCCCTGAGTGGGATCTGAATGTGGTCTTACAGCGGATTACTTGTCCACCATTTGAACCTATGGCTACCTGCCCTCTCCGTTTTCTCTCCTGGAAAACCTTGTTTCTGGTAGCTCTTACCTCTGCTAGACGAGTAAGTGAACTTCAGGCACTAGTGTCTGATCCCCCTTACACTAGGTTCTACAGGAATAGGGTAGTCTTACGGATTCACCCAAAGTTTCTCCCTAAGGTTGTCTCCCCTTTTCACCTCAATCAGGAGGTGGTTCTTCCAACCTTCTTTCCCAGGCCGCATGCCAACCGGGCTGAGATGGTCCTGCATACCCTGGACTGTAGCAGGGCGTTATCCTTCTACCTTGACCGTATGCGAGAGCATCGGAGGGCTGTTCAGCTCTTCGTTTCTTTTGACCCTAATAAGTTGGGGTTACCTGTCTCCAAGCGTACTTTGTCCATATGGGTCGCTGCCTGTATAGCCTGGGCTTATGGGGCAGCCAGCCTCTCGTTGGAGGGTCGAGTCACGGCTCATCGTGTCAGGGCGAAGGGTGCGTCAGTGGCTCATCTCCTCTCTGTTCCATTGGCAGACATCTGCCGGGCCGCTACTTGGTCTTCAAGCCAGACCTTTGCGGCCCATTACTGCCTTGAGAGGGAGTCCCGCAGGGACAGTGCTTTCGGACAGGCAGTACTCCATAATCTCTTTGGGGTTTAGGCAACTCCTACCCTCCAGCCCTGGTGTTGGGCTACCGGTCCGGGGCGTTCTCAGAGAAGATTCCTTCCTTACGTACTGACGAGCTAGAGGGAGCTCATTTTTTCGGCTTGAGGTCTCCGGTAGCCTTAAGCTGGGGAGTCCCATATGAGGACTGACTTCCTGCTTGGTCCTGGAGAAAGAGTAGTTACTCACCTGTAACAGGTGGAGGGGTTGCTCTCTATGTTAGAGAGGGCATTGAGTCAGAAAGGATTAAAGTTTTGCAGGAAACAAAATCTGCTATAGAATCTATATGGATTGAAATTCCATGTAAAAGGGGGAAGGCAATGGCAGTGGGGGTGTACTATCGACCGCCTGGCCAGAATGAACAAATGGATGATGAAATGCTCAAAGAAATCAAGGAAGCTAACAAACGTTACAGCACAGTAATAATAATGGGTGATTTCAACTACCCCGGTATCGACTGGGTCAGTGTCACGTCAGGACATGCTAGGGAGATAAAGTTCCTAGATGAAATAAATGACTACTTCTTGGAGCAAGCTGGTTCATGAACCGACCAGAGGAGAAGCCATATTAGACCTAATCCTTAGTGGAACACCAGATCTAGTGCAAGAGATAAGGTTGTTGGGGCCACTTGGCAATAGTGATCATAGCATGATCGCCTTTGATTTAATTAGTGGAGGAGGGATAGTAAGGAAATCCACAGTACTACCTTTTAACTTTCGAAAGGGAGACTATGATAAAATGAGGAAAACAGTCAAGAAAAAACTAAAAGGAGCAGTTACAAAGGTTAAAGACGTACATCAGGCTTGGCTGTTGTTGAAAAATACTATCTTGGAAGCCCAGACCAGCTGTATTCCACGCTTTAAGAAAAGTGGAAAGAAGTCCAAAAAACTGCCAGCATGGTTTAAAGTTGAGGTCAGAGAGGCTGTTGTTGCCATAAAAGCATCTTTCAGGAAATGGAAAAAAGAGCCAAACGACGAAACCTGGAAACAGCACAAGCACTGGCAAGTCAAATGCAAGGCATTGATAAGGCAGGCAAAGGGAGAATTTGAGAAGAAGCTTGCTGCAAAAGCAAAAACGCGAAGTAAAGACCTTTTCAAGTACATTCGTAGCAAAAAACCTGTGAGAGAGTCAGTTGGTCCATTAGATGAAAAAGGGGTTAAAGGAGCACTAAGGGGCTTGTTTACAAAGCCGCGGTAGTGGTTCGCGATCGCGATCGCAGCCGCGGCCCCATTGAAATCAATGGGGCCGCGGCTCCGATTACGATCGCAAACCGCTACCGCGGCTTTGTAAACAAGCCCCTAAGAGGCGACAAGGCGATAGCAGAGAGACTGAACGAATTCTTTCCTTCAGTCTTTACTGAGGAAGATGTAGGGATGTTACCCATGACTGAAGTGGTATTTAAAGGTGCAGAAGAATTGAAGGAAATATCGATACATCGAGAAGATGTATTACAACTATTAGATAAGCTGAAGAGTAGCAAATCACCTGGGCCGGATGGTATGCATCCAAGGATATTGAAAGAACTGAAATATGAGATTGCAGACCTGCTATTATTAATCTGTGAACTATCATTAAAATCATCTCTAATACCTGAAGATTGGAGGATCGCCAATGTAACACCAATTTTTAAAAAGGGTTCCAGGGGTGATCCGGGAAACTACAGACCGGTGAGCCTGACGTCAATACCGGGAAAAATGATAGAAACCATCATAAAGAATAAAATTACTCAGCATGTAGATAGTCATGAACTAATGAGAGACAGCCAACATGGCTTTAGACAAGGAAGATCTTGTCTTACTAATCTGTTATGTTTTTTTGAAGGAGTGAATAATCAGGTGGACAAAGGTGAGTCGGTTGATATTGTGTATCTGGACTTTCAGAAAGCCTTTGACAAGGTCCCTCATGAGAGACTTTTGGCAAAACTAAAGAGTCATGGGATAGGAGGCAGTGTACTATTGTGGATCAGGAACTGGTTAAAAGATAGAAAGCAGAGGGTAGGGCTAAATGGCCAATTTTCCCAATGGAGAAAGGTGAATAGTGGTGTACCCCAGGGATCTGTGCTGGGTCCGCTGCTTTTTGACATATTCATAAATGACCTGGAAAGTGGAATAACGAGTGAGGTTATCAAATTTGCAGATGACACAAAACTATTTAAAGTTGTTAAAACCCAAGAGGATTGTGGAAAATTGCAAGAGGATCTTGATAAATTGGAAGACTGGGCATCAAAATGGCAGATGAAATTTAATGTGGACAAGTGCAAGGTTATGCACCTAGGGAAGAACAACCCAAACTATGGTTACACGATGCAAGGTACACAGTAGAGGAACATGATGTGTCCAAGGATAGAACCAACTAATCATATAATGTTGAAAAGAGGCTTTTATTTACAATACCAATGGATGATGCCCACCCAATGATTAGTTGGTTCTATCCTTGGACACATCACGTTCCTCTACTGTGTACTGCTTTCGACGTGACGTTTTGCTCTTAGTTGGACTACACGATGCAAGGTTCCACATTAGGAACCACCACCCAGGAAAAAGATTTAGGCGTCATTGTGGATACCATTTTAAAACCCTCGGCCCAGTGTGCAGCGGCGGCCAAGAGAGCAAATAGAATGCTAGGTATGATAAGGAAAGGAATGGAAAATAAAACAAAGGATATTATAATGCCTCTATATCGTTCCATGGTGAGACCGCACCTTGAATATTGTGTGCAATTCTGGTCGCCGTATCTTAAAAAGGATATAGAGTTATTAGAAAAGGTTCAGAGAAGAGCCACCAAAATGGTAAAGGGGATGGAAGGATACTCCTATGAAGAAAGGCTAAAAAGGTTAGGGCTCTTTAACCTGGAAAAGAGACGGCTGAGGGGAGATATGATAGAAGTCTATAAATTAATGAGCGGAGTGGAACGGGTAAACGTAGATCGATTGTTTACCTTATCAGAATATAGAAAGACTAGGGGACATGCAATGAAGCTACAGGGTAAACTATTTAAGACTAATAAGAGATAATATTTTTTCACTCAACGTGTAATCAAACTCTGGAATTTGTTACCGGAGGATGTAGTAAAGGCTGTTAGTGTAGCTGGGTTTAAAAAAGGTTTGGACAAGTTCCTGGAGGAAAGGTCCATAAGCCATTATTAAGAAGGGACCCAGGATATCAATGCTTGAACCAATACAAGCATTGTGGAACCTGTGTCCCTTGGGGAAACTGCTAGGTACATATGACCTAGATTGGCCACTGTTGGAAACAGAATACTGGGCTTGATGGACCTTGGTCTGACCCAGTATGGCATATCTTATGTTCTTATGTTCTCCAGGAGCAGCAGGAATCAGTCCTCACAACCCTCCCTCCTCCCCTCGGAGTTGCAGTCATATGATTTATTTTGCTAATTATTTTGCTGTCTTTTAGCTATGTCATCAGACTGAGCAAGATGGCACCCTTGGGCGGGAAGGGGACCGCGCATGCGCGCTGCAATTCCCAAAGGCTTTCTTTGAAAGCTGGGGAAATGCTCCGCACGAGGGCTCCGTCGGCGCCGACGTCACCCATATGTGAGGACTGATTCCTGCTACTCTTTCTGTGCATAAATGAAGAGTAGGATTGAGGATGATCATATCTGGTGATCCTGAAGGCAACAGCAAAAGCCAGAAGGTTGTTTTGGTCCATTAGGAGGGGAATGGTCTGCAGGAAAAAGGCGATGCCTCCATATAAATCTCTGGTGAAACCTCATTTGGAGTGTTGTGTGTAATTCTGGAGATGCACCTTCAAAAGCATTATTTCTCTCCCTACACCCCTTCTCGGGAACTCTGCTGTTCTGGCATATCCCTTCTATCTGTGCCCTTTCACCGCCAACTCCTGACTTTGATCTTTCTACCTTGCTGCTCCGTATGGCTGGAACAAACTGTTTGAGTCAGTACATCAGGCTCCATCTGTGGCCCTGTTCAAAATAAGGCTTAAAACTTGCTTCTTTGAGACTATTTTTGGATCTCATCCCCCTATCTCCTGTCCACTTTCTATGTGTTTCCTTACCATTCTCCTAGATATATCCTAGTCCCCAGTTGCTGTGTTGTCTGTCTTGACTGGTGTGTTGTCTGTCTTGACTAGACTGTAAGCTCTTATGAGCAGGGACTGTCTCTTACATGTCTCTGTAAAGCACCGTGTTGTTGTCATGTACTGTTGAGTTGGTGTCGACTCATGGTGACCCTCTGGATAGTTGTCCTAAACTGTTTTCTCTCTTCAGTCAGATGGCTCAGAGTTGATAGAGTGGCATCCATAGCTACTGTTCTTTTTACAGTCCATCTAATTGCTGGCCTTCCATCTCATTGCTGGCCTTCAACCTTGCCAAGCATGATGTCTTTCTCTTAATATCTCTCTCTTCGCATGATGTGTCCAAACTATGAAAGTCAAAGTCTTGTCATCTGAGCTTCTAAAGAAAGCTTAGATTTGATCTCTTCCAGTACTGACTGGTTTGTTCTTCAGGCAGTCCATAGTATACCCAGTATTCTTCGCCAGCACTATAATTCAAAGGCATTTATTTTCTTCCTGTCTGTCTTTTTCACTGTCCAATTTTCACATCCATATGACGATATTAAAATTACCCTGGTGTAGACAATTCTGTTTGGGAGGGGGGCAGGCAGTGGCAGTATTTCCAAAAGCGGCAGCAAAAGCTTCCACGTTTGGAAATACTGCCACTGCTGCGTCCCCCTCCCTAGATGGAATCGGCAGCAGCTGGGAGGGGGCAGTGTCAGCAGGCGGGGTTTTGGCCTAGGGCGGCAGAAATTTTGGGCCGGTCCTGCTCTTGTTTCTCGCCCTTTCCTGAATCCCGTTTGCACTTCAGGCACGTCTCGTTCCAGGTATGGTTATAGTCTCTGCTCAATGATCTTGAGTAGAATCTTGCTGGCATGTGGGATCAC
The DNA here is from genome assembly GCA_033557465.1 of Ichthyophis bannanicus. NCBI lineage: Eukaryota > Metazoa > Chordata > Amphibia > Gymnophiona > Ichthyophiidae > Ichthyophis > Ichthyophis bannanicus. The sequence continues at coordinate 654,187,123 of CM066036.1, read as the reverse complement.
AGTGATTGTGCGATAATTTCCACAAGCAGTCAGATTGCCTTTCTTCAGACTTGGTGTAAACACTGATTTTTTCCAGTCAGTTGAGCATGATGTGATTTCCTGGCAGAGCCTTGTACATATGGTAACAGTTGCTTCCAATTGCTGTAATACTTCCGTGGGAATGCCATCAATGCCTGGTGCCTTAGTAGTAGTAGTAGTAATAAACAAGAGAGAGCGGCTACTAAAATAGTTAGTGATCTTCATCATAACGCCTATGAGAACAGACCTAAACATCTGTGGGGAAGGGGAGATATGATAGAGACATTTGAATACCTCCAAGAAGTCAAGCCTATTTCAATAGAATGGAGGATCTTGAACAAGGAGTTGTATGTTGAAGATGATAGCAGAAAGAATAATGTAAGTAAATATTTATTTTTCAGAAAGGGTGATGTATGTGTGGAACAGCTCACTAATAGAGGCAGTGGAGATGAGGAGAATGTGCTTCTCCCATGCTTTCTCGAGTTCCCAGAGGTCTCTGAGAAAGAGGCTGTAGAGTCTGGACTGTTGCTTTAGATGGCAGAGTGGATAGATGTATGATCTTTTCTACCATCATTTTCTGTAGACTTTTAGGTTGATTTATAAATCTAAATTTGAGTCCATGTTAATTAAGCATGTCATGCATCTCTGCAATTAGCTTCAATTATGTTTGAGTACAAAAAGCATCTCTAGCCTTCCTTTTCCATCCTGGGTTTCTGTTGTCAAAGATAAACATAGAATCTGTTTAAAACCTAGGGCTGTAGACCCAGCTTAGTTCTCTACTCCCTGCATCACCTGGAGCAAATCACTTAACTTTTCTGTTCTGAAACTTAGATTGTCCTCCAGGGAGCATAGATATTATAATCATATGATTTATCTTCACTGGGTAAAGTGACATTAGCATCAATATTAGAAAATGGCCAGCCAATCATTGACCAGATTTGACAAAGATTGAGGCGCTGTAGACCTGCTGAAGCTTCTTCTGGTGATATTCAAAAAATATTTAAAACATAATCTCATTTTCTAGCTCTTGGCAGTGAGAATGATTTGATAATTACCCTTTAAGCCTGGGTAGAAAACCCAGAATGCTGACTGCTGTGGGCACGATCATTTTCTCCTAGTGTTTACTGTGCTGCGAATATAGTCCTATACAATGATAGAAAGCAGTAGCAGTGTAACTGCAAATCACATTATGATTTTTCCATTTAATCAAGTCAAAAACTTGTAAAATGGAAAATAGTTTTATGTAACACTCAAATATACAAGCCAACTGGCAGTCATTTTGTTTTCCTGGTGTCATCAATGGTATATATTGTACTTCATTTCACTATAAGCACATTGGCATAGTTGTGTTTTATTTATATTGCTGCTATTGCATATATCTGCAGTTCAAAGGCAGCAACATGAATAAAAATATAAAATTAAATTTTAATTGACTTATATTAGTGTATGTCATCACTGACATCACTACAAAACAAAACAAAATGGCTATCTCCATGTCAGTTGGGACATATTGCATATAAAAGCATTGCATAAAATACTGAAATCTTACAGTATTTTTTTCACTGTGCATAATTATATAGTTATCAGCTTGCATGGCTTGCATCATTAGAACAGAAAGTCATTGTTTAAACTGTATGTTACCTGATCTCCTTGAAATCATTAAATGCAAAGTATGATTGTCCTTTTTATTTAATTGTATAGTTTTATACTAACGCAAAGTGCTTTTTTTGTGTGGGTTTTTTTGTTTTTTTGGCATGTGTGTGATAATTACAATAAGATAGCAACTTAAAAAATGGCAATTTTAATAACCACTATTTATCAAGGTGGGGTTACGAGTCCCAAGTAATTACAAGCATATTTCTGTAGTGATATTTAAAAGTGTGCCAGTATCTAGACAAGCTTCAAATGCAATTTACACCAATTGCTTGCTACATATATCAAGGTAGAATGTTTATTAACAGGAAGAAGTGGTGCAATTGCACTTAAAATAGCTGGTTAGTAACATATAACATATAACATAATTATATGACGGCATTGCTGACCAGAGAAAAGGAACTGTGATAGTAAATCACATAAGGCCCTGTGACCCTGTCAACATTATTGTTTAGATAGGAAATGAACGCTTGGAATGCAAAACACTGGGCTATGTAAAATGTAGAGCATCAGCTAAAGCAGCAGCTAGATTAATAGTAAGAGTCATTTTATAATATCAAATTTAAAAGTGGCTTAAAATTTCTTTCTATCACTAGCACTGTTGGAAATTGGGTTAAGAGTAATCGTTGGAGGATAGAAGAGGAGGATAATCAGCACCCCTATTTCCCCAGCTTTTTTCTAAACTGGCTTTGCAGACTCTGGGGGATTGCTGACTTAAGACTGAAACTGTTTGACAGAGGCACTGGAGGGTTTGGCATTAAAAAGTATAAGGGATTGCAAGAAGGCAACAGTGTTATTGCCGCTGCCACTTTGAGCTATAGGAAGCTGGACATTTCTGCATTGGTGATGCGGTAAAAATAGCAGGATTGCTTTAGATTTGCTAAGGACATGAAAGCTTGGCTTTTCACAGCTGTTTTCATTAAAGGTAGATATTTTTTTTTTATTCTAACCTGAAGATCAATTGCTTACGAAGCAGTTTTTGAAATCAATAGGTATGTAAAATTAGTGCTAGACTTCCAGTTCTTCTGGAAGTACAGCGACAATAGGGATTCAAACGTAGATACTACCTTCTGTGCTGTCTGGAGAGGGATACACTAAGGTTTAGAGGAAGTGAAGAAGTGTTTAGATATTCTTATACTGCTGTCCAGTCAATGCCTCCAAGGACACTCCTGCACAGGTCCACCTAACATATAAACCTGCGCTGTATTTAATTAAAGCGGTGTTTAGCGTATCTTCTTTCTTTTGGCGTGACTAAATGTGTTTGAGTGTGTTTTCTGAGAGACACGTGTCACTGCTGCATGTTGTATGCTTTTTGCTGCCAGGTATGGGATAGGAGCCAAATTTAAAACATCATCATAAACCTTTATTTTTGTAATTGTTTGGTCATTTTTATATAAGTCACAGTTTAGCCTCAGCTTTCTTGGCCAGGTAATTGTGGTTATAGTCATGATCATTCGCTAATTCTGTCAAGAGTTCATCAGTATAGTATTTTGCATGACAGCACATTTTTTCCAATTATGATTTGTCATAAATCCTTTGGATCCAATCCAGCTATATAGGATGCATGGGTTGTCTGAATGGGGTCACATCTGCCAGTCACAGAGTGTTATCCTTTCCAATAGCAAAACTCAGAGAGGCTAGTATAACTTATCAAATTATCAAAAAAAAAAACAGCTCTCACAAATCAAAAACTCTAGGTGCAAAGATCTAACACCCCATTTTAAAGCAAGCAATGTACTATCTGGAGGAAAAAAGACCTCAGTAATAATGTAAAGGCCGATGCAGCGGCTCACTTCTGACAGTTATAGGTCAATAACAGCCTTATACAGGCTGCAATAATTCCATTACCAGTCATAAAAGCACATCATGCCGTTCTTTTTGTTGAATGGCGGGAATGCGTTTAACTCTCTGCGTGATGGGCATGATTCGCGGTCCTACTCCCTGAAGCAGCAACAGCAAAACACTTAACGTTGGGGTAGTGACGCTGTTACCATTCATGTGCCAGAGCTAAGTACTGGCCATCTTTTGTTGAATGCATTCCAGTCTGTTAATTTGAATTTATAAAATGAATGCTAAATATGTATATGAGCTGTCATAATAACTAGAGGCTTTTTTGATTGGTAATGGAATTATTACAGCCTGTATAAGGCTGTTATTGGCCTAAATTGTTAGAAGTGAGCTGTTGCATCGGCCTTTACATTATTACTGAGGTCTTTTTTCCTCCAAATAGTCCACTGCTTGCTTTAAAATGGGGTGTTAGATCTTTGCACGTAGAGTGTTTGTTTTGTGAGAGAGAGTTTTTTTGATAATCTGATTAGTCACAAACATTAGCCATACCGTGTGAACCAGTGCTTTATTGCTAGATAGGATCATTGGAGAATCTAAAGAAAAAAAACACCCCACACTATAAGAACATGAGGGATCACATTGAATAATTCAGTGCATAATACTGCTGTTCATTACAATTTTCAAATGTCTTAACTTTAAAAGGAAGTGACTTTTCCATTCAAATTACATTTTGACTTAAGTTTTAAATCTCATATGTTGCCAAGAGAACATCCATTTTTTAGTTTCATTGATTGATTGATTACAGATGTAATTTATCATTTTTCTATCTATAACACATTGAGTGGCTTCAGCTGTGCAAAAGTTTGACATACTGTCAAGCCCAGCAAGATAATTATTTTTTTTTTCTTATTAATTATTGCACCAATTTTTTTCTTAAAGCAAGAAATTTATGCTTCTGTGACTATTTAATTTATTTTAGTGTTTTAAAATAATATTTTTAGTGTAAGCATAACAAGGCCCTCATTCTCGAACACAAGTTGCAGGGCTATGCAGCCCCGCAATTCGCCTAGATCCTTTTCCCCAATGGCTCTTCCCATACATCTTGTGCTTCAGGACAGGGAGATCCGGCGGGGGCAGGCTACCCTGCAGCACGTACAGGGCCGATTCACGTCACAGCCCTGTATGTGCTGCCGGGCCTGCTGGGATGTGCTGCTTATTTATTTAACAGTTTCTTTATACCGTCCTCCTTCAATTCAGGACGGTTTACAGAGAACATAGGGTGACAGTGTGTTTCAACTGTTTACATAGAACTGAACTTTTTAACATAAGTACATATGGTTAAGATAAGTAACTTCTGAACATGAGTATAATTGTCTCGAACAAGAACTATTTAAATATTTACAGGGTAATAGTATCACCTCAGAGGTGATATAAGCAGCACGATTTGCCGGAACGGGGCAGGGGAGCCACCCTCACGGCCAGCTGGGGGGTCCCTATCACCTGATACAGGCCATGGGATGCCAGCCATGGATCGGATGGCGGGGATTTGGGGCTGCAGATGCCGGGGGCCGATTCTGGCTCTGGACCAGAATCGTGTCCTAATGGCCCCGTTTTCAGCAGGGACGTCCGGATGGTCCCCTCTTGGAATGGGGCTCCAAATGTCCAAAGGGCTTCAATGTAATTTAAAAGTTCATCCAGCATATAACATTCTTCACAACAGACCCCCATGTTCAGTCTTACAAACCCTCTATTTTTAAAGGAACACCACACCCCTGATGTCAATATCCAACACAACGCTATTTTTCAAACATCCACCTTCCTTTTCACCATGATCCTGCTTCAGGGATATGCATTTATAGTAAATCATTGCATTTATCCTTAACTTTCAGTAGTAGTTAACCCCTTTTTGGAATTTTATTGGAGAAGTGCAAAAGTTGGAAGCATTGTGTCCAAAATAATTTCACATTGTTACCATCCTTAAGAGTAGTTAAATACAGCAATAGAGAGACCATGAATTTTCATAATAAATAGGGATGGATAACGAGTTGTTTTGTTTACAGCGCTGCTAATCATTTTGAAAATGAGCTATTTAACGTTTTCCTTCTCACTCATATCCATGTTTCCTAACTATATATTGGGGTATTTTGGTTTGCTCCAAGTGTATTCCTGTCTTATATTTATAGTTCTACTACTCAGTGTGTACATAATTTGAGGGGTGTGTTATTGTTTGTGTGTGTGTGTATATGTGTATATATATATATATGTATATACACACACACACACAGGGTGGCCCAAAAAAAAGTGAGAACATCTCATAAATTAAAAGCTTAAATAGTTTACTTATTTACCTTTTTTAGCTATATAATGTCTTTATTTTGACAATTTCCGGTCGCCATCATTTTTCTTTTAATTTGTCAATCGTTTACATCTGTCTTTTTGAATTTTTAAATAACCTATATGCTACGAGATGTTCTCACTCTTTTTGGGCCACCCTGTGTGTGTGTGTGTGTGTGTGTGTGTGTATACACACACACACACACACACGCACACGTTTTCATAAGGGCAGACACCATCACCATTATCGGAAGTTTGTTTTTTATTTTCAGTTTCATTGATAATCTCTCGTTTTATATTTTTTTGCAGCCTTTGTGGAAACCATATCCCAATCAAGATAGTGACTTACTGACTCAGGCATGTCAGACGTTGGATCGGAACCAGTCTGGATTCTGTGAATTCTGTCAAAAAGTCTTTCCGCCTAGTACATCTCGAGAAAATTTCCTCAGGCATCTTAATACACACTTTAAGGAACAACCTTAATATATATATTTTATACTGGCAGGATTTTTTCATTTAGTTTATTTTTCTGTACATATGGGTTCATATTTTCATACAGCATATATTTGGGGTAGAAGTTAATCATATAGCAGACTTAAATGCATATAGAAGGAACATCCATAATTTTACTGGACTACTAAAGTGATTGGAGGCCATTTGTAGTCAACGATATTACATTTCTGTGTAATCATGAAGCACATGCAAGATCTTTAAAATGGTACATTAATATAGCCTTCATATTAATTTTCCCTACAAAAAAGGAACATTCAGGTAAAATATAAATATAAAGCAAATATGAGTGGCTTCTGATTTTGCTTAGTATCTTTCATACACTTATGTAAGTAGCTTTCGTTCAGGTTTGGGGGGAGCCTATATGAAGTTGACCATTTGAGAGTTTTTATTTATTATCTTTTTCATGTAATTAGGTTTTTTGTTTTAAGTAAGGCATCAGTTGGGCAGTTAAAGCAGATTATAATCAATAACTAATTTTTAAGTAGATCTGCTTTGCCATTTAGCTGTGGAGTAGACATGGTCATTTATTAGCTAGATTTCTAGAGGTAGTAGAAGTTTTACTAATTCAGCGGCTGCTTGAAAAAATAGCAAAACAACCTTTTGGATATTTTCAAATGCATCATTGCCAGCATCTGTGGTTTCTCATATAGCACATGAATTGAAATAGAAAAAGCACCATTTTGGCAGACTTCAGGACAGGTTTTGCATCCAGTTTCTAAAAGAACCGATCACGTACCTGCAAACAAAGTAAAACCAAGCAGTAGTATCATTAAGAAGCTTTTTTTTCTTGTTTTTTATTTCCTTTGTTTCGTTTCTTTTGTGGGTGGAGACACCGGGAACGGACATAATTTTTTTACAACTTAAAACAAACTGTTAAGAGTGAGGCTCAGCTCTTTTCATGATCTCTTTTCTGTGTCACAGGCTTCTTTATAATGACATTCACATAAGAACCCCTACAAAATATACATGAGATATTAGAAGAGACAGAGCCTTGAACTAAGCAAAGAAAACATATTTGTGTGTAAATCACAAAAAGTAGAAATTATTTTCTAGTTTTGTATTTTAACATTAGGAGTCTTCACATGGTTGATTACTTGATTCAAAAATCATAAAATGTGTAAATTAAGGTACTTTGTAAGAGAAATGATATAGTTTCTTGTGCAGACTACCTCACGTTTAGGAGCCTTTTTATTTTTATAGCAAATAATTATAGTTAATGAGAAATGTAGTGGTAAAGCGCTAACTGAGCTTATGTGCTATGGTGTTTTGGGGATTAAATTTAGATCCTTTGTTTTATTCTTATTGACTAGAAAAAGAAAGAACATTGTTACTTAAACTAAAGCCTTCCAGCAACTACCAAAAGGGAAAATAGAGCACTAATATTTTCATGAAGTACTTCAGAAAAATAATTTTCTATAACGACAACATTCACACATAGCTGAAGACAAATGTATATTTCATATTTTGAGATACAAAGTTTTCAGTATATTAAATTGTTTTTATTCTTGTTTGTCATGTATTTATAGTAGTTAAATCAGAGTCAAAAAATTCAGAAGCATGTATTGGACTGGTAATTGTAAATATTGGCATGGATTCCAGTTGAAATAAAAATAAATACTTTCCTACTTACAACAGTGTGTTTCCATCTATTTAGAAGCAAACATGCAATTTGTGATTAAATCATAACACTTGAACTGTTTAAATATTTAATTTGTAATATTATTTTGAGAGACTTTAATGCATTTGTATAACAGTAGTGTAGCTATCTTTCAGCAAGTACAATCATGGGAAGCCTGAATAGCATATGCAGTGCAATAGAGTGGTTGTAATTTCCTGGCCTGGACCACTAGAATAACATGCCACTTGGAACATTTGTAGACTCTGTAAGACTGACTGCAGCACCAGGCAGGCAAGGGAGTGAGTGACTTCCCGTGGGATCATCTCTCCAAAATAATCTGACCTACAAAACTGATAACTTTTTTCAGCTGAGAAAGTTAAGAGCTTTATAAACTACCATTTCCCTTTCCATCTTTGCCCGTGTTCACTTGATTTAACTAATATGCAGTGTGGGAGACGACGAGCAGTTCTGACCTCCTCACTCTGAAGAATCCAGGAGTATTTCCTCCGAAAAATATAAACCTAGCAATCTGTAACAAAGTAGTCAAGCTCGTGCTGGGATTGCAAGGGCAAGAATTGCAATATACACAGTACAGTAGTCACTACAAGAAAAAGACAGTAGCCACTTTTACTATCTACCGAGTGATTTGCTGAGGACAGGAGACTCTTTTAGGACTTATATTCAGTCGTCATAAGCAAACCATTTCTGATTTATAGCGTGTTGTCAGGATTGAATATATTTCCATTCTCTGTTTATCATTCAGTAGTCTTAAGATTTATTTTTTTTTTAAATTTCCTGTCCTCTCAATTTGACTTCTGGTTTGTATCTTCAAAAACATTGAAAGTGACACCAATCCAACACCTTTGGATGCTTATTATTTTGTCAGTGTCAGGGATGTAATGTCATGCACAGCCTGTAGCTTTTTCTCTCTGGAATCATCGACAGCTGCTCGTAGATAATTATACTGTCACTGCTTGTTATATTAGAGAGGAAAACACTGCTCTGACAGATTCCAAGACTCTGAGTTTGTCATGCCTTTTTTTAAATTCCAAGATATTTAATAAATTAATTGATGGTATAAGTACGAGGAAGAATAAAAGGTTGGGAGAAGAAAGTTTCTTAAGAGTACTCGTTTTCCCGCGCAAGGATGATTAGCAAAGCTACTTCAGAGAAACATATTTTTACTTTCATAGGTTAACATTCAGTCATGCTTTTGTCTAAATGGGAACTGGAACTGCATAAAAACATAAAAAAGGAAGGAAGGAAGGAAGGGGGAAAGGCAGAACTAAGGAAAGAAAGAGAAAAAGCAGCAGGCTGATTACGAGGTGTCAAAACTGCCAGGAGCAAGAAGGTGATAGCAATCAGGGGTGAGAAGAGTGCTGCATTCGTGCGGGGCAACTAATTATCCGTCTCATTTGAGAAGAGCAGCATTGGAAGCAGCAGCGTTCGCCTGCTGAACGGTGACAGATTGGCGCGGAGGAGAGGGGAGGTGTTAAAACAATGGAGCCCGGCTAGCGCGCGCTGCTGCATGCTAATCAGCCCGGTGTGCGCAGGCGTGCTGCTGCCTCCCTCCCTGACTCGATTGGCCAGTGCCCCGAATCTCAGGCAGTGGAAAACAGCTGTTCTGCTTACTGCTCTAGCCTGTTCCCTCCAGGCAGCCTGCGGGGAACAGGAGAGGAGGGGCTGGAGAAAGGAGCAGAGCAATCGCTTTCTGCTCTGCCCCGTTTGCTTCTAAGTAAATGCAAACGGCACGCTTTCTTAAAGTAGGAAAATTTGTTTTATTTCAACACTATTCCATACCAGTATTTATCACTACCAGCTCAATGCATGGTAATGAATGTTTTTCACTTGGATTTAACTACTATAAACATATGACGAACAAGAATAAAAAATTAATATGCTAAAAATTTTGGATCACAAAGTTTTCATCTTACTAAAATATTTACATTCGGATATAAAACATAGATTTGTTTTCAGCTATGTATGAAAGTTGTCTTCATAAGTACTTAAAATTGTGGTGTTTATCGCTTCGGCAGTTGCTGGAGGGCTTTAATCTAGGTAACGACATTCCTTCCTAGTCAAGAGAGAGAATCAGAACAAAAGGGTTGAAACGTAATCCCTAAACTAGATAGTTATCCCTTCAATAGAGCATAGCACAGAGGCTCAGAAATAATTTACAACTATAGTTCTCATGAACTATGGTTACTTTTTTTTAAATAAAAAGGAAAAAAAGATGAATAAGTTACTGAAAGTGGGGGTAGTTTGCAAAAGAAATGTATCATTTATCTTACAATGTACCTTAATTAGCACATTTTACTAATTTTTAATCAAATATTCAGAAAAATAGTCACACATCCACCTACAGGTATGTGGTTTTTAACTATGTGAGGAGTCCTAATGTTAAAATCCCAAACTGGAAAAAAAAATTCTACTTTGTGATTTTCACATAAAATACTTTTCCTTTGGTTGGTTCAGGGCTCTGTACCCTGTTAATGTTTGATGTACGATTTGTAGGGTTTAAATTATAAAGGAACAATATCATTCAGCCTGTGACATATATATTTTGGCCATTAGGTTAATAGGAATTCTATGTAAAACAGATCATGAAAACTCTGTGTTTCACTCCTGTAGTTCACTTTAAGTTGTAAAGAAATTGTCGGTCTCTGGTGTCTCCATCCACAAAAGAAACCAAACAAAGGAAATCAAAAACCACAAAAAAGCTTCCTAATGATACCACTGTTTTGGTTTTGCTTTGTCTGCCAAAATGGTGGTTCATGTGATATAAGAGAGACCAGTGCTTTTAATACTGTGCTTCTAGCACTGATACAGTTGAAAATATCCAAAAAGTGTTTTCCTTTTTTGTTGTTTTCTCAAGCAGCCAATGAGTCAGTAAAACTTCTAACTACTCTTTTTAGAAATCTGGATAATAAATGGCCATTTTAAGTCTAGAACTATGTCGTATTTACTAAGATGCAGTATATTACTACAGCAAAATTTACGTGGGAGTCACTAACCTAGGATTACTCAGTATTGTATCTTAGTGACTCCCACGGTAAACAATATTTTACTGCAGTGAAATGTATCACAGAAGCTACTAGCCTGCTCTCACATCAATTTCAGTTTGTATTGCTGCGGCTAGAAACAACGAACCTTCTATCCACAGCAATGGTGAAATAGTGGGGCTAAAGTCGGGCTCATAGTCTATTCAAGTGACCATGATTTAAAAAACAAACAAACCATAAAACCCCACCTCCAGACACCTCATTCATTGAATACCTCCTCTACCTACCTCTTCCCCCTCCCCCGATATCTGCCCCTGGTGTCTAGTGGTCGAGCAGGAGCAATCCCCAGACACCCCTGCTCCATCGTGCCTCTGGATTCAAAATAGAGCTAGTTGACCCCTAGTTGGTAGTCCTGAAGTACTATCACAAGGGGTCAAGCTGACAAATAAGGATTTAGGGTAAAACATATTTAGAAAAAATGAGCTGTCATGAAAAATAAGAATAACTATGAAAGCTTAATTAGACTAACAAACAGCCATAACCATAGCCACCTGGCCAAAAATGCTGAGGTCAACGTGTGACCTATATGAAAATGATCAAAGTACATATAAACACAAAGGCTTATGATTAAACTTGGAGCTTATCCCACACTGGGCAAAAAAGGCATACAACACCCAATGTTAACACCGGTCTCGGAAAACATACTCACACATTTAGTCATGCCAAAAGAAGGAAGATATGTTAACCACCACTTTAATTAAACACAGTGCAGGTTTACATGTAAGGTGGAACTGTGAGGAGTGTCCTTGGAAGCATTGACTGGGCAGGCCTCTAAGAATATCTAGACACTTTAACTAAACCTTAGTGTATCCACATCCAGACAGCATAGAGGGTAGTACTTACATGTGAACCCTTATTACAACTCCACTTCCAGAAGAACCAAAAGCCTTATACTGATTTTACACACCTTTTTTTTTTCTTTTATAAAGTGAGGCGTTCATGCCTTTAGCAAAGGTAAAGCAATTTTCTGAACTTTAGGGCAGGCCTTTTTTCTGACCATCACAGCTTTTAACTCTACCAAGAATGCAGAAATGCCTGAAGTTTTCTCTAGTCCCAGGTGGCTGAAGCAATTCTGTTATCTCCCATGTATATTTTTATGTTAAAACCTCTAGTGCCTTTTTCAAACTGTTTAATTTCTTAAATCAGTTTCCATCTTTCTTTGTCAGCTTGACCCCCTACTGGTAGTACTGTGAGATTACCACTTAGAGTCAATGGTGCCTTTTTGAATCTGGATGCATGACAAGACAGGAGCAACTGCGGATCGCTCTTGTCTGACCACTAGTTCTAGGGAAACTCCTAGTTGGTGTTGGGGGGGAGGGGGATTGGGGTTAAGAAGGATTCAATGTCTGAATATTGGAGGGAGTTGTCAAGAGGTGGGATTCAGTCTATGGGGATTGGGGTGTGGGATATCAATATGCAGTAGTTGTTTTACAGAGACCCTTTGAAGGAGTTATTTTATAACAGGAAAGTGCCTATGGGGAATGTTTACTAAGCTGCGCTAACCATTAATGTGGCAGACAGCACACGCCATAGGGCCACATTAACAGCTATCTGCAGATTCTGTGCTAACTGCTGGAGTGAGCAGGATCAGGGCAGAGGGTGGTCATGTCTGCAGCGTGCAGTTACCATGGGCATCAGCAGTACGCAGTAGCCATCAAATTTACCTATATGGTGGAACAAGCTTCTAGAGAGTTTGAGGAAAGAGCAAAATGTCCTAGTCTTTAGAAAAGCTCTGAAAATGTTTTTCTTCCCCAAAGGTGGTAGGGAGGCATGATAGGATCAGTCAGTGCTGTCTGATGGTGGCAGGAGGATAAGGGGCAGAGTTCCTATATACTGTATATGTTGTTTGTGAGTTGTGATTTTAGGGTCTAGGATGACCATTATTTTATGGGTTGTACGCTGCCTTGAATGCATGTCATATGACGGCATAGAAATATTTTTAAATAAATAAATTTGCAGACAGCACGGGTGCAATTAACGCCACTTCAATGGATGTCGTTAGCTGCATCGACGATATTGCTGGGCCACATTTTTGGTGATTTTGATATGTTATCTGCTGGAAAAATGCTATGCATGCCCCCAACAGATACTGCATGGCTTTTGCAGTTAACGTGGCGCTGTCTGCACTTTTTTGCCACGCTAACTGCAAAAGAGTAACATGGTTTAGCAAAAATACACCTATGTGTCTTTATAAAATGCTAGCATAATTCTTGCAGAAATCATGTCTAGATTGAAGTCTAGAACATTGCATCTGCTGAGATCAGGCGTAACTTTTAGCACAAACCTTATAAAATATGCCAATAAACTGTGACTGCCCATACTGCACCCACATTCCTACCCCGAGCCCACTCTACAAGTATGCACTAGCTTGCATAGAATTTTAAGCATGATCTAAAAAGGTTTATGAAATTATCCATCACAAAGCTCCTTGGGCACATCAGGCTGTACATTAGTAGCCTGGGCCCCAGTGCTATTGAGGAAGAAAAATATCACTAGCTCAAAGTGGCGTTGCAAAGTGAAATGCAAGCTATGTTATTTGATTTGCATAATAACGAAGTGCTTTGCCTCTTATTATTTTGCTTGTGTTGTGCTGTCAAAATGTGAAGTAAGGGCAAATATCACAAACTTGCCATTTAACACTCATTAAATGGCAAAAATCATGCATTATTCCCTTAATGCACTTTTGTAACTACTCTAAATAGATACACTTACAAAATGGTTACTGATTATAACCTACACTAACTGTACAACTGATAGTTTACTTAAAAAACATCATCCTGAGTATCTGAAAAGAGATACCAAAAACTTCTCTCAAAATAAATTGGTCAGCTTGGAACACGTTCTTCCAAAACTGAATAAAATCTACTTCCATTTCATCCTGCTAGACTGGTCCAGACAAGTGGGCTATGTTCCCTTATCAGCAAAGGTGGAGAAAGAAAATCTTCCAGAGTTTTTTTTTTTTACCTCATCCTGCTATGACCACAGATGCAGCTAGGGGCGCACTTCAGTATTTCTGTTTCCCAGCAGAGGTTGGATGGAAGTTTTTGCAGCTCTGGTGAAATCTGAATAAAAATCTTAGTTGAGAAAAGATTGATTTGCTCGTGAGTAACCACCCCTGGGCTGACTTCCTTACTGGAGTGCAATGCTGGAGTGTTCTACTAGTGTCACCCTTAAAACCAGTGCTCTTTTGGGTATTGCTATACAGAGGAGGGAAATTGGTTCAGCTCTTTCTCCTTATATTGCTAAGGGTCAATTGAGCAGCCAGAAATTTGGAAAAGGAGTTTGGAAAGGATTCTTCAAAGCATCAGACAACCTCAGTGTCCCCTCCTTCCCTCCTCCTCCTCCTCCTCTGCTCTCCCCTGAATATTTGAAGAAGACTCCTCGGCAGTATGTAACTGCAGGCCCTAGCAGCAGGGGAGTACCATGGTGCCTGGCATGGATTTCCTGTCTTGGGTTCCCTGGGGGTGAGTATCTGAACAAAGTCTCTGTCTTATCTGACTTACTCTTGAGGGGGCTACCCACTGGGCTGTGCATCTATTGGGTTTGGGCTCCTCAGCACAGTTTTTTTTCCCCCTCTGATTCCTGCCTCATTGTGGTGCTGGCACACATTAGCTGCTGTTTGCATGTTTGGAATGTGCCTTCCTGTGCTGAGCACGGTGTGCACATGCCTTAACTCTGCACGCAGCCATAGTATGCTGTAGTAGTGCTCACATGGCCTGCTCATGCATTGCGATCTGCTTTATTAGTGCATCCTGAGCCTGTGAAGCCAGGCTGATAGCAACGCATGAGACACACATCATTGGAGCAAATGCATGCTGCCTTCTATGAAATGCTGTCTGATCTACAGAAAGTGGAAATTTCTGTCACTGAGTTCCAGTTTCTGCAATTCCTGCATGAGGCTTCTGATGTGCCCTTGGAGGGGCCCATCTCCCCCCTCACAACTGGGGGACAGTTGCTCTGGTGAGGTATTTCAGACCCTGGTATCTCCAAATCCTTTCATTTTCTCTCTGCTTAGTTGGAAGAGGGTCCTGTGACACAGGGCAGTCAAAACCCAGCCCAGACTCCATTGCCTCGATGATCCCAGTGGAGATAGTCCAAAGATTCAGATCATCTTTCCTGTGCCCAAGGTCTGGAGAGCAGTTCAGATACCTCTGGTGAGGACAACAATTTGAGGATGACATATCTTCTCAGGATGATTCCTGTATTATCTGCTTGTTCAGGAAAGAGGAGCTGGCAGCATTGATTGCTCAGGTGTCTTCTCTCATGCAGTAGCCTGGTGTTCCAGTGACAGAATGGACTACTGGATTCCTTGCTTGTTCCTTTCAGGGGAGGCTGTGTGAATTCAGCTGTCTCCTTCTTGCCCTCCTTTTCTAAGGAATGATGCCAAGGAAAGTATGAGGAACTTCGCCTGGTAAAAGTCAGAAGAGTGCTGCTCCAATATCTCAAGGTCATTGACTCCTTTTGCAGGTCAGACCATTTGTTTGTGTTGCTTGCAGGCTTGTGTATGGGTGACACAGCCTCTAAGTCTACCTTGGGGGTGCTTGATCAAAGAGGCCATTGCTTCAGTGTCTCTGTTGTGAAACCAGCTGGTTCCAGAAGGTTTGCATATGCACTCCTCTCTGGCGTAAGCATTCTTTAGGCAGAGTCATACGGTCGCCCTTCCAGACATTTCTTTGATGGCA
This sequence comes from Ichthyophis bannanicus, assembly GCA_033557465.1. Taxonomy (NCBI): domain Eukaryota; kingdom Metazoa; phylum Chordata; class Amphibia; order Gymnophiona; family Ichthyophiidae; genus Ichthyophis; species Ichthyophis bannanicus. Next base: position 654,171,455 of record CM066036.1, on the reverse strand, counting down.
ACATGGGTATCACCTTTCATTTTCTTTAAGCACTGCTACTTCGATGTCCCCACTTGGGTGGACACAGTCTTTGGCTCAGAGGTCTTTATAGCTGCTGTGTCTTCTTCCCGCCCAGTGGAGTCATAGCTCTGATATGTCCCACTTCTCTGGACTGGTCTAGAATGACAATATGGAAAGTGACATTTTACTTACCAGATAATGTCCTTTCCTTAAGTTCTGCTAGACCAGTCCAGGACCCGCCCCTGTGGCCTGGTATGCTCAGGGGTGGCTCTATAATGGGGCCAAGTGAGGCAGTGACCTCAGGTGGCAACCTTTTGGAGGCGGCAAAAAATGCCCCCAAAAAGACCGCCTCACTCAGCCTTCAAATTAAAAATAAACTGCAGGACAAGCTGCTGCCGCTGCTTTTTGGCAGTGGTAGAATCAGCGGCCTCATGCCCCCTCCCTTCTTGCTGCCCTGGAAGAGCTTGCCGGAGTCCCGGCTCATTTTTGCAGAGCCGTGGGAAGGAAAAGCGTTTCTCTTCTTTCTCATGGCTCTGTTAAAGTTGAGCCCGCTGGTGCTGAGGGTAATCTAATTGGGGGAGTTAGGACTGGAAATGGACAGACTGGGGGGGAGGCTAGGACTGGTAATGTGCTGATGGGGGGAGTTAGGGCTGGAAATGGGTAGATTGTGGGGGGGGGCTAGGACTGGAAATGGGCTTATTGGGTGGGGGGTTAAGACTGGTAATGGGCTGATGGGGGCTAGCACTGGAAATAAGCTAGGACTGGTAATGGGCTGATGGGGGAGCTAGGACTGGAGTGGGCTGATGGGGGAACTAGGACTGGAAATAGGTTGAGACTGGAAATGGGCTGATGGGGGAGGAGAGAGCTGCTGGCACTAGATGAAGACTAGGGGCTAGAACTGGAAGTGGGCTGATGGGGGGGGGGGAGAGAGCTGCTGTCCCTGAAAGAAAACTGAGGGCTAGGGCTACAAATGGGCTGATGCAAGGGGATGGGAGAATGAGACTGGAAGGGAACGGATGCTGAGATGGTCTGCCAGGGGAAGGGGAGTGCAGGAAAGGAGTTGACATGGGGTGGTGGGGCAGGAAGAAAGCTGACACAGGGGGAGGTGGGAGTAGGAAGGGAACTGACACGGAGGAAGGAGGGAGCTGGAACTGAGCTGACACCTGGGGATGGTACTGAAGGGGGACAGGAGGGGAGCTGATACTTGGGGATGGGACTGGTAGATGGCTGAGTAATGGGGAGGAAGCTGGAAGGGAGCTGACATGTGGGGATGGCACTGGAAGGTGGATGGACAGAGGGTAGGGTGATTGATAAGATAAGGGGATTCAAAGCACAGCACTTGAATGATGTAAATCCTACCTATCTAACAGGTGGCAACAAGTAAAAACAGGCCACGCATCCTCAGAACCATTCCTGCAATCACAAGGGGTACCCCAAGGATCGTCCTTATCGGCACTGATGTTCAATATCTACATGCAGCCGATATGTGACTTGATCAGATCCTTTAATGTACAATGCCTCGCTTACGCAGATGACATCCTCCTATACATGCCGTTCGCAATTGACCATCCAGTATTCTCCCTAATAATCAACTGCTTTGAAGCTGTAGCCGAATGGTTACTATCACAAAACCTTCGGATTAACCATAGCAAAACTGACGTTCTTTTCGTCACGAGGAACCGTAAGTTCATACCTCCCCCATCACTACTCGTCAACAACGTAGAGTTGAAATCAAAAGCTACAATCCGTTATCTCGGCATCACATTGGACCAGCACCTGGATATGACAACACATGTGAAGAATGTCACAAAGACTATATATTATAAGATCAAAACGTTACGTCACCTCCGCCCCCTACTAGATCCCACCGACTTCCGAACAACCTTCCAGGCATTAGTCCTCCCACACCTGGATTTTGCCAACATCATCCTCCATGGTCTCCCTCAATCAACTTTAAACCCTCTCCGCCTAGCTATGAATACAGCTGCTAGAGTCCTCTCCGGCTCGCAAAATACGACCATATAACACCCATCATGAAAGATCTGCATTGGTTACCTCTACATGCCAGACTCCAGTACAAGTCTTTAGTCCTTACTTTTAAGGCCCTAAATAACCACCCCCCTACGCCAATCAGCAAGCTTATTCACTGCACCCTGGAAAACAGAAAAAGGAGATCCACTTCAATGAACACCTTAATAGTCCCTAAAATGATAACAAAGTGCACTAAGGCCACCTCCAACAGGGCCTTCTCCTTATTTGCTCCTTTAAACTGGAATGCGCTTCCCCACGAAATCCGTGCTATCAAAAGCCTAATCCTATTCAGAAAGGCATTGAAATACCATTTGTTCACAAAATGCTACCCAGAAGACAACCTATACACTAACAAAACTAGCACCTACCTCAATACAACCAGAAAAGGGCTAGTTAGTCAACCTTCTCTCCAGTCCTATGGTGAACCACCTGAAAAGCACATGCAATATCCAAACGAGTTTATAATTTTGTATATAGCATTAATTTAACCTGTACATAGTTCTCCCGGTTGTCCCTTGTTGAATTTCCCTGTTCATTGTAAACTCAATGTTACCTGTATGCATTGTAGTATGTTCTTGTTTAATGTACACCGCAATGATTGTAATAGCGCGGTATAAAAGAAATGTTAAATAAATAAATTGGAAGGGAGCTGATGGGGGAGTGGAAGTGAGCTTATACCTGCAATGGTATTTGGACTAGAAGGGGCTAGACAGTAGGGAAGGAGGGGGACTGGAAGTGAATAGACACCAGAGGCAGTCCTGGGAATGCAAGGCGGTTGACATTGGAAGGTACTGGGAGGGGAGGACTGATACTGGGGAGGGTTAACAGGACTGGAATTAGGCTGATGGAAGGAAGTGAAGAAAATAAAAGAAGAGATAAGAAATGGGAGATGGACCATAGACCATAGAAAGAGAGCTAAGAGAAGACAGGAAAGCAGAAGTCTCAGATCAGGACCAGCATGATCAGACAAAAAATGGTCAGACAACATAGATAGAAAAAATAATTTTATTTCATTTTAGTGATTGGACTTTGTGTTATCTTTATATTTTACACTGTTTGGGGGACTGCATATCTTATTTATCTGATGTTGCACTGCTTGAGGAGTCTGGCTTCTTGGGGTTTCAGTTTAAATTTTGTCTACATATTTTTATTTTTACTTTAGATTGTGGTTACTTATTCTGTACTTGGTGAGAGTCTGTGTTCTGAGTGTGTGACTGAGCCCAGGTGTTCTGTTAACATGGAGTTTGTACATAACGATCTATACTGTACTGTAGTAATTTGACATCTTCAGCTTTTCAAATAGGTGTATGGATGTTCCATGGCCCACTGTAGTATTTACAGCGATGCTTTTTTTGGATGAGCTCCTTATGTGAGTTTTGGAAGTTGGTGTTGATATGGTATGTTAGATTTGCTCAATAGATACTCAGTGACTCTGTTGTATTAGTTCACAATATGCCTGGTACTGGAGAATGTTTGTTGTTGTTGTTGTTTGTGAGATGATCAGAATCAGATTTTTATTTTAAGATATTGAGTTCTGTGGGTGAATTTCCTGATTCTGCTCTGCACCCACTGTTGAAGGGGGTTCTGTGGATGCAAAATATATGTTGAAAAAGAAAAAGCAAGAACCACAATGCAGTTTATAACAACAAAATAAAAATGAGTTATAATTTAGTTTTATAAACTGTGCTGTGGTTCTGGCTCTCTGTTAGTTCCTTGGTGTACAAACATCTTGCATTTCCTCCATATAATCTAATCGGCTTTTTGGTTTGGTTCAGTCCCTGATTGAAGTTTTGAGAAAGCTCCGCCCCCTCTATGGGGGGGGGCGCCATCTCATCTTTCGCGTCAGGCAGTAGATTGCCTTGAGCCTCCCCTGGGTATGCTCTACTATATTTTTCTCTGTGGTTAGCCCTCTGGGCCCTTGTCCTCTTGGCAGCCTTCTGCCTGAGGATATTCTTGCGCATGATTATGGTTCCTTGTACAGTGGACCTTGGTATCCTCACTGAGGTTGTGTGATCAGGGATTCCTGACCATCTGCTTGGGTACGAATACTGAAGTGCGTCCCTAGCTGCATATGTGATTATGGCAAGATAAGGTCATAAAAAAACCTCTGGAAGATTTTTTCTGTCTCCACCTCTGCTGGTAAGGGGACATCGCCCACTTGTCTGGACTGGTCTAGCAGGACTCAAGGAAAAGACATTATCTGGTAAGTAAAATGACATCATATCTATGCAAGTGCCTGAAATATTCTAAGAAAAATTAGAAAACACTCCTATTTAAACTAGATTGATATTTTATTAATATTATCCTCTTTGAGGACTAAGCAAATAAATATCAAGACTGTATTAAAGTAAAATTTTAAAAATATTCTCTTAGCCCTCTTCCCCCTTCCTCCCCCTTCAACAAGCAATGTGTGGAGGAAAACAGGAGGGCAAATACTGGAGCAGACATAGCTCTGGCCTACAGTTGCCTATGATTTCAGGACTCAAGAGAATGGGGGAGGAGAAGGTGATAGCCCGTTACCACTAATCTCCCCTAAAAGCAAGTGGCGGCCATTATAAGTTGGTAGGCAGTTAATGCTGTGTTTGCATTGGATTGCTGGATTGCATTGGATTGCTGTGTTTGCATTGTGTGGATTGGAAGGAGCAGAATGCCATATTCTCACCAACCAGAAAAAAACATTGGTGTTGGCTGATGTGGGCCAGCATTGAGAGGGAGGCCATCTTCACATCAGCCAGCACCGAGGAGCAAAGCAGCAGCAGAATATTGATGAACAAGAGGCAGAGTTGAATGTTGCTGGAGTCCAACCAGGTGAGAAGAAAGAAGGGGGAAAACCTTAACAGGCTGATACAGAAAGCTAGATTGGCCTTTAAGCACCAATAATGCACGTTTAAGGCAGAAAAGATGGACACGCGCGGAAAAACTAGTGCCAAGTTAACGCCACGAGTATTTAAATGTTTTTAAACATTTAAATTGTAGGAAAATGAGCTATACATAATAGTCTGGTATGCAAATCATGGCTATGCCTGTTTGCAGAGATAGGTGTAGAGGATTTCACAACCAGCCATAGCACCAATATTTTTACTGCAGGATCTGAGGTGATTTAAAACTGTAACACATGCCCCCGACAGTATTTTGATGGCACTGGGTGCTTTCCCTGATGCCTAGATCATCTTCTCCTCAGATAATCAGACAGTGGGCAAAGCCCTCGATGCCATCAAAATGGGGAAATCAAATCCCTGGTGGCCCAGCAGCCCCAGTCTCCCTACCCAACAGTATTTTGATGGCACTGGGGACAATTATGGCATCAGGAAAAGTCCCCAATGCCATCAAAATACTGGCAGCTGGTGCCCTGACAAAAAAAGAATCCCTTGTGGCCTAGCACCACCAATTCCCCCACCCGACAGTATTTTGATGGCATTGGGGACAATTGCAGCATGGGTAAAACCCCGATGCCATCAAAATACTGTCGGGGGCCAGTGCCCTGATGGAATGACTACCTGGTAGTACAGTGGCCCCTGTACTCCCACCCCAAATTAAAATAAAATAACTTGGTGGTCTAGTTGTCCCTGAAACCCCCACCTCATCCTAAATTAAAATAAAACAACCTGGTGGTCTAGCAGCCCCAAAAACCCACCCCCCCCCCCCCCCCCGTACCTTAAAATAAATGAGAGTGCTGCCCACGCGCTCCTGTTTGGAGTCCTCCATCTTTAAAAATGGCAGAACCTAGCCCCTCGCAGTGCATCCTGGGATGCACCAGGTGGGGTTAGACTGCCATATAAGGCATAGTCTACCTTATATGGCATCTGACCTTACCCGGTGCATCCCAGGGTGACCTCACTATCTCTTGCCTTAACTCCCCAGATTAAACAAACTATGCTTAGTATTCTGTTTACTGATAAGTATCTCAATACAAGGGGCAAATACCCCTTTCCCTCCCCCAGTGCCAGCATTTCTAGCCTGATCTCAATTGACTTTGGCCCTAGAGCTTCCCTAACCCACTCTTCATGCTACTGGTGTCTCTCACCAGCATATAGCTAACAGCTCTGTGAACTGTGCAATGCACTGTAGAAATTTGTAGTCGGGCACTCTTTCTGTCAGATCTGTGACTTTATAGTGACTCTGAGGGCATGGGGAAGACAGTAGCTCTTTAGTGTGTGGAATTTCAAAATCACCTCATTACTGCCCCATTAGAAGTAACTTTATATGAGGGTACTTATAAAAATTCCCAAAAATGTGCCTGATTTATAAAGACAATATAGGACCTATGTTTCTTTTATAAAATAGATGCTCCAAATTATACCTGCAGTAGTGCACAAATGCTTTTGCACTAAATTAGGCTTATCCCAAGGCAGTTGCAACTCCTCTGTATGTATTTTCTATGTGTATAGAAAATGCTCCACTGCAGCTAAGTTCCTGGGTGTGCCTTAGCGTGATCTCTATATAAGTAAGCTTGCTTTTGTCAACACATGTACTTGCACATGTGCATTCACTCAGGCAATTTTATAACAGCCATTTCTAGAATGTAGAATGTGCTTTACGTATGGAAAATGCTTAATGGCATTACCCTCAGTCACGTACAGGGCTTTAAATAGTCAAAACTGCACCCACAGAAATCAATGACAGCAGCTAATTACATCAAAATGTTTTAATATGTGTGCTTCAACAGTTTTCTCTTTTTTGTGCTTAGCTAGAATTGCATAGAACCCTGTTTTTCGTTCTTTCCATTTACTTCAGGGGAAGGGGAATTAATAATGGTTAATGCAAACCTGGAACCAGTAAAGAGGACAATCACTTATCCTGTAAACCTGTTTGTATGTCTCATCAAGTAGACATGAAGAGTAAAGTATGGCTTTCTGTTCCTTAAACAAATTTTGAGACATCCAGTCTAGGGCTGGTTAGTAAAGAGGTCATATTATTCAGGATGTCAACTTATCTCTTCCTTGGATCTGTACCATTCTCTTGTGCTCTTGTTACCAAGGGGCATATTTACTAAAGGTTAATGCGCATTAATGAAATTAACACGCATTAAATGTCACTGTGCCCATAAAAACATAACGACTGTGTTCACTTAATCTTTATTGAACATGGCCCCTTAGTCTCCATTATTTTTATCCAAATATATTTTCTTATTTTTGTTTTGATAACCTACAATTCCTTCTGAGCCATCAAGTCAGGGTTGACTTCTAGTGACCCAGCTGCCTCTGAGTTTTCTTGGCAATGTATCACCTGAACAAGGCAATGGAGAGTAAAGTGACTTGCCCAAGGTCACAAGGAGTGCCAGTGGGAATCAAACCCTTGATCTTCTGAGTACTAGGTAGTTGCTCTAACCACTAGATGACTACTCCACTCGTCCTCAGTTTTACAAATATCCTTCCTGCAGACCTTGCTTCATTTCATGCTATGTTCATTCGCTTCTAGTATTTGTGATAGCTGAATGGAATTCTAATAAGCCCTACATTTTTCTAAATTCACCATGATGGCAGTGATTAAGTAAGAGGAGTTAAAAAAACCCGCATCTTTATGAATTGACATAAATTATGAAAAAAAACAATCAGGTCCCTTTTTTTAAAATAATAAAAATACAGTAAGATTTTCATGTGGGATAACTGCTGGGTGCATTCCCAGCCTCCCTTCCCAGTTAAAGCAGACACAGTACACTTAGCACTTTAACTGCATTGCAGTTAACTCCAACAATTTAATTGATGCTAATGCTCAGTGTTACCTGCTGTGTTAACACTACCTTCACGGAAACTGTAAGGCACGGGTCCTGCCCATTTCCCCAGTCCAGGCATTAATTCTCCACATTAATCACTTAGTGGACTTTAGTAAAAAGGGCCCTTATTGATTTAACTGGTTGTAACTGCTGAATTATCTAGAAAACAGTTTCATGGTGTGCTGCTTTGACCGGGCCAGACTCAGAAATAAAAAAGCTCCTTGGCATTGAATTAATAGTGATGGGTCACCAAGTGCTTGTCTCTTATTTTTCTTTGGAGGAACTCTAACTTAAAGGGAAGCGACAGTATTTATTTTATTTATTTATTTTTCTTATATACCGCGCTATTAAGATCAGTGCGGTTTACATTACAACTGAACAATGCAACAATGTTTTTACATAACACAATGTGCTTACATAGAACAGGGGTAAAGTTATAATGGGAGAATAACGGGGAAACTATTTATAAGATATACACATAAAATTTACACAGAGTTATATACAACTGAATATTTAAGCTCTTCATATGATCGTAGCTAGGTCGGCTGGGGAACAGGATACAGCTATAGGGGGAGGGGCGGCTAACCATTTTCATGTTGGGTTAGGGCGTTGGGATAGTTAGAGCAAGGGCTGAATGCTTGTGTCTTGTGTTTTTCAGGACTGGTTTCAGGATAGTAGATTTGAAACAGATGGTGTTTTATTTCTTTTCTGAATGTGGTGAGGCTTGGTATGGATCGAATCCAGGTGGGAAGTTCATTCCAGGCTGTCGGAGCATAAATCGAGAAAGCTCTATTGGTAGTTGTTTTTGTGCACCTTGTGGTAAATTTGGGTACTATTAACATGTTGAGTAGTGCAGGTCGTCTTATTCTGTTCTCAGGGATATTGTTAATCAGATTGCTGATAGGTGTGGGAGACTGGTTGTTCAGTGCCTTGAAAGTCATGACTAGTACCTTGTATTGGATTCGGGCTTGTAGTGGTAGCCAGTGTAACTCCTTCATTACTGGTGTTATATGTCCCAATTTTGATACACCTGTTAGAACCCTAGCAGCTGAGTTCATGGCCAGCCGAAGCGGGCTAAGGGTTGCCTGTGGGAGGCCATGGAGGATGATGTTTGCGAAGTCAAGGTGTGGGATTACTAGGGCCTGAAATATTGTTCGATAGTCCGAAAAATCGAGTAGTGTCTCTTTTACTGTACTAAAAATGGAGGACGAAGATATACTAGGATACTTTAGTGAGTATTAAAAATGTGAGGAAGCACTACATTAAAATCACTGTGGTTCAGCAGAGGGAATTCTGTTTTATGTCTGAAACTTTAGAAAACATTTGTTTATGGCATCTGTGCTTCACATTTTAGTAACATGGAAAGCTGTATTAAATGTGAAAACATTAGACTTGTTTTCAGCTGCACATTCCAAGGAAGGGAAAGAAATTATAAATTTTTAACCTAAATTTACATTCAAGCCAGCTTACAGTTTTCATGCTGCTGTAGAGTAAGACTTTGTGAATGGCATTGGAGATGAAGCTTGTTTGACATAAAAGGCTTCTTCTACGTTTGCTCATAATATGCCATACTGTATCATCCTTTTTAAAAGAACTACTACTAATCATCTGTATAGCCCTTCAAGGCCTACGCAACCCTGTACCTATAGATGTAAGACGCAGTCCCTGCTCATCAGAGCTTACAGTCTAATCAAGACAGAAAACATTACAAAACTGAGGACTAGAGTATGGTAAGATATGCATAAGTAGCGGGCAAGTGAGTGAGGAGCATCAGGATACAAAAGAAGTTTCAAAGAGATGGATCTTTAGCCTGGATTTGAATAGGGCTAGAGAAGGAACAGACTCGGGTAATTTGTTCCAGGCATATGGAGCAGCAAGGTGGAATGAACGAAGTCTGGAGTTGGCAGTGGCAGAGAAGGCACAAAGAAAAGGGATCTGTCAGAGGAGGAGTGTAGAGTGAGATAAGAGAAGTAGTGAGGAGCCACAGAATGAATGTAATTATAGGTCAGCAGGAGAAGTTTGAACTGGACATGGAAACTGATAGAGGAGCAAGGAAGTGACATGAGAAGAGGAGTTACATGAGCATAGCGACACTGGTATCTCAGAGACATGGTGGAAGGAGGACAACCAATGGGACACTGTGATACCTGGGCAGGGGCGGCCCAAGGGGGGGTGCGGGGCCATGTGCGGAGACTCGGTGCGGGGCCTCATTTGCATAAGTGGCCTTATTTGCATAAATATTTGCATAACATTATCATACACTAACTTTTAGTAAACATGTCTCTTAATGAGTGTATGGATAAAGAAAGACTAAACGATTTCTACATTACTATAATCCAGTGCCAACCGCCAGGCACATTAGGAACTACTACAAACGCTGCCCATTTAGAACCCATAGCAAACCCGCCGTATCCTGATAGCATTACCAGGACTCACAAAGCACCATACCCTACCTATCAAAAGGCAACACTGCAAATATTAAACCAATACATTTCAGAGAATACTGGGGAAAGAGAACAAGTGGCAATGTCAAATAGGAATTACATAAACAGAATACCTCAGCTCAGTTACACATGCAGAACATAGACCATCACCAAACAAGGAATCACAATTTAGAAACAGGAAGGCAATAATTAAACTGGGAACCCCAAAAGCCAAACTTGGAATGTACAACAACACTGTAGAAATAAAACTATAAATTAATTTCCTCTTGTACCAAACAAAGCTCAGACGTTAATGATGCACATTTCCCAGAGCTTTCATATTTCAGTTAATAAATTCAAAATAAAGAGATATCTTTCTACCGTTTGTGCATTTTTTTTCAGTTGCAATTGCTCCAGCCACTTTCTTCTGGTTTCTTCATGTTTTCTGCTAACTCTCCATCGTCTGCTGTCCATTTGTCCTTTCTTCTCTCTTCTAGTTTTTTTTTCCATTCTCTCTCTCTACATCTGCTTTAACATACTAATCTTTCTCCTTTTGCTCTTTCCTCATTCCTATTTCATCCACACAAATTTTACCCCTCCATCCTCAATCCCCACTTACTCTCCCAATACCCGGCCAATTGTAGATTTTTCATCCCTCCCACACAAAATATTTTTCCCCTCTCCATTTTACTCTCCCAGCCCCATCCCATTCTAATCCTCCCCCAACATCAGCTCCCTTCTAGTTCCAGTCTCACCCAGCATCCATTCCCTTCTAGTCCCTGCATCAGCCCATTTCCAGTCCTAGCCCCCCATCAGCCCATTTCCAGTCCTAGCTCCCCCATCTATTTCCAATCCTAGCCCCCCCCCCATCAGCCCATTTCTAGTCATTTCCTAGCCCCACCATCAGCCCATGTCAAATCCTAGCTCCCCTCCACTCAGCCCAATTCCAGTCCAAGCCCCCCCCCCCATGAGCCTACTTCCAGTTCTAGCCCCTCCATGAGTCCATTTCAATTCAAGCCCCCACCACAGCCCATTTCCAATCTTAGCTCCCCCCAACAGCCCATTTCCAGTCCTATCCTAGCTGCTCCATCAGCCCATTTTCAGTGCTAGCTCCCTTCCCTCACAGCCCATTTCCATTCCAAGCCCCCTCCCCATCAGCTATTTGCAGTTCAAGCCTCCCCTTCCACTCGGCCCATTTCCAGTCCTAGCCCCCCATCAACCCACTTCCAGTCCTAACCCCCATCACCCCATTTTCAGTTTAAGCCCCCCTATAACCCATTACCAGTCCTATCCCCCCATCAGCCACTTCCAGTCCTAACCCCATCAGCCCATTTCCAGTCAGCCCCCATAGCCCATTGCCAGTCCTAACCCCCCCATCAGCCCACAGCCCATTACCAGTCCTAACCACATCAGCCCACCTCAAGTCCTCACCCGTCCCCATCAGCACTTTTCCTTTGCTAGCCCCCCCATACCCCATTTTCAGTCATAAAGCCCCCCCATAGCCCATTACCAGTCCTAATCCCCATCACCCCATTTCCAGACAGCCACCATCAGCCCACAGCCCATTACCAGTCTTTACCCCCCCATAGCCCATTATCAGTCCTAACCCCCCCAACAGCCCACAGCCCATTACCAGTCCTAACCCCATCAGCCCACCTCAAGTCCTAACCCCTCCCCATCAGCCCATTTCCTGTCCTAGCCCCCCATAGCCCATTACCAGTCCTAACCCCGCCCTAGCCCATTACCAGTCCTAACCCCCATCACCCCATTTCCAGACAGCCCCCATCAGCCCACAGCCCATTACCAGTCATAACCCCCCCATAGCCCATTATCAGTCCTAACCCCCCATCACCCCATTTCCAGACAGCCCCCATCAGCCAACCGCCCATTACCCGTCTTAACCCCCCCCCCCCCCACCGCCCATTACCAGTCCTAACCCCCCTCCCATCGGCTCATGGAAAATTTAAAAAAAAAAAAAAAAGCTGGCTGCTGCCGCTGCCGCCACAGCAGCAACAGAATGGAGTGTCCTGCGGGGCCCCCTCTGCCCGGCTGAGCTCTCCCAGTCCAGCTGAGCTCTCCCAGCCTGGCTGAGCCCCTCTGCGCCGGCTTTCAGATATGCGAAGGGAGAGTGTCTCCCTCGCGTCTCTGTTAAGCCCGCAGGGGCAGATGGGAAATTTCCCATCAGTCCCTGCTTCCCATCAGCCCCTGCGGGCTTAACAGAGACACGAGGGAGACACTCTCCCTTCGCGTATCTGAAAGCCGGCGCAGAGGGGCTCAGCCGGGCCGGGAGAGCTCAGCCGGGCAGAGGGGGCCCTGCGGGACACTCCATTCTGCTGCTGCTGCGGCGGCAGCGGCAGCAGCCAGCTTTTTTTTAAATTTAATTTTTAAAAAGCAGAATGTTCTTTGCACGGGGCCCCCTGAAACGCGGGGCCCTGTGCAAAAAACATTCTTGCTCAATGGACGGGCCGGCCCTGTACCTGGGTACAAACTATATCGTAATGATAGAGCAGATCAAATTGGTGGAGGGGTTGCACTCCATGTTAGAGAGGGCATTGAGTCACAAAGGATTAAAGTTTTGCAGGAACTAAAATTCACTGTAGAATCTCTGTGGATTGAAATTCCATATAAAAAGGGGAAGGCGATGGCACCTGGTCCGAATAAACAAATGGAAAATGAAATGCTCAAAGAAATCAGGGAAGCTAACAAACATTACAGCACAGTAATAATAATGGGTAATTTCAATTACCCCAGTATCAACTGGGTTAGTGTCAATTCAGGACATGCTAGGGAGATAAAGTTTCTAGATGAAATAAATGACTGCTTCTTGGAGCAGCTGGTTCATGAACGGACCAGAGGGAAAGCCATGTTGGACTTATTACTTAGTGGAACAAAAGATCTGGTGCAAGAGATAAAGATGTTGGGGCTACTTGGCAATAGTAATCATAGCATGATCGCGTTTGATTTAATAAATGGAGGAAGGACGGCAAGGAAATCCACTTTTAACTTTCAAAAGGGAATCTATGATAAAATTAGGAAAATAGTTAAGAAAAAACTAAAAAGAGCAGTTGCAAAGGTGAAAGGTTTACATCAAGCATGGGTGTTGTTTAAAAATACTAACTTGGAAGCCTAGACCAGCTGTATTCGACACTTTAAGAAAAGTGGAAAGAAATCCAAAAAACTGCCAGCATGGTTTAAAGGTGAAGTCAGAGAGGCTTTTGTTGCCAATAAAATGTCTTTCAGGAAAATAGAAAAAGGAGCCAAATGATGAAAACTGGAAACAACATAAGCACTGGCAAGTTTGATACAAGGCATTGATAAGGCAGGCAAAGAGAGAATTTGAGAAGAAGCTTGCTGTGGAAGCAAAAATGCATAATAAAGGCTTTTTCAAGTACATTCATAGCAAAAAAAAACCATGAGAGAGTCAGTTGGACCATTAGATGATAGAGGGGTAAAAGAGGCAATAAGAGCGGACAAGGCCATAGCGAAAAGAGTGAATGAATTCTTTGCTTCGGTCTTTACTGAGGAAGATGTAGGGATGTTACCCATGACTAAAATGGTATTTAAAGGTGATGCCATAGAAGAATTGAAAAAAATATCAATATACCGTGAAGATGTATTACAACTATTTGATAAACCGAAGAGTAGCAAATCACCTGGACTGGATGGTATTCATCCAAGGGTGTTCAAAGAACTGAAATATGAGATTGCAGACCTACTATTAGTAATTAGTGAAATATCATTAAAATCATCTGTAATACCTGAAGATTGGTGGATGGTCAATATAACGCCAGTTTTTAAAAAGGGTTCCAGGGGTGATCCGGGAAAACTACAGACCGGTGAGCCTGATGTCTGTACCAGGAAAAATGGTAGAAACCATTATAAGGAACAAAACTACTGAAAATGTACATAATCATGGCTTAATGGGAGACAGCCAACATGGCTTTAGTCAAGGAATGTCTTGTTTTACTAATCTGTTATGGTTTTCTTTTTTTGAAGGTGTGAATAAACAGACAAAGGTGAGTCAGTTGATATAGTGTATCTGGATTTTTAGAAAGCCTTTGACAAGGTCCCTCTTCTGAGATTCTTGACGAAATTAAAAAGTCGTGGGATAGGAGGCAGTGTGTACTATTGTGGATCAGGAACTGGTTAAAAGATAGAAGGCAGAGGGTAGGGCTAAATGACCAATTTTCCTAATGGAGAAAGGTGAATAGTGGAGTACCCCAGGGATCTGTGCTGGGTCAGTTGTTTTTTTTAACATATTCATAAATATCTTGGAAATGGGAATAACGAGTGAGGTAATCAAATCTGCAGATGGCACAAAATTATTCAAAGTTGTTAAAACCCAAGAGGATTGTGAAAAATTGCATGAGGACCTTGATAAATTGGAAGACTGGGCATCTAAATGGCAGATGAAATTTAATGTGGATAAGTGCTAAGCTATGCACCTAGCTAGGAAAGAACAACCCAAACTATGGTTACACGATGCAAGGTTCCATATTAGGAACCACCACCCAGGAAAAAGATTTAGGCGTCATCGTGGATAACATGTTGAAACCTCCGCCCAGTGTGCAGCGGTGGCCAAGAAAGCAAATAGAATGCTAGGAATCATAAGGAAAGGAATGGAGAATAAAGGATATTATATTGCCTCTATTGTTCCATGGTGCAACCGCACCTTGAATATTGTGTGCAATTCTGGTCGCCGTATCTTAAAAAGAATATAGCGTTATTAGAAAAGGTACAGAGAAGAGCCACCAAAATAGTAAAGGATTCCCCCTATGAAGAAAGGCTAAAAAGGTTGGGCTCTTCAACCTGGAAGAGAGAGGGCTGAGGGGAGATATGATAGAGGTCTATAACTTAATGAATGGAGTAGAACGGGTAAACGTAGATCGATTGTTTATGCCATCAAAACAGAAAGACTAGAGGTCATGCAATGAAGCTACAGTGTAACCTATTTAAGACTAATATGAAAAGATATTTTTTCACTCAACGGATAATCAAACTCTGCAATTTGTTACCAGAGGATTAGTAAAAGCTGTTAGTGTAGCTGGTTTTAAAAAAAGGCTTGGACAAGTTCCTGGAGGAAAGGTCCATAAATCATTATTAAAGGGAACTTGGGAAATCCATTGCTTGCCCCAATACAAGCATTATGTCTTTTAGGGAAACTGCTAGGTACTTGCAACCTAGATTGGCCACTGTTGGAAACAGGACACTGGGCTTGATGGACCTTGGTCTGACCCAGTATGGTTTTAGGTTTAGGCACTTGATATACTGCCCTTTACCCTGTATATCAGAGCGGTTTACAAACTTATGCTAACAGGCACTTTTTATTCCCTCATCCTTGAAGGGCTCACAATCTAAGCATACCTGAGACAATGGAGGGTTAAAATGGTTTGCCCAAGGCCACAAGGAGCAGCCAGGGAATTAAAGACCCCAGTCCCTCCGGCATGAGGTTGCTTGTCCCTATGTGGTAATTGAACCCCCAGCCCTCCGGCCTGAGGTAACCAGTCACAGCCACTGAGCCCTGATCTTCTGGCATATCTTATGTTCTTAAAATAAGCTGTGCAGCTGAGTTTTAAACAGATTGAAGAGGAGAGAGATGATTCAGAAGGAGACCAGCGAGGAGCAGGTTACAATAGTCAAGGTGGGATGGTGAGTTGATAAGGGTCTTAGTAGTGTGAGTAGAAAGGAATGGATGATTTTTGCTGCTGTTATAGAGAAAGAAGTGGCAGGTTTTAGATGTGCGCAGAGAAAGGGAGAGTAGAGTCAAAGATGACCCCAAAGTTGTGAACTGTGTCATCCACCAAAATAGAGAAGGGAGCAATGGGGAGAGGTGGGTTTAGAGGGAAAGATAAGAAGCACAGTTTTGGCCATGTTCAATTTCAGATGGTGGTGAGACATCCAGGCAGCAATGTTGGATAAGTAGACAGAGATCCAGAGCTGGATTCCTGGAGAGATATCAGGTGCAGAGAAGTAGATCTGAGAGTCATCAGTGTAAAGATGGTACTGAAAACCATGGGATGAAATATGTGCACTAAGAGACTGAGTGTAGAGAGAGAGAAAAGTAAAGATCCCAAGACAGAGCCCTGAGGTACAGCAACTGAAAGCAGGATTACAGTAGAGAAGGATCCACCAGAACATACACTAAAAGTGAAATCGGAAAGATAAGAAGAAAACCAGCACAGAACAGAGCCCCTAAATCCAAGCAAGTACAGGGTATCGAGGAGAAGGTGGTGATCAACAATGTCAAAGGCAACAGAAAGGTCAAGAAGGATGAGGATCGAGTAAAGACCCTTGGATTTGGCAAGGAGCAAGTCACTGGAGACTTTGGCAAGAGTTATTTCTGTGGAATGTAGAGGACAAAAGTCAGACTGCATTGGATCCAGAAGGGCTTGAAAGGAACTCTTTGAACAGCAAATAAAGTCTTCTAGAGACCTTTACAAAGAGGCCTTCTACCTAGGGGGCAAGAGACCTGTGAAACCTTTTCAATTAGTTGTTAACACCAGGTGGCAGGTCAAAAGGCCATTTTGAAAGACTCCTTCTATCCAAGCAAGGACTGTTAATCATCCAGGAAGTTGGTCACAGCTTACCTCAGCAGCAGAGGCATAAATAGCTCAACCAGAGCTCTGTGATCCTCAGTCTTGAAGGACTACAAAAGGGGACTGTTACTTCTGGAAAGAGATCTGCAATTGTGAGTATATACTTCTGGGAATTTTTTGAAAGGAATTCTTTCTATTAAAGCTAATTATTCTGTGAACCCACTATTTTTTGTTAAATCAATGCAATGTGTGCCTTCGAGTCAGTCCTGACTCCTGGCGACCCAGAAGCTCCTGGGTATTCTTGGCAGTGTCACCGGAAGTAGATTGCCAGGCCTTTCTTCTGAGGCAATGGAGGGCTAAGTGACTTGCCCAAGGCCACAAGGAGTGCTAGTGGGAATTGAACCCTGGTTGCTTGGTTACCAAGCCAGTGTTCTAACCACTAGGCTACTTCTCCACTCCTTTTGTTAAATCAGTCAGGGCCTAGTAGCAGCAGTTTAAGTTTAAATTTAAAACACAGAAGAGAACTTTCTGGTTACATTTCATATCCAGCAGAGAGCTTGTAGTTTTAATTTAATAGTCACTCAGGGCCTAGTATCAGCAAAGTACTTTTAGTTTAAATTTAAAACACAGAAGAGAGCTTTCTGGTTTAATTTGGAACCCAGCAGAGAGCTTGTAGTTTAAATTTAATAGTCACTCAGGGCCTAGCATCAGCAAAGTACTTTTAGTTTAAATTTAAAACACAGAAGAGAGCTTTCTGGTTAAATTTCGAACCCAGCAGAGAGCTTGTAGTTTAAATTTCATAATAAGTTAGAGCCTAGCAGCAGCAAAGAACTATAAATCAAATAAGAATATAGATTAGCACAAAAGGCAAAACAGGGTCAGTACTCTTTGAACAGCAAATAAAGTCTTCTAGAGACCTTTACAAAGAGGCCTTCTACCTAGGGGGCAAGAGACCTGTGAAACGTTTTCAATAGGTGTTAACACCAGGTGGCAGGTCAAACGGCCATTTTGAAAGACTCCTTCTATCCAAGCAAGGACTGTTAATCATCCAGGAAGTTGGTCACAGCTTACCTCAGCAGCAGAGGCATAAATAGCTCAACCAGAGCTCTGTGATCTTCAGTCTTGAAGGACTACAAAAGGGGACTGTTACTTCTGAAGAGAGATCTGCAATTGTGAGTATATACTTCTGGGAATTTTTTGAAAGGAATTCTTTCTATTAAAGCTAATTACTCTGTGAACCCACTATTTTTTGTTAAATCAGTTAGGGCCTAGTAGCAGCAGTTTAAGTTTAAATTTAAAACACAGAAGAGAACTTTCTGGTTACATTTCATACCCAGCAGAGAGCTTGTAGTTTTAATTTAATAGTCACTCAGGGCCTAGTATCAGCAAAGTACTTTCAGTTTAAATTTAAAACACAGAAGAGAGCTTTCTGGTTTAATTTGGAACCCAGCAGAGAGCTGTAGTTTAAATTTAATAGTCACTCAGGTCCTAGAATCAGCAAAGTACTTTTCGTTTCAATTTAAAACACAGAAGAGAGCTTTCTGGTTTAATTTGGAACCCAGCAGAGAGCTGTAGTTTAAATTTAATAGTCACTCAGGTCCTAGCATCAGCAAAGTACTTTTCGTTTCAATTTAAAACACAGAAGAGAGCTTTCTGGTTTAATTTGGAACCCAGCAGAGAGCTTGTAGTTTAAATTTCATAATAAGTTAGAGCCTAGCAGCAGCAAAGAGCTATAATTTAAATCAAATAAGAATACAGCTTACCTCAGCAGCACAGGACAGGGTACTGTGTAGCAGCCCTCTTTTAATAAGTGTTATTTCCCTCCCTCCCTCCCCACACCCACCCACCCCTGGGATAATCATAGCTTTATATAGGTACTTACACATCTTAAAAGACAGGGGGTGCTCTCAGGTGAAGCTCGTTACCCAAATCAGTCATACACTAAGGACCTGAGATTAATTAAGCTTCAGGTGAACAAGGTATATTAAACGTATTAGGTACAGTTTTATTAGTATAAATATCCATAGCAACCCTTAGTAAGTAAAGAACTTAAAGATCTAAACAACAACTTAAAGCTAAGATGCAGACAGCAGTCCAGCAGCGAGATGGGGTCTTTCCAGTCTTTTGCATTGAGTGTCAGATGTATGATTTTCTCCCAGTTGGTGAGAGGTCTTACGTGTGCACTAGGTGCAAGGAGCTCTTTGCTCTCAGGGAATGAGTCCATTCTCTAGAGGCTAGAGTAGCAGACTTGGAAAACATAAGAAAGACAGAGAGGTACATAGAAGAGACCTACAGGGATATAGTCCTGAAGTCCCACCTCCAGTCTGGCAGCATCCCTGTGACAGGAGAGCATCACCCTGGTGTGGCAGGAAGTGATCCTGTAACTAGGACCTGTCCTCCAGGTGATGTAAAACCCTCTCGCACCGAGGAAGTTTCTCCAGGGCCATGTGCTCATGAGGGAAGGGTTAGGACAGCCATTATAGTTGGTGATTCGATCATTAGGCATGTAGATAGCTGGGTGGCTGGTGGACGTGAGGATCGCCTGGTAACATGCCTTCCTGGTGCGAAGGTAGCAGACCTCACGTGCCACCTAGATAAGGTCTTAGATAGTGCTGGGGAGGAGTCTGCTGTCTTGGTACATATCAGTACCAATGACATAAGAAATTGTGGTAGGGAGGTTCTGGAGACTAAATTTATGCTTTTAGGTAGGAAGTTGAAATCCAGAACTTCCAGGGTACCATTCTCCGAAATGCTTCCCGTTCCACGTGCAGGACCCAAAAGGCAGGCAGAGCTCCAGAGTCTCAATGCGTGGATGAGACAATGGTGCAGAGATGAGGGTTTTGGATTTGTTAGGAACTGGGGAACATTCTGGGGAAAGGAGGGGCTCTTCTGAAGGGATGGGCTTCACCTTAACTGGGATGGAACCAGACTGCTGGCATTAACCTTTAAAAAGGAGATAGAGCAGCTTTTAAACTAGATAATAGGGGAAAGCTGACAGTCGCCCAAGAGCGGATGGTTTGGAAGAATGTATCCTTGAAGGATACTACCAAAAGCAGAGAGGTTCCAAAAAGGAATAAAGTAGCCCAAATGCCCTCGAGAATGGAGCAGACAGAGCTTAAAGATCCCAAATTACCCATGTCTACCAATAGCCAAATTAATATGAATAAAATACAGTCTCTAAAATGCTTGTATGCTAATACTAGAAGTCTAAAAAATAATATGTGAGAGTTAGAATATATAGCACTAAATGAGAGGTTAGATATGATTGGAATATCAGAGACATGGTGGAAGGAGGACAACCAGTGGGACACTGTGATACCTGGGTACAAACTATATCGTAATGATAGAGCTGATCAAATTGGTGGAGGGGTTGCACTCTATGTTAGAGAGGGCATTGAGTCAGAAAGGATTAAAGTTTTGCAGGAAACAAAATTTGCTGTAGAATCTCTATGGATTGAAATTCCATGTAAAAAGGGGAAGGCAATGGCAGTGGGGGTGTACTTATCGACCGCCTGGCCAGAATGAACAAATGGATGATGAAATGCTCAAAAAAATCAAGGAAGCTAACAAAAGTTACAGCACAGTAATAATAATGGGTGATTTCAATTACCCCAGTATCGACTGGGTCAGTGTCACGGCAGGACATGCTAGGGAGATAAAGTTCCTAGATGAAATAAATGACTGCTTCTTGGAGCAGCTGGTTCATGAACCGACCAGAGGGGAAGCCATATTAGACCTAGTCCTTAGTGGAACACCAGATCTAGTGCAAGAGATAAGGGTGTTGGGGCCACTTGGCAATAGTGATCATAGCATGATCGCCTTTGATTTAATTAGTGGAGGAGGGATAGTAAGGAAATCCACAGTACTACCTTTTAACTTTCGAAAGGGAGACTACGATAAAATGAGGAAAATAGTTAAGAAAAAACTAAAAGGAGCAGTTGCAAAGGTTAAAGACTTACATCAAGCTTGGTTGTTGTTGAAAAATACTATCTTGGAAGCCCAGACCATAGGGGACATGCAATGAAGCTACAGGGTAAACTATTTAAGACTAATAAAAGAAAATATTTTTTCACTTAACATGTAATCAAACTCTGGAATTTGTTACCAGAGGATGTAGTAAAGGCTGTTAGTGTAGCTGGGTTTAAAAAAGGTTTGGACAAGTTCCCGGAGGAAAGGTCCATAAACCATTATTAAGAAGGGACCCAGAATATCAATGCTTGACCCAGTAGAAGCATTGCAGAACCTGTGTCTTCTGGGGAAACTGCTAGGTACGTATGACCTAGACTGGCCTCTGTTGGAAACAGGATACTGGGCTTGATGGACCTTGGTCTGACCCAGTATAGCATATCTTATATGTTCTTATGAAAGAAAGTCAAAACAGCAGTGGTGAACTGCTTGTTCAAGTAGTTTTGAAGTAAAGGGGAGGAGAGAGAGAGAGCGCCCAATAGCTGGAAGGACAGGTAGGGTTTAGTGAGGTTTTTTTGAGGAAAAGTGTAACCAGAGCATGTTTGAAGGCAACAGGAACAGTTGCAGTAGAAAGTGATCGATTAAGGATATCACAGATGGAAGTGATGATGGTGGAAAAGATAGAGCTTAATAGACAGGTGGGAATGGGATCAGAAGAACAGGTAAATCTTTGCCTTTTTTGTTACTGCAAGCCTATCTGCATTCAAGGTTAATTTTCATTAAAATAATGTTGGAAAATACCATATTCCTTGAATGTATTCAAAGTGTGTAATTTCGTAACAGGAAGCCTGTGCAAATGTCCAAAAAGGTACTTATTTTTATGCCAATTTTATTTATAAAGGCAACATAGCCATCTCTGTCGCTTTTATAAAATAGGTACCCAGAATCACCCCAGTAACATACAGATTTATACTTGTTCCAGAGTAAAAGCCATCGTCACATGTAAAACATGCTTTACAGTGGAAAGCGCAGGGCCAACCTAACCATTAGGCAAGACTAAGCAATCACCTAGGGCTGCAGCTTCTGAGTGGCAGCAAAGAGCTGCAGCAGTCAAATAAAAATAAAATATCCTGCTAGTCCCACAAACTCAAAGAACCATCAGTGCATACTTTTAGCTACAGGGAAAGGGAATACACAGAAATATAAAGCAAAGATTAGGGGTTATTTCAGAAACCTTATTCACAGTTTCCACATGTAAAACCTGACATTTACACATGAAAATGGTATCCATGTGTAAATGACAATTTTAGAAAGGATAGAATTTGCCCATGGGTGTCCTTAGTACGCATAACATGCAAGAGAGCATGTCGAGGGTTCGGTTAGGGAGTGTCCTGGGTGGGTCAAAAACCTACACATGCATTCTCCATTTCATATAGGGAATGGATGTATATAACCAGAATTGTCCACACCGGGATTTATATCTGTTCTCTAGCAAGCATAGGTTTTTAAAGTGCTCGTTTCAGTCAGCCCTTTACAAGGGGGATTAAGGAAGTTATCCTCCTTAATCCCCCAATGTTTTTCCCTCCAAAGTTGATAAAGATAGAAGCATCTGCAGTCCACTGGCAGTGTTTATGTATGTAAGTTTACGAGTATACATGTAAGTGCTGGCACCTGCATATGGAAGTTGCTGAATTTCCCCTCATGCTTTCTCCCCATATGTAGATTTGCAAAGTGGCTCCTCTGGCTCCACATATTGGCAACTATATATGCACTCCTGTACTATTTTTTAGAAAGGCTCCAGGGTTAAAAGAGCCTTTTCTAAAATACTGCCAGAATTGTATATGGCACAAACTTGACATCTCAATTCTTATCTCCATGAACTGCCTAAAATGTGCCTTTTAATATTTTAAAGTTTGATGTCCAATTATGCATTTTTTAGGATTGTTGTGAGTAGGGTGGCGTTGGAATTATCATGCTTGTTGAGTTTAATTATTAAAATTGGGGAGGAGGGACTAAGGATAAAGGTTCATCTAAGGTGTCCAATATCCTTGCGCTGACCCTGAGAAAATGTTTTATAAAATGACCTCAAAGTAAATATAGGGCTGGCCCAACCACTAGGAAAAATAGGCAACTGCCTAGGGTAGCAACTTCTGGGGGGCAGCAAAGAGTTGTTACAGTCTAATCAAAACAATGGGTTTTAACAGCCACACACCAAATTCATCAGTATCAGGAAGAATAAGCAATTTGCATATAGTCTATTTACCCTTGGTTTTTTTTTTTTGTTTGTTTGTTTTTTTTGAAATTTTATTTATCCATTTCAACTCATACATATACAAACCAAATCATATACAGACAAAAATACCATAGCAACCAACACTGGCTATGAAGTGCAGTATGGAGTAACTAATAGGGATCTATATGAAAATACATATAACTATCTTGACTTAGTTACTACAATCAATTATATTAGAAAGGCATACATTGATTTAGATCAAGGCATTTGGCGAGGTATGTAGACCCCCAGAGCCGAATTCCGTCAGTTGGGTATAATCTTGGAGTCCAGGGCTTGCCATTTTAATAACCGAGCAGAGAGATAGGGATTTTGTTTAACATAGAGATGTTCATACAAGCGATGGGCGCACAACAGGTTCCACCACTGCTCAAAAGATAGAGCAGCAAAGTTTTTCCAATGAATCATCAAGGCTTTTAAGGCAAGCCCAAGCAACAAGTCTAACGTGGGATGATCTTTTCTCGACAGTCCCGGTATTCCTGCTCTTGAGCGGAGGATAATTATACGGAATGTTAAAGGAACCTGCAACCCCAGCAGAAGAGCAATTCTCTCCCATACTTGTCGCCAATATCTTTTCAACTTTAGGCAGGCATAAAGCATGTGTTCCAATGTGCCAGGTTCTGCTTTACACGACCAACAGAGATTATCGGCGGAGGTCTGCCATTTTGCAACTCTAACCGGGGTTAGGTAGGCCCGATGCGCTAGAAAAAAGAGCGTTTGCGTGAGAGGGGCAGAGCACGCTATCCTGATTTGGGACTGCCAGAAATGGGTCCAATCCTCTAGTCTCTCTATACAACCCACTTCTTCTTCCCAGATGAACTGCACGCTCGTACATTTCCTGTCCTGTCCCTCTCGCAAAAGGGAGACTATTTTTGAGACAATCCGCGGTCCTTCACGCAATTCTGCAACTTTCATCTTCCATAAGCTGGAGGTAGGTAACCCTACCGGTGATACTTCAGCTTTTGCCAAACAGTGGCGCAACTGACACCATTGGAACAGTCCACAACTAGGGAGGCCAAACTCTTGCTGCAATTCTGGATAAGTCTTAAAGCGATCTCCGATGATCAAGTGCCCAAGTGTGTAAATCCCATGCTGGAGCCAAAGAGGCCACAGAAAACATTTCCCTGCTATCTTAAATCCGGGGTTTAGCCAGATAGTAGTATCCGCAGCATGTCTCTTCCACTCTGCGACTGAATTCTGGAGTAGCTGATATGCATGCAGCGTAGCTTGGATTACTTCATTAGATTTCCATCCTTTAAGACTGGCCGATCCAATACAAGCAGACAGAGGGAGCGGTTTGCAGACTGCGGTTTCTATTTGTAGCCAATGTGGACTATCAGGGCACGGGTCTTCATCACTCCAGTGGCTTCCATGACGCAGCAGGGCTGCTACATGATACCAGTAAAAATCTGGAAATTGCACTCCACCAGATTTCTTAGCCAGCTTAAGTTTCCAGTGTGCTATTCGAGGAGTTTTATTACGCCACAGGAAGGCTAGTAAGAGCTGACTCACTGCTTTGTAAAATCGGATAGAGAATAGGACTGGTATCATACTTAGGATATAATTGACTTTAGGGACAATCACCATCTTTATAGTCTCCAGTCTACCCCACCACGTCAGATGAAGGGGGTTCCATTTGTGGATGCATTCTCGCACTAACTGCTCACAGTATGCCTCATTGCGTAGCACTGTTTCTGGTAGAGTAGTACAATATTCAACACCCAGGTATTTGAAGTGGCTCATTTCCACTTTAAACGGAAACTTGTCCAGCATATCTGCAGTTACCAAGCGATTTAGTGGAATTACCACTGTTTTAGTAAGATTTAATTTGTATCCCGATATCTCCGAATAGGTTGCAATGGTGTGTAGTAATGCGTCAAGAGACTGCGGCTCCACAAATATGAGTAAGTCATCCGCATATGCCGACAACTTGTATTGTTGTTCTTGGATCTCAATTCCCCTGATGCGATCTTGCTGCCGTATGCATATAGTTAACGGTTCAAGGGCTAGGTTGAAGAGCAATGGTGACAGTGGGCAGCCTTGCCTGGTGCCCCGGTAGAGCTGAAAGGCAGCTGACAGCACCCCGTTTGCGAATATTCGTGCAGTGGGCTGGGTGTATAGCAGCTGAATTCGTCTCAGGAAACAATCCTTAAAGCCAAACCACCGCAGAGATCGAAAGAGAAAAGCCCATTCTATCCTGTCAAAGGCCTTTTCAGCGTCCAAGGCCAATCCAACAATTGGGGAAGCGGCTTTGTGGGACTCCAATAGTACATGAGCCAACAGCCTACCATTATCCACTGTCGACCGTCCGGACATGAAGCCGGATTGATCCGGGTGGATAAGAGAGCTCAATACGTTATTCATTCTATTAGCCAGCACTTTAGCATAAATTTTATAGTCTGAGTTAAGAAGAGATATGGGTCGATAGTTCTCAATTCGCTGAGGGTCTCTACCCGGTTTAGGGTGTATTATAGTAGTGGCTTCAGCAAGCGCTCCTGTCTCAGGATATTCCTCATACAAGTGACTATAATAGGTTTGCATCTCGGGGATTAGAAGAGTAGAGAAGGCGAGATAAAATTCCAATGGAATGCCATCGGGACCACACGCTTTCCCCTTAGCCAACTGGCGCATCGCTGCGTCGATTTCAGTACAGGTAATCTCAGCCTCCAGCATCTCCGTCTGCTGTGGAGTTAACTTGGGTCCCTGGACATTGGCTATCAGGCGCTGGAAGGTTTCCTCATTCCATGTTACTTCGGACTGATATAAATCTTGATAGAACTCCCTGCATTTCTCCAAGATATCATCATCTTTAACTAGCAAGTGCCCTTGTGCAGTTTGTAAGCCCGCGATACGTCTTGACGGCTGACTCGCTCTCAGGGATCTTGCTAAGAGGGGGCTCGCACGGTTACTTTCATAGTAATAAATACTGCTTTGCGCATGTTGTTGGCGCTGGGCTTCCTCACTCAGAATGGCATTATAGTGATATCGCAACCGTTGCAACCTAAGCAGAATCAGCGGATCAGCGTTTCTGGCAAGCAGCCTCTCCCCGACCCCTATTGAAGTTTGCAAGTCTTTCAATTTCTCTTTACGCAGTTTCTTCTGTTGAATATCGTATGTGGTCATATAACCTCTGAGAGTTGCTTTGAGGGCTTCCCACCAGGCCCATGTGGCCGTGTCACCGACCTTATTGCAATCCAAATATGTAGTTATACAGGTACGCATTTGACTCATAAACTTCGCATCCGTTAGCCAAGTTTTCTCCATGCGGAATCTCCGGCTCGATTGCCCATTGGTTTGGTCTCCCAGCGTCAAAATTATTGCAGCGTGATCCGATATGGTTTTAGGCAAAATATCTGCATTTGTGAGCCGCGGCATCAGCAGCTTAGATATGAGAAAATAATCAATTCTAGTTTGCGTTTGGTGCGGCATGGAATAATAAGTATATTCCCGAGCATTGGAATGTAGGAGTCGCCATGGGTCGACAAGATCAAAGGTCTCCATTAATCCCTGCAACACTCCAAACGCTTTGGGTTTGTTTTGAGGACGGTAGGGGGTGCGATCAAGCAAAGGGTCCTGGATCATGTTTAAATCTCCCCCGAGCACCATATGTACAGAAGCTGGCATCTTGATTTCAGTCGCAAGTTGCTGAAAAAATGTCGGATCTTCATTAGTAGGGCCATACACGGCCACCAAAAGATATTCCTCGGACCCAATCTGTACATGCGCCCTGGCCCATCTGCCATTGGGATCTATCCTGGTCTCTCGAACGATGGGCTGCAGAGCTCTCCGGATAAGGATGATTACGCCACCCTTCTTTTTTAACGCAGGGGATGCCAAGATATTCTGATATACACCACTATGAACCTTACAGGATTCAGCTAAGGTCAAGTGTGTTTCTTGCAAATATGCAATATCAGCTCCTTGCTTCTGGCAGTACAATAAGATTTTCGTGCGTTTGATGGGATTGTTGATGCCCTGGACATTCAAGGACAGAAATTTGAGTCCACTCTTAGCCATCATTTAACTTGCCCTGCTACCTGGGGCCACATACATCGCCAAGTGCTTACAAGTCAGACATGTATTGCCATTGATACAGTGTACACATAGCCATTTAACATACAAAACCATTAACAACAGACCCCCTTGTACGGTGGAGTACCTCCCCTTCGCGATCAAACCACCCAGTCCCACCCCCCTGCACTTAACCCCGACATAACCCGTTCCTATCCCTTCCTTCCCTTTAACCTACCCCGTACTCATACATTTAGAAGCATTCCATTGCCGATCCCACATAGTAGGTCGGCTACTATTTATTCGTAGGTCCTACTATAACTTCCATAGCTAGATATACTACAAGACAATGCCACAAAGAGTTTAATGTTATGGGGCCCCTAAGTCTTTACAGGCCCAAGAGCACCCACCACTTCCTGTCATAACCCCGCAGGGCATACCGACTCCTCCGGATTTCTGAGGCCCAAACTTCCTTAACCTCTGTAGATAGAGTCGTTCAGCATATGTTGTCAGCGGCCCACCTCCATCTGGGAATAGTCCTGCAGGAAAGATCGCAGCATTGTTGCATTGTCAAAGTTTCTGGTGACATTATCCACGGTGACCCGCATCTTGGCTGGGTAGAAGAGCCCATAGCGCGCTTGGATCTTCTGTAGCAGAGGTCGACAGTCAAGTAACTCTCGACGTCGGTCTACTGTCTTTTTGGATAGATCTGGGAAAAAGGCAATCTTACTACCATTCATCTGTAAGGAGCTTCTCTGCTTGGCCGCTTGCATGATTTGTAGCACTTGGGGATGTCGCAAAACTTTGATCAGCATAGGCCGCGGCCTCTTCGCTTGAGCTGTGCTCATTGTGGGGACCTGATGTGCCCTCTCAATTTCGAAGGGGGCTAAGAATTTAATTTGAAGGAGTTCGGGGATTAACTTCTCCATATAGCCAATCGGGTCGTTCCCTTCAACTCCCTCCGGGAGTCCAATAACCCGCACATTACTTCTCCGGGATCTGTTGCTCTGCTCTTCCAGCTGCGCTTCTAGCAGGGTTACTCTCTTTACCAGAGGGCCTATCTGTGACACCATGCCCTCGTGCTTTTGAGCCAGGGCCTCAACCTTCACTAATCGCCCATCCATGTCGGTCAGCTTTTCACGAACCGCATGAAGTTCCTCTTGCATTTGGGATAGTGTCTCACTATTGCTCTCCATCATCCCTCTCATTGTTCTTAGCTCCGAAAGGATTTCTCGAACGCTGTCCTCTGTTTCCTTTTCTGGTTTCCCCTTTTGCGGGGAGGCCGCATCATGTTTTAGGCGTTTGGAAGCTTGGCCCGTGGACGGCGTAAACTCTAACTTTGCCGGTTTTAGCGACGCCATCCTCTAATTCACTGACACCCGAGTTAGATCCTTTACCGTCAGTATTAATTGGGAAGAAAGGGTGGATTCTGTTATGCGATGCAGGAGCTAGTGTTTTAGGCGGCCATCACGCTTCGCGGCAAGCTCCGCCCCCCCTCTATTTACCCTTGTAAGTGGCTTTTGGAAATCTACCTCCTTATGTATATTTATAAAACAAAATTTAATATTTAAAAGCATGATGTCCAAATCTGTATTTTTATATAACTGTTCTGGGAGGGATGGTGTTGAGATGGGGCGTTTGCTAGGTGTCTAAAAGTTAATTGCAAGGGGTGCAAGGCTGAAGGTTTGCCTAGAGAATTTAATCCCCTGCACCAGGACTGAGTAAATAGATTCTATGTGATTATCTTAGCAAGGAACAAGGGAAGCCGCCTGCTGCTCACAGCTAACATGGCATTTAAGGAAGGTAACACTCTCAAAATCATGCTACTAGTTTGGGTTTGGAACTTGTAAAAGTAGAGATTACTAAAGACCTACTTATTCAAGTAATACGAGGGCCGTTTTTTTTTCAACCTCCGATAGGCTATAAATAAAAGACAAGTTCATATAAAACAATAATTTTATTACCAAAAGATTGGTACACTTACGGTTACTTTTCGACATAATCACCGAAGAGATTGAGACATTTGTCATATCTGTGGACAAGCTTTTCAATACCCTCTGCAAAGAAAGTTGCCGCCAATGAATTCAAGTAGTCCTTGACGTTGGTTTGAAGGTCCTCATTGGTTTGAAAGCGCTTTTGTGGCCGTCCGTCAACATTTTTGGGACCCAACGTGCACAAAGTTTTTTGTAGCCTAACCGTTCAGTAACAATAGAGTACAAAACAGACCTTGAAACCTCTGGAAATTCCGTAGACAAAGCAGTAATGGTGAATCTGCGGTTTTCTTTAACCATTCTGTCAACTCGTTGCACCAGGTCATCTGAAATGACAGATTTGCGTCCTTGGCCCAACACCATCACTCATGAAGTTTTCCCCATACACACGACTTATTCTCCGATGGATTTCTGCAGCACTATGGCCTTCAGCCTGTAGAAAACGAATCACACTTCGCAATTCACACTTGGAGGGAGCATCAATCATGGTGGACATGTTTACGTGGCTGTAGCACAACGCCGACTGACGCCTGAATGTCAACAATGGCGGAGTGTGTAGTGCAAGAGCTGCGCAGTCGCCTACAGCGCATGCCCGCTTTCTGCTGCCTGCGTAGCGTCTGCACGGAGCGATTGGAGGTTGAAAAAAAAACGGCCCTCGTAGTTCTCTCATAATCTAATAATAATTATTATTAGATTATGAGCAATTATAATTGCTCATGAACTTATTAGATATTCTGGACATCTACAAGCACAGGCAACTGTTTTATGAAAGTGACTGTTGGCTTGGTTCTGTGGCATAATTAATATTTTTATGGGAAATAACTATATATGTTAAATTTTAATCTAAACTGAAGGTTAAAGACTCTAGATGCCACATCAAGATACCACAGTGCGAATGCAGCAATTTAAGAACGAGAGCCCAGTGCAAGGATACTAGGCACCCCCAGACAAATCAGCCTTGTAACCAACCCATCAACCCCCACCCCACCATCCTCATCACCCTGCCAACTCTGACTGATTTGCCTCTCTTCCTCCTCTTCTTTAAGGCCAGTACCACAAGCACATTCAAAACCCATGATCACAGAGCCTGTACTTCCTGAAGCTGATCTCATCGCAATTGGCAAGTGCTGATTCCCTGACCATGATCATGGTGTGGGCCTTAAGGAAGAGAATGAAAAGTGGGCCTGGTCAACTCCATTCTCTCTTTGACTGAGGGGTGTGGGAATCCCTATAAGCTGTGCTGCTCCACCTGGCTGGTTCTATTGACTAGTCTGCTACACTCCCCTCACCCCTACATTCTGTAATCTTTGGTTTGTCTCGTGATAGAGCAGATCTTGATGAGAACACGACTGAAAGATGCTGGTAATATCTCTACTAAATAAATCTGTTTTCATGACATATTTAAGTGCAGAAAACAATCGTCAGTGGCCTATTTTTTTAAAAGAACAAATTTCTTTGATTGTTCAGCACTTTTGATTTTTCACTAATATACTAGAAAACCAAATGATAACATATGGGGAATCCTGAAGCAGGGTTGTACCGAACCAGAATTGCGCCCTGTGTGACTTGCACATCGGGTGCGTGCTCCCCCTCCCCCTCACCCCCTGCACGTCCATCCAGCCACTTTCTGCTCTTACCTTGCTGCTGCCACCCTCTGTTTTCTCCACTGCGGTGCTGGCAGTGGGACAAGAGCAGAAACTGGATGGACAAAGGTGGAGGAGAGGGCACATGCCCGATGTGCTAGTCGCTGGCACTTTAAGCAGATCTGTCCCTCCCTGCTCTGACATTGTGTAAGAGGAGGGAGGGACCAGACCTGCTTAAAGTGCCGCAAAAAGGCTTAAGGGGTACATTTCGGCTGCCTGCCTGCCGCCGCTGAGAGAAAAAAAAGTGGCGGTGGCAGGGCAAGAGCAGGCAGCCAAAATGCACCCCTTAAGTCTTTGCACTCTGTGCAGCCGCACAGTCCTGTCCTGAAGAAAGATATGCATGTGTGCTCAGGGTTTTAGAGGTTACACAGACTTCTCTGGTCTGAGAATCAATGAGATCCTGGTCTACACGCCTTTTGCATGTCCCAGTTTTTCTACATGTTCCATTGTTTTATGCAAAACTTTCTGTGGCTATGTTGTTTTGGGTATTTCAAACATTTATATGTTGCAAAAATTAGGATGAAAAATATTGTCCATAGGTGTGCAGATGGTGAGCTTCTTTTGAGACTGTGGTATCAAGTATAAATACATAGCAGGAAATGAAAAATAGTTGAAAGATCTGCTATCAAGAAAGGGATATTCTTTATTACTTTCATGGAAATTTGTTTCCAATATTGTTAGTCAGAGACATTTACAAACATAACTGGCCTTTGAGATCCGTAAACTTAGGAAATATACAAGCAATATTCTCTCTCCTCTGCTATGGAGCAGATTGTTTATCTGTACTATTTAGTTATTTGGCATATGTAAATTACCCTGCTGTTGAATTTGGTTGTCTGATGAAAAATAATCTAATAAAAAATAATTATTTACAAAGGAGGATTTATTTTATTTTCACATGAGGAAGAAGCGTCAAATTCATGTCTCTTGGTCAGTAGATTGACACTGAAGATCAGTGAGAAGACAAGAGAGAAGTTTAGGTCAACTATCCAGAGGGTCATCAGGAGTCGACACAGACTCGATGGCACTTAACAACAACAATATTAGCTTTTAACTCCCGACTCAATATATTTTCCAGCATTGAGATCTATTGTAAATGCCATGCCATGTCATGTGAAAGTCCAAGATTTTAAATCTATTTGTAATCCTTGTTCCACTCTTCTCTCAGACACATGGGTGCATCTGGGATCTGTGGAGTCCTTAGATAGCCATGTACTCCCAGGTTCTTCTGACAAGCTTCAGTGCATTCAAGGCTCTAGATCCTCAGTACCTTCTATGCCTTTCTCTTTCATTGCCAACTCCAGACTTCAGTCTTTCTACCTTACAGCTCCTTATGCCTGGAACAAACTACCTGTCAGGCTTCATCTGTGGCCCTGTTCAAATCTAGGCTAAAAACTTACTTCTTTGAGACTGCTTTTGTATCCTGATACACCAAATCTCCTTGTCACCTCCTATGTGTTTCCTTACCATTCCCTTAGATCTGTCCTAGTCCCCAGTTCTGTTGTCTGTCTTGACTAGACTGTAAGCTCTTAGGAGCAGGGACTGTCTCTTACATGTCTCTGTACAGTGCTGCCTATGCCTAGTAGCGATATATAAATGATAAATAGTAGTAGTACCAACTATATAGTCCCAAAGAGCTGAAATTATTCTAAAACTATTGGGCCAATTCTCAGTCAGTGCAGTGATTGGATTAAACACCAGTGCCAGCGTTTAACTTAATCAGTATGTACAGCACCACTATCTGTATAGGTAGTAGCGCTAAGTATACATATATTGTGGTCACTATGCCGGGACTGTTCATTTAGTTTAGGCCTGCTTTTTTGAGGAGACCTAAGAAGATAAGATTTGCTATAGTGGGTCAAATCAAAGGTCCATATCTGGCAAGATCCCAAAAGGTAGACTGATTCCAAACTGCTTATCCCAGGGATGTTTATATTTATTTATGTTTATTAACTTTCTTGATATACTGCACCTTCGAAACCAGCACGGCGCTTTACAATGCATCCAAAAAACATATAAGGCCATGAATGACCAGGAAATAGAAAAGAACTACAATGCTTGATAGGAAAGCGACAAGCACACAAGACAACAGAGGGTTTGAAAAAGGTTTGGATTATGGGTTTAAAAAAGGTTTGGACAAGTTCCTGGAGGAAAGATCCATAAACCATTATTAAGAAGGGACCCAGGATATCAATGCTTGACCCAGTACAAGCATTGTGGAACCTGTGTCTTTTTGGGAAACTGCTAGGTATGTATGACCTAGATTGGCCACTGTTGGAAACATGATACTGGGCTTGATGGACCTTGGTCTGACCCAGTATGGCATATCTTATGTTCTTATGAGGGAAACAAAAGAGGGGAGAAGAGGCAAGAAAAAGAGAGAGAAGGAACTAGCAGGGAGAGCTGGGAGGATGGTCATAGGCCATACATAAGAGATATGTTTTAAAGAATGCTTTAAATTTGAGATAGGACAAGGGAGGGAGTTCCATAAGGATGGTGCTAGGAAGAAAAAGTCAGAGTTATGGGTACGCTTTAAGTGAGCATGTGCGGGGGAAGGAAACTCAAGATGGTTGATATGAATGGATCGAAGACTACGAGGCACAGAACAGAAATGCAAAGAGTCGGCCAGGTGTGTGAGTATAGATAGCTTTGTGAGTCCAAATTAGGACTTTAAAAATAACGTGCTGGGGAACCGGTAACCAGTGAAGTTGGATTAAATGAGGTGTGATATGACTATGCGGGAAGTGTGAGAAATAATTTGGGCAGCGGTATTCCAGATCAGTTGTAGATGGTGTATCCGATATTGTGGAAGACCAGCAAAAATGACATTACAGTAGTCGATACATGAGATAACTAGTGCGAGGAGAAATGTGGTGAGTGAAGAGGAGGATAGGACGTCACTGACTGCCCTGATCTGACAAAGAAAGAAAAAAGAATGACGTGTAACAGTAGAAATATGACCACGGAAAGACAGTTCAGAGTCAAGGAGTACACACAGATACCGAAAAGAGGATACCAGTGGTATTGGGTCATCGAGAAGTAAAAGAACCAGGGAAGGAGGTGAAGAGCTAAGGGCAAACCACATCACAGATGTTTTTGAGAGGTTAAGATGGAGTAAATTGGAAGAGCGCCAATTTGCAAAGAGTCAAAAGATGTTGAGTGGTGAGAGATCCGGGGACACTGGAGAGAAGTGATAGAGAAGGATAACATCATCAGCGTAGTAGTAGTAAGCCGAGATTCCAGTTTGCTGCATCATGAGTGCAAGGGGAGCTAGAAAAAATTAAAGAGTAAAGGAGCCAGGATTGAGTCTTGGGGGACACCACAGGACAAGGGCAGGGGGGTAGAAGTGTCAGATGAGGAGACAACGGAGAAGGTGTGGGAGTGAAGGAAAGAGTGAAACTAGAGGAAGACCACACCACACAGGCCTACATGCCGAAGACGTGAGAGGAGGAGATTGTGGTTGACCCAGTCAAAAGCAGCGGATAGATCCAAGGAGACAGCCAGGGAGAGGTCACCATGATCATGCGCAATATGGATTTCATTGAGAAAGGAAAGGATGATAGATTCTGTACTGTGGCCCGGGAGGAAACCAGACTGGAGGGAGTGCAGAAAGTGAATGGACTCGAGGTATGTGGATAACTGTGAAAACACTGCTTTTTCCAGAACTTTAGATATGAAGGGAAGATTAGAGACAGGACGGTAGTGTGCAGAGTCGGTAGGATCAAGGGAGGGATTCCTGAGGAGAGGGCGGACCAAGGCATGTTTCCAAGGGGCAGGAACTGTGCCAGAGACCGTGCCAGAGACCAGGGAAGCATTAAACTTTTTAAGCAAAACAGGGGTCAGAGCAAGGGATGGTTCCAGCAGCCATTTGAAGGGAACAGGGTCAAAGGCACAGTAGGTTTTACATAAAGCAGTCAAAATTTTGGATAGTTCAATGTGAGTTATAGGTCAGAAAAAATACCATGTATGGGAAGTAGAAGCAGAAGGAGGAGGGGAGGGTGGCCCCAACAATGAGGTGCAAGATGAAAGGGAGGTACGGAGGCGTTGAACCTTGGTGACGAAGAATGAAGCCAGGAGTGAAGAGCTGGGAATAGAGGGATGAGTATTGGTGACAGATGAGGGGCAAAGGGAGTTGAGAAACCAAAGAGAAGAGTAGAGTGGGAGAGTGGAGTTTGAGGAAGAAGAGATTATATCGGAGAAGTAAGAGCGTTTGGCTTCAGTGATAAGAGAATGGTAGCAATGGTTGAAATGTTGGAGAGAATCCAGAGTCTTGTCCTTCCTCCACATCTCTCAGCAAGCCGAAGCTGTTGACGCTGCAGCCACAGACCAGGATGATACCATGAGTGATGAGAGATACATCGAGATTGATGAGGATCGCGAGGGGCAAGAAGAGCAGAGGCAGTGGATAGATGAGAGCGCCAAAGGGATGCCTGTGTCTCAACCTCAAGGGTGGAAAAATCCACAGGGTCAGCAGGAGAGAAGAGGGGGAGGGAAGAAGGGGGGAGACACCAAGGGAGACGGGAAGAGGGAAGACTAGGGATGGGAGGGGAAGGCTGACCACTTGAGCCTGTCGTGCCACACAAGGGCACAGATAGTATCATAAAGGTGATACAAGAGTGGTCAGTCCAGGGAAATAATGAAGTAAGAATGGAGGTGGGTGCAAACGGAGAGCCAGATGAGGTGATAAGAAGATCCAGGGTATGTTGAGCAGAGTGTGTAGGGCAGGTA
Source organism: Ichthyophis bannanicus (assembly GCA_033557465.1). Lineage (NCBI taxonomy): Eukaryota > Metazoa > Chordata > Amphibia > Gymnophiona > Ichthyophiidae > Ichthyophis > Ichthyophis bannanicus. Next base: position 654,136,183 of record CM066036.1, on the reverse strand, counting down.
AGATCCTGGAGGAGGGTAATGAAAGCCCGGTCACGAACTGAGGAAGAGGAATGAAAATGTGCATTAAAATCACCCAGAAGAAATAAATTAGGGAATTGAAGAGAGTAGTCCAAAATAGTGAGGAGGAGAGCATCCCAAAGAGGGGAGCGGAAAGGGGAAGGGGAATATATGAGGAATAAATGAAGGAGTGGAGAGGAGTTCAAGCGTAGAAGGAAGGCCTCAGAATAATGGAGGACAGGGAAGGAAAGCCGAGAGATGGATGCATTTGAACGGAACAGGACCAACACCCTGCCTCCTGAGTGGATTTCCCCCAGTTCACTTTACTAATGGTTTCTCTGTGGACAAGCAGGCTAGGTCCTCACTTATGGGTGATGTCACCAATGGATCACCATGAGGGAATCTTTTTAGCTTCTTCTAGAAGCTTTTAGAAAGCTCTTCCCATATGCACATCTGTTCCCATATGCTGCTGCCATTCCTGACTTCAGTCTTTTTTTTTTTTCCTGCAGAGTTGACCACATAGTTTTCTAGCACTTTAAGTGTCACTGTTGTTTTTTGACAAATTGTCACCTTTCATAATGTGTACTAATACATTTTGAGAGTCATTCTAAAAGGTTTAGTTGTCGTTTGGATGTCTGCTGACATGCATATGGATGTCAAAATCATGGACACGCCTCCATAACCATTCTACAAATGCCGTTTACAGACCACCAGTACGGGGATGTTCAAATAGGCACAGGGTAGTGGAAGAGGCATGTCTGGAGAGGGGCAAGGGACTTAGACATCCCCATTCGATCCCAGAAGCAGCAGAGCTGTCTGCAGGCACATGCATGTTTATTCCTGCTCCAGGGATGAATAGGCATCAGAAAAGTGTTTGTTTTCATCTTAAAACATCCAGAGAGTGTAGAGAAGATGGAGAATTAAATAGCTAGCTTTAGATTACAAAGTCCCACAGTGGCCACCCAGCTCTTAAACCAATACTCTAATGATTATGCTATTAGACATCTTGGTTCTGGAATGCTCTCCTGGGGACATCTATATAGACATTTGATAGACTGGATGTGCATATCGGGCACATCCACATTTCTGGAACTGTGCCTGAACTTGCACGCACCTGCCTTTCTTTTCAGATGTTCTGGCTTTGACTTCCCAGATTGCACTTGGACGTCCCATTTGAAATGTGCCTCTTTGTGTCTACATTTCCTTGCCTGCCACCGTGTTCAAACATCTACTTATTAGTGTTTTTTAGTCATGTTTTTCTGTCATTCTCTAGGTTTCCTTTGCTTTTTTCCTTCAGCACCACATGCAGTAGGGTGCATTTAGGTCTAAGGCACTTCCGGTTGAGTTCATATTTTCTCTTTTCTTCATACTGTCATAAATTGAGTCATTTGATTCTGTTGCAACTATTTTTCCATTCAATATATCCCAGAAACTTGCAAGCAGGTTTATGAAGTGCACCTGGTACTGCAAGATCATGTCCATTATGTACACTCATAAATGGTGCTTGCAGTGTCTGGGGCCCGACAATAACCTCTCTTTATGCCATTTGTATTTACAGATGACAAATCAAAGGTTGAAAGGTTGTGAGGAGAAGCACAGTCTAATTTTGCCACAGAGAAGACCAGCCCATCAGCAATGGTGGCATTGGTCACCAATGGTACCAAAAGCTGAAGATGCATTTGCTTTAGCACCAGTAGGGAGTCTCACAATCAGTTATCCACCATTTCCACTCTGAAAAAGAGAAAGGATGCATTCTCAGCTACAAAGGCATCAAAACTTCTGATGTCAAGAATCAGGCGGAGGCTGTGCTGCATTGGAGTTCATCAGAGAACAGTGCCAGGACCATTGGGTAATTGAGCAATACATGACCTCCCCCCCCCCCCCAAGCAGCCCCAAAGTGAAGGACAATCATTCTCCATTCTATTAAAGAACTGCACCAGAATCTGGAGTTCAAGAACAGCCTGCCGATACTCCTTGACTGATTCTGGAGATGTTGATTGAGACTGCTGAAGCCATCATGTCTTTGTTTATGGCAGCTCTAGAGGAGCACTTGGTTAAGAAAATGAAAGAAAATCTCATGATAATACTTTCAATGTGGAAGCTGGCAGCTCCAATGGTTCCAACACAGCAGCATTGCAGAATTGAGCAATATTAGAAACTCTGTGCCTGCCTGTGGGAGACAGGTCAACAGCAGGATCTCAAAGAGCTTCAACACCAACTGGTGCCCATCCAATATCAGTATCAGTGCATCAGGACTGGAGTGATCCCTGAAGCATCAGAGTCCATTGGTGCATTGAAAGTCACAGAGATCACACTCCCGTGCAAGATGGAAGTTGACATAGGCAGAAACACAGGCATCCACGGAGGACTTCTCTGAGTATGAGACCGAACAGTCTTGAGAAACTGGCTATGATTCTGAATATCTTCTTGGAGGAGAGGTCTCCAAAATTAACATCAGACCCCTCTCTGCCTCATGAGTGGTGCAAGTCTCCTTCTAAGGATATCTATTTCCAAAGGTTTGTCAGGCAAATGGCTGATGCCATTCCATTTAAGGAACCCAGGGCCGAGGAGTTGCAAATCTTCCAATATCTGAATCTCCCTAAGTAAACAGTGATAGTGCCCATGCATTGCATCCTTCAGAAACTGCAGATGAGAATGTGGGAGATTCCCCACCCCCCTGTGCCTCCTGTCAGCAAGAAGGTCAACTCTGTGTATTGAGTTCAAAAGGCTTCCAGATTCCAGAAACCCATGGTTGTCAAATCTGCTCTAGGACCCTGGATTCTTTTGGGAGGAAGGCTCACTATCTTTGCAGACTACTAGCCCCTTATAACCTCTGACAGCTGGGTGCTCAGCATAGTCTGCTTCTGATTATCAATTATGTCTATTCTAACTCTCTCCAGATTCTCCCCCAAGAAATCATTTCATGGTCTTTCAGCACCAGGAGCTACTTCTACAGAAAATCTCCATCCTTTGTATGTCACCAGAGCAGGAAGAGCAGAACTTTTAATCCAGGAACTTTCTGATTAAAAGTAAAAAGGGGGATTCTGTTCTATTCTAGATCTGAGAGATCTGAACTCGTTTCTCATATGGGAAAAGTTCAGAATGCTTTTCAATCAGCATCCCACTCCCCTTTCTACCAAAAGGAGATTGGCTATGTTCTCTGGACTTATGGAATGCTTACAAACACATCCAAATGCATCCCAGTCAAAGTGAGTTTCTCAAAATTTATCATAGGGAAGCAATGCTTGCGGTACTACATTCTTCCATTTGGCCTCATGTTCGCCCATTAAGTTTTCCCTAAATGTCTTGTAGCATATCTATACAGACTAGGGAAGCATCTGTTCCCTACTTGACCAATTAGCTCATCAAGAGCACCACTCAAGAAAATCAAGAGGCTAAATGCTTTAACATCTGGGTGCTGAAGCCTCTAGGGTTCATCATCATCCCAAGTGCAATCTAATTCAGTCACATCAATTGGAATTCATTAGATCCCTGCTAGAGATAACCCAGGTGAGAACCTTTGTTCCACATGACTGTCTCCTCTGCTTGGTGCAGCAAGTAGAGGAAGTTCTAAAGAGTTAGCAGGTAACAGTGAGAACCATGAGAAAATGATGGATCACGTGGCTTCCACAATTCATGTCACTTCCATGAGACACCTCCATTCAAGGCAATCACAATGGAACCTGAAACTCTATCACCAAGTCCCTTCTAGAGTCTCTCTTCTGTGGTGGATGATTCCCTCCAGTCTGGCCATGGACTCTCCCATTAAGGAACCACCTTACCTAAAGCTGTTGATGAGCTGGGGAGCTCATCTTGATGGGTTTCACACTCAGGAATTATGGTCCACACAGATCAATATCCTGAGCCACTGCAAACACTCTAAAGGCTTTCAGAGATCAGTTGACCAATGTGTTCTATGTCATCAAGCAGGGAGGGTTGGGCTCATATCTCCTTGATGGGAGACTGTCAGACTGTGGAACATTGCCATTTGTCAAGGGATAATGCTCAAAACCACATATTTGATGGGAGAGAACAACACTCTGATAGACAACCCAAACTGAGTCCTTCATCTTCACGAATGCACTCTTTTGAGAGTGGGGCATTCCTTTAATAGACCCCTCTACCACGTCCCAAAACAAAGAAGTCCTTCAGTTCTGCTCTAGAGTAAGGTTGAATGGCAAACTAGCCTTGGACATTTTCCTCCTTTTCCTGGGGGGGAGGGGGTAGACTTCTGTATGCATATCCACCCATTTCTCTAATAGTGAAAACTCTCCTGAAACTCCAAAATGACAATGACAAAGGTGCCATGATTCTCATAGTGCCTTCTTGGCCCAGGCAGCCTTTGTTTTCTTTTCTCCAAAACTTGTCAGTCCAGAAGGCCATTCATCTAGGCAACTCTCCAATCTTAATTTTTGACGATCAGGGCCAACTTCTGCATCCCAGTGTCAAGTCCCTAGCCCTTATGACAGATGTTGAAAGGCTAGAATTCAACTCCTTGAACCTGCCAGTTGAAGTAGCCGATGGCTTCCAGGAGAGATTCCACTAGGAAGCCTTATGTTTTCAAATGGAAAAGGTTTGCCATCTGCTGTGAGGGACAGACCCTAGATGCTTTCTCATGTTCCACATAAAAACTGATTCAATACCTTCTATATCTTTTGGAGTCTGGTCTCAAGATCAACTCCATAACTCAGTGTGATTGTTGTAGAAGGAAAGCCTATCTCTTTAATGCCTTTAGTTTTTTGCTTCATGCACAGCTGGCTTTTTTTGAAGCCTCCCCTAAAACTGCCTACAGTGTCTGGGATTTCAATGTGGTTTGAACTCAGCTGATGAAAGCTCCCTTCAAGCCACTGGATACCCATGGACCTAAGTTCCATGACCTATAAGGTCCTATTTTTGGTGGCTCGTTTATTTCAGCATGCAAAGTTAGTGAGCTCTAGGCCTTAGTAGTGGATCCATCCTATGCTAAGTTTTTTCACAATAGGGTGGTGCTGCGCACTCATCCTAAATTCCTTTCAAAAGTAGTGTTGGACTTCCATTATAACCAGTCAATCATCCTGCCTACATTTTTTCTTAAGACCTCACATTCACAAAGGGGAAAGTGGGCTGCACACATTGGATTGAAAGAGAGCCTTGGCCTTTTATCTTAGAAAGTCCACCCAGCATTTTATTTCTTTTGACCCTAACAGAATGGAGGCTGCCATGAAAAAATGCAGTCTTTTAATTTGGCTAGTGGACTGCATCTTTTTCACTTATGGCCAAGCAGATCTGACACTTGGGGGTCATGTCACGGCTCATAATGTCTGAGCCATGGCAGTGTTGGTGACCCACTTGAGTTCAGCCACTATAGAATAGATCTGCAAAGCTGTGAACAGGACCTCAGTGCACACATTCACATCTCACTTCTGTGAGGGCTGCTTCAGTCAATCTGCCCTTTGGAATTTGTTCGAATCCAACTCCATTTCTCTCTTAGCCCCTTTTTTATTATTCAGACTGCCTCTTGAAAAAAAATGCCCCCCCCCCCCTCCCACCCCATTAAAAACTGCAAAAGCCTGTAGGGGCCAGTAAAAGCAGTTCTTAATTTCTGTCAGCTCACTGCAAAATTTGTAGTTCCACTTTTTTCTATAGGACTTATCTTGCTTGTCCAAAGAAAACAAAGTTACTCATCTGTAGCAGGTGTTCTCCATGGAGTTGTTCAGCTAAGCTAGGAACACGACTGAAGCCCTTAAGCATGGTAGCAGCACAAGTTACTGCTGATCATGGAAAAAACATGCTACAGATCAGTAACTTTGTTTTGTGAATTTTTCTTCCAAGAATTTATCCAAACCTTTTTTTAAACCCAGTTAAACTAACAGTTTTTACTAGATCCTCCCTCAACAAATTCTGAGCTTAATTATATGTCCCATAGTCTCTTTTTACTTTTTGAAGGAGTAATTAACTGATTCAGAGTGAAGAAGTAGTCTACTGGTTAGAGCAACAGTCCTAGTACCCAAGAGATCAGGGTTCAATTCCTGCTAACACTTCTTGTGACCTTGGGTAAGTTACTCTCCATTGCTTTGGACGAAAAGATCTGGCAATCTCCTTCTGGTCATATCTGGCCAAGATAACCCAGGAGCTGCTGGGTCACCGGGAGTCAGCATCAACTTGACAGCACTTTAAAAAAACCCTGATTCACATTTACTTGTTCCTTAAAATAATGATTGGAGTTGAACTCTGTCATATCTTTCTTCAGACATTTCTTCTCCAAGCTGAAGAGCCCTAACCTCTTAAGACTTTACTCACAACGGTATCTTTCCAGTCCTTTTTATCATTTTGGTTGCCCTTTGTACCTTTTCTAATTCCATTATATCTTTTTTTGAGAAGTAGCAGCCAGAATAGTGTGCATTACTCATGGTATAGTCACAGTATGAAGCAATACAGGGACATCATGATATCTTTTGGGGGTTTTTTCTCCATTCTTTTCCTTATAATTTCCTAGCATTTTGTTAGCTTTCTTGGCCACACTGTTCACTGAGCAGACAATTTCAACTTCTAATCCACAATTTCTTTTATACTGCACTCCTTAGAATCAGTGTGGTTTACATGTATATCAACAGGTACTTTTTATTCCCTTGTCCATGAAGGGCTCGCAATCTAAGTGTACCTGAGGCAATGGAAGGTTAAGTGGCTTGCCCAAAGTCACAAGGAGTGGCCATTGGGACTAGAGACCCTAGTCCATCTGGCCTGAAGTTGCTTGTCCCCATGTGGGAATTGAACCCCAGCCCTCTGGCCTGAGGTAACCTGTCCCAACCACTGAGCCACTCATTGAAGCCTAGATCCTTTTGCTGGGTGGTGACTCCTAATATGGAACCTTGCATCATGTATCTATATTTTAACAGGCTTCTCTAACAGTCTGATGCAGAAAGCCAGTGCTGAAGTCACAGGCTATAAGCTGTATATGAGTTTTCATAGCATGCCGATAGCGCATCAGTGCCAGTATGCAGAAAGGGCATGTATGCAAATGAGCTGTGCACAAAACAAAACATGCATAGAGATATCAGTGCTCCTGTTGGTTATGTAATTCTCTACGCATTTCTCTGCATTGGTGCAGACATTATTAGCATGCCATTTTAATGTGTGCAGCTCATTTGCGTTTTATTTAAATACACCTGGTATTACAATTGACAGTGTTAATCACTTAACAATGTTAAACAGACTTCAACAAATTGGAATTACATCTACTGTTTATAATTGGTTCAAATCATATCTATCAAACAGAACTCAAACAGTAAGAATCCACACCCAAATTTCTAACACCTTCAAACAAACTCAAGGTCTCCCGCAGGGTTCTGCATTATCTGCGCTATTATTTAATATTTACTTACAACCAGTTTGTAACATCTTTAAACGTCACAATGTTTATTATCATATCTACGCTGATGATATAATGTTCTACCTCCCATTTGAAATCCCACACCCACCTCTTCAAAAAATAACAGAATGTTTCAATGAACTAACTGAATGGCTCAAAGAACAAAATCTACTTATCAACTTTACTAAAACTGATATATTATTCATCACTAAAAATCAAACATACATACCCCCAAACACGATCACACTAGATACTCATGAAATAAATACAAAAAAAGAAATAAAATATTTAGGTGTGATACTTGACAATAATCTAAATATGGATTCACATATAAAATATCTAACTAAAAAAATACATTACAAACTCAAAACACTAAAACAATTAAGACCATTGATTCATCTACAAGACTTTATTAATATAATTCATGCTATCATCACCCCACATTTTGATTATGCAAACACAATACTTAATGGCATTTCAAAACAAAATATTAAAAAGATACAAATAATTCAGAACATAGCTGCCAGGATGATTATGAATATAAGCCCACTTGAACATGTTACACCAATTTTGGCTGAACTTCATTGGCTACCTATTTACTCCCGAATCAAATATAAAATTCTTGTCACTACATTTAAACTTATAAATAATCTTGCACCATCGGCACTCAATACACTGATTAATATAGACATCGATAAACGATCCCAAAGAAGCAGAAACTTAAATACCTTAACAATACCAAAAGATTTCACAAAAGCCAGAAAACAAACAAATAAGAGAGCTTTCTCACACTCTGCTCCAATTCTTTGGAACAATCTACCTGACAACATTCGCCTGCTATCTGATATAAAGGAATTTAGAAAAAAATTAAAAACTCACTTATTCATATTACACTACAATACACCCTCAGAACAGAATACTCAAATAGATACAGGCTAACATTTATACATTATTATTACATACTCTATTTTCAAAATAAATATCACTAATACACTATTAACCATACCACACTCTCATTCACATGATGATTATAGATTTAAACTAACAATGTATATATGTTCTAATATGTTATACCTTTAATGTTACAACATTCCTTGTAAATTATAATTATCTGTTCTATGTAAACTGACTTGGTATATTACATACCAATTAACCTACTGTTCCATGTAAACCGCACTTGATACTAGGGAAAGAGCGGTATATAAATAACTGTTAAATAAATAAATAAATAAATAAATAAATGTGCACATAATTTTTCTTTGCTGTTTATGCTTGCATCAATCTCTTTTCTGCATTTGGCATGTCTGAACTTGTGCGTGTAAGTTGCATTATCTGCATGCAAAAGACGGGTTAGTCTTTCTGCATCAGCCCGAAAGAGCATAACTTTGCACTTGTCCACATTAAATTCCATCTGCCATTTGGATGTGCAGTCTTCCAATTTCTCAAGATCCTCTTGCAATTTTTCACAATCCTCTTGTGATTTAACTACTATGAATAAATTTGTCATCTGCAAATATGATCACTGTACTCATTGGGGCTTGTTTACAAAGCCGCGGTAGCGATTCGCGATCGTTATCGGAGCCACGGTCCCATTGAAATCACGATCGCCCCATTGTGTCCATTTCCAGGACTTTTATAAATATGTTAAAAAGCAGTGGGCTTGACACAGATCCTTGAGGTATTCCATTATTTACCAGTCTCCACTGAGGAAATTAAGAGCTGGACCTGAACATGATTGTGTCTGATGATCTTAAGGTGGCTAAACTAGTAAAAATAGTGATGGCAAAAGCCAGATGGATGCTTGGATGCATAGGGAGAGGTATGGCCAGCAGGAAGAAGGAGGTGATAGTGCCTCTGTATAAATCTTTGGTGAGACCTCATTTGTGGTATTGTGTGCAATTCTGAAGACCATACCTTCAAAAGGATATAACAGGATGAAGTCTGTGCAGAGGGGTGGCTACAGAAATAGTCAGTGGTCTTCATCATCAGGCTTATGGGAACAGGCTTAAAGATCTCAATATGTATACTTAGGAGGAAAGGCAGAAGAGAGGAGATATGATAGAGATGTTTAAATACCTCCACAGCATAAATTCATAGGAGACGATCCTCTTTCGGTTGAAAGAAAGCTCTGCAACAAGGGGGCATAGAATGAAGGTGACAGAGGGGACAGATATTGAATAGTGAAATACTGGATGGGGAGAGAGAGGGGCAGATATTGAATGGTGAAATACTGGATGGGGAGAGAGAGGGGCAGATATTGAATGGTGAAATGCTGTATGGGGAGATAGAGGGGGCAGATATTGAATGATGAAATGTTGGATGGGGAGAGAGAGAGGGGCAGATATTGAATGATGAAATGTTGGATGGGGAGAGAGTGGGGTAGATATTGAATGATGAAATGCTGGATGGGGAGAGAGAGGGGCAGATATTGAATAGTGAAATGCTGGATGGGGAGAGAGAGGGGCAGATATTGAAAGGTGAAATGCTAGATGGAGAGAGATGGGCAGATATTGAAAGGTGAAATGCTGGATGAGGAGAGAGAAGGGACAGATATTGAATGGTGAAATGCTAGATGGGGAGAGAGAGGGGCAGATATTGAATGGTGAAATGCTGGATGGGGAGAGGGAGGGGCAGATATTGAATGGTGAAATACTGGATGGCGAGAGAGAGGGGCAGATATTGAATGGTGAAATGCTGGATGGGGAGAGAGAGGGGGCAGATATTGAATGATGAAATGCTGGATGGGGAGAGAGAGGGGGCAGATATTGAAAGGTGAAATGCTGAATGGGGAGAGAGGGGGCAGATATTGAATGGTGAAATGCTGGATGGGGAGAGAGAGGGGGCAGATACTGAATGGTGAAATGCTGGATGGGGAGAGAGATGGGGAAAATATTGAATGATGAAATGTTGGATGGGGAGAGAGAGGAGGCAGATATTGAATGGTGAAATGCTGGATGGGGAGATAGAGGGGGCAGATACTGAATGGTGAAATGCTGGATGGGGAGAGAGATGGGGCAGATATTGAATGATGAAATGCTGGATGGGGAGGGAGAGGGGGCAGATATTCAAAGGTGAAATGCTGAATGGGGAGAGAGGGGTCAGATATTGAATGATCAAATGATGGTTGTGGAGAGAGGGTCAGTTAATGAATTGTTAGAAGATGTATGGGGAGAGAGATGGGTCAGATATTGAATGGTGAAATGCTGGATGGGGAGAGAGATGGGGCAGATATTGAATGATGAAATGTTGGATGGGGAGAGAGAGGAGGCAGATATTGAATGGTGAAATGCTGGATGGGGAGAGGGGGCAGATACTGAATGGTGAAATGCTGGATGGGGAGAGAGATGGGGCAGATATTGAATGATGAAATGTTGGATGGGGAGAGAGAGGGGGCAGATATTGAATGGTGAAATGCTGGATGGGGAGAGAGAGGGGGCAGATAATGAATGGTGAAATGCTGGATGGGGAGAGAGAGGGGGCAGATATTGCATGGTGAAATGCTGGATGGGGAGAGAGATGGGGCAGATATTGAATGATGAAATGTTGGATGGGGAGAGAGAGGAGGCAGATATTGAATGGTGAAATGCTGGTTGGGGAGAGAGAGGGGGCAGATACTGAATGATGAAATGCTGGATGGGGATAGAGATGGGGCAGATATTGAATGATGAAATGTTGGATGGGGAGATTAGGGGGCAGATATTGAATGGTGAAATGTTGGATGGGGAGAGAGAGAGGGGGCAGATATTGAATGATGAAATGTGGGATGGGGAGAGAGAGGGGGCAGATACTGAATGGTGAAATGCTGGATGGGGAGAGATAGAGGGCAGATATTGAATGGTGAAATGCTGGATGGGGAGAGAGAGAGAGGGGCAGATATTGTATGGTGAAATGTTGGATGAGGAGAGAGAGGGGGCAGATATTGAATGGTGAAATGCTGGATGGGGAGAGAGAGGGGACAGATATTGGATGGTGAAATGCTGGACAGTAGGAAAGATGGAGAGAGAAAGGTTGGACACAACAGGGAAGAGAGAAAGGGGAGAATTCGTAATAGACTGGGGAATAAAAAGCTGGGGGGAGAGAGAGAGAGAGAGAGAGAGAGAATCGTAATGGAAAGGTTGTGATTAAAGCTAAAAGTAGTAGATCAAGGACAAGATGGTAAGAAGGACATAAATTTGAGTCCATAGGAAAAAAAATACGTGGAAGAAAACTGAAAAGGAAAAGATCAATGTCAGAGATGGATGTAGAGGAAAGAAGTAACAGATGTGAGACCCTGAAAAGAGTTAAAAGAAGATGCAGGGAAGCAGAAATCAGAGACTTCAACCAACACAATTAGAAAAATAAAATGGCCAGACAACAAAAGTATAAAAAAATATTTTATTTTCAATTTAGTAACATGGTATATTATGGCAGATAAATACCAATATGGTCCATTTAGTCTGCTTGAATATATCAGTTTTTGTAATTTATATGTGCTTTCTTTATACGCATCTTTCTATTTCTCTGATGTTGAGCTATATGCAGACAGGGCTGGCCCCAGAGTTGGTTCAAGGTGTTGCTGCTGTAGGCAGACATTAAGCCTTACTCTCCCCTTGGCTGTCAAAATGTATTGCTTAGCTTTGAATGCCCTACTTTTTGCCACCTTCTAGAGTTTGCAGTTTTGCGTTTTTGATGCTGCCAGTCTGAAATTTGAAATATTTTGGGAGTTCAGATTCAAGGAATTCTCAATTTTAAGGAAACATCTCAGTTTAATAGCCTGATAGATTAACCGCTGCTGATTTCTGGGCTTTTCCAGCTCTAGCATGGCCCAATCCAGTTTGGGCTACCAGGGGATTAGTTTTTCTCATTTTGTAATCTTCCCTCCTGATCAATAAGCTGGTCCTAACAAAATAAATCCAGTGTGCAGATATTTATAATGGTTTGTTTTTTAGTGGGTTGTGAAAGTGGTCTTAAGTTAAATTTGATTAATAATTGTTGTGCTTATTTTACTGGTCCTAGTACCTCATCCCTCCCTGCCGGCATGGACCAAGCACGCACACTGGTCCTGGTTCTTCATTCCTCCCTGCCGGCATGAAGCTTATCCTGTAACTGAGTTGCACAGGGACAGCATCAGGCCCAGAAGGATACAGCTGAACCTTACTGCATCAACTAGGTGAAAAAACTGACTCAACCTCATTCTTCTACTATATGTTTTCTCAGTTTCTATCGTACTGTGCTTCCTCTCGAGGGGGGGGGGAGGGGGATCAGGGAGAACGGTGTTTCCAAATAAGTTTGCCTTACATAGCGTGTTAGTAACAGAGCTGCCAAGTTACCCAGTTCCATTCAGAAAACATTTCTTTAATATGAATACTCATCTCCATAGCAGCCAGTTGATGTCATGGGAGGGGGGGCGCACCAGGTTTGCAAGTCGCACAGGGCACAATTATAGCTTGGTATGGCCCCGGAGGGGAGATATGATAGAGGTCTCTAAAATAACGAATAGAGTGAAACGGGTAAACATACATCCGTTGTTTACTCCTTCAAAAAATAGAAAGGCAAGGGGATCCTCAATGAAGCTACAATGTAGCACTTTAAGGCTAATTGGAGAAAATAGTTTTTCACTCCACACGTAATCAGACTGGAATTCATTACGAGAGGATGTAGTAAAAACTGTTGGCGTAGCTGGGTTTAAAAGAGATTTGGATGAGTTCCTGGAGGAAAAGTCCATAAACCATTATTAAAGAGGACTGGGGAAATCCATTACTTACCCCTGGCATGAGCAACATGGAATCTGTCTACATTTTGGGAATCTAACAGGTATTGTGACCTGGATTGGCCACTGTTGGAACAGGATACTGGGCTTGATGGACCCTTGGTCTGACCCAATATGGCATATCATATGTTCTTACTTTCTTATGTCTCCGGTGCATGGATGTCGAAATAGGCAGGGGGCATGGCAGAGGCATGTCTGGGGAGGTGCAATGAACTTAATCCCTGCTCAGAAATGTTGGGGATGTCTGCAGGGATGTCCAAATTTAGACCTGCTCTAGGCACAAATAGGCATTGGGAAAGTGCTTGTGTTTGCTGTGGAACATCCGGAGGGTATAGAGAAGATGGAGAGTTAAGTGAATAGCCTAAGATCACAAGGAGCATTAGTGGGATTTGAACTCTGGCCACCCTGGTCTATGTAGACATCCCCATGGCCATATCAGACACATCCATGTTTATGAAAGCCTGCTTCAACTTGCACGTGCCGATTTGTTTTTGCAGATGTTCTGGCTTGGGCGTCTCAGATTATACTTGGATGTCCTTTGTAAAACGTGCCTTCACAGGTGCATATGTAACAAATAACTAAAATTAAGTAACTTGGTGGCAAAAAGTGGTGAAGAAAGAAGTAACTGAAAGGAGTTGGGTAAAATACCTAAATTGAGAGGAGGGCAAAGAATACTCTACTTGTAACCATTGAGTAAACTGCTTGTTACATAGTTATTGTTTATTATTCCTTCCAATTGTTGTTTTTTTAAGTAAAGCTAATGCTTAAGTAAACCCTTGGTTCAGAACACAATTTTTGGCCTGGACAGTTATTTGAGAGGGGGGTGCTGTGAAAGTGTCAAGTGCCAAGGGCCTCCAGGTTTATACCAGTTTCCCCAGCAATCCATGTAAAAACTGAGAAAAATAGCTAAGCACTTTGTGAGATAACTGCAAGGATCTCAAAGACGCTTACACACACATCTCAATCCATCTACATTGCAGAAAATATCTGTTGATTTCTTCTTCTTGTGAATCCCTATCAGTTCTAGAATCGCTACCAAATTCCTTGCAGTGGTAGCTCCTCGGTTATACAAGCAAGGTCTCCTATTTTTCCATACCTTAAAGACTGACTCCTTGCAATTTTCTTGGAAAACCTAGCAGTAGTCTTCAAGGACAATGCAATTCACCTACTACAGAGTCTAGATTTCACTATCAATTTCCAGAAATCAACCTTCCCTACAAACAAGGTTTTATTTGTAAGTGTGACTCTACCTTCAGACAGATTGCAATCCCTGATGCTTCCTGTCCACAATATTTAGACTTCCATGATAGCACAGCCAGGGCCTACTTACAAATATTGGGTCATATGCCTGCTGTCATACATTTTATTTCCTTTGCTCACTTGAAAACGAGACAGCCTCAATGGGATATCACATTCCAATGGAACCACATACTCGGCCTCTAGTAACCATGCTTCAATCTTCACTTCACTTATAAATTTTGCTGCAGTAGTGTATTGTCCACACCCAACCTGATCTCAGGTGTCCCCTTTGCTCTAATGGAATATCACGCTGTCCTAACAACCAGTGCTTCCAATACCAGGTAGGGAGCTCACTTAGACTCCCACCTTACCCGAGGGAACCTGGTGAAAGCCCAAAAGACTTATCCACATCAATCAGCTGGAGCTTCAAGACATATTTTCTGCCTCAAAGACACCACAGTATTAATACAAACAACCAAGTTGCCACATTTTATGTCAGCAAACAAGGAGGGATAGGATCCCTCTACCTCTGCTGAGAAGCAGCAAAGATTACTACTATTACAGCTACTGATCATTTGTATAGCGCTACAAGGCACACACAGTGCTGCACAGAGACATGTCAGAGATGGTCCCTGCTCATCAGATCTTACAATCTAGTCAAGACAGACAACACAACAGCTGGGGACTAGGATATGTCTAGGGGAATAGTAAGGAAACACATAGTTGGGAAGCAGGAGATTACGTGGATTCATTCTTGTGCCACCTTCTTCCTTATTATTCATTTACCTACTGATGGCAGCTCAGGCATACTTAATTATACCTTCACAGATGAAGTTCAGTGTACATAATATACTAATTCTGTAGTCACCTTGGTAACAGCAACACAAGTTCTCCATTACCAGAAACTTTGGTGATAAGACAAAACACAGCAAAAAATACATTCCAAACCTATAGTATATATGAAGGAGGGGAATCATGCCGAGAAACAGGGTATGTCCCAAAAGGCCCTTAAAAAAAGCCGGGAAGTGAAGAGCTATGTCGACCTCAAAATGGCAGCTGATGCTCCAAAGATTGCGGCGGCTGGTGCAGGAGCCACCAAGATTTCTAAAGTAATAACGACAGCTTTAGAAGATCGCCTCAATAAATTGCAATCTACAGTCGACAGCATTCAAAAGACATTTGAAGTGCAATTGGCGTGGCTCTCTGAAGTCGAGACCCATGTTGCAGCTCAAAAGGCTACAACAACTTATCTGGAAATGACAGTGGACCAGCTTCAGCTTATGGAACAATTAGACAAGCAGGAGAATCATTCCTGATGTAATAATCTTCGGGTGATCGGCTTAGCTGGAAGTGTCACCAATGAGGAGCTATATCACTTCTTTCAAGACTGGCTGCCCACACAGTTGGAACTTCTGGTGACAGCAAGCACATGGTGATGCGAAAGAGTGCATAGAATAGGCCCCAAAGCTGATAAGAATAGGTGCCCTTGGACAGCTATTGGCAGATACCTTATTTGGTCGGAAAAATAAAAAATCCTCAGGGTGTTTCATCGGAAGACGTCTCTGGAATATAAGAACCGGAAATTACTTCTTTTCAATAACTGTTCCAGTAAAGTGGCTGCCAAACAGTGTGAGTTCGTGCCCATTTGCACCCAGCTTTTTCACTGGGGTGTGCATTTTTCTTTGCTCTTCCTCACAAAATTGAAAGTGACTCAAGGAGGGAGAACTTTCTTTTTCAACACAGCAGTGGAAGGGTGATGTTTCATAGAACAGCTAACCCCAGCAGATGAGGGACAACCTGAAGCGGCTGGATTGAGGTGTTTTAGATGCCTGAGAAGGGGGACTGGACCGAGCCATAGCCTTTTAGGCAAAAAGAGATGTTGGGACCGCTGGTGGTGGAACACCAGTTTGTTGTGTGGTCCTCTCTACAATGGAGTTTTGCCTGACTCTCAGCTTTCATATTGCATTATGTGTTAAGCTGTCCATTATGTTGTACCCCTAGGGGTTGAGTTGTCCATGTTTTGCACAGAGGGGACATTAACTTGTGAAAATGAGTGACTGGAGCTGATGGCATAGCTGGGTGTGTAGTGGACATGGTGTGTAACTGTCCTGCATTTTGTGAGAGAGATTGCAGCTACACCTCCTGACCATGGATGGGACGTTGCTATTCTTTGCCTGTCACTTACAAGTAGCAGGAAGAGACTCATATGCACAGAAAGGGTTGTGGGATGCCTGGGGTGAAGAAAGCTATGGTGGAGGGGGGGGGGGGAGGAGAACTTTGGGGGTGGGGAACACTCGGCTGTTATTGGGTGCTTTGAGGAAGGCCAGTTTGGGGTTTCACAGGTGTTAGAGGGAGTTTAGGAACATAGTAACAGAGATTTAGGGGAGGGCATATAAGCTCGCTTGGGAGAGGGAGGGTATGAGTTCTCTGCTGATGGTGAGTGACTGGTGGGAAAGTATGGATGTATGTGTGGGTGGGTGGGTGATTGGGATAGAAGGGTGGGGAGGGGAGGGAGAGGGGGAGGGGAAGCAATGGTTGGGGGGATGATTTGTACAGTTGGGGATTGATTAGGTCTATGTCAGGGTACGGGAAAGCTATTGGAGGGTGGGACTGGCACAGTCTATGACACAGATAACCCTGGGTGGCTGAACTAGGTGGCCACCAGGGGTGCTTTGCGAATATATTTGGGATGCAATGGTTGGTTTCCCTGGGTAGCAATTGGTGAAGTGACCATCACAACCCTGAATGTGGCAGACTTGCATTCCCCGATCAAGCAAGAGCATGTTTTAAAATCCCTCCACACTCTGGGGACAGATATTGCCTTACTGCGGGAGACCCACCTGATAGCGGTAGAACACAGTAAACTTAAACAGCGGTGGGTAGGGGAGGTGCTAGCTGCACATTATAATTCTCAGCAATGGGGAGCAGCTATTCTGGTGGGGAAGAGGGCATCCTTTGAGCTGGATAAAATGGTTCGCAACCCAGAAGGCCGGTATGTGATAGGGTGGGGGGGGGGGGAATTAATCATCGGAAAGTAGTGCTGGACAGTATTTATGCCCCCAATGTCTATCAGCATAGTTTCTTTTTAGATTTAATTAGCCAGTTAGCAGACCAAGTGGAATACCAGGTGGTATTGGGGGGTGATTTTAATGTGGTGGCTGATGCTTCCATTAACAGCCAACTGACTAGGCCAGTGGCAAAAGGGGCAGAGCACCAGGGGATAAATTTCCTTTGTACTGAGCTTGAATTGATTGATAGATGGCACACCTTACATCCCATAGATAAGGAGTATATGTATTACTCAGGGCTCCATAAGGTTTATCGTCGGATTGGCTATGTCTTACTCACGGAGTGTCTCTTCCCCATGTTGGGGAGTGCAGACATTCACCCGCAAGTGGTCTCAGACCATGCGATGGTACAGATCTGCTTACATCTTGCAGATAAGGGGTGGAGAGAAGCTTTGGTGACTGAATCCTGTTTGGACTCAAAACGCAGACTTTCAACAATTTCTTCGGAGAGCTTGGATAGACTATACAAATGAGAATAGGGTGGAGGACGTGGGACCTGTCAGTTACTGGGAGGCAGCTAAAGCTGTGCTCTGATGAAAGATGATCGGGTATATCACAGCGCAGTAGAGCGCTGCAGCAAGGTCTTCGAGATCTACGGGCACGCCGAGATGTATATATGCGGGGGAGGATGAAGCAGGCTAAACAGAAGTTGCAGGAAGGGAAAAACAGGCTGCAGATCATTCTACAACAAGGAGCAACGTGGAGCATTTGGCACTACAAATATAAATTGTATCAGTTGGCCAACCTAATTTGGCCAGACAAAACTAAAACTACTCTCACTTGACTCCAGGCCGCTGATGGAAAAGTTTTGATTAATGACTTGGAGATAGGCCGCCGCTTCACACAGTTTTTCAGGGCTCTCTATCAGCCGAACCTGGGGCAGAGGGCACCCAGGATGCCTTCTTTGAAGGATTGACTTCACTGAAAATCAGTAAGGAGCAGAGGATGCTGTTAAACGGCCTCTTTCAGTTGGAGGAAATGCACAACACTATAAAACAATTAGCTCAAGCAAAGGCCCCAGGACCAGATGGGTTGGGCCCAGAATTTTATAAAATTCTGGAGGATCTTGTTGCACAGCCCCCTGCTGGCCATGGGAGAGGCAACCATAGTGGGGAGACAGCTGGGAATGCATGCCACAGGGGTGACTGTTGTCCTGATTTCTAATCCAGGTCATGACCCATCTCAGGACGATTCCTATTGGCCTATTTTACTCTTGAATCAAGATCAGAAGATCTTAACAGTTGTATTGGCTAGGCAGTTGAGTGTGGTGGTACCGGATCCTATACACAAAGATCAAGTGGGTTTTGTCAAAGGCAGAAGTGTGGTGGGACACATTTTGCGTGCATTGACAATGTTTCAGCAGCGGAGGCCCTTGGGATACCAGTTGTGATGGTAAGCCTGGATGCGGAAAAGACCTCAACAAATGCAGTACAGTGTCCCAGGTGTCATGGGATTATCTATTCTGGCTTCTAACGCAATTCAGGATAGATTGTTACTTTACCCACTGGATAAAGACCCTCTACAGGGCACCACAGGCAAAAATCTTAGTAAATGGCACACTCGCCGAACCTTTTGGGTTGACCTGGGGAATAAGGCAGGGCTGTCTGTTGTTCCCATTGTTATTTATCCTGTCCCTGGAGCCCTTGGCACAGAAAGTGAGGACTTCCGTTGACCTACAGGACGTTCAGGTGGGTCCCCGTGAATATAAAATTAGTCTATTTGCAGACGATATGCTTATCAGCATGCAGCATCGTCCAGAATGCTGAACAGAGTTGACCCGCCTGTTGCAACAGTTTGGCCAGTTCTCAGGTCTCCGGATAAATCTGAAGCCTGTCTCTTGGGGAGGGGGTGGAGATAGGGGGAGATAGTTTTCTGGTCTGCAGAACCCTTGAAATATTTAGGTATATATTTGCATAGTGATTTCAGGAAGGTGTACCAATTAAATATTCAGGATAAGCTTAGGCAATTGAAACATATCTGTGGGAAGTGGGCAGACCTCCCTTTATCATTTTATGGCAGGGTAGCCTTGGCCCATATGGTCATTATACCAAAACTTTTGTATCAACTGCAGATATTACCCCTTTAGATTTGAAGAGCTGATGCGAAATACGTTCGGGGACTTCTGCACAGCTTCTTGTGGAAAGGTAAGAGAGTACGTATTTGTTATGCTAAATTAATTTTAGTAAAGATAGGGGAGAAGTGGGGTTATCTGATCTTTGACTCTATAATGTAGTGGCGCTTACGCGCTGGATCCATGAAGCCCCTGATAGCCTCCTGGCAACTTTGAGCCATCCCTATGGCACGCTGATTTTTTTTGCATTATCATGTGACGGAGTTCACCTGTCCAGAGTTTGGGGTGTTGCTGGAGTCTCTGAGATGTGCCTGGAGGTGATGGGCTGACAAACATAAACAAAGCTGGCTGGTTCCCTATTTTTGCAAGTTACTGGAAACCTGGACTGGGTAGGAGCAGATTCCAGAGCTGGAATAGAGAACGGACTGTGGACTTGGGAAATCTCTGGAAGTGAGGAGGGGTGTCCCCACCTACATCTGAATGCCTCTGAATGTATCCCGGAACCACACTGGTTTAATTATATACAACTCTGCCATCATTGGCAATCATTAGATCTGCAGGATTTGGGTGGGGAGGATTTAAGGAGAGTGATAGGGATTTTTGTAATTTAGCTCCTTATTGAAACAGGGTGGGCAGCTGGTATTGCATGCTTTGTGAGGACCTGCCAGCACCGCATTTGGCCCTGTTGGAGAAACAGAGGACGAAGGAACTGGAGGACACCATAGATGAGAAGCACATGGAGCATTATTTTCAGCAGATCCCGATGGTTTATACCTTGGCCAGCTATCAGAAAATGCAGTACTAGATTCTGCACAAGGGGTATCTAACAAGGGAAAGAGGGCATAGCTTGGCCTATGGGCCCAGAATAGCTGTGAAAAATGTCACCTGCAGGTAGACACATTCCACCATGCCTTTTTAGAGTGTCCAAAGCTTGCAGAGATCTGGTGAAATGCTTTGGACTGTATGTGCAAACTGCTTAAAAGTCTATTAATTGGACTTATAGTATGCTTCTTCTGGGGGATGAAGGACCATTACAGGAACAAAAAAGGAAGGCAGGGGAAAATTTCTGCTGCTTGGGATAGGTTGTGTGAAAAAATTGATTCTACAGCAGTGGGTGAGAGACAGGGCGCCTGCCTCCCAGCAGTGGCCCTAGCTAAACATTTTGTGGACGTCCCACAGGTTGCTCTTGATTGGGTGTGTTACCGATGGATGTGGACCCCATCTTCAGTACCCTAGGGCAGTGACAGATAGTGGGGGATGGGTGAGGAAGGGTTGAAGGGTATAGGCTGATTCCTTCGAAGGAAGGGGTATAGTACAGTGGATAATTGTGTATCTTTGAAAATCAGTTATATAGAGACCATGTTTGCAACAGATGTTTATTGCATTGTTGAGGTGTCTCTCTTTGTTTGGAGTTTATGATTTTTGGTTGTGGCTATGTATATACCCTGTTTAAAAAGGAAATTTCAATTTAATAAAGAATGAATTAAAAACAAAATAATTTGTGTGACATCCCAATGATATCATCATGGCAAAGATCCCTCCTGTCTGGCCCGCGGGAGATCAGATCCCCGCAGGCAGAACAGGAGCGATCTTTGCCGCGATCAGGGCTTAGATGCAGCAGACAGCCCAGGGGATCTAATTGGACCTGCTGCGGTGCCCATCAAGCCAGGTGAAAGGGTGGATGTCAGGGACAGTGCTGTGGTGCGGCTCAAACTCTTGGGCCGCCCCTGGCTGCAACCCTTTGGCATATACAGATTGTTATTTTTGTCCCCATGTATTCATTCCTTTAACCTCAACCTTGCACACTTCCCTACCCAATTCAGCCCCTCCTTACTTTCTGTTCCCCTTCTGGACTCTTTCCCCTTCTCCCTCCTCCCAGCACTCCCATCGTCTGCCCTCCATTCCCCCATCCTCCTTACTTTTTTTTTTTGCTTTGTTTTTAATTTTTTTCTGCCTCTCTCCCTGTTGTTGTTTTTTTTCCAAAAACTCTGATCCCTGTAGCTCTCTGCATTACCCCCAATAAACATTCTCTGACTGGGGATGATGGGCGCCACAGCAGGCCTTAAAGTGCATGGGCGCACTCATGGCCTGCCAATCCTGCCCCCTCCAAAGCGCAGCAGGCCATAAGTGTGTGCATGCGCTTTAAAGTCTACCACAGCGCTAAAGAGGTAATCACCCTGCTGCCCATTAACCCTATATGAGAAGTTGTATGTCGGCGACGGTGCAGTGACTGCATACAGTGCGGTGGGGCCTGCCTAGGAGAGGAGGCAATCACCATGCCGTCCACCAGGGTCTGCCATCCTAGCAACTGCCTAGTTTGCGTAGTGGATGGGTCGGTCCTGGGTGCACCCCTCCAGAACATACATGCAAGCACCTCACACTACATACACACACGCATGCTCCACAACCCTGCACCCACTGCCACATCCCACACACATACAGGCACACCACTGTTGCACCACACACCCACAGAGACACTTGCTATCTGAAGTTATAACTATTGTTATCTAAAGATAACGCAGGGTGTAGGAACTCTGATGCTGGTCTCACGAGAACATGAGACCAGTGTGAGAGAACCCGAGGGCCCCAGGATCTCTTAGCATGGAGTCTCTAAATAGGATATGTAGTGATCCAGTTCAGTTTTGCAAATAGGGGAATGCTGATGCTGTGGCTGGAGCTTGGAGGGGGGAACAATGCTGGGGCTGGGAGAAAGGAACAACATTGAAAAGTTGTGTTTTATATCATTAAATGAAATCCACCTGGAATCCACCTAAAAGCTGCTAACAAAGTTTTTCATGCTGCAAATCCACCGATAAATTCCTATTTTTCCAACCCTGGAAAAACACTAATTACTTCAAAAATAAACCCCTAAAATCCCAAATGATAAACACCTAGAACTAGAAGCCCTATATAGAGCAAACCTGCCATAGTTCCAGGATACAAACACCAAAAATGCTGTTATACCAGACCCTAGAAAACCAATTCACCATCTACTGGGAAAACAGAACATATTAGATTGCCAAATATACCTACCTTATTTCTCTCACACATGCAGAACATAGATAAACCTTCACCAAACAAGACTAACTGGCTTTGGATTTTCAGAACAGATTGATCCAATCTTGCTTTTACTCATGGTGGTTCTTATTTCCCTATTGCATTCCCTAGTAAAAGTAAGACTATAAGTCCATACATACAATGGGCTAAACCCAAGGATGAATCAGCTTGAAAACCTGGAGCCATCTGGCAATCCTATTACCAAATAAATCAGGAACCACAAATTAGGAGTAGAAAACTCAAGAAGCCAGGCTCTGTATGTATAACATTGGAGAAAGAGGAGGAAATATATTTCCTCAAGTATTATGCAAAATGCAAGGACACCAGAGAAGTACATTCCCAATCAGTAAATGTGTAGAGGCCAATTTTGAACTGGGGACGTCCAGCTCATCCGGACATCCAAAATCTGGACGGGCGAGAGTTGCACCCAATTATGCACCCACGGGAGCTACACATTCCAGCCTACTCCTTGGCTAACCCTCCCAGTGCTCCTGCATAGTGGCCCGGTGCCATGGCATCCCATCGCCATGGCACCAGGACGCCATGCAGGAGCCCCGATACACCACCACTGTTCAGAAGGACCTCTTTCCTGTCACTCACCCTCTTTCTTGACTCCAGCTCCTTCTTTGTCATCTTGGTCCTCTCATACTGTTCCTACTGTAAGACAAGCTCTGAGCAGCAGAACCAACTAAGGTGCTATTAAGCACCATTCCTTCTGCCCACCATGGGGGCTCAGAGATGTGTCCCACTAGGGATCTGACTGCCAGAGGATGGGAAAACGGGAAAAACAAAAAATTAAGTATGGGTTGGTTCATCCCTTTTGCCACTCCCAGAAACTTAGTGCTACAGTATGGGTGACCACCTAACTCTCCTAATGGAAGTGCCAGCGTGTTCTGGGGGGCAAGAGAGCATGTACTCAGCTGGTCATGTAAGTAGATGCATGCTATCCATTTTATAACATAAGTATAGACATGTGTCATCAAAAGTGGGCATCCACTTTTACACTGGCTGCAAATAATGCCTAAAACTGTAGCAACTTGTCTTTTTGCACCTAGTCTATTGATTAGTAATTGGTGCTGATCATCAAGAAAGTGGTCAGTCTGTTTTGCTCTTCGTACTTCTTTGTCCTTTGCCTTCTTTTACCATCTTTTATTTATTTTATTTATTCATTTCACTTGATAACACATTTAGTCAATAAATCACTCCAAGTATGCTACAGTATTAAATATGCATAAAACAAAACAGTAAAAATTAAAATATACTAAAAACCCTAACTCACTTAACCTCTTAACGCATAATTGCTAAAAACTGTTCTACAAATTAAATTACTACAGTTGAAATGGCCACGACTTCACTAATTTCCTAAATTACATATATAACCCTCTTTCTGTGTGATCCTTACAGCTAACTCACAAACTACAGTACTTGGCCAAAGTGTTCTTTGTGGGCTGTAAATAGATAGCAGCTCCTCCATTATAAGCATCTTCTGTGGAAAAATATCAATGAGGCACCCAGTCTTCACTTTCAATTATGGGACTGAGATAAGGTTCAGAAAAACCATCTATCCCATCCTCATTACCCAATAAATTTGCCGGTAATGAATTTCCTGGACCGCTGAAGCAGCCTTAAAAGAAGTTTGAATTTCGTCAATCTTGGAAATGAAAAAAATTCTTAAAAGAGTCGAGTCGCTGCAACAATCTATTCCTCGTTTTTCTCTTTACATGGGATTCGGTCTGTTAAACCCTTTCTTTCAACTAATACTGTACACTCTCTTCTTGATGCTATTGTAATATCCAGACTTGCTTACTATAATGCAATTTATTATGGTCTTCACTCTTTGAATATCAAGAAACTACAAATGGTTCAAAATATGGTGGTCTGTCTTCTATCTAATGACAGAAAGCTTATCAGTGTATCAAGATAACAGCCCCATATTGAGTAGAAGGCAATCATTCCATAAGCATTAAATGGTGCATGTTATTGTTTTGACAGTCTACTATGAAGCGCCCGTAAGGGCAAGAACTGGGCTCGATTGAGGGCCAGGAACTGGAGCTCCCACCATTGACTTGCTTGAAAAAGATACGGGATCCTTTTGATAGCTTCTATAAGCATTCCCTCAGGCACCGGGCTTCCCATGTCCTCAGCCCATGCCGATTCCACCATTGAAAGACCACTCGGTTCCCCACTTCAGCTCATTTTCTAATTGAATTGTGATATAGATAGGGCCCCCTATCATCTTCATCCAAATTAAAAATTATACCATTTTTCCCATCCCATCCACGAGCAGGGTTCCTTTGTTAAGCAAGGCGATATAGTGATGCAGTTGGCAGTATGCAAAATAGTGTTTGGGCTCAAGATCATATTCAGAGCTGTTGGGAGGAAGCAGGTTCATACCATATCTTAAAGCAATCCTGTGGCCTAACAGAGTGACCGGAAGTAGACTTGTAGCAAGAGCCTAACTAAATGTGGCCATTGTCTTGTTACTGAGCAGAGAACTGCAGAGAACTTCTGGCAGTGGGTCAGTATGAGATATGTAGAAATAGGAAATATGCCCACCACAGACTAGACAGGGGGAGGGAAAAGGGGGTAGAAACAAGAAAGAAGGCAAGCAGGAAGAGAATTGATAACTCAAACTCCAGTTATTTGCGGAACTCTGAACTGCTTAAACAGGAAACAGAGCTAAAACCTGACCAATAGGAATATATTACAGTAAAAAGTCCCCAACTGCAACTAGATAATGTATATAAGAATGACATTCAGTATCATTCATGGGGGGAGGAAACAAACAGGATCCATACAGAGAGTCTGTGCTTAGTAGCTCAGCTTCTGTTCTCTTTGTCCCCTAACTTCCCATCACTCAGGCAATCTGTATTGTTTAAGAAAATAATGCTGCATTTTGCTTTTTGGCTAAGATTGTTACTGATTGGGCATAATAAAGATCTCATTTCCTTCTAAGTGTCTGAGTCTGTTTGGAGCAGTGCAAGGTCAATCTTATATCTTTGGGGTACAACACAGCAGCCTTAGTCCACCAAAACCCAAGATATTTACTTATTCCGACGCCATGATCTCATGGCTGATGATGTCATAAAGAGTGAGAGTGAATACATCAATTGGAGAAGAAGTGAATGGATGGTTCACAGGTCTGCTGGACAAACAGAATGATAAGAAGGAATTAAGAACATAAGAACATAAGATATGCTATACTGGGTCATCAAGGTCCATCAAGCCCAGTATCCTGTTTCCAACAGTGGCCAATCCAGGTCACAGTACCTAGCAGTTTCCCAAAAAGACACACAGATTCCACACTGCTTGTATTGAGGCAAGCAGTGGATTTCCTGGGTCCTTTTATGGACCTTTCCTCCAGGAACTTGTCCAAACATTTTTTAAACCCAGCTACACTAACAGCTTTTACTACATCTTCCGGTAACGAATTCCAGAGTTTGATTATGCATTGAGTGAAAAAAATGTCTCTTATTAGTCTTAAATGGGTTACACTGTAGCTTCACTGCATATCCCCTAGTCTTTCTACTTTTTGATGGCGTAAACAATCAAGCTACGTTTACCCAATCCACTCCATTCACTAATTTATAGACCTCTATCCAGGGCCGGATTTACCTATACGCCATGTACGCCATGGCGTAGGGCCCACAGCCGGCAGGGGCCCACAAAAAAAGAACAAGTTCATTTTTTTTTACATACAATTTAAAAAAAAACCTGGTGGCTGCCGCCGCGGGGCCCCCTCTGCTGCCGCGGCAGCACCGACTGACCCGCGGGGGCCCCGTCTACAAGCTGAAGCCGTCGGGTCGGGTCGGGTCGTCCCTCCCTCCCTCCCTCGCTGCAGGCTGTAGGCTGTGAGAGACGCGAAAGGAGAGTGTCTCCTTGCGTCTCTGTTAAGCCCGCATGGGCGGAGACGCTCTCCCTTCACGTCTCTCACAGCCTGCAGCCTGCACGGAGGGAGGGAGGGAGAACCGACCCGAACCGACGGCTTCAGCTTGTAGACGGGGCCCCCGCGGGTCAGTCCGTGCTGCCGCGGCAGCAGAGGGGGCCCCGTGGCAGCAGCCACCAGGTTTTTTTTTTAAATTAAATTTTACTTTAGGCCGGGGGGGGGTAGGACTGGTAATGGGCTATGGGGGGGGGGCTGGGGCTGGAAATGGGCTGGGGGGGGGGGTAGGGCTGGTAATGGGCTATGGGGGGGGTAGGACTGGTAATGGGCTATTGGGGGGGCTGGGGCTGGAAATGGGCTGGGCTGGGGGGGTTAAGGCTAGAGGTGGGCTGATGGGGTTAGGACTGGTAATGGACTGTGGGCTGTTGGGGGGGCTTAGAACTGGCAATGGGCTTTGGGGGGGTTAAGACTGGTAATGGGCTGTGGGCTGATGGGGGGTGTCTGGTAATGGGCTATGGGGGGGGCTATGACTGGAAATGGTGTGGGGTGTTAACACGTGATGTGGGCTGATGGGGTTTGGACTGGTAATGGGCTGTTGGGGGGGGTTAGAACTGGTAATGGGCTTTGGGGGGGGTTAAGACTGGTAATGGGCTGTGGGCTGATGGGGGTTGTCTGGTAATGGGCTATGGGGGGCTAGGACTGGAAATGGGCTGGGGGTTAAAACTGGAGGTGGGATGATGGGGTTAGGACTGGTAATGGGCTGTGGGCTGATGGGGGGGGGTAGTACTGGCAATGGGCTATGGGGGGCTGACTGGAAATGGGTTGATGGGGTTAGGACTGGAAGTGGGCTGATGGGTGGTTAGGACTGGTAATGGGTTATAGGGGGTCTTAAACTGAAAATGGGGTGATGGAGGGTTAAGGACTGAAAATGGGGTGATGGGGGTTTAAGGACTGTAAGTGGGTTGATGGGGGGCTAGGACTGGTATTGGGTTGGGGGGTTGCTAGGACTGGAAATGGGCTGATGGATGGCTAAGACTGGAAATGGGCTGATGCAGGGACTAGAAGGGAATGGATGCTGGGTGAGGCTGGAACTAGAAGGGAGCTGATGTTGGGGGAGGATTAGAATGGGATGGGGCTGGAAGAGTAAAATGGAGAAGGGAAAATATTTTGTGTGGGAGGGATAAAAAATCGACAATTGGCCGGGTATTGGGAGAGTAAGTGGGGATTGAGGATGGAGGGGTAAAATTTGAGTGGATGAAATAGGAATGAGGAAAGAGCAAAAGGAGAAAGATTAGTATGTTAAAGCAGATGTAGAGAGAGAATGGAAAAAAATCTAGAAGAGAAAAGAAAGGACAAATGGACAGCAGACGATGTAGATTTAGCAGAAGACACGAAGAAACCAGAAGAAAGTCGCTGGAGCAATTGCAGCTGAAAAAAATGCACAAAAGGTAGAAAAATATCTCTTTATTTTGAATTTATTAATTGGAATATGTCAGCTCTGGTAAATGTGCATCATTAACGTCTGCGCTTTGTTTAGTACAAGAGCAAATTAATGTATAGTTTTATTTCTACAGTGTTGTACATTCCAAGTTTGGCTTTTGGGATTCCCAGTTTAATTATTGTCTTCCTGTTTCTAAATTGTGATTACTTGTTTGGTGATGGTCTATGTTCTGCATGTGAAACTGAGCTGAGGTGTTCTGTTTATATAATTCCTATTTGACATTGCCACTTGTTCTCTTTCCCCAGTAGGTCATGTATTGTTGTTCTCTGAAATGTATTGGTTTAATATTTGCAGTGTTGCCTTTTGATTGGTAGAGTATGGTGCTTTGTGAGTCCTGGTAGTGCTGTTAGGATACGGCGGGTTTACTATGGGCAGTGTTTGTAGTAGTTCCTAATGTGTCTGGCAGTTGGCACTGGATTATAGTAATGTAGAAATCTTTTAGTCTTTCTTTATCCATACACTCATTAAGAGGCACGTTTACTAAAAGTTAGTATATGGTAACATTATGCAAATATTTATGCAAATGAGGCCCTTATGCAAATGAGGCCCGCACCCCCCTTGGGCCGCCCCTGCTGGGGGCCCACAATTTTTGTTGGCGTAGGGCCTCACTCAAGGTAAATCCGGCCCTGCCTCTATCATATCTCCCCTCAGCCGTCTCTTTTCCAGGTTGAAGAGCCCTAACCTTTTAAGCCTCTTTTCATAGGGATATCCTTCCTTCCCCTTTACCATTTTGGTGGCTCTTCTCTGTACCTTTTCTAATTCTGCTATATCATTTTTAAGATACGGTGACCAGAATTTCACACAATATTCAAGGTGTGGTCGCACCATGGAACAATATAGAGGCATTATAATATCCTTTGTTTTATTGTCCATTCCTTTCCTTATGATTCCTAGCATTCTATTTTCCTTTTTGGCCACTGCTACACACTGGGTGGAGGGTTTCAATGCGTTATTTATGATGATGCCTAAATTTGTTTTTCCTGAGTGGTGGTACCTAATGAGGAACCTTGCATCGTACAACCATAGCTTGGATTGTTCTTTCCTAGGTGCATAACTTTGCACTTGTCCACATTAAATTTCATCTACCATTTGTACATCTTCCAATTTATCAAGGTCCTCTCACAATTTTTCATAATCCTCTTGGGTTTTAACATCTTTGAATAGTTTTGTGTCATCTGCAAATTTGATTACCTCACTCATTATTCCCATTTCCAGGTCATTTACAAATATGTTAAAAAGCAGCGGACCCAGCACAGATCCCTGGGGTACTCTACTATTCGCCTTCCTCGATTGGGAAAATTAGCCATTTAGCCCTACCCTCTGCTTTCTATCGTTTAACCATTTCCTGATCCACAATAGTACACTGCCTCCTATCCCATGACTTTTTAATTTTGCCAAGAGTCTCTCATGAGTGACCTTGTCAAAGGTTTTCTGAAAATCCAGATACACTAGATCAACTGGCTCACCTTTATTTATTTATTTAATGTTTCTTTTATACCACGCTATTTGAAATCAGTGCGGTTTACATGTAACACATTTGTCCAGTGCAGGCATTCTGCAGAGGACTTACAATGAACGGGGTTCTATATACAGGACTAACAGGGTAACTATGTACACTTTGGCTATCGCCGGTTATAGGGTGGCTCAACCTTTTCTACAGGGTTAACAGCGTAACTATGTACAACTTATCTGCTTTGTCTACCTATTTATTCACACCTTCAAAAAATATAACACATTGGTAAGACAAGACCTTCCTTGGCTAAAGCCATGTTGGCTTTCTCCCATTAAATCATGACATGTTCAGTAATTTTGTTCTTTATAATGGTTTCTACCATTTTGCCAGGTACTGATGTCAGGCTCAGTCTGTAGTTTCAGGCATCTTCAGGCGGTGAAGAATAGTTTTTTATTCCCATTTCATAGTAGTCTTTAGTATTGATAATGTTAAGTTAGGATAAGTACGCATACATAGAAAAAATAAGTAGAATTTGTTATTAAGAAGTTATTCATAAAAGGAGAAGGAACATGAGAATCGGCTGAATTCTAAAGCAGAGACCCCATTAGATAAGATATGCCAATATAGAGGAGCAGGTTAGCTCCAAGAAAAAGCCCCCCTTCTGCAGATTCCAAGGTAAACAGTTGTAATTTCCACTTACCCTGGTAGTGCGTGATTGTCAAAATCTTTCTGGCTCTATTCCATCTCCACGAGAAGAGCTGGGACCATGTTTAGTTTCCTTAATGCACAATGTTTCATTACCCATTAACATGATCAGAAGTAGGGAATTTTCAAACCAATTCACTGTTGCAAGAGAGAGATTTGTTTGCATACACAAAAGCAGATACATGTCTGTGGTTTTTTCATGGAAGATACAGAGCCATTGTTCTCTATGCATCAGGAAAACCTGGATTGTATGCTATGTGTCCTTCCTGACTGAGGTCAAAAGCTAAAATTTAAAAACTTTTAGGTTTAAATGCAATCTACCCATGCTATTTTCAAATGCAAAAAAAAAAAAACCCCAGAAAAAAGTGCTTCACGATTAATCAATTGTCTTTCCTTCCTTGTTCATAGGTTCCCGAGAAGAAATTTAATTTCTTTGTTTTATCTTAAGTTGTTTTGAAGACAGCACTCTTGACTCAGTTGCTTTTTGTTAATATAAGTACTCATTTATGCTCATAGTCTGATATGAAATAAGAAAGTTTAATTTCCAGACCTTAATTCAATATTTTACCCTTGCACAGTCTGTCTTCTTAAACACTGAGTTCATGTAGATTTGCTCAGCTCAAATAATTTAAAAACAAAAAGAAGAAGTGTTCTCTGGTATTGCTGTGGTTGCATTATAAAAGCTCAGTGCTATAAAAAAAAAAGAGAAGTATGTGCCATCCTGTTTCCTTTCATGATTGTGGACTGACAAACAGAACAGCAGCACCATGTTTGCTGTGTGTAAATTATACGTTGTTTTAGGAAAATGTGCTTTATTTTGGAAAACATTCCTGATCTCAGTTATGGGAGAACTACTAAGAAAAACAGATATATGTTCTAAGCACCATGAATTTATCTAGTTTATCCGCATGCATGTATGTTACCAAATGTGACCTTATAGTACTATATCTATGCAGATGTCCGGTATATAGATAAGCAATCACAGGACTAGTAAATCTTATTGTTTCTTTGCATTGCCCTTAAATTAGTTAGAATGTGGTTTAAAAAGTTACCTTAAGTTAATTGGACAAAACCAAAATCTTGCTTGTTAGCAGTGATCCAGGAGAAGTTTGGGAAAGAACACAGGCAGAGAGAGAAAGCTATAGCTATTTAATATTTTCATGTTATGCTTAATAAGGTTTTTTAGAGGGTTGTTGTTTTAGCTTAAAGAATAATGTTAAGCTTAAATGATTGTTTGATATCTTAGAATAGCCTTATCAAATAAGGATACATTAGTATGTTATAAAGTAAGGACCTATGTTGGAATTATGATGAGCACTTGACTCTATAACCCTAATATTTGATTATGCCATTTCCATTACCTACAATTTTGGAAGTCATCTCGCCCAGACATATGCTCAATAATTGGAAATAGACACTTGGAGACAGGTTGAGTGCATTTTGCATCTTGTTGGGCTTTGGAAGATCTATACTGGCCATGTGGTGTTTCCAAATACTTATCCACATTTTGCCTCTGTGTGCCCTGGGGCCCGACACATGAAGGCAAAAGGAGGAAACATATCTACACAAATTTTCACAAGATTGGTACAGTCCTAAAGAAGTAAAGATTACAGTAGTGTGTGCATCTTGTCTGCAACTTCTCTGATCTGTAAACAATTATTTAGCTAATTGAATTGCTTAGGATTGGCTGCTGTGTGCAAGCAGTAATCCAAAGGGGGAACCTCCAAAACCTTAAAAAAAAAAACTTTGTTAAAAACCAAACTGTCTTGCCTTTGACTCTGTTTAACATAAAACTGTCCCAAGGGAGCTCATTATTTCCAACCTGGAGACTGGATCCTGGCAAACACATACCACCAGCACACACTACAACCGCCGTGGGAGGGACTGTTCCAAGTACTTCTGACAACACCGGCTGCAGTGAAAGTGGCTGCTAAAGGATCCCGGATCCATTATCTTTGCTGTAAACAATCTCCAGATCAGGCTTCAGGATCAGGATGAGAAATAGCTGACACCGGGGCAGCCAAGGCCCTAGCAGCTGGAGAGGGAGAGGAGAAGACTCCTGAAGGTAAAGCTGAAGAAGACACACAAATGACTGTGTGCTATCATCCATTTGGCAAACTCGCTGATGTAGACTTCCCTTCGCTAATTGACAAATTAAGAAGCCTAGAATGGACTAGATTTATAGTTCTATGTTTAATTTCTGTTATCATTGTAATCTTGCTATTATTTACTTAAGATGTTGTTCTTTCTCCTTTTCGTTCTGCATAAGAAAGCCTACCCCTGATTAGACTACTCTAGCCCTCCTTGAGTACTGTATAACAAGAAAAACTGTAGCTGTCAGGAAGAGAGAAATTGCATTGAATGCCCTTCCAATTTGGCAACAATGATGTTTCTTCCCACTTCCAGTTCTTGTGAATATACTGAAATATTGGTAACTTCTAGACCAGGGGTCTCAAGCTCAAATTGTTTTGAGGGCCAAATGAGGACTTGTAAAGTAACCTGCGGGCCGCATCGTTGGAACTTTTTTTTACAATGGAAAAAAGTCAATAAAAAAGTCAAAATAATAAGAACATAGTGCTGACTCATAGTGCCCAGAGGGGGAGTTTACCTTGTGTTTATTTTTATTTATTTTTATATACCGTGCTATTTAAAATCAGTGTGGTTTACATAGGAGCAAACAAAGACAGTCCCTGCTCATCAGAGCTCACAATCTAATCAAGACAACCATAGAGGGTGAGAGCATTGGCAAAACAGGGGTAAGACAGGGTAGCACAGGGTAAGAAGAGGGTGAAAACAGGGTACATGTTATATTATGGGCCAATTATTACAGGCAAATACAGGGTACATGTTATATTACAGGAAAATCGGGTAATGCAAGTAATGTGATAGCAGTGTGATGGCAGTAGCAGGGTAGATGCTTACTTTGTTGAGGTGGAACCAGGGTCGTTCTGTTGAGCTCCGCGAGGCATCTGCGAGAGCGACAGCCGCCTCGCCGTTGTGCCGCACCAAAGGGCCCTAAGGCATGGGCACGCCTTCCAGCTGCAGCTTTTAAAGTCCTTTCTGGCTCTTCAGAGTCACCCACCGGATGTCTCATGTCTCCGCCGGATGGATCAGCTTCCCGCTTGGGCCATGTGGAACACAGGATCCCTAAATTTTTTTATCATCCCAAAATGCGTCGTGGGCTGCACCCGCGGGCTGTGTGTTTGAGACCCCTGTTCTAGACCCCAGTGTAAGGACAACACCTCCCTTTGATTTATGATAGCTATTTGGCTAAACTGATGTCCTCACCAGAATATTTTTGGACACTGGAGAGAAACATTTTGCATATGAGATTGTTAAAAAGAGCAGCAAAAGCCCCTACAGGAAACTGTTATACCTATGCCCATGTTCCTTCTCACCAGCAAGGGGGGAGTCCCTTTAATGGAGGTGGAGGTAGATTTGCTCTCTTATGGTGCCAATAACTTTATACCTACACTACCTTTTAATACTATCTCCTTTTTCCTTTCCTTAGTGAATCGTGGCCATGAGACCTTGTGCTTTCAAAAAGGATAGGACAGGTCAGAAATTAGGAAAAAATGTCTGCACTTCTGTGAATGAAACCAATTGTTGCTCAGTTATTGTGAATCATACGGTCTTTATCAAAAATTCTATGCTCACCACAGCTCCAAGAAATTACACACAGCTAAGCTTTCAGACTTTACAATTGCCTGTTTTTAAATATAACTTTTAACTGTTGGATTGTTTTTAGGAATATTCTGACTGCCTACATTCCTTGCATAGCCTTTAAATCAGACATCTGAATGTGCCCTCAGTTCATATAAGGTCTACTGGCCAGGGCCACTTGTGATATATAGCTATTTGGAATAGGAGTACACATTTGCTTTTAGATTTGCAGAGACCTGGTCTTCTACCTAAGTCTTCTATTTAAGTTTGAAGCAAAGGTATAAATGTTAAAGTTATGGGGACCTTTGCATAGTAGGCTGATACATAGAAGTAAGATTTCAGTTTGAATATTTCAGTTTCCATTGTCTGTTTCAAGCCTTCTTCACTGGGTGGGGTTAATTGAATCACCTGTACAGCCTGACTAAGTATCTGATCAAGTCTTAAGTATCTGAACCAGTCTGCTCATCACAGCTCCAAGAAACTGCATACAGCTAAGCTTTCAGACTTTACAATTAATTGCCTGTTTTTTAATATAACTTTTAACTGTTGGATATAAGTTTTTATGAATATTCTGACTGCCTACATTTCTTTCATAGCCTTTAATCAGATATCTAAGTGTGCTCTCAGTTCATATAAGGTCTACTGACCAGGGCCACTTAGGTTCCTGCCCACCCCACCCGCCCCAGGTTTGCATTGCCTATATACAGCAGTCATTATATACATTAACATCTGTCCTTTAATTAGGTGTTACACCAACCTTATCTCCTTCTCCTAGGACCACTAAATCAGCATGTTGTGTATTCATTGCAATAACTGTGGTGCTTTCATTCTGAGAAAAATTATTTACATAGAAACATAGAAACATGATGACAGAAAAAGACCACATGGCCTATCTAGTCTGTCCTTCCATAACAACAACTACAACAGTCCACTTTTTACCTTTAGAGATCCTCTGTGTTGGTCCCATGCTTTTTTGAATTCAGTTACTGTCCTCATCTCTACCACCTCCACTGGGGGACTATTCCATGGATCCACTACTCTTTCTGTAAAGAAATATTTCCGCATATCACTCCTGAATCTATCTCCCTTCACCCTCATCCCATGTCCCCTCGTAGCAGAACTTGCTTTCAATTGAAAGAGGCTCTCTCCCTGAACATTTATGCCACGGAGGTATTTAAACATCTCAATCATATCACCTCTATCCCGCCTTTCCTCTAAGGTGTACATATTAAGATCCTTAAGTCTGTTCTCATATGCTTTATAATGAAGCCCATTAATCATTTTAGTAGCAACCCTCTGCACCGACTCCATCCTGTTCACATCCTTTTGAAGGTGCGGTCTCCAGAATTGCACACCATACTCCAAATGAGGTCGCACCAAAGACTTATACAGAGGCATTATCACCTCCTTTTTTCTGCTAGCCATTCCTCTCCGTATGCACCCAAGCATCCTTCTAGCTTTTGCCGTCGCCTTTTCTACCTGTTTAGCTACTTTAAGATCATCAGACACAACCACGCCTAGGTCCCGCTCTTCTTTAGTGGACAAAAGTACTTCACCTCCTATACTGTATTGCTCCCTTGGATTGCTGCAGCCCAAATGCATGACCTTACATTTTTTAACATTAAATCCCAGCTGCCAAATTCTAGACCATTCTTCAAGCTTAGCTAGATCCCTCCTCATGTTATCTACACCTTCCTGGGTGTCTACTCTATTGCAGATTTTGGTATCATCTGCAAAGAGGCAAACCTTACCCGACAGCCCTTCCGCTATATCACTAACAAAGATGTTAAAAAGAATCGGACCAAGGACAGATCCCTGGGGCACACCACTGGTAACATCCTTCTCCTCAGAGTGAGCTCCATTTACTTGTACTCTTTGTCGCCTCCCACCCAACCAATTTCTAACCCAAGCAGTAACTTTAGGGTCCATCCCTAGGGTGCTCAGTTTGTTTATAAGTCGCCTGTGAGGAACAGTGTCAAAGGCTTTACTGAAATCTAAATACACCACATCTAGAGCTCTCCCTCTGTCCAACTCCCTGGTCACCCAGTAAAAGAAATCAATCATATTTGGAACCTAAGAGCTTGCCCTATTTGCCTCAAGTTAGCTGCTATGCATAAAGAATTGACTCTACTAAGGGAAGAATTTGCTGCAATTAAACAAACCTCTTCTAGGGTACAAACTGAACAAAATCCACCACTGCTCCCACAAAGAATCAAACAGCCCAGGAACAAATGAATCACAGTGGGCTCTGGTATGTTGCGACCTGTAACGCAGAGACACCCTATACATCAAGAGATTTATTTTATTTTTTATTTATTTAACATTTCTTATATGCTGCCTTTCATGATATCAAGGCAGTTTAGAGGGGACCCAATCCATGGAAACTGAAGTGCCCTTAAATGAGAGAGTCAATGCCCAATCTACTGATGATGCACCAAATATGAAGAAAAAAGTCACAAAACAGAAAACTACTACTACTTGGAAATTCCATCATCAGAGGCACCAACTTGGGAGCTCAGGTCAAAGGACAGAAGATGGTCAAATGCCTCCCAGGCTCTTCAGCCAGCAGAAATACAAACCAAATTATTGGTATAGTTAGTGCAGAAAGTGAGCACTCCAAAATTGATGTTGTTATCCACTTGGCTACAAATGACCTGGCTAGAAACAGTGCCTCTGCAGTTCAAAGGGACTTCCAGACTCTGGGTGAGAAACTCAAGC
This sequence comes from Ichthyophis bannanicus, assembly GCA_033557465.1. Classification (NCBI taxonomy): domain Eukaryota; kingdom Metazoa; phylum Chordata; class Amphibia; order Gymnophiona; family Ichthyophiidae; genus Ichthyophis; species Ichthyophis bannanicus. The sequence continues at coordinate 654,099,731 of CM066036.1, read as the reverse complement.
CCATTGTTAACACTATAGCATTCTTGTTCTTGGTAAGGGAGCAGAAAGGCTGCATTATATAAACAACTTTGATACATGGCTCCAAACCTGGTGCAAACAAGGATTTAGATATATAGGTGACTCTGGAAACAGATGATCAACAAAAGACTTTACTCTGCTGATGGACTACATCTCTCCGTCACAGGGAAAAGGATCCTAAGTGAAAACTTCAGGCAGTATTTGGACATGCATTTAAACTAGGGAAAGGGAGTGATGGATGTAGAAGGACAAGTTCAGGACGTTGCTTCCAGCAAAAGCATAACAGCATTGGAAAGAGCCACACTTATAAACCACACATCAATGGCAAGTGGGAAGAGGCATGTAGAACAAAATCCATGCAAAATACAGGCAAGCCAGTCAACAAATGCTGGAAAGCAATGAGCAGAAATGCTCGAAGTCTAGCCAACAAAGTTCCTGACCTGGAAGCCCTTATGGTGGAAATGGACTTGGACATTGTGGCCATTACAGAAACATGGTTTAATGAGTCACATGAATGGGATATAGCCATTGCTGGCTATAATCTATTTAGAAGAGACAGAGATAGAGAGGAGGAGGAGGAGTAGCCCTATGTGTCAAAAGCAATATTAAAGCTGCTGAAATGCAGGGGATGTGGGGAAAAGAAGAAGCACTATGGATTGTGTTGGAAAGAGGAGCTGGTACTGTCATTCTTATTGGTGTAGTCTACAGGCCTCCAACTCAAACCGAAGAAATGGATAGCGAATTGATTATTGATATTACAAAGATAGCCACGAAGGGGGAAGTGATCATATTGGGTGACTTTAATCTACCCGATGTGGATGGAGTATTTCTTCTGCACATCTGGAAAGAAGTAAAAAAATAGTGGATGCCTTCCAAGATGCATTACTTAGACAAATGGTGTTGGAACCAACCAGGGAAAGCTCAATGCTGGATTTAGTGCTCAACAACGGAGATAGCGTGTCAAATTTCCAGGTGGGTGCCCATGTGAGCAGCAGTGATGGTCACATGGTGTGGTTTGAGATAAAAGCCAAGGTAGAGTCCAATCATAGCAAGCTCAAAGTCCTAGACTTCAAAAACACTGACTTCAGTAAAATGGCCAAGTACCTGAAGGAGGAGTTGGCAGGGTGGGAGGATAAGGGAAGTGGAATTGCAATGGGTTAAACTAAAGAAGGCAATAAAAGGGGCAACAGATACATATGTAAGGAAAGGAAATAAAAACAAAAGGAAAAGGAAACCTATTTGGTTCTCCAAAGAAGTGGCTGCACAAATAAAGGCAAAAAACACAGCTTCCACAAAATTCAGAAATTCGCAAACAGAGGAACACAGAAATGAATACAGGATCAAAATAAAAGAGACAAAAAGCGAAATAAGGATAGCAAAATCAAAGGCAAAAGAAAAGATGGCTAAAGATGTGAAGTGTGGCAATAAAACTTTTTTCAGGTATATTCGGGTGAGGAGGAAAATCAGAGGTGGAATTGCAGGACTCAAAAGTGCTAAGAACGGATTTGTGGAAAGTGACACTGAAAAAGCGAAAAAGCTAAACAAATACTTCAGCTCTGTTTTTACTAAAGAAAATCCTGGAGAAGGACCACCTGTGTTTGACAAATATACAAATGGGAATGGAGTAGATACCACACATTTAAAGAAGATGATGTGTTCGAACATCTTGCAAAACTGAAAGTGGACAAGACCATGGAACCGAAGGGGATACATCCCAGGATATTGAAAGAGCTCAGAGAGGTTCTTGCATTGCCATTAAAGGATGTTTTTAATAGATCCTTGGAGACAAGAGAAGTTCCACAGGACTGGAGAAGGGCTGATGTAGTACCTCTTCACAAAAATGGTAATAGGGAAGCAGTGACAAACTACAAGCCAGTAAGCCTTACCTCGGTGGCGGGAAAATTAATGGAGGCGCTTCTGAAAGAGTGAATAGTGGACTTTCTCAAAACCAACAGGTTGCATGATCTGAGGCAACATGGTTTTACCAAAGGACGATCATGCCAAATAAATCTGATTGAGTTCTTTGACTAGTTGACCAGAGAACTAGATAAAGGGCATACAATGAATGTCATCTACCTGGATTTCAGCAAAGCTTTTGATACTGTTCCTCATAGGAGGCTTATCAATAAACTCAACAGCTTGGGGATGGGTCCCAAGGTGGTGAACTGGATCAGAAATCGGTTGGTTGACTGACAGACAACAGAAGGTGATGGTAAATGGAACTCACTTGGATTAAAGGAAGGTGATTAGCAGTGTGCCTCAGAGTTCGGTCCTGGGACTGGTACTGTTCAATGTATTTGTGAGTGATATTGCTGGGGGACTGAATGGAAAAGTCTGTGTTTTTGCAGATGATATGAAAATTTGCAACAGAGTGGACTTCCCTGAGGGAGTGGATAACATGAGGAAAGATCTACAAAAGCTTGAAGAATGGTCTAATGCTTGGCAGTTAAGATTTCATGTGAAGAAGTGCAGTGTCATGCACTTGGGAAGCAGAAATCCAAGGGAACTGTATGCGATAGGAGTCAAGAGGTTGGTGTGCAGGGACCAGGAGATGAACCTCGGAGTAATTGTTTCTGGCGATCTCAAGGTGAAGAAACAGTGTGACAAGGCGGTGGCAAAAGCCAGAAGGATGCTGGGTTGCATACAAAGAGGAATTACCAGCAGAAAAGAAGAGGTACTAATGCCACTGTACAAGTCGCTGGTGAGGCCTCACTTGGAATATTGTGTTCAGTTTTGGAGACCATATCTCGCAAAGGATATAAAAAGACTGGAAACAGTTCAGAGGAAGACAACCAAAATGATTTGGAGCCTGCATCAGAAGACTTATGAAAAGAGACTTGAAGACCTAAACATGTACACTCTGGAGAAGTGGAAGGACAGGGGAGATATGATTCAGACCTTTAAATACTTAAAGAGGATTAATGAACAAACAAATCTCTTCCAAAGATAAACTAGAGGGCATAATATGAAGCTTCAAGGGGGTAAACTGAAAGGCAATGTCAGGAAATATTTTTTCACTGAAAGGGTGGTGAATGCTTGGAATGCCCTCCCGATGGAAGTGGTGGAGGCAAATATAATGAGAGAATTCAAAATGGCATGGGACAGACAGAGTGGATCCCTTTATAGCAGCAGGATAAAATCAAAATAAACGCAACTATCTCTTATATCTCAACAAATAGGGGTGACCTACACAGAGCAGTGGGTACACCCCTAAACAAAGGCATATGGAGGGGTGACCTACACAGAGCTTCAGGTACACCTACTCTTGCCACCTTGCTGGGCAGACTAGATGGACCATATTGGTCTTTATCTGCCATCATATACTATGTTAGGTACATTTAATATGGCTAAACTGGACATCTCTGACTTTAAAGGTGGTATTCAGGTAGGTGCTTGGTGGAGCACTTTTATTTCCTGGTTCTCTAGCCTTTGCTCTGGCTTATGTGGCCTCCTTATAGCTGCTCTTAGTCTGGGGATTGCTGTCATCTTTGACTGCAATCTCTTCTCTTTTATCATTGGTTGCTGCCATAAATGTTTAACTCATCCATCCACTACCACAATGAGTTCTGCCAAATATACTACTCTCCTTCCTAACTTGCATGACCCTGCCTCTTACGATGGTCCTGTAATCCCAGAAGGCTTTTAGCTGGTGGTGCTAAGGCACTCTGAATGAAGTGTCTCAGGGGGGAATGTTGGGATGAAGCAGGTTGAAGCCCACTTCATACTATATCCTAAAGCAATCCTGTGGTCTAACAGAGTGACCGGAAGTAGACCTGTAGCAAGAGCCTAACTAAATGTCGCCATTGTCTTGTTGCTGGGCTGATTTCACAGAGTAGAGAACTGTAGAGAACTCCTGGCAGTGGGTCAAGTATGAGATATGTAGAAACAGGAAATATGCCCACCACAGACTAGACAGGAAGAGGGAAAAGGGGGTAGAAACAAGGAAGAAGACAAGCTGGAGGAGAATTGATAACACAAACTCCAGTTATTTGTGGAAGTCTGAACTGCTTGCACAGAAAACAGAGCTAAAACTTAACCAATAAGAATATATTACAGTGAAAAGTCCCCAACTGCAACTAGATAATGTATATAAGAATGGCATTCAGTATCATTGGGAGGAGGAGACAAACAGAATCCATACAGAGTCTGTACTTAGTAGCTCAGTTTCTGTTCTCTTTGTCCCCTAACCTCCCACCATTCAGACAAACTGTATTTAAGAAAATAATGATGCATTTGCTTTTTGGCTAAGATTGCAACTGATTGGGTATAATAACGATTTCATTTCCTTCTAAGTGTCCGAATCTGTTTGGAGCAGTGCAAGATCGATCTTATATCTTTGGGGTACAACACAGCAGCCTTAGTCCATCAAAATCCCCATGAGAGCTTAATGCCGAGAATGACTAGATCCTCCCTTGCTCATCTACCAGTTATTGCATGTACTGTAAGCCTTGGCATTCCCAGTCGGCAAACACACTGACTGCTATACCAGGAGGAAATTGTAAGTTACCGCAAAGGGGTAAAAACCCCAATCCCTCAGGGGAAATCTGCTATCGAGTGCATAAAATATTCCACAGGGCTCTAATAAGGTGAATCAAGCAGCTTTTATTAAGTCAAAGAGGAACAGAGAGCGTTCCGTCTGTAACACTCCTAACAAACTGTGGGGAAACACGAACTCCTCTTCGAGTCTACGCAGGGTATGAGTGTTATTAAATCTCAACCAGCCCTGGAGGTGACTCATCTGGCATGCAAATTTATATTGTTGTAAATCTGGCATTCCTATTCCACCGTATTTCCACCCTCTGCACAACCTGGATGGCGCCACCTTGGCACGTCACCCCTCCACAAAAACAGGCGAATCTCCTTCTCAAGGCTCCTAATGTCAGGTTGACGAATAAAAATCGGGAGTGTCTGTATATAGTAAAGGATTCTGGGTAGCAAAACCATCTGGTAGGCCTCTACTCTGCCCACTAACGAAAGCGGCAGGGGGGACCAATCACGCAAGCTTGTCTGCACGTTTCATAATACCATTTCATAGTCCAGCTGATATAGCCTGCCCGGGTCTTGCAGTAATTGAATCCCTAAATACGTAAACGCCATCTCTGCCCATTTGAACGGGAAGGAGGAGCCCCAATCAAATCTCAACTGGCCATGGACATTTAGGGCTTCCAACTTGTCTATATTAAGTTTTAGCCTGGCCACTTCTCCGTAATGTTTGAATTCAGAAAGCAGTATGGGCAACGACTCCCGAGGTTGAGTAATGTGGACAAGTATATCGTCGGTAAAGCAAAGATTTTGGATTCAGACCATCCAATCTTAACCCCTGGAATATCTAGATAATCTGTTAACTTTCGTATTAGGGGGTCCAGGGAGAGAACAAATGATAAAGACAATAGTGGGCAGCCCTGTCTGGTCCCCCTCTCCAGCACAAAGGCCTCTGATATCATTGTGTTAACTATAACCGCTGCCATGGGTTGTAGGTACAGCAACTTCATCTTACAGAGAAAGGATTCATCTAGGCCATAATGGGGAAGAACTGCAAACAAATAATCCCATCCCACTCTATCATGTTTATGTTTATGTTTATTAAAATTTGATATACCGCTCGTACAAGGAGATCAGAGCGGTGTACAATAAAAACAAGTAAAAATTTATAAATATAATCTGTACAATAGCCAGAAGAAAGGAAAAGAAGTTACAATTTCATATTAAAAGCGGGGAGTTAAAGAACACAACACAACAATTAAAAGGAGGGAGATGACACAAAAGGCGAGTGAAGATCCAAAGCGAGAGAAAAGAGGTGGGTTTTCAAGTTGCATTTGAAGGTGCTGTGGTGAGGCTCGAGACGGAGAGCGGGAGGGAGAGAGTCCCAGAGGGCAGGGGCTGTGAAGAAAAAAGCAGAGGAACGGGTAGACTGTAAATGGGCTAGAGAGGGAGAGGGAAGTGTAAGGCGGTTGAGGTGAAATGAGCGAGGAGTGCATCTGGGAGTATGGTAAGTGAGGAGATCAGCTAAATATTGAGGGGTGTTAGTATGAAAAGCTCGATGAACCAATGTAAGCAGTTTATAGTGAAAACGGAAGGGTAGGGGCAACCAATGGAGTTGAGAGAGCAGAGGGGAAATGTGGTCACGGATGGAGGAATGAGTGGCAATGCAAGCGGCTGTATATTGAATACGCTGAAGACGATATAACTGAGACTTAGAAAGACCAAGAAAGAGAGAATTTGCAAAGTCGATCCGAGAAATGACCAGAGAGAGAAGCAATGTAGCAAGCGCAGAGGAAGTAAGAAATGGGCGAATAGCACGGATTTGACGTAAAAAGAAGAAGGAAGTTTTAGTGACATGGGAGATGTGGTCTTGAAAAGTAAGGTGAGAGTCGAAGATAACACCGAGGTAACAAAAAGAGGGGACCAGAGATATGGGGGAGCCGAGAAAGGAAGGAGCCAAGAGGGGAGGGGAGTCACCACGGGAAAACCAGATAGCAGTAGTTTTGGTGAGATTAAGATGCAGACAATTCTGTGATAACCAGCTTGCAACCAAGGACAGACAGGAGTTAAGTGGAGAGAGATCAGGGTGGGAGGGGGAAGTGTGGTGAAGAAGAACAATATCGTCAGCGTAGTAAAAGGCATTAATCCCGGATTGTTGAATCTGAAGAGTGAGGGGGGCCAAGAAAAGATTGAAAAGAAGAGGGGCAAGAACAGAACCCTGTGGGACACCACATATCAGCGGAAAGGGGTCAGAGGGCGGAGTAGAAGGGGAAGAGGAAAGAACAGAGCATGATCGTGAAGAGAGAAAGGAGTGAAACCAGTGAAGTACTGTATAAGAAAGACCTGCTTCCTGGAGACGGAGGAGGAGAAGAGAATGATCAACAAGATTGAAAGCTGCAGATAAGTCAAGAGCAACCGCCACCGAGATATCACCACGATCGTGAGCTACGTGAAGGGAATTAGTGAAGGCGAGAAGGATAGTTTCCACACTGTGACCCTGACGAAAACCAGATTGACGGGGGTGAAGAAAATTGATGTTGTCTAGATGGTGTGAGAGCTGTGAGAATACAAATTTTTCAAGGAGTTTAGAAGCAAATGGAAGATTAGAAACGGGACGGTAATGGGAGGGAACCAGAGGATCAAGGGAGGGCTTTTTCAGAATTGGGCGGATCAGTGTGTGCTTCCAGGGGTGAGGAAAAATGCCTGTAGAAAGACTAGAATTAATAATAGAGAGAAGAGGGGGAAGAAGTGTAAGGGATGGATCCAATAACCAGGTTGAGGGTATAGGATCGAGGGAGCAATATGTCTTATTGGAAGAAGAGATAAGTTGGTGAAGTTCAGCAGAAGTTAACAAAGAGAAGGAAGACCAGGTATGAGAGAGAGTTGGCGATGGCGGAAGAGATGAAAGGAAAGGAGGGGAGGCAATAGGTGGTGGGCATGAAGGAAGAGAGGCCCGAAGATTGAGAATTTTATCATTGAAAAATGTGGCAAGAAGTGAAGGAGGGGGAGATGGGTGTAGGGAAGGGGAAGGGGCAGAGGGGAGAAGGGAGGTAAGAGAATGAAGTGTGTTGTAAAGGTGCCGGGTCTGATTAGGGGCGTTCGAAATGGCATTAGAAAAAAAGTTCCTTTTGGCAGCATTATCTGAGCACGGTAGTATGAATGATGAGCCTTAAATGAGGATAAAGTAGCTGGGGAGGGAGCCTTACGCCACCGCCGCTCAGCTCTGCGGAGTTGTGAGCGGAGGAGCCTAAGGCCAGAATGGTACCAGGGCTGTGAGGGGTGATGTTTTACGGGACAGGGCTGTAGAGGGGCCACAGTGTTAAGGGCATCGGAGAGAGTGGAGAACCAGAGAGAGGCTTGGGAACTGGGAGAAAGGGAAGAAAAGTCAGAGGGGAAGAGAAGGGATGCAGAGGGGAATTGCTGTATAGTAGAAGGGGTGATACGACGAGAGAAACGCGGAGGAGGAGGGGACAATGTAGCTGGAGGTTGCAGGGGGGGGTTTGGAAGGGAACAGTCAAAGAGTAAACAGTAATGATCTGACCAAGGAAGGGTGACAGCGGAAAGGGCAGAGAGGGAGAGGGACGAAGAGGAGAGAGTGAGAAGGAGGTCAAGAGTGTGACCAGCAGTGTGGGTAGGGAAAGAAACATGTTGAAGGAGAGAGAGGTCATCTAGAAAAGAGAGAAAATCGTGATCCCTAGAAGATATAGGAGCATCGAGATGCAGGTTAAAATCACCTGCAATAAGAAGTTGGGGGAAGGCAAGCGTTAAATCAGAGATAGTGAGAAGTAAAGCGTCCCAGAGATCAGATCGCGAGGCGGGTGGAAAGTAGATAAGAAGAATGTGTAGTGAAAGAGGGGAATGAAGTTGGATAAGTAGAGCCTCAGAGTAATGAAGCAGAGGAGAAGAGATCTGTGTATACAAAAGAGCAGGATGTAAGATGGCAGCGACCCCGCCACCAGAACGGCCTGAACGTGAGATAGAGAGTGCAGAGTAGCCAGGGGGGAGAGAACGAGCAAGGAGAGCAGCCTCTCCTTCTTTTAGCCAGGTCTCCGTAATAAGGAAGAGGTCTAAAGAGTTTAATGTAATGAGGTCTTGGACAAGAAGAGTTTTAGCTCTAATGGATCTACAATTAAGAAGTCCCATCCGAAGAGTAGATAAAGAGAGCGAAGGGGAAGGGGTCTGTATGGGAGTAGTGACAGTACAACAAGGACGAAGATGGTTTGGACAGCGAAAGCGTGTTGATGCAAAAGGCGTCGGGCGACGGCCCCAAAAGACAGGTATAGAGGCCATCGAAAGAGAGGAAAGAGGAACGATAAAAGAGGTTAAGGAGACTTGGGAACAAGAAACAGAGCTCACCGTAGATAAAAGGGACGTCGTCAAAAGGGGGGTTAAGAGTGGATGGGTCAAAGAGAAAGAAAACTGGAAAAGCGGAGAAAACGGCTGATACGAAAATAGCTGATGTGAGGGGTGGCAGAAGGGAATTAGAGGGAAAAGGAGCAGAAGAAAACAAACAGAGGCCAGGCCTCCGCGGACGGAGCGGCCCCAAGGAGCGCACCTAAGGAGCACGTCGTGCTCCTTAGGTGCGCTCCTTCGGTGCGCGCCCAAGTCGCACGCCGCGGCGACAAGCGCCGTAGGCGCTGCGACTTTATAGGAGGCAGCCAGGATACCTTGTGTGAGAGCGGGCACGCTCACGCGGCCGCGGGGTTGCTGGGGGAGGGACCAAGCAAGATACCGGAAGGCAATGGAGGTAGTAAGAGGCAGCTGGATTCTACAAAACAAGCACAGGTAGACACAGGCTAATAGCAAACACAGAGAAAGCAATAGCAGGCAAATAAATAATAATATCAAATGCCTTTTCGGCATCAAAGCTAATAATCAGGGAAGGGAGGCCCTTGCCGTGGACCTATTCCAGGGATGCCAGAATTTTATGCAAATTACTAGTTGCCAAGCATCCCCCGGACAATCCCCACTTGGGAGTCATGTAAGAGTTCTGGGATCAGTCGGGCCAAGCGATATACTAGAATTTTTGCAAAGAGTTTAAGATCATAATTGATAAGGGAAATAGGATGATACAATGCTGCATCCAGCGAGTCCTTCCCTGGTTCTGGGATTAAAGTAATGTGGGCCCCGTTGACTCCCTACCAAAAGGAACCCTTTTCCGCGCGTTCCTGAATTGTTTCTGCTAGTGGGGGGGAGGGGGTCAATTGAAATTGCAGAATTTTATAGAACTCGGCACTAAATCCATACAAACATGGGATATTAAAACATGCTGCACATTGAATTCCTTTTCTAATTTCTTCTATAGTGAGCGATGCTCCCAGCACCTCCGCCTGTTGATCTGACAGTCTGGGCAACTGGAGTTTGCCCAAATATGTCTTAAGTATAGATGGTACTACTGGGTCTCTGGTGTACAAGTTTTTATAAAACACCTGAAATATCTGTGCAATATGGGCATTATCATGATGAAGGACATCCCGTTCATCATGCAGCGCTGTTATAGCTTTGGTACTCCTAGCCCCTCGCAAGCATCGGGCCAGTAGCAGACCTGTTCGATTGCTATGTTTGAATAATTGAAACTTATAATAAAGCATAGATTGTTTTGCTCGTTGGTGTAACAGTTCATTTAGGGATGCTTGCGTCTCCAGCAGGGCTGCCTTTGTGTGTGCGGTTTGCTGTTGCACATAATTATGACAGGCCCTGACCATTTGTCTCTTGAGGTGCAGGATTTATCCATTTATCAACTGTCGTTTCCATGCTGAATATGCAATTATGTCTCCTCGGGGTACCACCTTGGCTGTTTTCCATATGAGCCGAGGAGTGTCTAAATGTTGTGAATTAATACTCTCAAAATCTTTCTACTGCTCCTGCAAAAATTTTTGAAAGGTGGTATCTTTGTATAGATCAAGTGGGAACCACCAAGTATGTGTTCTTGACTCTGTTGAGCCCCAGGCTAACTCCACCCAGACCGGGGAATGATCCAAGATTTTGCCCGGTCCTATCGTAGCCTCTACAACCTTATTAAAGAGAGAAGCGTATATTAGGATCATATCAAGGCGAGCACTTGTCCCATGTGCTCTGGAGAAGTGTGTATAGTCCCGCTCCATGGGGAAAGGATTCACCAAAGATCCACTACCCGTAGTCGTTGTTTGAACCGCCCCATGGCTTTTTCAAGTCATCTTTGAGCATCTATTTTACCCCTTGAGGCATCCATCTGTGGGTCAAAGGCCACGTTAAAGTCAGCCCCAATGACAAGGCCTGTCTCGGGCAGTTTTTCCAATTCCGCAGCCACTTTGGCATAATATGGGGCATTGTTTGTGTGTGGGCTGTGTATATTACTTAACACCACTGAGGAGCTCTCCAAGTTCCCATATATAATGAGGTATCACCTTGAAGGGTTGACTATTGTCTGTATGCATTCAAATCGAAGGGCCATGTGCAACAGAATCATGACACCTCCCTTCCTCCTTTGTGAGGGAGCCCCAAACACCTGACCCACCCAGTCTTTCTTCAATTCAGCATGCTTTAAAGCTGATTGATGGGTCTCTTGCAAGAGAGCAAATAGTAATTAGATCTTACCTGCTAATTAGTGTTCCTGAAGGAACGACAGTCCAGTCCCTTTACTACTGGGTTGCGCAACCCTTCCAGCAGCTTGGAGGCTGAGCCCAACCTTTTTGGGGATGGAGCGGTATAAATACCACTGGGACCACCCCCCAACTCCAGTATTCGACTGAAAAAGCATGTATAACCAACTATTGTACACAACCTACCTAACAAAACATTTTAAGAAATATATAGCACTCACTTATTTACAGAATGAACAATATTTTTTTTTTTTGGATATCGTAGGAAAGGGTGTGAGGGATGGCACGGGCGGAGTGGGTTTGCCCGAGCTTGCCGCCGCGGGTCTGCGCTCGTTCAGATGGTCTGCTTTTCGTTCCGGAGGTCTGCGTTCATTCCGATGCTTTCCTATAATCAATAGATTTTACCTTTAGCCGGAATCGGGAGGGATCAGGGACTGGACTGTCGTTCCTTCAGGAACACTAATTAGCAGGTAAGATCTAATTACTATTTCCTTATCGTCACTCCAGTCCAGTCCCTTTACTACTGGGATGTATCCGAGCAGTTCAACCCTGGGTGGGGTCCGGCATACCGGAATGAAGAACCGCCAGGCCAAAACGAGCGTCCGCTGCACTCTGAACGTCTAACCTGTAGTGCTTGGTGAAGGTATGGAGAGAGGACCAAGTCGCCGCCCTACATATGTCCAGGGGAGGAACTAGACTGAATTCCGCCCAAGAGGTAGCCTGCGCCCTAGTAGAATGTGCCCGCAGGCCCGCGGGGACTCGCTTTCCCTTCAGGATATAGGCGGAAGCTATTGCCTCCCTGATCCATCTAGAGATGGAGGCCTTGGCCGCCGCCTCCCCTTTGTGTGGGCCCCCGAACTGAATGAATAGACGGTCGGATTTTCGGAAGGGCGCTGTGCGAGAGAGGTATCGCTTCAGGGATCTCCGGATGTCTAGGAGTCGAAGCTTGCTATCCTTGGCTTCCCACCCTTCTTTGGCGAAGACCGGGAGGGTCACCGTCTGGTTCATATGAAAGGGAGATATAACTTTAGGCAAGAAGGAGGGAACCGTGCGCAGAACAACTTTGTCCTTGAGAAATGACAGAAAGGGCGGTTGAGCGGACAGCGCTTGGAGTTCCGAGATCCTCCTGGCCGAACAGATGGCGATTAGGAAGACAGTCTTCAGGGTTAGATCTTTTAGGGAGGCCTCCTTTAATGGTTCGAAGGGGTTCCCGATCAAGGCATTTAGCACCAGGTTAAGGTCCCAAGGGGGTATGATCGACCTCCGTTGCGGACGTAGGCGTCTAACCGCCCTTAGGAACCTTGAGACATCTGCGTGGGCCCCAAGGGGTTTGCCACGGACCTTGCCTCTGTAGCAAGCGATGGCCGCGAGCTGGACCCTTAAGGAGCTGTGTGCCAGACCCTTGTCCAACCCTGCCTGCAAGAATTCCAGGACCTCCGGGACGGAGGCCGAGAGTGGCTTCTTTTGGTGCTCCGCGCACCAGGATTCGAAGATGCGCCAAACTCGTACGTAAGATAGACAGGTCGAGCGCTTCTTGGCTTGCAGCAGAGTTGAGACCACTGCACCTGAGTAACCTCGTTTCAGGAGCCGTGCCCTTTCAATAGCCAAGCCGTAAGCGAGAACCGATCCACGTGTGGCATCAGTACCGGACCTTGACTTAGCAGATCCCTCTTGCAAGGGAGCCGCCAAGGATGGTCGGCGATCATCCTCACCAGATCCGCGTACCAGGGTCGGCGAGGCCAATCCGGGGCTATGAGGATTACCAATCCTTGGTGTGCCTCCACCCGCTGGAGGAGCTTTCCGATGAGAGCCCAAGGGGGGAATACATAGAGGAGGCCCTCCGGAGGCCACTTTTGGGAGAGGGCATCCAGGCCCTCTGACATTCTTTCCTTCCGCCGACTGAAGAATCTGTCCACCTTGGCTGACGAGAAGCGTGCCATGAGGTCCATGACTGGGAGTCCCCAGCGAGCTACGATTTGGCTGAAGGTCTCCTGATCCAGTTCCCACTCTCCGTGGTCTATCTTGCACCTGCTGAGGAAGTCGGCCGTGACGTTGTCCGCGCCCGCCACGTGTTGAGCCGAAAGTGCCTGCAGATGGGCTTCCACCCACTGGAAGAGGGTGTCCGCCTCCTTCTCGAGGGCGTGGCTGCTGGTGCCTCCCTGGTGGTTGATGTAGGCCACCGCGGTGACATTGTCGGAGAGGACGCGAACTGCTCGTCCCTGTACTAAGGCTTCGATAGCCTTGAGAGCTAGGGTGACGGCCCGCAATTCCAGTCTGTTGATGGGCCATTGCGATTCCAACGGTGTCCAGCGCCCCTGGACAAAACGGTCTTCGCAGTGTGCTCCCCAGCCTGATAGGCTGGCATCCGTCATCACCAGTAACCACTGAGGGGGTTCTAGAGGCATCCCGCGATCCAGGTTCCTTGGGTATCTCCACCAGTGGAGTGCCTGTTTGGTCCGCGGAGCGCAAGGTAATTGCAGAGAGAGGGGAGGATGCTGGGGCGACCACCGCCGCAGCAGTGACCGTTGCAATGGTCGCATGTGGGCCCTGGCCCATGGTACTACCTCTATTGCCGCCGCCATTGTTCCCAGAAGTTGAAGATAATGCCACGCCGAGGGGCTTCTTCTGGCCAGAAACTGAGAGACGAGAAGTCTTAGATCCCTTGACCTTGTTCGTGACAAGAACACTCTGCCGCTGTTGGTGTCGAATCTTGCCCCGAGGTACTCGAGTTCCTGGGAGGGAGTCAGTCTGCTCTTTGCTCGGTTGATGATCCACCCCAAGCCCTCTAGGACCTGGATCACTCTGGCCGTTGTCGAGCGACTTTCTTCTTCGGACTTTGCCCGGATCAGCCAATCGTCTAAGTAAGGGTGAACTAATATTCCCTCCTTCCGAAGGAAGGCCGCTACAACCACCATTACCTTGGTAAATGTTCTGGGAGCCGTAGCTAGGCCGAAGGGTAGGGCCTGGAATTGAAAGTGGCCTCCTGGGACGGCGAACCTCAGGAACTGTTGGTGAGACTTCCTGACCGGGATATGCAGGTAGGCTTCTGTCAAATCGAGGGATGTTAGGAACTCCCCTTCCCTGACGGCTGCTATGACGGAACGTAGAGTCTCCATCCGGAAGTGTGGCACTCTGAGGCAGCGATTGACCTGTTTTAGATCCAGGATCGGTCGCAAGGAGCCTCCCTTCTTTGGCACCACGAAATAGATCGAGTATCGACCTGAGCCGCGCTGGTTTGGCGGCACGGGGATCACAGCTCCGAGCGCTCTTAGGTGTGCGAGAGTTTCCTCTACTGCCACCCTCTTTGCAGCGGATCCGCAGGGGGATCGGACAAAAGCCGGGGGTATTTGCTCTGCGAATTCGAGGGCATAGCCTTCTCTGATTACCTCTAGGACCCATTGATCGGACGTGACACGGGACCAGGCGGGAAGAAAGAGCGTCAAGCGACCGCCTATCGGGCGCCTTCCCTCCTGGACCCCCGTCTTCTCATTGTTGTTTTCTGGAGCCCGAGAAGGAGGAAGAGGCTGCGCCAAAACCTCTTCCAGCTCCACGGAACCCCCTGAAGCCTTGAGCCTTTGAGGGAAAACGGCCCTTGGAAAAGGGGGCTGGCCTAGTTGGGCGAAACCTCCGGGGGTCCCTAGGCTGGGTACGCACTGGGGGAAGGGGGCGCCCCTGTTTTTGCCTGTCTTCCGGAAGTCTGCCTCCCTTGGACTCCCCCAGATCCTTGACTAACTTCTCTAAATCTTCACCGAATAACAGCTTCCCCTTAAAGGGGAGTCGGCTCAGGCGCGACTTAGAGGAGGCATCCGCTGCCCAATTTCTTAGCCAAAGATATCGCCTAGCCGCCACCACCGAGGCCATGTTCTTGGCCAAACTTCTGATGAGGTCATACTGACTATCCGCTAAATAGGCTGCTCCGGATTCCACCCTAGCCGAGTTGGCCTGTGTTTCGGCCGATGATCCCTCTGTTGTCTGGATCTGTTGAGCCCACCTTAAACAGGCCCGAGCCACCCAAGCTCCTGACACGGAGGCCTGCAAGGCGAGAGCGCTTATATCAAATGCTTGTTTCAGGAGCGTATCCACCTTCCTGTCTTGAGCATCTCTTAAGGCCGTGGCGCCTTCCACTGGGATAGTGGTCTTTTTGGTGACTGCTGATACCGCTGCATCCACCCTGGGGGACTTCAGCAGTTCTTTGTCTGACTCTGGAAGAGGGTAGAGGCGAGCCATGGTTCGAACTCCTCTCAAGTTTGATTCAGGTTGATCCCACTCCTCCTGTATCATCTGACGTACCACCCTGTGGACAGGGAAAACTTTCTGGGACCTTCTGATGGCCTGAATTAAGGGATCTTCTAGTGCCTCGTCCTCTGCCGGGGAGTCAGAGGCTACGTTGAGGGCTTTTAGAGACTCATTGATTAAGGAAGGGAGCTCTTCTCTGCGAAAAACTCTAACAATGCGAGAATGGTCCTCCTCTGGGATCTCTCCTCCTTCCAGCTCCTCCTCTTCGTCCTCCAGCTCCCTTTCCGAGCCTTCTTCCTCTGGGGTGCCCTGAGAAAGGGGTGGGAGGATCTCTTCGCTCATTAGTCTGGTACGCTTGGAGGGTACCCCTGAATCCTGACCGCTCGCTCTCCTAAGTCTGGCTGGTCTGGTTTCTGCTGCGGGAGCTGTATCGCCTGGCCCAAGTCCCTGCTTGCGCATGCAGTATGCTTGGTGCAGCAATAGGATAAAGTCAGGGGAGAAGAGGTCTCCGACCCCCCCATCCGACGTAGACTGGGACGGAGGGGGTGCGAGAACCTCAGAGGTAGCCGTCGGGGGTAATTGGACCCCCACCTCCGCTTGCAGGGAGTCCCCGGGCATTTGAGGTCCTTGGGCCATGGGCAAGCTGAGTTCTTGCTCTACGGAGGTGGAGACTGCCGCACAAGCTCTACAGATGCCTGTCTCAGAGGATGTGCCCCTCCGAGTGCCACAGGATGGGCACTTAGACTTAGTGGTCATGCTTTCCAGGAGGATCAATGGGGCGGAGAGTAAGTGGCCCGGTCTAATCAAGACGCTGTAGGAGGAAGACCCCACAATTACCCCACAGGTCAATCAAAGGAAATCCCCCTAATATGAGCAACAAGAAATGCTGTTGTAGGGAAGCTCTTCCAGCGATGTCCCCTCCCCCAAGCGATGTTAGCGTTTTCGCGGGCAACGGGATGGCCTTGGGGCTGCAGGAAAGGCAGCTCACAGTCAATACATTAAAATAAAAATGTAGGCAAAATAAAGTAAAATTAATATTAACATTAAACAAGGAAATGCTGCCGATCCCGGCTAATACTTGCTGTTTGAAGCCTTTTTCTGCAAGCAGGGTCCTCTCCGCGATTGCTCTCCGTCGGCTCAACACGTGTTAGGCCTCAGCCACGTGGAGTCCGAACGGAGGATCGCGCGTCTGCCCGCTGCCTGAGCTCCGGCGTTTGACCGCTGCGAAGGGAGGGGCGGGCTCTGCATCGCCAGCGCTGCAGACGCCGCCGCTTGTGAGCCCTCCGAAACTGTCGGTGTTTTTGATTCGGGGCTCCGGGAAGCTGGGCCGCACCCCGCTGCACCGGCGAGTAGGTTTCCCTCGCGTCGCTGCCTCCAGCGCTCAGCCGCCTCGGGGGCTTCGGCGCGAGGCAGGGCAGCTCCTGGAAATAAAGAAATGACTCTGGCACAGCAGGTAAGGAGAGCCTTCTTCCCCCTGCAGCAGGCAGCTCAGGCAAGTCCTCCGGTCTCCAGCCCGGCCTGGTGGGGGAGGAGGGGGGAGGGGGGGAGGGAGAGAGGATGCAGGAAAATTAAAGGTACAGAAATAAATTAAATAAAACCAATTCCTTAAGCAAAATAAAAGGAGACAAAAACTAACTAAGATAAATTAGCTAACTTAGGATAAGGCAGGACTCCAGTAAGCCCTAGGCTTACGGAACCCTCCAGCTGCTTGGAGGCTGAGAATACTGGAGTTGGGGGGTGGTCCCAGTGGTATTTATACCGCTCCATCCCCAAAAAGGTTGGGCTCAGCCTCCAAGCTGCTGGAAGGGTTGCGCAACCCAGTAGTAAAGGGACTGGACTGGAGTGACGATAAGGAATATCACATTCATAATGAGCTAGTTATATTCTTTGATCGGGAGCCCAAACCGCACACATTCCAGGATAAGACCTTCAGATTATTTTGCTTTGTTCAAGGTCTGACAGATGGTACCACATGGAAACAGGGGGGTTCCCCCCACCTAGGACCATCCCCATAACAATTACTATATTCTGAATGTAGGTTCTAGTACATTGTTCTTTTGGAAACCCAGTTGTTCCCTCCCTTCCCTGTTACCCCCTTCCCCTCCCTCCCATCCCCATCCCTACTCTTCCTGTACCACCCCCACATCACTGACCATTTATTGATGTGCCAAGGAACCCCCTCGCCCCTCGTGCATTCAGCCCTATTACCCCCCCCCCCCCCAAGTTCTTCTCTGTTTCTGCCGTGTTCACATCTTATCATTCCACTCCAGGCTTACCCTTTACTCTCTCTACCCATTTGCACCCCTCCCCCCACTTTATGACTACTGCATACTCCAGCCATGCCCACATATTCCTAGATAGGGTACTGTCTTCCCACTCGACCCTCAAAGTGAGGCCCCTCATCCCTCACTATCCCCCTTGCCTCTATCCCTCATGAGACCTGCCCATATTCTTCCCAGACCCCTTTCATACCTCACCTCTATCAATTAATATAGCACCCCCTCTGCTTATTAGCCTTAGACTGTCCCCTGCCTCTCCATAGGCCTAGGTGATGTTAAATAAATGTATTCTCTGTCCTGGTTGCCTCCCCTTGTCTCAACAGTCATACCACTCACTCTCCCTCCTTCCTCCCAACCATCCGCTATCCCTATTAAGCCCTCTGTACACCTCATGCACACCAAATCTTCTTAAACAACACCCTCTCCTTCTCAAACTACATTTAGGACCGCATCCTGTTTAGTTTATGTCACTTACAGCGGAACGTCCATTGCCACTTAGCAGAAAGGGAGAAAACAACTTAGTGGCCTGCCATCTTCTTTTTTCCTCATTATGGTTCTGCTCAGCTTATCAGTCTGTAATGAAAGTTAGGAATTAAACTTCCTTAGAACCCACGTGGTAGTGTATGTATCCCTATCAGACTAGGCACCTTTCTTATTTGTATATCTTAGTCTCTTGACAGTTTCAGGTTCTTTAGAAAGTCCAGTTAATCCCACCATGGCTACAGCGTTGGGCTCGTCGAATCCAATTCTGCCTGAATAAATTGTTGTGCCTTTTCAACTGATTCAAAGACCCAATCTGTTCCCTTGTACTGTATTCGTAGCTTTGCCAGGTAGAATACTGTACATTTTAGTTGTGCCTCCATCAGCCACTGACAAATAGGTGCATATGCCCAGCAGCGCTGCCTCAGTGCTGGCAAGTAATCCTGGGCAATGCGCGAGCACATGGCCTCCATGATGTATAGTCCCCGTGTTCCATGCTGCTCTCAGCACATAGTTAAGGAACCTCACCAACACCCACGTGGCTGTTGATCTGATGGATGAATGGGGCCCACCCTATGTGCCCGCTCAATCATCAGTGCTCCACAATGATCTCTCAGGCAGGAGCTGCGGCAGCAATGTTTCTAAATAGCCACGTAGTTCTCCATCCTTAATAGTGCTTGATATTCCAAAAAGGTGGAGGTTATTTCTTCTGTTTCTATTTTCAAGGTCCTCAAGTTTGCTTTCACATTGGGCCACTTGCTCTTTTAGTTGTTGGACTTCTCGGGTGAGCATGGTAGTTGCGTCTTCTGTGAGGGAGAGACGGCGCTCCACATCCTGCAGCCGGCTTCCGACTATTTCCAGGGTCTGCATTAGCGTGTCTAATTTGCCATTTAATTTTTCTCTCTGGGGCCACTCCAGTTTTATCTCTCTCCCTCCGAGACACTTTTGCGGCCATCAAACGTGTTGTGGCACTTGAGGACCCTGCTCTGTCCTTCATCCTACCCTCAAATTTCCTCAGGGGGTGTTTGGGTCTGCTGGTGGGTAATTTCATGGGGTGAGGGAGATAGGGCCCTCCGAGAGAGAGCAGAATGCACCCTGCTCCCTCCCAGCAAATCACGTGGTCTCCCAGTGTTTTATTTTTTAGCTTCATCCTGCGGAATGGGTTTCCTGTAGAACTACAAATGGAATCCTCCTTGAGGAAATTTAAATCTCTTCTGAAGACACATCTGTTCACTTCAACCTTTCAGGGGATGGCGTGAGTGGGCAGGATGATCCCCAGTTTGTGCGATCCTATTCTAATGTTTTCTGTTTTTAATCTTTCTTTCCTATTTTTATCATAGTTCCTTTTCTTTGGTCTTGTTTTTATGTATGATTTTAGAATTGTAAACTGCACTGGTACCTTGTGGTAGAGAATGCTATAGCAAGCTTTTAAATAAATATAAACAAACATAAACATGGGTGATATCTTTTCTAGACTGAGAAGACAACTTAGTGCCTAAAGGACTCTTCAGTATTTAAACACACTCTTTGGTCTAATAAATGTAATCTCAAACTTCCCTGAGGTATATTTAGGTTTAGCCGATGCTGTTGCTCCCCTATAAATCTGAATATGAGCCTTACATTGCTGCCTATCTTCAAGTGATTTAGACTTCCTCCATTTTCTTTCTAATTTACCTCTTTGCTGTTTTAGTAGTCACAGCCCAGAATGGAACGAGGGGCTTCACTCCTATTTGCAAGTTTCATAACCACCTTAGGAGCCACAACTTCTATTGCTTTGGCCAAAGAGAAGTTCCAATATTCTCCATGGACAAGCAGGATAAGTGCTCACACATAGCCGATGTCATTGACAGAATCCCACATGTGAAATCTCTCCCAGCTGCTTTTATAAGATTTTGGAGTGGCTCCATCCGTTCTTACCTGCTGCCACTGTGCCATATTTCCTCATTTGTCTTTCATCTACAGAGTCCTGAAGATGATCTGTCCCATGATCTGCAATGTTCCATTTTTATATTCCTTTTTTTCTGCAGTTTGTGAGTTTTTTCACAGTTTCTTTCACCTGCTGCTGCCGTTGCTGCATATTTCTGTCCCCTTTAGTCAGATTTTCAAGCATTTTCAAGTTTTCTTTATTTTTTCTTGGATCACTGCAATTAGACTTAGGCGCCTTGTCTGAGTTACATTTTTATAAGCCAACCCGCTTAAACAATACGTTCCATTTTAATCGCAATTAAAATGGAGTGTATTGTTTAAGCGGGTTGGCTTTTAAATTTTCCTCTCACTTCTTTTATGCTCCGACATTTCAAGTTTGTTTTTTTCAGCGGCCTTTTCACTGGTAGCCTTTTTTATATGGTTGTATTTTTTGGCTTCTACCGTTTTGTTTTGTTTTTTGCTTTGTTTTGGTTGGGTTACATTTTTGTCAAAATTGAGTTTGTTTGATTTCTCTGCAGTTATTACTCCAGATGAGTTCTCCCAGAGTAAACCCCTCCAGCGGGTTTAAGAAGTGCACCCAGTGCAGCAGGACCATGTCTGTAAGAGACACCCATAACTGGGGCCTGCAGTGCTCGGGGCCCAACCATGATTTTTTTTCTTGTTGTTTATAGATGACAAAAAGGGGGCTTGAGCATCGCAAAGAATAGTGCAGAAAGATTTTTGGTGCAGACAAGAACAATCTACCTGCATCAGCATTGGCAGCATCGGTCCACGTGGGGAGGGTTTCATGGGGTGGATTTGGGTATTATACAGGAACCCCCAGGCCTGAGTGAGTGTTAATGGGGGATATTCTTCTTTTTTCTCAGTTGGCAGGGGTACACGGTAAGGATGCCCATTCTCCCCTTTATTGTTTGCCCTCATGCTGGTGCTGAACCTCTTGTGATATGCATCCGGATGAGTAGGTGGATATAAGGGAGGTAAGGATGGGAGAACAGGAATATCGCATATCTTTGCGGGTGATATTATTTTGGTAGTAACTAGGTCACATATCTCCTTACCCCTAATTATGTAGGAACTTAAGGAATTTGGGAAGTTGTCAGGGTTTTGCCTGAATTAGGGTAAATCAGAAAATTTTAATTTAACAGCCCCAGAGGAGCTGAAGTTGCATTTATAAAGGAATTTTCCCTTTAAGTGGGCTGAGAAGGGGGTAAGATACCTGGGGATTCAGATAGGCTATAAACTATAAAGATTTATTTGATATGAACTATGAAAGACTGGTGGGAATAGATGGTATGTTTTGTATGTGGAGGCAAGAGCACTTGGCATGGATGGAAAGGACTGCCTCGGTGAAGATGATGCTCTTCCCGTGGTTCCTATACCTCTTCCAGGCCTTACCAGTGGAAGTCCCTAGGTGCACATTGAGGGGTGTACAAAAGAAAATAGAATGGTCTGTGTGAAATGGGAGAACCCCCCCGTATCGCTACAAGTGTAATCCAAAGGGCAAGGGGTGAGGGCGGCTTGGGCTTGCCCGATTTGAAAAAAAATTATATAAGAACATAAGATATGCCATACTGGGTCAGACCAAGGTTCATCAAGCCCAGTATCCCGTTTCCAACAGTGGCCAATCTAGGTCATACATACCTAGCAGTTTCCCCAAAAGACACATATCACAGGTTTTCTCCTGGTTTCGGGAACAGGATAAACTGTTGGTCTCTTTAGAGAGAGATTTACTAATCAGGCATTAAGCAGATATGGTGCTGTGGGAGAAGAAGCCTATGATAGGAGGTAATCACTATGTGCGTAATACCCTGGACTTGTGGATTAGGCATAGACGTGAATTGTTGGTGGGACAGTCCATATCCCAATTAATGATGCTGCGTGCCTGTTTTCGGCAGGGGGAGCCCAGAGCACCAGGTGTTCATGCAGTGGGAGGGACAAGGGTTGGCAGAGGTCTTTCAGTTGCTACGTCAGGGAGAAATTTGGCCTTATAAGAACATAACATAAGAAAATAAGAAATACCATACTGGGTCAGACTAAGGTCCACGAAGCTCAGTATCCTGTTTCCTACAGTGGCCAATCCAGGTCACAAGTACCTGGCAGGTTCCCAAAAAGACACGCAGGTTCCAAAATGCTTCTATTGGGGCAAACAATAGATTTCTCGGGTCCTCTTTAATAATGGTTTATGGACCTTTCCTCCAGGAACTTGTCCAAACCTTTTTTAAACCCAGCTAGACTAAAAGCTTTTACTACATCCTCCAGTAACGAATTCCAGAGTTTGATTATGCATTGAGTGAAAAAATATTTTCTCTAATTAGTCTTAAATGGGTTACACAGTAGCTTCATTGCATGTCCCCAAGCCTTTCTACATTTTGATGGCGTAAACAATCGATCTACGTTTACTGTTCCACTCCATTTATTCATTTATAGACCTCTATCATATCTCCCCTCAGCTGTCTCTCTTCCAGGTTGAAGAGCCCTAACTTTTTAAGCCTCTCCTCATAGGGGTATCCTTCCATCCCCTTTACCATTTTGGTGGCTCTTCTCTGTGCCTTTTCTAATTCTGCTATATCCTTTTTAAGATACAGCGACCAAAGTTTCACACAGTATTCAAGACGTGGTCGCATCATGGAATGATACAGAGGCATTAAAATATCCTTTGTTTTATTCTCCATTCCTTTCCTTATGATTCCTAGCATTCTATTTGCCTTCTTCGTCTCTGCCGAACACAGGGCAGGGGGTTTCAACGTGTTAGCCACAATGATGCCTAAATCTTTTTCCTGGGTGGTGTTTCCTAATGTGGAACCTTGCATCATGTAACCATATTTTGGGTTGTTTTTTCCTAGGTGCATAACTTTGCACTTGTCCACATTAAATTTAATCTGCCATTTGAACATCCAGTCTTCTAATTTATCAAGATCCTCTTACAATTTTTCACAGTCCTCTTGGGTTTTAACAACTTTGAATAATTTTGGGTCATCTGCAAATTTGATTATCTCACTTATTATTCCTATTTCTAGGTCATTTATGAATATGCTAAAAAGCAGTGGACCCAGCACAGATCCCTAAGGTACTACAGCTTTCTCCACTGGGAAAATTGGTCATTTAGCTTTCTGCTTTCTGTCTATTAACCAGTTCCTGATCCACAATATTACACTGCCTCCTATCCCATGACTTTTTAATTTCACTAAGAGTCTCTCATGAAAGACCTTGTCAAAGGCTTTCTGAAAATCCAGATACACTATATTGATCGGCACATCTTTGTCTACCTGTTTATTCACACCTTCAAAAAAATATAACAGATTAGTAAGACAAGACCTTCCTTGGCTAAAGCCATGTTGGCTTTCACCCATTAAACCATGACTATCTACATATTCGGTAATTTTGTTCTTTATAATGGTTTCTACCATTTTTTTCCGGTAGTGACATCAGGCTCACTGGTCTGTAGTTTCCTGGATCACCTCTGGAACTCTTTTTAAAAATTGGCATTACATTGACCATTTGCCAATATTCAGGTATTGCAGATGATTTTAATGATAGTTCACAGATTGCTAATAGTAGGTCTGCAATCTCATATTTCAGTACTTTCAACGCTCTTGGATGTATAAGATCTGGTCAAGGTGATTTGTTATTCTTTAGTTTATCAAATAGTTATAATATATCTTCCCAGTTTATTGATATTTCTTTCAATTCTTGTGATGCATCACCTTTAAATACTATTTCAGTCATGGGTAACTTCCCTACATCTTCTTCAGTAAAGACCAAAGCAAAGAATTCATTCAGTCTCTCCGCTATGGCCTTGTCCCCTCTTAGTTGCCCATTTACCCCATTATCATCTAATTGTCCAACTGACTCTCTCACAGGAATTTTGATATGAATGTACTTCAAAAAGTTTTATTATGCATTTTTGCTTCCACAGCAAGCTTTTTTTTCAAATTCTCTCTTTGCTTGCCTTATCAGTGCCTCGCATCTAACTTGCCAGTGCTTATGTTGTTTCTAGTTTTCATCATTTGGCTCCTTTCCATTTCTTGAAAATGCTTGTTTGGCTACAACAGCCTCTCTGACATCACCTTTAAACCATGCTGGCAGTTTTTTGGACTTTCGTGATATGTTTGGACTGTAAATGAGAGATTATTATGGTTATCTTCAAGTACATCACTTCTTGTCATGGAACGGGGTAAAAGCAGACTTGCTAAGGAAGAAGTCCTGGTTCAAAGTTCTTTGTCTTAGAGTCTCAGGGAGGAAAAGGTTGCTATCTTGAATCTAGAGGGGATTGAATATGAAGCGGCAAAGAAATTGGGGTACATGCTAAAGTGGGAGTGGGATCTAAAGGAGGTATGGGGAGAGGAAAAGTGTGACTCCCTTGTGCAGGGAATTGCTAAATTGTCCATCGCTGCCAACTGGTGAAGAACAGATATAAGATCTTCCTGCTTTGGTATTTGACTCCGGGGAGGCTTTAGAAAGCAGGGGTGCTAAAATCTAGTGAGTATTGGTGACAATGTGAAAATAAGGGTAGTCTGATTCATATGTGGTGGGAGTGTCTGGAGGTGCAGAGATATTGGGGTAGATACTCTTAGGGAAGAGATTATGAGATCCTCTCTTTCTCGGTGTCTGGAAGTCTACTTGTTGCATAAGCATATAGATGCCATGTCTTTTAAGGCACAAGGGGTGATAAGACATTGCATAGTAGCTGCCCAGTGTGAGATTACAGCACACTGAAATAGACCTAGCCTGCTGGACATGTTGTCATGTGATTATCTAACATGTACTCAATGCATATGTTAACTGCCATCGAGGGAGAGCGGGAAGGTAAGCTCTGTCCTGCTCCCCTCTGACAATGCCATTCGGGCCCGACAGACCCCTGCAGCTCCGAGCAACATAAAGGCAGCCTGATCGCAGCATCCCAGCCTCTTCAGCCACGCTCCAGCCCCGATCGGCATCATCGAGGGAGAGCGGGAAGGTAAGCTCCGCCCCGCTCCCCTCCGACAAGGCCAATCGGGCCCGAGAGACCCCTGCAGCTCCGGGCAACATAAAGGCAGCCTGATCGCAGCATCCCAGCCTCTTCAGCCACGCTCCAGCCCCGATCGGTATCATCAAGGGAGAGCGGGAAGGTAAGCTCTGCCCCACTCCCCTCCGACAAGGCCAATCGGGCCCGATGGACCCCTGCAGCTCCGGGCAACATAAAGGCAGCCTGATCGCAGCATCCCAGCCTCTTCAGCCATGCTCCAGCCCCAATCGGCATCATCGAGGGAGAGCGGGAAGGTAAGCTCCGCCCTGCTCCCCTCCGACAAAACCAATCAGACCCTCTTCCAGGTTACTTCTTCTTGGAACACGAGGTGTGCCCATGCCTAGCGTGCCTGCGCCTGAGGACCTTGCCAGAGGACCCTTTGGCGTGGCCCTTAGGAGTGGAACCACAGAATCAATGGCCGAACTACCAACATACGATACAACGCCTCCTTAAATCAAGAAGTTACACGTGTAGAACTCAGCGATAAAGTAAGGACTCCATAGCTCTTATCAACACTGCATTGCTAATTTGCTATAAATTGTGCTATCTGCCCAAGTTTGCATTGCTTTTATCAACATAGCATTTAATTGTGCTAGAAATTGTGCCATTTGCTCTTGAATTGTGCTAGAAATTGTGCCATTTGCTCAGGACGACATTGCTCTATCATCATTACATTGCTATGTGTTCCAATTTGTGCTATACACCATACATTAGAACCATTTGCTAGCCACTAGATCTAATGGCTTCTATATGCACCAATTGCTAGAACAATCCTCTTCTTTCCTGCACCTAAACAAGTTATACCATTTACTAGAACATTCACACAGATTTCCTCACACACAACCCCACCTCAAAAACCCAAAATGGCCCCCACAAAGCTTCAAGCCCTTCCTATCCCTCTCTTCCTAATAACTATTCTAATACACAACATTTATACGTACAAATCAGACCAAACCCCCTATAATACCATTCCCATTATCCACAACCCATACAGAAACACATTACACTCTCCAACATATATCTACCCACACAACCAAAATCCGCGTCAAAATATCCACAGACCCTATCCCAGGCTAATCCAAATAAACCATCAACAACCTATTAATATGAATTTTGTATTTGTATTTCCTACACACCCACCCTGAGAAAACTCATCCTCATAAACATACGTTCCATAAGAAACAAATTACCAATCATCAATGACATGATCAGAGATGAAAAACCCGACATACTCTTCATCATGGAGACATGGCTCTCACCCACAGACACAATCCTACTAAACCAACTATAGACACAACAATATGACCTATTCAACTCCCACCGGGACAACAAAAGAGGGGGTGGAGCCCTCATCCTCACCAAAAAAGACCTGCAGTATACCCCAACAAGTATAAATAGTATAGATGGCATGGACATCATCAAAATAGAGAATAAAACCCTCATCCTCCTTTTCATAGACATAGCTGCCGCATTTGACAACATCAACCATAACACACTAATAGATAGGCTAGAAAACCTGGGAATAGGAGGCACGGTCCTCAAATGGTTCATGTCATATATATCTCACCGATTGAGGCTAAAACACCTCAGAAACATTCTCACAAGGACAGGGAATTCCACAAGGTTCGGCCCTCTCGGCCCTCCTTTTTAATCTATACCTACAGCCCATCACAAACATATTTAAAAAATACAAAATTAACCATTACATTTATGCCGATGACATCATGCTCGCTATCCCCATAAACATTAACAGCCCCTCCTAAAATAGTCTATCTGAATGTATCAGAGAGGCTGAATCCTGGCTAGAAACCAACTACCTCAGCATTAACCTTAAAAAACAGAAGCTATGTTTGTATCAAGAAAACCCGATGCTACCTACCCAAAAACTATCATAATCAACAACACCACTATCCCTGTCAAACAAGAGGTAAAATACTTAGGGATAATATTAGATCACACACTCAGTATGCTCCCCCACATAAAACAAACAGTAAAAACTATATTCTATAAACTAAAGACCATACAGCACCTAAGACCCCTCCTCCACACCCATGATTTTAGATCTGTAATCAACTCACTAATTACCCCCCACTTCGACTATTGTAATAGTCTACTAAATGGCCTACCACTTAAAAATACAAATATACTCCAAAGAGCCCAGAACATCTGCGCCAGGGTAATAGCAAAAGCACGTCTAACCGACCACATAACCCCCATTCTACTTGAACTACACTGGTTCCCTATAAATAGCAGGATAAAATATAAAATAATCTTAACAACATTCAAACTTCTCAATGACATCTCCCCCTCACACCTAACCACCCTCCTACACTCCCCACCAGAATCCAGAACACGCAGATAAAATGCAACCCACTCACTTGACATACACAAAACCATCACAACACTAAATGGGACTCTTGGACACACCACCCCCATCTATTGCACATTACGCTCCAACACTCTATGAAAGCTGAACAGGATAAAAGCCTCTACCCACAAAGTCTAAAATGTGCTCTCATCAATGCCCGCTCAATTCGTAAGAAGTGGCCAGTGATTGCTGATACAATATCCCTCCACAACCTTGATATTCTCATGATTACCCAAACATGGTTATCTCCTAAAGACAATGTCATACTCAACCAACTCCTCCCCTTAAATTTCACAGTATTTACTAGTCATAGACAAAACAAAAGAGGAGGTGGAGTGCTCATCCTCACTAGGTCAGATCTTCGACTCGGTAAGTCATGAGCTTCTAGTAGTGCGACTAAAGGAGAAAGGTATCAGTGGAACAGCACTCAAATGGTGAAGATCTTATTTGTCTGGAAGATGGCAGCACGTTCGATCTGGCGGAGCAACATCTGAACCATTTCATCAAGGTCAGGGAGTTCCACAAGGATCCTCCCTTTCAGCCTTGATGTTCAACGAATACATGCAACCCATTTGCAATATCGTCCGGTCTTTCAATGTTAGTTGCATGTCATGCGCTGATGATCTGCTCTATATGCCATTCTCCATTGATAAATTGGACCTCTCCCCTCTGACCAATTGCTTCAATGCCATATCGGAATGGCTCCTGTCACAAAACCTAAGAATTCAACATAAGAAGACCGAGGTGCTCTTCATTACGAGGAACCTGAATTTCAGCCCTCCACAATATTTGAAGGTGAACGATGCAGACCTACAAGCAAAACCCACAATACGGTACCTAGGTGTTATACTAGATCAAAACCTTGACATGAAGGCACATATAGCTAACACTGTAAGAGTTATATATTACAAGATCCGCTCACTCAGACATCTACGCCCATTGCTTGAACCAGGGGACTTCCGTACAATTTACCAGGCTCTGATCATACCTCATTTTGATTTCGCCAATGCCATTTTACAAGGCCTCCCCCAATCCACCTTAAATCCTCTACAGCTCGCTATGAATAGCGCAGCGTGGGTTCTTCTTGGTGCATCCCGGAGAGACCATGTGACGCCCCTTCTGAAGCAGTTACACTGGCTCCCTATACATGCCAGAACCGTCTTCAAGACTATATTATTGACTTTCAAAGCGGTCAATAGTCTCTCCTCCTCCTCACTAACCGACCTCATCCAAGCCATTACCCCGAATAGATCAAGAAGATCCACAGCAATAAATACGCTAACAATTCTGAAAGAACTAACAAGATGCACAGCAACGACAGCAAATAGAGCTTTCAGACTCTGTGCCCCAAGACTTTGGAACGCATTACCAACAAACATCAGATCAATCACTAACCTAGCCCAGTTTAGAAAGGCCCTCAAACACTACCTTTTCCTTAAATACTTTCCAGAGAACAATGAATCACATCACCACACAAATTCTCAGCTACACTAACACTCCTGTGGAGCCAGGAGAACACACTTAGCTAGGTGGCCTGGATCTTTTAATTACATGTTACATTATATGGTGAATCTAATGTGTAAATAGTTTCTCCTATGTATTCCAATTTTGCTGTTCCTGTTATTTGTAAACTCTCCCTTGTTATCTAAGTTTGCTGTCCGGTTATTTGTAAACTCAGACTCATGTTATCCTGTCTGATTTTTCTGTTCCATGTAAACCGCGCTGATGCAGAATAGTGCGGTATATAAGAAATTGTAATAAAATAAATAAATAAATAGAATAATCTGCAAGACAAAGAAAACTACAAGCTCCAGAGCCTTTTCATTTGCTGCCCCTACCCTCTGGAATGAACTTCCACTGACCCTCCACATGACAAAAGACCTCCAACTATTCAGAAAAGGACTTAAAACACACCTTTTCACTGAACACTTTGAAAACCCAACTGGAATCCCTTACCTCCCACGAGCTACCTCCCTACAAACGCAGAAACAACCTACTAACTTCCAGAACCCACAGCCTACTAACCCCCCCCCCCCCCCCCCCCACACACACACCTTACCTAAACAACTCCAGAGCCTCGCCCCACCCTAACCAAATGAAAAAGATAATTTAAGAAGAGACCGACCCCTGTTTTTATCTATGTAATTACAAAGATTGACACAAGGTTGTTTGTAGAATATGTTCATTGTAATACCACAGTTTCATGCAAAAGTTGTTTGTAAATAGTTTTAACTGTTGTTCCATGTAAAAGTTGTTCATTTGTTCTCTGTAAACCGCCCTTGATCTCTGGAAGGGGCGGTATAGAAGAAAAGTATAAACAAATAAATAAATAACTGCCCTCAAAAGGGGTCGAGGAGAGGTTGTGTGCCTGCAATGGGAATGTTTGTGGAGATGGTTGAGGGGAAGGGGGAAAGGATGTTGTCGAATTTGGTTTTTTGAGGGGGTGCTTGAATAACTGGATAGCTGAATAATTGAACTGTTGTATTAAGCTAAGGTTGTAGGATGTGTGAGGGATGGTGAGGAGGTGGAGGGAGGGTGGGGGATGGAGTAGTGGAGGGGAAGATCATGATATATAATGTATTTGCTGTTTGTTGAGCTGTGTTTTTTTTCCTGGAAAATAGTTGTAATAAACATTTACAGTGAAAAAAAAGCTTATGTAGAATCAGTTTTGGTCTTTTGTAGCAGCATTGAGGAGTTAGCCAGGCTCCACCCCTTCTCCATACTTGGGAACTCTGCAAAAACAAGTTGCTTTGCATCAGCAACAAACAAAACCCTTCTGCAGGTTTAAGGAAGCAATCACTGCCCGCAATGAGTGAAGAATGGCAGAAGGTATAAATAACACAGGTTATTTCAGGAACTCAAAGTCCACATATGTTGCTTGCACAGATCTTGACAGTCAGAGGTACAGAAAATTGTGTGCCTTGTGATTCTGTGCACTCGCCTGCCATCTAGCTACTAGAGCTCATACTTACTGTATATACTGGGTCGAATATATGTACACACACCCTGCTTCTTATTTCTCATCAGGGATAAAACTCGCAAGGGGGTCCTCGGGTAGCTCCGTCTTTCCTCCCTGGCTGCAGGTTTATATTTAAGAAAGCACAACTCTTTTTCCCCAGTAAATAGTCCTGATTGGAGAAAGTTGGCACCCCTGCAACACGCAGAGCCCACCTAGGGCTGGTGCAAATATATGAGGTCCCCTAGGCGAACCTCATTCATAGTGCCACCCCCGCCCCTCGCTCCCATCCTCATCCATTGTCACCACTGTCACCCCTCTCTGGGATGTGCAGTGGCAGCAATGCTTTTAAAACTGCACCACAGCGCTTACCATCACCTCTAGCACTGTGATGCTGTTCCTGCTTCTGCCCCTCTGATTCCACTTCCTTTTGCATGGGGCGGAAGCAGCTGATTCAGCCGCATCCACCCTCATGCAAAGAGGAAGTGGATTCGGAGGGTGCAGATGAGGTCTTCTGAAGCATCTCATGTGACATGAAAGCAAAACTGTCCTCAACAATTCTAGTGTAACCCTTATGCTAAAATATACAGTAACTGTAGGCGGCAGCAGCTTCTTGTCTATACAACGGACTGGGGAAGGGTAGAAGGCACTCTTCTCTCTTGCACTGCTGCTACCGCTCTGTCCCACTTCTTCTGTTTCTTAGTGTAAATGGGTGTTTCTCAAGCAGCCTGGTTTTTTGGATAACCACAATGAATAGGCATGAAACAGATTTGCATGCAAAGGAGGCAGTGCATGCAATCTCATGCATGTTCATTGTGGGTATCTGGAAAACCAGACTGGCTAGGCAGTATACCAAGACCAGCCTGAGAAACACTACTATAAATAGTTGAAGAAATATGTATTTTCCTGGAAGGAAGGGAGAGTGGAATCCCTAAAGCAGCCCCAGTGCATGATAGGCTAGAGCACAGGATTCTCCTGCAGTAGCAGTCCAGGCCAGAAATCCAAAAGCGAAGGCTGCCATCACAGGAGGAGTGAGAAAAGGCTGACAGCAGTGGCAACAGGAAGAGCTGCTCATGACTGTGGACTGTAGCATTCGCAAGAACAGGCAAATAGCTACAAAGGCAGCAGCTGCAGCTGCATATGGGGAGTGTAGGAAAGTAGTAGTGACAGTCATGGTAAGAGTGTTAACAAAAGCAGGAGATAAAAATAGCTATGCGGATGACTGACGGCAGTAGCCAAGGGAGGGTTCACCAGAGCCAGGACTGTTTTGCAGGAGAAGTCTGGCTGAAGGACCGCCTAATTTATTTATTTATTTAGCTATGCTTATAGACCACTTTTCACAGGGTCAAAGCGGTTTACATTAAACAACAAGAGATACATCGAACAGGTTATAACATATTTACAGGGGGTTAAACAATCAACATGGGCTCAACTTATTTACGGTCCAATCTGGTATGCATCAGGCTTTCCTAACTTATTTACAATTCTTCTTCGTCCCTCGGTCACAAACTTATCTGATTTTCAACGTAGTCATGTATTCATTGGGAGCTGCTTGGATCTGTGCCAAAGTGTTCTCTGAATAAGCGGGTCTTTAATTGTTTTCGAAATGAGGAGAGGTCCTTGTTTTTCCGGATTTTGGTTGGGAGAGAGTTCCATAGGGACAGGGGGTAGCGGTCAAATGCACGGGTACATGTTTGGAGATTGTATTTTGTCCTTACATGTGGTACAGTCAGAATATTGTTAGTGGCCTGCCTTGTGGATCTTCCAGAATTCGGTTGTGGTAGTAGGGTGTGAAGATGTGATGTTTGTTGTTGGTGTAGTGCTTGGTGATCAGTATTAAGGATTTGTACTTGATCCAAGCTTTCAATGGGAAGATGTGGAGATGTTTCAGTACTGGGGTGATGTGGTCATATTTCTTCACCCTTTGAATGATCCTGGCTGTTGTGTTAAGTGCTGTCCATAGCGGGTTGAGAGTGGAGAGTGGGAGTCCTTGATATATCGCATTACAGTAGTCTAGGTGGGGGAACATCATTGCTTGTAGAACTGATCTGAAATCTTGGGGGTCTAGGAGTCGTCTGAGACACTGTATCATCTTGGTTTTGAAGAATATTATTCTTGCGTTTTTTGCAATCTGTTGCTTGAATGATAGGGTTTGGTTGAGAATGACTCCCAGATACTTTATTTTGTTTAAACTCTTATTTGGGTTGTTCCCAGGGTAAGGTGGGTTGGTGGGGTGAAGGTTTGATCCTTTTTAACAAATGATGCTTCTGTCTTCTTGAGGTTGATTGTGAGATTATTTTTTTGGAGCCAACTAGAGACATCATTGAAGCAATGTAGTAACTGTGGGTTTACTAGGTTTTCAGTGGTTATTGGTCCATATAGCATAATGTCGTCTACGTATATGTGAAAGTTGATGTTGATGCATTATGGAGCAGAGTGGTTGTAGATAAATGTTAAAGAGCAGTGCTGATAGTGCGGAGTCTTGTGGTATTCCTTGAGTCTGGCAGTAGAGGGTGGAGGTGCCGGTGCTTGTTTGAATTAGCTGATACCTGTCTGTCAGGTAGGACTAGAACTACCTGTCTGTCAGGTAGGACTAGAACTATTGAGAAACCTTGCCGGTATGCCGGTTTCTTGTAGCCAGTGGAGCAGGGTGCTGTGTGATACTGTATCATACGCTGCTGATATATCTAGAAAGATGATGGTGTATCCAGTTTGTTTGGTTTGTATTCCCTTGATTAATATATTTATTAATGAGACCATGTATGTTTTAACTCCATGTGATGGTCAGAATCCATGTTGGTGTGGGCCAAGTAGGTTGTTCCTGTCCATGTAATTCTGTAATTGCTGCTGTACTGTCTTCTCGATGACTTTTGTGGTGAATGGGAGGCTTGCTACTGGTCTGAATGAGGTAGGATACAATGGGTCAAGTTCCAACTTCTAAAGGGTGGGGCGGATGATGGACATTTTGAGGCTATTAGGCATCTGGCCTTGTTTGAGAGATTCATGTGCAATGGTAATGAGTTGTGAGCTTAGCTCATGCTTTGTCATCTTGACCCAACTGACCAGGCAAGGATCAAGAGGAGAGGTGGTGGTGTTGAGTATTGTTATGATGCTTTCAACTCTCTCTTTGCTGATTGTTTCAAACATGCCCCATGTGGTATTAGGGGTAACAATGTGGCAGTTTCCTGTTTTTGTGGGTGCTATATTGGGGTTTGGTTGGAGTTGTTTATATTGTGCAGCGAGTTGTTGTGGTGGAATGTTCGGGAGTTGGTTAGAATGATTAGGGGTTTTGGTCAGCTCTTTGACAATATCAAAGAGCTCACATGGACAGTTAAGAGATATGTTTAGGAGCTTTGTGTGGTAGACTCTTTATGTGTTGTCTATTTTGTTGCGGTAGTTGTTTAGTGCATCCATATATCTTGTTCTGTCTGGTTCCTGTTTGGTTTTCCTCCATCTTTTCTCAATTCTTCTAAGTTGTGTTTTTAGCTTCCATAAGGCGGGTGTGAACCAGCAGTGCTCTTGCTGGTCTCTCTTTCTGTCATTTGGGTGCTGTCGATGAGCATGCTGCTGTAGCTATTGCATTATTCCATTTGTTAGTTAATGTATCGGGATCGGACTATCTTGACTGTATGCTCGGTAGGACTTGTTTTAGGAAGTTGTTTTTATTAAATGGTTTAGGTGTATATCATCAGTAGTGATACTTGGTTGGTTGGATATGATGAACGTGATGAAACTGTGGTCAGACCATGGTATAGGTACGATCCGGGGAGTGTTGCCTGTGATGGAGGTTTGGGAGTTGAGGAATATGAGATCCAGAGTGTTGCCCTTTTCATGCATTGATGTATGGATGATTTGTGTCAGTTCCATGGCTTCCATTGCTTCAAGAAAAGCAGTTGCGTGTCTCTCTTGCACCGATGGGAGGTTGAAGTCCCCAAGGGTTATCAGCTCTTTTGTAGTGTTGGCAATTTTGGATGTTTGTTTGACAATATCCGATAAGTCAAAGGTTGCTGTAGGAGCTCTGTATATCAGGCAGATTGATAGGTGTTTGTTGGTGATTGTGATTATGTATGATGCCTCTGTGCTTTCTGATGCATGGTTTCGGAGGTGAAGATTTGATCTTGCTATTATGGCTACTCCTCCTCCCCTGGAGGGTGAGCGAGAACAGTTGAAAAGGCTATATCCCTGTGGGGTGAGCTGGCTCATGAGTACAGTGTCTGCCTCTGATAACCATGTTTCACTTATACAGAGGATATCAATCTTTTGAGATGTGATGAGGTCTTGGATTATGGGGAGTTTATTCCTCACTGATCGTGCTTTTATGAGTGAGATTTGAAGTGCTTGTGTAGCTACTGGTGTTGTGGGGTTGTGGAGGGTGTGTTCTGGTATGGTTGGGATAGATGTGAGTCTTCGTTGTGGTTGTGCCCTGGGGAGAGGGCTAAATACTGGCTGTTTCTGTTATGTACTATGTGGGGAAGATTATGGTCTGATTATTGCGTTACCAAAAAAAGAGCAACAGGTACCTGCACACTAGACAGAGAACCAACCAGGCAGCTCTTTTCAAGACCCCCTGAAGAAGGCTTTCTAGCCGAAACGCGTTGGGGCCCAATAAAAAGATTCTTCACCTGAATCAAATTGTCGCCAGTCTTTGTGTACCTGCCTGGTTGGTTCTCTGATTATTGCGTTGGCATGATTGTTGATGTAATATTGTGAAGGTGGTATTACTGTTAGCAAATATGCTGGTGTTAGGAAAGGAGGCATGTGGTCTTTTATACCTGAGTTTGTTTGCTGATTTGGTTGAATTAGTCCTGCTTGGTTGGATGTTAATCCTTCTCAGATGCTGCTTTGCTTTATCCTTTTTAGTGTTAGATATCTTTATTAGTTGTTATGGCTGCATCTTGTCAGGGCTCTTCTTTGTCCTCTCCTGCAGTCCTCGTCTAAGGGCCATGACAAAGGGCCTTCTGGCAAGGGCACGCCTGCCTTTGTTTAAATTCCCTTGCAGCTGAGTCCTCGTTGGTGATGATAGTGTTCTGATTGGCCTGCTGCAGCAGAGAGTCGGAATTATCCTGCATTCCCGCTCCTGTGCTGTGAGATGCTGATCGGGGCAATGGTGGCCGGCTCAAGCAGTGCCTAAGCACCTTTGTTTAAATTCCCCTGCAGCTGAGGCCTCATTGGTGGTGATAGTGTCCTGATTGACCTGCTGCAGCAGAGGGGCAGAAGTATCCTGCGTTCCCGCTCCTGTGCTATGGGATGCCAATTGGGGCAGTGGTGAAATAGTGCAAGGAATTCTATCCCTCCTCCCCCAGCAAAAGAAAGAGAGAAGAAAGATTCACCTGGAACAGAAGAGGAATTCTTCAATGCAGCAAGAAGAAGAAAAAAGAAGAAAAAAAAATAGAAGTAAAGAACTGAGGTTGAGAAGCTCCATGCAGGAGCCTAAAACCGAAAGCCCATGGAAAGATAAGAAAAGACCCAAGTAAGGAAGAGCTGAGTTGTTAAGAGCTGGAGACTAGAGAATAACTGCAATAGAGATGCTGCAGGAAGCTGTACTGCACAAAAGTCGCAGCAGGAGCTAAAAGTAATCAAGAGGAAGAGAGAGAAAAAGCCTGAAAGTAAGCAGAGTCTAGCAGAAGTGAAGACCCAAGACTGATTCTGCCTCACTCCAGAAAGGTAAAAGAAGTCAGAAAAGAGGAACACCATTAGGGAAGAGACTGGCAGACAAGAGAGAATCTGCAGGAGGCTATGCCATAAGAGACAGACACAAGAGACTCTGGAGAGACTGAGCAGCAGGAGCTCATCCAGAGAGAGAGAGAGAGAGAGAGAGAGAGAGAGAGAGAGATCCAATCGAACAGAAAGGGAGTCTGTAAGCTGGAAGGAAAGGCTATCCCTGAGAAAGACAGCAACTGTGACAGAGCCACTGGAACTTCTCGTGAGCTGCAAAGTGACCAAGAAACTCCTTTACCCCAAAAGATAGAGATCCACTTAAGGAACCGCAAGTCTTTCTATCTACTAGGGATGTAATTAAAAAAGTCACTAGTGTTAGTTAGAAGACTTTAATTTATTTTTATTTCTAGTTTTGTAAAAACAGTACAGTGCTGCACATATACACAGTGCAAGCATAATTCGCATAAGAGACCCATTACCTCAGGTGCAAACTTAAATTTAAGCCCTTTGGGGACAGGAAAATAACTACAGTTCCTGACTGTAACTCATCTTGAGCTACTGCTGAATTAAGATGTGAGTTAAATCCAAATCCAAGAATCTAAGATTGTAAGGTCTGCCAGTTGGGTCTAAAGAGGTTTTCTGTTCATTTTTGTAGCTAATGCTAAGTATGTGGAGGTATAAGATGGCATTTTAGCCTACAGCATTGAAGCAGATCCTACAATTGTGGGACTATGAGTTGTCCTTTGGACCAAGACATCTGCTCCTCAGCCACAGACAACTAACACTGGTCAACAAATTTTTACAAAAGTCATGTTACTGAAATAAAAATAGTCATTTCTTATCAAATTTTAAATGCTGAACACGAATATGACAGTGAAATTGCAAAGTTGGCTCTAGGTGTTTTGTAATCTACAAGAATTAGTGTTTACATCACAAAATGCATGTCAATAGTAAATATAATAGGCCTTCAGTTAATACCTGTAAAAAACCAAGTCATAGATTACTTCTTAGATTTTTTCGCCTGTCTCTTGTACAGCTGTTCGGGAGCTTCTCTGGGGAGTGTCCAGCAGTAGTCAGCCAGCATTGTAGTGGACCATTTTCCCTGGTATCTTTGCTCCATCGTTGCGATATCCTGGTGAAAATGTTTGCCCTGTTCATCACTAACCATACTACAGTTGTCAGGAAAGAAATTGAGATGGGAATCAAGGAAATGGATCTTTAGAGACATATTGCAGCCAAGTTTCTGATACTGCATTAGCATGTCTTCTACGATAAAACATAAACTTCAGCCAACAGCCTACACGCCCTCATACAACCAGACACCAGCACTCGGCCTAGAAGAAAACAAACACACAACCGAGTCAGCACCCCAAGTGAATACAAACACACACGCAAGGACACAACAGACAGAGCACTCTCCATGGCTGCTCCAACAATATGGAACAAACTACCGGACGATTTGAGAGCAACTACAGACCTCAAGGACTTCAGAAAACAGCTGAAAACCATGCTGTTCAGAGAACACTATGGACACATCACATAAACTAAGTAAACTGTATAGCAGCACACGTTACCGACTAACACCATATGTATATATAAAATGTTTTTAGCACCACTGTATATAGCCCACATTGTACATAGCTCAAACCAATCTAGCTCACAACACAACACACACCCAACTAAATTTCCACCCTCACTGCATGTATAACACACTCACACTACCAGATTGTTTGCTGTGATACCACCTTGATTATCATGATAAGGCGGTTTAGAAATACTGTTAAATAAATAAATAAATAAATACTAGTTCCTGTAGTTTTCTGCCCTAACATTCCCGAGAACGTTTGTTGACACTAGGCGAAAAGCATTCCATGCTTGTTTCGCATCACCCTGCAGCAAGTTGTTGAACCGGTCATCTTTGAAGAGTTCTCAAATCTGAGGACCCACAAAAACTCCCTCTTTAATCTTTGCTGCACTGAGTCGAGGGAATTTTTCATGCAGGTATCGGAAAGCTGGGGAAGTGCGGTCCCTGGCTTTCACAAAGTTTTTCATCAAACCTAGTTTGATGTGAAGGGGTGGTAGAAGGATTTTGTGAGCCTCAACCAGAGCTGGGTGCTGGATATTCTTCTCTCCAACTGTTACATTTTGTCTGTGATTCCATTCCTTCCGCAAGTAGTGCCAATCCCTTGCTCGGCTATCCCACTCACATAAGAAACACATGTATTTTATATATCCCTGCTGAAGTCCCATTAAAAGGTCAACTACCTTCAAGTCACCACAGAGGTGCCAGCTGTACTTGTTATAGTTAATGGAAGTCAGTAGATGCTTTAATTTCTCGTATGTCTCTTTCATGTGAATGGCATGCGCTACTGTAATAGATGGAAGATGATTTCCATTGTTCAAAAGCACAGCCTTCATACTCAGTTTTGAAGAGTCTATAAATAGTCTCCAGGCTTGTGGGTCATGAGTGATTTTTAAGGCATTCATGAGGCTTTCAATATCGGAACAGAATACCAGATTACTTTCCTTTCCGACTGCGTATAGTACACTGCTGACGTCAGATGGCTTCAGCAGCCGTCTGGCAGTAGTATTGCACGGCATCAGAAAATGATGCAATCAATTCTGGATGATGTGTGCATGCTGCTATTATGCAATGTGATGCAATATTACATCATTCAAGGCTTATTTGGGATGTTGTTGATGTCCTACTGGATAAATTTACACCGTGAAACGTCAAAAATGAACTACATACAATATCTTCAAAACGAGAGCCAATAATTTTTTTTTAATGTTATATTCGTGTTCAGCTCACCAAGATACTACAGATTAGGGCCTTTTAAAGTCAGTAACGATTTCAATGTTGACCAGTGTAATCAAGGTGCCCACTGGAGAGATCATATCTTGCAGTGACAGATATCTAGATGCAATTGAGCTCAATTACATGTGAGTAATGAACATTTTTATGAAGAATGATTCAACACTTGAGGCAAATACAAAAGAGAAAATAAATCTTACCTGGGTTTGAGTTCTAACAGTTGGATTACATAGTAACATAGTAAATGACGGCAGATAAAGACCAGTATGGTCCATCTAGTCTGCCCAGTAAGATGGTGTGAGTAGGTGCACCTGCCACTCTGTGCAGTCCACCCCTCCCCATGTCTTTGTTTAGGGGTGAACCCGTCGCTCCGTGTAGGACACCCCTATTTGTTGAGAAATTAGATGGTTCAGTTTATTTTGATTTTATCCTGTTGCTGTAAAGGGACCCACTGTGTCTGCCCCATGCCACTTTGAACTCCGTCACTGTGTTTGCCCCCACCACTTCCATCGGGAGGGCATTCCAAGCATCCACCACCCTTTCAGTGAAAATGTATTTCCTGACATTACCTTTCAATTTACCACTTTGCAGCTTCATGTTATGCCCTCTAGTTTTACAGCTTCCCCGTCTTTGGAAGAGGTTTGTTTGTTCATTTTTTCTCTTTAAGTATTTAAAGGTCTGAATCATATCTCCCCTATCCCTATCCCTCCTCTCCTCCAAAGTGTACATATTTAGGTCTTCAAGTCTCTTCTCATAAGGCTTCTGATGCAGGCTCCAAATCATTTTGGTCGCCTTCCTGTGAACAGTTTCCAATCTTTTTACACCCTTTGCAAGATATGGTCTCCAAAACTGAACACAGTATTCCAAGTGAGGTCTCACCAGTGACTTATACAGTGGCATTAGTACCTCTTCCTTTCTGCTGATAATTCCTCTTTGTATGCAGCCCAACATCCTCCTGGCTTTTGCCACTGCCTTGTCGCACTGTTTTGCCACCTTGAGATCTACAGAAATAATCACTCCAAGGTCTTTCTCCTGATCCGAGCAAACCAACCTCTCGCCCCCTATTTCGTACATTTCCCTTGGATTTCTGCTACTCAAGTGCATGACACTGCACTTCTTTGCATTAAATCTTAATTGCAAAGCATTAGACCATTCTTCCAGCTTTTGTAGCTCTTTCCTCATGTTAACCACTCCCTCGGGGGAGTCCACTCTGTTGCAAATTTTCGTGTAATCTGCAAAAAGACATACCTTTCCATTCCATTCATTCTTTCAGCAATATCACTCACAAATACATTGAACAGTGCCGGGCCCAGGACCAAACCCTGAGGCACCCCACTAATCACCTTCCCCTCATCCGAGTGAGCTCCATTTACCATCACCTTCTGTCGTCTGTCAGTCAACCAATTTCTGATCAAGTTTACCACCTTGGGACCCATCCCCAAACTACTGAGTTTATTGATAAGCCTCCTATGAGGGACAGTATCAAAGGCTTTGCTGAAATCCACGTAGATGACATCCATTGCATGCCCCTGATCTAGATCTCTGGTCACCCAGTCAA
Source organism: Ichthyophis bannanicus (assembly GCA_033557465.1). Classification (NCBI taxonomy): domain Eukaryota; kingdom Metazoa; phylum Chordata; class Amphibia; order Gymnophiona; family Ichthyophiidae; genus Ichthyophis; species Ichthyophis bannanicus. The sequence continues at coordinate 654,059,369 of CM066036.1, read as the reverse complement.
AGAACTCAATCAGATTTTTTTGGCAAGATCGTCCTTCGATAAAATCATGTTGCCTTGGATCTTGCAACCTGTTGGTTTTGAGAAAGTCGACTATTCGCTCTTTCAGGAGTGCCTCCATTACTTTTCCCGCCACCGAGGTAAGGCTCACAGGCCTGTAGTTTGACACTTCTTCCCTGTCACCACTTTTGTGTAGAGGTACCACATCAGCCATTCTCTAGTCCTGAGGAACTTCTCCTGTTTCCAAAGATCTGTTGAAAACATCCTTTAACGGCCCTGCAAGAACCTCTCTCAGCTCTTTCAGTATCCTGGGATGTATCCCATCCTGTCCCATGGCCTTGTCCACTTTCAGTTTTTCAAGTTGTTCTAACACATCATCTTCTGTGAATGGTGTGGTATCTACTTCATTCCCATTTTTATATTTGGGAGTCAGAGGTGGTCCTTCTCCTGGATTTTGTTTAGTAAAAACAGAGCAGAAGTATTTGTTTAGTAATTTCACTTTTTCAATGTCAGTTTCCACGAGTCTGTTCCGAGCACTTCTGAGTCCTGCAATTCTACCTCTGATCTTCTTCCTTTCCCGAATATACCTGAAGAAAGTTTTGTTGCCACACTTCACATCTTTAGCCATCTTTTCCTCTGCCTTTGATTTTGCTATCCTTTTTTGCTATCAGTTTTCTCTTTTGTCTCTTTGAGTTTGATCCTGAGATTACGTTTTCTACCTCCTGTGATACCGGAAGGGGCTTTCTAAAGAAAGAAAAAGTAAAAGGAGTTTGATCCTGAGATTATGTTTTTCTACCTCCTGTGATTACGTTTTTCTACCTCCTGTGATACCGGAAGGGGTTTTCTAAAGAAAGAAAAAGTAAAAGGAGCTTACTTAAAAGAATCCAGGCCTTGGGTTACTTTGTTCTGGTTAAATGACAGATTATTTACATTCTCTTATATACTGTGCTATTCTGCATCAGTGTGGTTTATATTGAACAGGGCATTATATCTTGGAGATAACTATTTTACAGGGAACATGGGCTATGGAGGGTTAAGTGGCTTGCCCAAGACCACAAGGAGCACCTGTGGGACTAGAAACCCCAGTCCTTCCAGCCCAAGGTTGCTGTCCTCTAGTGGGATTTGTACCCCTGACCTTCTGGCCTGAAGTACTTTGCCCCAAACACTAGGCCACTCCTCCACTCCTTAAGGGTCCCTTTTACTAAAGGGTATAATGCTATTGCACCTAACGCAGCAAAAGCTCTGAAATGATGGTGCGTTAGGTCAAGATCACTTTGTTAACTGTCGGGGATGTGGGAAACATTTCTCTGGCAGTTAACGTGGAGCCCTGTCCCTTAGCATACACCACATTAGCACAGGTGCACGGGGCAGCTCAAGGCACGGTTCTATCTCTGTAGCTGTCTCACTTGATCTTTCTGCCGCTTTCGATGTTGTTGATCACCGCACTCTTCTTCTAAGGCTTCATTCTATTGGTCTTTCTGGTCCGGTCCTTCACTAGTTTCACTCATTTCTTTTCGACCGGTCTTTTTCAGTACTTTCTGGCTCTGACTTGTCTACTCCAACACCTCTTCCCTGTGGTGTCCCTCAGGGTTCTGTGTTGGCCCCCCTGCTGTTTAACATTTTTCTGGCCCCTCTTGCTTTACTCATTCAGCAGCATGGTATCTCTGCGTACTATTACGCAGATGATATCATTCTTCTTTTCCACACCTGTTCTCTCACGCCTGATATTGGTCCCCTCAATGTTTGTCTCTCTGCTGTCTCTTCCTGGTTTTCTGAGAACTTTCTACAAGTTAACTTGTCCAAGACCTCGGCTATCTGGTTCACTGCTGGTGCTCCTATTCCTACTCTCACTCCATCTCTTTCTGCCGGTCCTATCCCTCTTGTTACGTCCCTTCGCTTTCTTGGTGTCACTCTGGATTCAGCTTTAACTTTCAAAGATCACGTTTCTTCTATTGTCCAACGTTCTTTCTGTACGTTGCGGGAACTTCGTGCAGTCCGGCCTTTTCTCTCCCCCTCTTCCATGACCACACTTCTTCTTTCCCTCGTTGTTTCTCGTTTAGACTACTGTAACGCCTCCCTGGCCGGTCTCCCACTCACTCAGCTTCGCCGACTCCAATTAGTTCATCACATTGCTGCCCGTCTTCTGACCAATACATCTCGATCTGCCCATGTCACCCCCCTTCTAATTCATTTACACTGGTTGCCTATCCCTTTTCGTATCCAATGTAAGATTCTGTCTTTTGTTCACAGGGCTTTGCACACTGGTGTCCCACTCTATCTCTCTGATCTGGTTCACTTCCATTGCCCCTCTAGAGCTCTTCGATCGATTCATGCTAATCGCCTTTTTCTTCCACCTCCTTCTAGGGCTCGTCTCGAATCCACACGTTCCTCTGCTTTCTTTTTCCTTGGTCCTCGTCTCTGGAATTCATTGCCATTAGCCTTACGTCTGGAATCTTCCCTCCGCACCTTTAAAGCCTCTCTCAAGACCCACCTCTTTTGCACAGCTTTTGACATTCCTCCTCCTCCTCCTCCTGCCGGCAACTGATTGTTTCCCTTCCCTCTGTTCTGCGCTTATTGTTTTCCTCTGTTTTTCGCTTATTGTTTTCCTCTGTTTTTCGCTTATTGTTTCCCTTCCTTCTGTTTTTGCACTTATTGCTGTACTGTTTCTTCTTTTATTGCTGTCTCTTTTGTAAACAAATGGCGTTCCTTTCTGTTTCCTTTCTTCAGTAGTCTCCTTTGTTTTTATTGTAAACCGCCGCATGCCTCTTGGTTTATGCAGTATAATAAGTTTTAAATAAAGATAAAGATAAATCTGCTGCCTGAGGCGAAGAATGAGATGGCGCACCCCCCCCCCCCCTTAGAGGGAGCAGGGATTTTTCAGAAATCCAATCAGAGACTGAACCAAACCAAAAAGCCGATAAGATTATATGGAGGAAATGCAAGATGTTTGCACACAGGGCTGTAATGAGCTGCAATCGCACCCTGTGCGACTTGCAGCTCGGGCGCACACCTCTCCTCTCCCCCCATACCTCCGTCCAGCACTGCCTGCTCTTTCCCTGCTGCTGCCACTCTTTGTTTTTTTCAAGGCGGCGCCAGCAGCAGGGAAAGAGCAGGCAGCGCTGAACGAAGGTATGGTAAGGAGGAGGGGGGCATGCACCCAATCTTAAAGGCGCTGGCACTTTAAGCAGATCTGTCCCTCCCTGCTCTGACATCGCATCAGAGGAGGGAGGGACCAGACCTGCATAAAGTGCTGCAAAAAGACTTGGGGGGGGGACACATTTTGGCTGCCTGCTATTGTCCTGCCCGTGGTGGCAGGGCAACAGCAGACAGCCGAAATGCGCCCCCCCCCCCCCAAGCCTTTGCATCCTGTGCAGCTGCACCACTTGCACAGGGCTAGGTGCGGTCCTGTTTTCACATCAAGGAACTAAAAGACAGCAAGAACCAACAGCACAGTTCATAACACTTAATTATAACTCATTTTTATTTTGTTGTAATAAACTGCATTGTGGTTCTTGCTTTTTCTTTTTCAACATATATTTTGCATCCAGAGCAGAACCAGGACATTCACCCACAGAACTCAATATTTTAAAAAAAATCTGATTCTGATCATCTCACTAACAACAAAAACAACCACTATTCTCCAGTACCAGGCATATTGTGAACTAATACAAAACCCTTCAACAAAGAGCCATACCATACCATATCAGCACAAACTTCCAAAACTCACATAAGGAGCCCATCCAAAAAAAAGCATCACTGTAAATACTACAATGGGCCCTGGAACATCCATACACCTATTTGAAAAGCTGAACAAGTCAAATTACTATAGTACAGTATAGATCTTTATGTACAAACTCCATGTTAACAGAACAGCTGGCCTCAGTCACACACTCACAATATCGACCCTCACCAAGTAAAGAATAAGTAACCACAATCTAAAGTAAAAATAAAAATATGTAGACAAAATTTAAACTGAAACCCCAAGAAGCCAGAGTCCACATGCAGTGCAACATCAGATAAATAAGAGATGCAGTTCCCCAATAGAGTGTAAAATATAAAGATAGCACAAAGTCCAATCACTAAAATTAAATAAAATTATTTTTTCTACCTTTGTTGTCTGACCATTTTGTTCTCTGATCATGCTGGTCCGATCTGAGGCTTCTGCTTTCCTGTCTTCTCTTAGCTCTCTTTCTGTGGCTATGGTCCATCTGCCATTTCTTAACTCTTCTTTTGTTTTCTTCACTTCCTTCCATCAGCCCATTTCCAGTTCCAGTAACCCTCCCCAGTATCAGCCCCCTTTCCAGTCTTCCCCTCCCAGTACCTTCCAATGTCAACTGCCTTGCAGTCCCATGACTGCCACTGGTGTCCATTCCCTTCCAGTCCCCCTCCTTCCCCACTATCCAGCCCCTTCTAGTCTAAATACCATCCCAGGTATCAGCTCAGGTCCACTCTCAGTGCCACCCTCCCAGTCAGCTCCCTTCCAGTCACCCTACCCTCTGTTCATCCCTGTTCTAGTGCCATTCGCATGTTAGATTCCTTCCAGCCTCCTCCCCATTACCCAGTCACCTACTACTCCCATCCCCAAGTGTCAGCTCCCTTCCATTCCCCCTTCAGTGCATCCCAGGTGTCATCTCCTTTACAGCCCCCTCCTCCCCCATGTCAGCTCCCTTCCTGCCCCCTCCTTCCCCTGGCAGACCCTCTCAGTATCTGTTCCCTTCCAGTCCTATTCTACCATCCCCCTGATTAAGCCCATTTGTAGCCCTAGCCTCTGGTTTTCTTCCAGGGCCAGCAGCATCCTCCTCCCCTCCCCCATTAGCCCATTTCCAGTCCCAGCCCCTTTTTAGTCCTATCCCCTTATCAGCCCACTCCAGTCCTAGCCCCCCAATCAGCCCATTACCAGTCCTAACCCACTAATAATTCAATTTCCAGTCCTAGCACCCTAATCTGCCCATTTCCTGTCCTAGCCCCCCTAATCAGCCCATTTCCAGGCCTAACCCCACCAATCAGCCCATTAGCAGTCCTAGCCCCCCCCCCGATCAGCCCATTTCCAGTTCTAACCCCCCTTCCGATCAGCCTATTTCCATTCTTAACCTCCCATCAACCCATTTCCAGTCCTAGCCCCCCCTCCTGGTCAGCCCATTTCCAGTTCTAACCCCCCCATCAGCCGATGTGCTAACCCCCCATCCCCACCAGCCCAGCTCCAGACCTTTAGGGAACTGGGTGAAAAACCCCCAGCTGCAAACGCTGCTGCTGCTGCAGTGGCAGCAGCAGCAGCATGAAGTGCCCTGCGGCAGCCGCCTCCCCGGGAGAGCCCTCAAAGACCTCTCCCCTCCATGCGCCAGCTCAGCTCTGCAGTTCCGCACGAAGGGAGAGTGTTTCCCTTTTGAGCGGCTCTGTTAAATCTGAGCACGAGGCGCTGATGGGAAACAGCCTGAGCCGGCAGGGGGGGAGGTGGTTTGTTGAGGGCTGTTCCGGGCAGGTGACCGCCAGGAGGCACTTCAGGCTGCTGCTGCCGCCGCTGCAGCAGCGTTTGCAGCCGGTTTTTTTTTTTATTATTATTATTATTTTGAAGGCTGAGTGAGGCGGTCTTTTTGGGGGCAATTTTTGCTGCCCCCAAAAAGATGCCACCTGAGGCTACCACCTCACTCGGCCTCATTATAGAGCCACCCCTGCAGGTGAACTTAACTCCACCTACTAAAGCAGCATTAGATGATCCCATGCTCATGCAGGTAGCGTGAGGTGTGAACACAGCTTTAACTGCAGTGATCTCATCACATCCACTCTTTGCTCCTAACCTGTTCACTCGTGACCCTACCGCAGGTTATACAGTTAGTTCGAGAATCATTCTGCACTGTTATGGTCCTACACTGACTGGCAAGGCGTGTCCCAACGTACATTCAGCAAGCATCAGAATACATGCTGCCTTTAGTAAAAGACTCCCACTAAGAGTAAACTCCATAATCTGATGTTCCTAGAAGATCCTGCTCAGGAAAGGAGGAAATCCTTTATTTTGCAAAGGGGAAACCTGATCCTGCAAAGTATAATTAAAGGTGAATGATGTTTGGCTTTTAAAGAAGCAAAAATAAGAAAAAATGTATTTTGAACCTGTTTCTTAATGGAAACCATGATAGAGTATTTCTTTTCACATAAAAAAAGGCGAACTAGTTGGCTACTGTTATCAAAATTTATCTGTTTTATATACATGTGTTTTAAACAACATGGTTTTTCATCCTGTCTACTATTAATTTACCTAATCCTAAAAGGGGAAATAAAAATGTGATTAAGTATCAAATTTGTTTGGTGTTTTCCAATCCCTCCCTTTATTTTGTTTTAGATTTATTTATTTATTTTCGTGCCATTCTCTTGCCCCTTCCTCCAGGGAAACCTTATGCGGTAGTCCATAATAACATCTCAGAGGGGAGAGTCTTGCTGTGCCTCACCCAGCAGTGTCTGGAAGAGAGTCTCAGCCACTGGTGACATGGGAGCCCGGACTGCTGACCCTGCCTGTTAGCAGAGTCACATTGGTGCAGGAGGTGAGTCAGTAGGTAGTAGAAGCAATAGCATGTGAGAGAGCAGTGTTTTCCTCATTGCTCTTCCCTATGACAGCTTACACAATTTTTATATCAGCCATAATGGAGAAAAGAGGGAGAGAGAGGAAAAAAAAAAGAGACATGGGAAGAGTGGCTGCATGACCTTGTACCGCTGCTGCAAGAAAAAGGTGAGATTATGTGCCAATCATTATTAGATGGGCTGCCATTTCTCTCCTCCCCCTCCCCCCCCCCCCCCCCCCAGAATCCCTGGTATTCACAAATAACATTCCTATGTATCTCTAGCAGCTTATGTCTCTCACAACACAGGTGTACCTGCTTTCACTATGATTCTGTCAGGCGGACTGCAGGGCTGTACGTTGTCAGCAACACTTCCCTGGTGGCCAGTGGACGCCAGGGCAGGTGGGACACAAAAATATAAGGTTGAGATTGGAGAGTCTTCTAAAGGCCCAAATGGCTCTTGGTCCTTGTAGTTGCTTTAGCGCCAATCTTCAATGAAACAATCAAGCTGAGTGGTGGGAATTAATAAGGCTTTTATTTCCCTTCTTAACAGTGGTTCTAAATAGTGGGTTACAACTTTAAAGCAAATGTCCTTAATGCAGGTAGAAAACAAACTCAGGGTTCAAAGCAAAAACTGTTATACGTCACAGGAATGGAGGTGCTCAAACTAATAAAGAATGCTCTGCTGGCAATTCACCCAATCACAAGTCTGGCAGTGACTCTAAACTTTCAGAAATGCAAAGTGTACAGTCCATCTCTTGGTCAGACAAATCTCCTGCCAGTTCCACTTGCATTGGCACGATATCAGAAAGCTCTGTTTCTATATCCCTGGTTTCTTGTAAAACACATTCAGGGGTTTTGTATATTTTCTGTAACAGCTCCCAATGTCCTTGGCCTAGCCTAGGGCATCGGCCACTTGCTGTGTTAGGCTTTAAAGTACCCTCTTTCCTTAGAGGCTTTACAGCAGCTTTATCATAGCTTTTACCATTCACAACTTTCTTATTAGGCATACATTCCTCATACCTTGTATGGCAGCAATCCTCAAGTAACTGGCTTTCTTCCACTGCCTGCCTTTCCCAGGCAGCAGCTTGGTGAAATTCTTTTCTATGACGGTTAGGCTTACCCTGTAGCCTTTGACTTCCTTCTCCTGGTGAAGGCCTGCCTCTGTACAAGCCCAGCTTCTGGCTTCCTGGCTCAGTGTGGCGTGGCTTCTCCAGATGATTCTTGTTTAGCTTAAGGTTGCAGTTACAGCACGGCTTTTGCCTCTGAGGGCAAACAGCTCTCGGTTTGGCTTGAGCTGACACCTCCTTAGGTCCTTCCTCAGCTCCTGAGCAATCACCTCTCCCTCCTGGGAATCCTCTAGCACTAGAGTAGTCAGGTTTCCACTTCCACCTCTCTCTCTCGGTGCTGCCAGTGATTCTCCCCTTGCTTCTGCTTGGGCTGCTGCTTCTGCTGGTGCTTCTATCTCCGAGGCTACCGGTACTCCTTCTGCCTCTTCTCCTTCCACTCTTCCAGTCTTCCACACTCCCCTTATGAAGCCCTCCTGCTCTTGAGGATTGGAAGCTGGTTGGCATTTCCTCCTGACCAGCTGGGCATGGCTCTTCAGTCTCCCTGGAGGCACTCTTGCTCCCTCTAGCTGGTTCCTGGGAATATTGCAAGTCTTTTCCTCTGTGAAAAACACCTTCTTTTCTCTCAACTGGGCTCTCATCAGCCCTCGCTGCATGACAACGTCCGAGCGGGAGGTCCAGCCCCACTAGCCACCTGCACCATATTCCGCCTTCTGGCCCCCCTGCACACACACAGCCGCTGTGTGTGCTGTGGTGGACGGGGGCGGCATGGAGGAAGAGAGTGGCCAGGACGGACATGGCCCTGTGACCCAGACATGTAGGGTCAATTCAGGTCACAGCTTTGTATGTCCAGGGAGCACCAGGAGGACGGCCAGCTTATTCCACCTCAGAGGTGGAATAAGCACTGGTCGCCCCTCTGGATTGGCCAGCCAGCCTCCAGCTGCAACACCAGCAAGCAAGGTGAGTTCCAACTGCCCGATCTGGGTCCTGGCTGCCCCTGTCGGGGGTCAGGCGATGGGGTAACAGGGGTCATCAATGCTGTGGACTGCAGGAAGGCTGAGAGGACATTTCATGACAGCATACAGGTGCATGCTGGGCCATCTCCATGTCTGATCCTGCACTCAGAAGAGCATCTCGCTCCCACTGTTCAGAATTGGGTGCTCATGGATCCATCCTGTTTGGGGCCATCCAGACGGCTTGGACATGCCCCTTCGGGGATCGGGCTCCATGTGTTTTGTCATATAAGAACATAAGATATGCCATACTGGGTCAGACCAAGGTCCATCAAGCCCAGTATCCTCTTTCCAACACTGGTCAATCTAGGTCACAAGTACCTAGCAGTTTCCCCATAAGACACAGGTTCCACAATGCTTGTATTGGAGCAAGCAGTGGATATCCTGGTTCTACTTTAATAATGGTTTATGGACCCTTCCTCCAGGAACTTGTCCAAACCTTTTTCAAACCCGTCTACAATAACAGCTTTTAGTACATCCTCCGGTAGCAAATTCCAGAGTTTGATTACACGTTGAGTGAAAAAAATATTTTTTCTTATTAGTCTTAAATGGGTTACCCTGTAGCTTCATTGCATGTCCCCTAATCTTTCTATATTTTGATGGTGTAAACAATCAATCTACATTTACCCGTTCCACTCCATTCATTCATTTATAGACCTCTATTATATCTCCCCTCCGCTGTCTCTTTTCCAGGTTAAAGAGCCCTAATCTTTTTAACCTCTCTTCATAGGGGTATCCTTCCATCCCCTTTACCATTTTGGTGGCTCCTCTCTGTATCTTTTCTAATAACGCTATATCCTTTTTAAGATATGGCAACCAGAATTGCGCACAATATTCAAGGTGCGGTCGCACCATGGAATGATACAGAGGCATTATAATATCCTTTGTTTTATTCTCCATTCCTTTCCTCAGGATACCTAGCATTCTATTTGCTCTCTTGGCTGCCGCTGCACACTGGGCAGAGGGTTTTAACATGTTATCCACAATGACACCTAAATCTTTTTCCTGGATGGTGGTTCCTAATGTGAAACCTTGCATTATGTAACCATAGTTTGGGTTTCCTAGGTGCATAATTTTGCACTTGTCCACATTAAATTTCATCTGCCATTTGGATGCCCAGTCTTCCAGTTTATCAAGATCCTCTTGCAATTTTCCACAATCCTCAAGGGTTTTAACAACTTTGAATAGTTTTGTGTCATCTGCAAATTTGATAACTTCACTTACTATTCCCATTTCCAGGTCATTTATGAATATATTAAAAAGCAGCAGACCCGGCACAGATCCCTGGGTACTCCACTATTCACCTTTCTCCATTGGGAAAATTGGCCATTTAGCCCTACCCTCTGCTTTTAACCAGTTTCCGATCCACAAAAGTACACTGCCTCCTATCCCTAGACTTTTTTATTTTGCCAAAAGTCTCTCATGAGGGACCTTGTCAAAGGCTTTCTGAAAGTCCAGATACACTATATCAACCGACTCACCTTTGTCTACCTATTTATTCACACCTTCAAAAACATAACAGATTAGTAAGACAAGACCTTTCTTGGCTAAAGCCATGTTGGCTTTCTCATTAAGTCATGACTATCTACATGTTCACTAATTTTGTTCTTTACAGCTCCCAACTCCTCAGCTGCCTGCACAATCACTCCTCTTACTCCGGCCACCAGAGTCAAGGCCGCATTGGGAGATAACAACTGGTTTATTTCTAGACTACTAAGGACTACACGTTGGATTTGGCTGATGTTGAGCTTTCTACCAAATATCTCAGTGACAAACTCACAGAAGCAGTTCAGTATCAAGGTCTTTTCTAATCTGATGCAATCCTTCGTTGGTCATGGAAATGCATTCAGATGTAGTATTGCTCAGTGTTTCCCACCCTTCCACATTCTCTGACCATGATGTGATTGTGAACAGTAGTCAAAAGGCAGGAGTGGTCTGCAGTGGCATCAGTTCACATGCCTCTTAATGAGCAAGCTGAATAAAGCCCCATCCTCAACTACAGGTCTTTAGGTTTCTAAGGTTGTCTGCACTGAGTGAATTGAAAGCTGCTAAATAGTTACTGGCTCTACATGATCCTCACTGCTTTTGGGTGCAGCAGTAACTAACTGGGGTAGTCAGCTCACTGGCTCAGTTGTTGCAAATGGTTGCTGAACTGGGTACAGGCTCTCCAGTTGTTCCTGGTAGGCTTGAAGCTTTTCTTATTGCTGGGCTCCTGAATCCAACAACTAAGAACATAAGATATGCCATACTGGGTCAGACCAAGATCCATCAAGCCCAGTATCCTGTTTCCAACAGAGGCCAATCTAGGTCACAAGTACCTAGCAGTTTTTTTCCAGAAGACACAAGTTCTACAATGCTTGTACTGGGACAAGCAGTGGATTTCCCGGGTCCCCTTTAATAATGGTTTATGGACCTTTCCTCCAGGAACTTGCCCAAACCTTTTTTAAACCCAGCTACACTAACAGCTTTTACTACTGGTTGAAGGACTGGTGAAGCTTTCCAATTGCAAATTCAAAGACTCATCGGAGCTACAGAAGTGCTCATGCCATGAGCTACAGAAGTGCTCATGGCAAAAAAGACAATGCAGAATCATTGCTACAGGGGCATGCTAATGCTTGCATAGTGGATAATGAGTATGGCCCACTGGTACTCTTCCTCTGATAGAGTTGGAATTTGGTCTTCTACTGAAGCAACATTTCTGACTGATCAATGATGCTATCAGAGCCTAGAGTCTCTAGGTCTCTCTGATCGCCAATTGACTTTCATTTTCTGGCACTCTAGTTAAGGGTTAATAGGCATTTATATGGCTTCAGATCTAGTCATTCTGTAGTTTTGCTCATGGACTCCTCGCGGTGATGGCTTGGGCCCCCCTTGCAATGGCACTGACCTTCCCAGGTGTGGATTTAAAGCGTGATCCTCTTACATGTGAATTGATGCTCTCCGAATACAACAGGCTGACCCACAAGGTCTCTGATGTCCCTGGTTGGCACACTAAGCAAACAAGTCCAGGGTGAGTAATACAAACAGAGCTTTATTGAGAGCATTCTGATGTCAGTGGTTGCCGCACTTAATGTCCTATATCAGCATGCTCCCATACTGTTGGCATGCACACCCTGGCACAGGCAATTTCCCAAGTCTGACAGCAGAAAACCGCTGATTCATATTTCTTCAAAAACAGAAAACTATCACAAAAACTCTTTTTCACTAAAATCATTGGCCTGATATAGCCACCATCGCTGAAGACTAATCCCTGATATTCAGTGCTGGACCATATCCTGCCACCGGCGTTTAATATCCAGGGCAGCTGCAGACTCTGGAAACTAATCGGGCAAGGGCAATATTGAGCCACTGCATGATTAGCTTCCACAGATAAATTTAGGCCAGTATTTGCCATACCTGACTTTACCCACAGGTTGCTAACCGGGCAGCGCTGCGTAGTTAGTGGCAGGCGCTGCCTTCACTATGCCCCAGAATGTGGTTAGCATCAGAGGGCGTAGCGGCAGCACCTACAGATATTCAGCAGCAGTAACTGTGTTAGTGCAGCTGAATGTCCTGCTGACTGGCATTTACACAACATTTGCAGGTCTGCAAACCATGTAAATGCCTTTGAATATCAGACCCACTGTGATTTCACTTGAAAATGTCCAAAAACATAGCGATTCGATTTCTCACAATTTTTACTGCTGGTTACAACTTTCCTTGCTCAGTTCACCTGCTCTCTGCTAGAGTTTTGAAGCAAAAGGTCAGTACAGCTTCTGTAGATGCAGGTCCCCCAAGAAGAAGTAAGATGTGCCGGGAGCATGTGCTGGTATGTGAGCTCTAAGAGCTGTGACTGTTTGCTCAGCAGTTTTTGAGTCCCCAGTGGAAAGGCACTGGGGGAAGCAGCCTTTCCGATCCGCCGGTATTACTGCTCCTTGGATTGTTTCGTAAACCCTGCTGCCAGAGGAAATGCTCCAGATAGGAAGCTTGGCACTAGAGAGCCTTTACCCAAAGAAAGTGCCGGATTCTCATTCAGTCCGGAGTGCTGAGAGAGCCCCCAGAGACCCAGATGTGGAGCCAATGCTGGAGCGATTGCAGTTATGCCACATACCGGGCAGGAGCTAGAGGCAAAAGGCAGCAGTGGAACCGTCATGGTATTGATGCCTCCTTCCCTCCCAGATGAGGCGGCTGAGAACAGTGCATTGAGCTCCAGTGGTGGTGAGTTGGAACGGGGTGAATGTGCTGGAGCTGTGAGAAGACTGTGTGTGCAAAATGGCTTGAGGAGTCAAGGTCTCTCAGGTGTTGGATTGGAAGAAGGTAATGTGACTTTAGCTGAAGCTGTTAGAGCCATCACTAATATGGAGGCTTCACTGTCTGCTAGACCTGACAAGGTAATAGAGTCTTCAAGTATGCCTCAGGCCCAGGTTGAGGCTCAGGAGGTGATTCTGCAGTGTCATGATCAATGATTGGGTCAAACTGAGCAGTAGATGAAAGAGCTAAAAGCCTGTAATGCAGAGCTTGTTAGAGAGAAAGAAGCCAGTCGGTACAAGTTGGAGGCTTTAGAGAATCATGATCACTGGCTGAATCTGCATTTTTTAAAGTTTTCCCAAGACCCCCTTGATAAGTCCGATGGACATGACTAAGAAATATTTCCTGGATGTTCATATGGTCCCTGTGGAGTCTTTACCCCCTTTATCTAGAGCTTTTTATATTAACTCTGTAAAATCAGAGTGTAATGGAGATAAGAAACAAGACTTCTCTGTGGATAATTTAGACTTGAATGAATTTCTGGAGAATTCTCAGCCTGTTATTTCAGAATGTATTATTCTAATAGTAACCTTTGCCCTAGAACCTGATAGGAACTGAGCGTTAAAGTTTTTTTCATTACAGAGATATTCAGTTTTCAGATTATCATGTTTTTGTATTTCCTGATTTTTCTAGGACTACTCAGGTTAGGGTCAAGGATGTCTTAGCCTTGTACTCCCATGTAGTGGCCTTGGAAACAACTTTTTTCCTACAATTTCTATGTACATGTCATGTAAAATTTCAGGATAACAGTTTGCTTTTTTTGGATCCAAATCATTTAGAGAGTTTTGTGATTGCAAGGGAGTCCTCATCTCGTGAAGCTTCTTAATTTGAAACAGCCTGATCTGTCTCATTTGAATTAGATTTTTGGCCGAAATGTTCCTTGTGTTGCCTTTTCCCCCACTCTGTTGTCTTTTTTGCTTTATTATTAGGGTAACTCCAACCCTACTTTTTCCTCCTCCATCTCCTCTCTCTGTTCCTGTAGTTTTCCTTTTACTTTTTCTGATGTTTTCCTAATTTGAGGTTTCTGACTGGGTAACTTTGCCTTTTATTTCATTTAATGATATACAGTATATTGGTGATTTTAATTTGACTAATTATACCATATTTCCATTTCAAGATTAATGTTTTGGAATGTCATTGTTTAAAATGATAAAAAATAATTAAAAATAAAGTAGTTTACTGGTTTCCCTTTTACCAGAACAAATTAACCAAGGGTCTGGATTCTTTTAAATAAATTCCCTTTACAGTATGTCTCCTAGGAAACCCTCCTCAGATTCTTACGAGTAAACAGAAAAATGAAAATCAACTATATAGACATGTCAATCCAGGTAAATAATTTCTCTTTTATGGGTATGTGTCTTGGAAGTTCTCTGATACCCCCAACTATTCACCCGACCTATGTTTTAATTGAGCACAATTAAGTTTATAATGTTCTGGCTAGGTGTTTGGCGAGATCTCACTGGTAGACATCTTGAAGATCTTTATCTGAAGAGTGGATATCCTGGAACAAATAACAAATCAGAATGCCATAATGATAGGCTCAGCTCCAATGCTGTGACTTAAAATATCTTCTTGTTCCTTAAAACACATAGCACTCACTAAAATAGCTAACTAAAGTTTTCTCTGGTCCCATCTGATAGATGTCACAATCTTCTGGGTCTCTCATGCAAACTATATACACTGCACTGTACTGCTGCACTAAACTGGAAATAAAATTAAGTTTCCCATCTATCACTAGTGAATCTTTTACTTACAGCCCTAGTAGATAGAAAATTTGGAGTTTCTTCAACAGTACAAAAAGGGACTGCTTTGCGGAGATACTGATAGGGTAGAATGGATTTATCTTCTGGAAACTACTCTCAACTGACAAAAGTGTATAAAAGTATCCAGCAAGACAGAAAAAATAATTTGTTCTGTGATTCAGTCTGACTATTAATAGAACAAGACAAACTGAAATCTGTTATAGTTATTAGACTCAGATAGGATCTGGGTATAAAAACTTTCCTTGCAAAGTAGAGATTTTCTTTTTTAGCCAGAAGTGCATATTTTTCCATAAGCAACTAAAGATATTGGAGAATTGACCCTGTGGGCATTGTCACATGTGTTTGTGTGCATGCAGGCGGGAGAAGTATTTTTATGCATTTTGGGCCTGATTTTCAATTAGGCAAGCTATGCGCTGCTGCCCACCAACCCCCTTAACCCAGATTTTCATTTCCGCAGCGATGGAAGTGAAAATCCAAGTTTGTCTGGATGCGCCAGCAGCTGCCGAGGCTTAATGGGTAGCAGCGATTTTTGATGCTACCTGCCTAGGGCCCAATTCTAGCCCCGCGGGATCAGAATCGTGAACAGTCCTGCACGTGCAGGCCGGGACTGCGATTCAGTCCGGCCTGCACATGCAGGACTGTCCCTGGCTAACTCAGTCAGGGCTTTTAAATGGAGCTGCGGCGCCATGGCATCATGTTGCCATGGCATCGTGGCTCCATTTAAAAGCCATGATGCCAGCCATCAGCAAAAAATGGTTTATTCCCTGCAGCCCAACCCCCAATCTGGCCTCCAGGATCAGGCTGCGGGGAATAAACCCTGCCCCCCCCCCGCCCCATCCGTGCCCCGGGCAGTCAAAAAAAAGGTCCAGGGAGGTAATTCCACCGACATTTCGCCAGCCCTGGATGTACAGGGCCGACATTAGAATCGGCCCTGTATGTCCAGAGCCAGCGACCGCACGCTGCCTACCCAGACTCCACCCCTGGGCCACCCATTCCCCGTCCCTGTCTAACTTCCCCGCACCACCGGTGGGGAAGTTATTCAGGGGCAGGAGAAGCCACATCCATCCCCGCTGTTCGTGGATGAGAATAACCCTCTTAGCCTCTGCGCCTTAAAGATAGGCGAGGATAAACTTTGCCTATCTTTAAGGTGCAGCGGGAAAGTGGGTAGCATTGAAAATCACTGCTACCCATTTAGCCCTTTCCTCCACCCCTGCTCTGCCCCAGAAAGCCCCTAGCATGCCCAATGCTACCCACATAGCATCTGGGCGCTTTAGGGACTTATCTGGGATTTTTGAAGGGCACTATTTTATTTTATTTATTTAGCAAGCATTTGTAGCCCGCTCCTTCCAGCGATCAGAAGCGGGTAGGATTACTATTGTGAAACTGCCGAATCAAGGCAGGTACAAATTTTGTTTACATACAGATTGTCAGAAAAGCACATCATACAGAGTTAACACTTCTTAGCTATGGGGGAGTTCATTTACATATATACATAACAACATATATACAGGATAATCTTCTTGGACTGTCGAATCAAGGCAGGTACAAATTTTGCTTACATACAGATTGTCAGAAAAGCACATCATACAGAGTTAACACTTCTTAGCTATGGGGGAGTTCATTTACAGATATACATAAATACATATATACAGGATAATCTTCTTGGACACAGTGGTCAGGGGCTGCTCCATCTGTGGGTTTAGTTCAGGTTGAAATGTGATTGGAAAATGTGCGTTTTGAGTTTCTTTCTGAAGTCTAGAAGGTCATTGCTAGCTCGTAGTTCTGGTGGGAGTTGGTTCCACAGTGTTGGCGCCACATATGAGAAAGCCCTGTGGCTGGTGTTAGTTTTGGCAGATCTTATATCTGTTGGAGTGTGAAGGATGTTGGAATTGTGGGTTCTTCTGTTTCGGGTAGGAGGTTGCAATCTTACTAGGTTGTTGAGGAAGGAAGGTGCTAAGTTGTGGATGAGTTTGAAGGTGGTTGTTAGTATTTTGTATTTTGTGCGAGCTGTTATGGGTAGCCAGTGTAATTGAATTAGCACTGGTGTGATGTGGTCACTTAGATTTTTCTTCATTATGACCCTGGCAGCTACATTTTGTGCCATTTGTAATATGTTTAGGGTTTTTTTTTAGGTAAACCTTGTAGGATGGCATTGCAGTAGTCAAAATGTGGCATGATGAGTGCTTGGGCCACTGTTCTGAAGTCTTGGGGATCAATAATATTCCGAATGGGTTGGAGCACTCTAAGCTTGTGGAAAACTGCTCTGTTGGTCTTTCGGAGGTGTTTTTCCATCTTTAGGTCACAGTCAAATGTGACTCCTAGATACTTTATTTCTTTTTTTGTTTGGTAAGTGTTGTTACATAGTGTTATTGATGTGGGAGGGTCAAAATTCGGTTCTTTGGAGATATACATTACTTCGGTTTTTTTGTGATTAATTGACATACTACTTTGTTGTAACCAGTCTTGCATCTCTCTGATACATGTCTCCAGTGGGTTGTAGTCTGGGTTTTTAGTGTCTAGTTGTGTGTATAGCATGATATCATCGGCATAGATGTGGTAATTAATTTCGTGCCGTGAGAAAATTTTGCATAGTGGCTGCATATATATGTTAAACAGAAGTGCTGAGAGAGCAGAGCCTTGGGGGATTCCCTGTGTTTGTGAGAAAGATTCTGCTTTTTCTCCGTTGAATTGAACCTGTTGTGTTCGATTTGAGATGTAAGATGAGAACCATTTTAGTGGGGTTCCTGTTATTCCTATTGATTTTATCCTATTTATGAGGGTCCCATGATTAACTGTATCAAAGGCAGCTGAGATGTCAATGAATACAAGAATGTACATTTTCTTTTTGTTTTCAAGGCCCTTTAGGAGGTAGTTAAGTAGAACTAGTAACAGGGTTTCAACTCCATGATGTTGCCTGAAGCCATATTGCTGGTCATCAAGAGGAGCACTGTCAGTCAGATGTTCTTGGAGTTGTAGAAGGACCGTTTTTTCTATGATCTTTGCCAGGAATGAGATACTTGATATGGGACGGTAGGAGGCTGGGTCTTCTCCGTTGAGTGTAGTGTTTTTTAGGATCGGTCTAATGACTGATTTCTTTAGTTCTGAGGGCATGATTCCTTGTTGTAGGGATAGGTTAACTATGTATGCTATGTGAGGTGCTATGTCTTGTTTCACTGCCTTGATCCAGGATGCAGGACAGGGATCTAGTGGGGAGGTGGTGCTTTTCAGGCTTGTGACAATGGCTGTGATTTGCTGGGTTCCTATTTTGTGGAAGTGCTCCCATAACTGGTTTTGCGTTGTGTTGTTCTCACTTCTGATTTGTGGTGTTGGTGGGGGGGGTGGAGGACCAGGGGCCGTCAGTTTGGTCGCGTAGTGGTTTGCCAGTGTTTGGACCTTGATGGATTTGTTGGGGTTGGCATTTTGGTCGGTTTTGGTTAGTGATTTGACTAGTTCAAATAACTCTCGTGGGCGATTGATTGCCTTGTTTAGGATGTTGGTGTGATGTAATTTTTTGCATTGTTCACGTCGTCTTTGTATTTTGCGAGATGGGCCATGTATTTAGTTTTGAGATCGGAGGATTTGGTTTGTCTCCATTTTCTCTCTATTTTACGGAGCTCCCTTTTTGATTTTATTAGAGTTCCTGTGTACCAGGGTTCCGAGTTGATCTTATGTGGGTTTGATGTGTGTTTCAAAGTTGGGTTAGATGTATTTTGGATGTGTGTGTTCCATCTGTTAGTTAGTTCATCTAGGTCTGTGGAATCTAGGTTTATGTGGGATGCAATGGTGCTTATGAGGTGTTCCTCGTTGAGTTTGCTGAATTTCCTAATGGGATTGGTCATTCTCATCTCCTTTGAGTTTTTGGGTTGGCACTGTAGTTTAAGTTTACAGTTGATTTGGTGGTGGTCTGACCATGGTACTTGAGTTATGTTTATTATAGGTGGTTCATTGCTTTGTTGTGGATTTCTGGGTATGAAAATCATATCTAGGATGTTTCCTCTATCGTGTGTGGGGTTGCTTATTATTTGTTGGAAACCCAATTGGTCGATGGCTTCATAGAAGGAGTCCGTGTGGGACGGAGGAATTGATGCTAGGTTCAAATCTCCGAGGATGATCTGGAATTTTTTGCTTTGTGTGGATGTGATGGTTTCTAGTGCTGTGGCTAGTGTTTCGTGCTGTGGTGAGGGAGGTCGATAGATTAGGCAGATGGATAATGCCATGCTCTCGACTTTAAGTAGGTCAAGATCGGGATTTGTGACCGTAGATGTGGTTGTGAGTTGAAGGCTGGTTTTGGCTGCTATAAGGACTCCGCCTCCTCTTCTGTTGATGCGTGGGCAGTTGTATAGTTGGTATCCGGGCTTCTGTATTTGATTCATTGTTGCAGAGTCTGAGTCAGTGAGCCATGTTTCTGTTATGCATAGGATATCTGGTTGTTCGTCAGTTAGAATGTTGTGGATAATATGCGTTTTATTCCTTATTGATCTAGCATTAATAAGGATAATGTTACATGTGTGATGTTCTTGGTGTGTGGTTCGTGTGAGTTGTATTTGAGATCCAATAGTGTTCTTTGCTTTGGTTTTAGGGTGTTTTTGGGATTTGTTCCCTTTGATATGGGTGTGTCGTTGGGGTAATTTACTTGGTGTTTGTGTGGTGGTGATAGGATTTAAGTTGTATTGATGCAGGATGGGTAATGGAGGGGGGGGCGGAGACGGTAGATTGGTGTATATAGTAGAGGAATGCAGTATTGTGAGTGTGGGATGGTTCTATATGAAGATGTTAGTATACACATGCACAAAATCAGGAAGGTGTGAGCAGGCTCCATTTTATGTCTGCCAGAAATACTTGGATTTTGGATTCGAGTGGCGCAGTGTGGGGTGAAGTCAAGGCAGCTGGCCTAGAGATGTGTTAGTGTAGGCCGACAAGATAGTTGTTGGGTACCAACAGTCTAGCAGGGATAGATGGGTTGGGGTACAGCGTTTCTTATTACTTTAACAAAATAGGGATACAGTCCTAACGTTCCTTATCACTCAGTATAAACAGATACAGTATTGTGCGATACAGTCCTATCGTTACCTATCACTCAGTATAAACAGATACAGTATTGTGCGATACAGTCTTAAGGTTATTGCAAGAAGGTTATTGGGTTACTGCATTGAAATGTAACAACTTGCTGGTTAGAGATACTTGGTTTCATTTAGCTCTAAATAAACAGTAGTAGCCTTTAGAGTCGGTAGGGGTTTACAATGTAACAGCTGGCTTGAGGAGAACAGGGCTTGTGACAGTGGGGAATTTACACATTATATATACAGAGGTATGTTGGCTCCTACTTGGGGGGGGGGGGGTTGGGCCAGGGTTGCACAGTGGTCTTTTGCATCAGGAGGTAGATAAGTCCAGTAATTGTTTACCTGGGTGACATCGTTGTAGTTGAAAGCTCTTGATGTTGAATTTTGGTCCAGCTATGGGAATCTCGTGGAGCGTGGTGGTCGGGACCGGCGAGCTCAGACCCGGCCTGGGGAGCTCAAGCCGTCAGTCATTTGATTGCTGCACTTTCGTTTTCTGTCCGTTATCGGAGTTTTGGTCATGTGAGTCAGGCTTCTTGATACTTGCAGCCTTGTTGCGGTTCAGTGGATGATGTTTCAACTGCGCCTAATCTCCACCGCCTAAGGGCCACTGCCTAAGGGCCACCGCCAAAGGGCCCTCTGGCGAGGCCCTCAGGCGCGGGCCCGCAAGGCACGGGTGCGCCCTGTAGGGACGCCGCTTTTATGCGGTTCTGCCTGCGTGCGTGTGAGCCTCCCACTGCCCGGATTGGGCAGGAGTGTGTGGAGGGAAGGCTCCCACTGCCCGGATTGGGCAGGAGTGTGTGGAGGGAGGGCTCCCACTGCCCGGATTGGGCAGGAGTGTGTGGAGGGAGGGCTCCCACTGCCCGGATTGGGCAGGAGTGTGTGGAGGGAGGGCTCCCACTGCCCGGATTGGGCAGGAATGTGTGGAGGGAGGGCTCCCACTGCCCGAATTGGGCAGGAGTGTGTGGAGGGAGGGCTCCCACTGCCCGGATTGGGCAGGAGTGTGTGGAGGGAAGGCTCCCACTGCCAGGATTGGGCAGGAGTGTGTGGAGGGAGGGCTCCCACTGCCCGGATTGGGCAGGAGTGTGTGGAGGGAAGGCTCCCACTGGCCGGATTGGGCAGGAGTGTGTGGAGGGAGGGCTCCCACTGCCCGGATTGGGCAGGAGTGTGTGGAGGAGGGCTCCCACTGCCCGGATAGGGCAGGAGTGTGTGGAGGGAAAGGCTCCCACTGCCCGGATAGGGCAGGAGTGTGTGGGGGAAAGGCTCCCACTGCCCGGATAGGGCAGGAGCTTCACCAAGGCGGTTGGAGGGCTAGCGATGCTCAGCAGCTCCCACGAAGTAGGGATGCCGCTTTTATGCGGTTCTGCCTGCGTGCGTGTGAGCCTCCCACTGCCCGGATTGGGCAGGAGTGTGTGGAGGGAAGGCTCCCACTGCCCGGATTGGGCAGGAGTGTGTGGAGGGAGGGCTCCCACTGCCCGGATTGGGCAGGAGTGTGTGGAGGGAGGGCTCCCACTGCCCGGATTGGGCAGGAGTGTGTGGAGGGAGGGCTCCCACTGCCCGGATTGGGCAGGAATGTGTGGAGGGAGGGCTCCCACTGCCCGGATTGGGCAGGAGTGTGTGGAGGGAGGGCTCCCACTGCCCGGATTGGGCAGGAGTGTGTGGAGGGAAGGCTCCCACTGCCCGGATTGGGCAGGAGTGTGTGGAGGGAGGGCTCCCACTGCCCGGATTGGGCAGGAGTGTGTGGAGGGAAGGCTCCCACTGGCCGGATTGGGCAGGAGTGTGTGGAGGGAGGGCTCCCACTGCCCGGATTGGGCAGGAGTGTGTGGAGGAGGGCTCCCACTGCCCGGATAGGGCAGGAGTGTGTGGAGGGAAAGGCTCCCACTGCCCGGATAGGGCAGGAGTGTGTGGGGGAAAGGCTCCCACTGCCCGGATAGGGCAGGAGCTTCACCAAGGCGGTTGGAGGGCTAGCGATGCTCAGCAGCTCCCACGAAGTAGGGACGCCGCTTTTATGCGGTTCTGCCTGCGTGCGTGTGAGCCTCCCACTGCCCGGATTGGGCAGGAGTGTGTGGAGGGAAGGCTCCCACTGCCCGGATTGGGCAGGAGTGTGTGGAGGGAGGGCTCCCACTGCCCGGATTGGGCAGGAGTGTGTGCAGGGAGGGCTCCCACTGCCCGGATTGGGCAGGAGTGTGTGGAGGGAGGGCTCCCACTGCCCGGATTGGGCAGGAGTGTGTGGAGGGAGGGCTCCCACTGCCCGGATTGGACAGGAGTGTGTGGAGGGAAGGCTCCCACTGCCCGGATTGGGCAGGAGTGTGTGGAGGGAGGGCTCCCACTGCCCGGATTGGGCAGGAGTGTGTGGAGGGAAGGCTCCCACTGGCCGGATTGGGCAGGAGTGTGTGGAGGGAGGGCTCCCACTGCCCGGATTGGGCAGGAGTGTGTGGAGGAGGGCTCCCACTGCCCGGATAGGGCAGGAGTGTGTGGAGGGAAAGGCTCCCACTGCCCGGATAGGGCAGGAGTGTGTGGGGGAAAGGCTCCCACTGCCCGGATAGGGCAGGAGCTTCACCAAGGCGGTTGGAGGCTAGCGATGCTCAGCAGCTCCCACGAAGTAGGGACGCCGCTTTTATGCGGTTCTGCCTGCGTGCGTGTGAGCCTCCCACTGCCGGATTGGGCAGGAGTGTGTGGAGGGAAGGCTCCCACTGCCCGGATTGGGCAGGAGTGTGTGGAGGGAGGGCTCCCACTGCCCGGATTGGGCAGGAGTGTGTGGAGGGAGGGCTCCCACTGCCCGGATTGGGCAGGAGTGTGTGGAGGGAGGGCTCCCACTGCCCGGATTGGGCAGGAGTGTGTGGAGGGAGGGCTCCCACTGCCCGGATTGGGCAGGAGTGTGTGGAGGGAAGGCTCCCACTGCCCGGATTGGGCAGGAGTGTGTGGAGGGAGGGGTCCCACTGCCCGGATTGGGCAGGAGTGTGTGGAGGGAAGGCTCCCACTGGCCGGATTGGGCAGGAGTGTGTGGAGGGAGGGCTCCCACTGTCCGGATTGGGCAGGAGTGTGTGGAGGAGGGCCCCCACTGCCCGGATAGGGCAGGAGTGTGTGGAGGGAAAGGCTCCCACTGCCCGGATAGGGCAGGAGTGTGTGGGGGAAAGGCTCCCACTGCCCGGATAGGGCAGGAGCTTCACCAAGGCGGTTGGAGGGCTAGCGATGCTCAGCAGCTCCCACGAAGTAGGGACGCCGCTTTTATGCGGTTCTGCCTGCGTGCGTGTGAGCCTCCCACTGCCCGGATTGGGCAGGAGTGTGTGGAGGGAAGGCTCCCACTGCCCGGATTGGGCAGGAGTGTGTCTCCCGGGCAGGACTGTGTGGTGGTGGGGCTCCCACTGCCCGGATTGGGCAGGAGTGTGTGGAGGGACGGCTCCCACTGCCCGGATTGGGCAGGAGTGTGTGGAGGGAGGGCTCCCACTGCCCGGATTGGGCAGGAGTGTGTGGAGGGACGGCTCCCACTGCCCGGATTGGGCAGGAGTGTGTGGAGGGAGGGCTCCCACTGCCCGGATTGGGCAGGAGTGTGTGAAGGGAAGGCTCCCACTGCCAGATTGGGCAGGAGTGTGGGGAGCGAGGGCTCCCACTGCCCGGATTGGGCAGGAGTGTGTGGAGGGATGGCTCCCACTGCCTGGATAGGGCAGGAGTGTGTGGAGGGAAAGGCTCCCACTGCCCGGATAGGACAGGAGTGTGTGGGGGAAAGGCTCCCACTGCCCGGATAGGGCAGGAGCTTCACCAAGGCGGTTGGAGGGCTAGCGATGCTCAGCAGCTCCCACGAAGTAGGGACGCCGCTTTTATGCGGTTCTGCCTGCGTGCGTGTGAGCCTCCCACTGCCCGGATTGGGCAGGAGTGTGTGGAGGGAAGGCTCCCACTGCCCGGATTGGGCAGGAGTGTGTGGAGGGAGGGCTCCCACTGCCCGGATTGGGCAGGAGTGTGTGGAGGGAGGGCTCCCACTGCCCGGATTGGGCAGGAGTGTGTGGAGGGAGGGCTCCCACTGCCCGGATTGGGCAGGAGTGTGTGGAGGGAGGGCTCCCACTGCCCGGATTGGGCAGGAGTGTGTGGAGGGAAGGCTCCCACTGCCCGGATTGGGCAGGAGTGTGTGGAGGGAGGGCTCCCACTGCCCGGATTGGGCAGGAGTGTGTGGAGGGAAGGCTCCCACTGGCCGGATTGGGCAGGAGTGTGTGGAGGGAGGGCTCCCACTGCCCGGATTGGGCAGGAGTGTGTGGAGGGAGGGCCCCCACTGCCCGGATAGGGCAGGAGTGTGTGGAGGGAAAGGCTCCCACTGCCCGGATAGGGCAGGAGTGTGTGGGGGAAAGGCTCCCACTGCCCGGATAGGGCAGGACCTCCACCCAGGCGGAAGGAGGGCCAGCGACGCTCAGCAGCTCAAACGATGTCGGGCCGCCGCTTTTCTGCGGTTCTGCCTGCGTGCGTGTGAGCCTCCCACTGCCCGGATTGGGCAGGAGTGTGTGGAGGGAAGGCTCCCACTGCCCGGATTGGGCAGGAGTGTGTGGAGGGAGGGCTCCCACTGCCCGGATTGGGCAGGAGTGTGTGGAGAGAGGGCTCCCACTGCCCAGATTGGGCAGGAGTGTGTGGAGGGAGGGCTCCCACTGCCCGGATTGGGCAGGAGTGTGTGGAGGGAGGGCTCCCACTGCCCGGATTGGGCAGGAGTGTGTGAAGGGAAGGCTCCCACTGGCCAGATTGGGCAGGAGTGTGTGGAGGGAGGGCTCCCACTGCCCGGATTGGGCAGGAGTGTGTGGAGGGAGGGCTCCCACTGCCTGGATAGGGCAGGAGTGTGTGGAGGGAAAGGCTCCCACTGCCCGGATAGGACAGGAGTGTGTGGGGGAAAGGCTCCCACTGCCCGGATAGGGCAGGAGCTTCACCAAGGCGGTTGGAGGGCTAGCGATGCTCAGCAGCTCCCACGAAGTAGGGACGCCGCTTTTATGCGGTTCTGCCTGCGTGCGTGTGAGCCTCCCACTGCCCGGATTGGGCAGGAGTGTGTGGAGGGAAGGCTCCCACTGCCCGGATTGGGCAGGAGTGTGTGGAGGGAGGGCTCCCACTGCCCGGATAGGGCAGTAGTGTGTGGAGGGAGGGCTCCCACTGCCCGGATTGGGCAGGAGTGTGTGGAGGGAGGGCTCCCACTGCCCGGATTGGGCAGGAATGTGTGGAGGGAGGGCTCCCACTGCCCGGATTGGGCAGGAGTGTGTGGAGGGAAGGCTACCACTGCCCCGATTGGGGAGGGGAGTGGGGAGGGGGGGCGCCCAATGCCCGGATTGGGCAGGAGTGTGTGGAGGGAGGGCTCCCACTGCCCGGATTGGGCAGGAGTGTGTGGAGGGAAGGCTCCCACTGGCCGGATTGGGCAGGAGTGTGTGGAGGGAAGGCTCCCACTGGCCGGATTGGGCAGGAGTGTGTGGAGGGAGGGCTGCCACTGCCCGGATTGGGCAGGAGTGTGTGGAGGGAGGGCTCCCACTGCCCGGATAGGGCAGGAGTGTGTGGAGGGAAAGGCTCCCACTGCCCGGATAGGGCAGGAGTGTGTGGGGGAAAGGCTCCCACTGCCCGGATAGGGCAGGAGCTTCACCAAGGCGGTTGGAGGGCTAGCGATGCTCAGCAGCTCCTACGATGTAGGGACGCCGCTTTTATGTGGTTCTGCCTGCGTGCGTGTGAGCCTCCCACTGCCCGGATTGGGCAGGAGTGTGTGGAGGGAAGGCTCCCACTGCCCGGATTGGGCAGGAGTGTGTGGAGGGAGGGCTCCCACTGCCCGGATTGGGCAGGAGTGTGTGGAGGGAGGGCTCCCACTGCCCGGATTGGGCAGGAGTGTGTGGAGGGAGGGCTCCCACTGCCCGGATTGGGCAGGAGTGTGTGGAGGGAAGGCTCCCACTGGCCGGATTGGGCAGGAGTGTGTGGAAGGAGGGCTCCCACTGCCCGGATTGGGCAGGAGTGTGTGGAGGGAGGGCTCCCACTGCCCGGATTGGGCAGGAGTGTGTGGAGGGAAGGCTCCCACTGCCTGGATAGGGCAGGAGTGTGTGGAGGGAAAGGCTCCCACTGCCCGGATAGGGCAGGAGTGTGTGGGGGAAAGGCTCCCACTGCCCGGATAGGGCAGGAGCTTCACCAAGGCGGTTGGAGGGCTAGCGATGCTCAGCAGCTCCCACGAAGTAGGGACGCCGCTTTTATGCGGTTCTGCCTGCGTGCGTGTGAGCCTCCCACTGCCCGGATTGGGCAGGAGTGTGTGGAGGGAAGGCTCCCACTGCCCGGATTGGGCAGGAGTGTGTGGAGGGAGGGCTCCCACTGCCCGGATTGGGCAGGAGTGTGTGGTGGGAGGGCTCCCACTGCCCGGATTGGGCAGGAGTGTGTGGAGGGAGGGCTCCCACTGCCCGGATTGGGCAGGAATGTGTGGAGGGAGGGCTCCCACTGCCCGGATTGGGCAGGAGTGTGTGGAGGGAAGGCTCCCACTGCCCGGATTGGGCAGGAGTGTGTGGAGGGAGGGCTCCCACTGCCCGGATTGGGCAGGAGTGTGTGGAGGGAGGGCTCCCACTGCCTGGATTGGGCAGGAGTGTGTGGAGGGAAGGCTCCCAATGGCCGGATTGGGCAGGAGTGTGTGGAGGGAAGGCTCCCACTGGCCGGATTGGGCAGGAGTGTGTGGAGGGAGGGCTGCCACTGCCCGGATTGGGCAGGAGTGTGTGGAGGGAGGGCTCCCACTGCCCGGATAGGGCAGGAGTGTGTGGAGGGAAAGGCTCCCACTGCCCGGATAGGGCAGGAGTGTGTGGGGGAAAGGCTCCCACTGCCCGGATAGGGCAGGAGCTTCACCAAGGCGGTTGGAGGGCTAGCGATGCTCAGCAGCTCCCACGATGTAGGGACGCCGCTTTTATGTGGTTCTGCCTGCGTGCGTGTGAGCCTCCCACTGCCCGGATTGGGCAGGAGTGTGTGGAGGGAAGGCTCCCACTGCCCGGATTGGGCAGGAGTGTGTGGAGGGAGGGCTCCCACTGCCCGGATTGGGCAGGAGTGTGTGGAGGGAGGGCTCCCACTGCCCGGATTGGGCAGGAGTGTGTGGAGGGAGGGCTCCCACTGCCCGGATTGGGCAGGAGTGTGTGGAGGGAGGGCTCCCACTGCCCGGATTGGGCAGGAGTGTGTGGAGGGAAGGCTCCCACTGGCCGGATTGGGCAGGAGTGTGTGGAAGGAGGGCTCCCACTGCCCGGATTGGGCAGGAGTGTGTGGAGGGAGGGCTCCCACTGCCCGGATTGGGCAGGAGTGTGTGGAGGGAAGGCTCCCACTGCCCGGATTGGGCAGGAGTGTGTGGAGGGAGGGCTCCCACTGCCCGGATTGGGCAGGAGTGTGTGGAGGGAGGGCTCCCACTGCCCGGATAGGGCAGGAGTGTGTGGAGGGAAAGGCTCCCACTGCCCGGATAGGGCAGGAGTGTGTGGGGGAAAGGCTCCCACTGCCCGGATAGGGCAGGAGCTTCACCAAGGCGGTTGGAGGGCTAGCGATGCTCAGCAGCTCCCACGAAGTAGGGACGCCGCTTTTATGCGGTTCTGCCTGCGTGCGTGTGAGCCTCCCACTGCCCGGATTGGGCAGGAGTGTGTGGAGGGAAGGCTCCCACTTCCCGGATTGGGCAGGAGTGTGTGGAGGGAGGGCTCCCACTGCCCGGATTGGGCAGGAGTGTGTGGAGGGAGGGCTCCCACTGCCCGGATTGGGCAGGAGTGTGTGGAGGGAGGGCTCCCACTGCCCGGATAGGGCAGGAGTGTGTGGAGGGCACTCGTGTAGGTGCCCTTCAGAAATCCCAGATAAGGCCTTTGCACGGGTAACTAGAGAAGTTACTCCTGTAAATGCCTTCGAAAATCGGGCCCTTTGATTTGAAATAAGTCACAGAATTTCTCAAGAGTAAGATTAAAAGAACTGCAGAAGTCAAATCTTGATCCTTATTATTATTTTCTTTGCCAAAGATTTAAATAAATGTGAAATTTAATATTGATTTTTCTGTAAATCTGATTTAGACCAACTGAGTGCTAAACATTTTTGTTAGTTGCTTGTTCTCTCTTTTCCTGTTTATTAATGAGGTGGCCTTGTCTCTGTTAATCTCTATTCATGGACTTAATCTTTTCTCTGGGATATTATGTGGAAGTGTTTTATGATTTAACAAATCCTTACTGTTGAATTGATGGAACTTTAATGTATAACTTTTGTCTATAAATTTGTTTGCATTGATAGGTAAACATTTAAAAATTAACAATAACTGCAACACATACCTACCACCAGTGACTGCAGTAGGGCAACATATAATTTTGATGGGCAGACTAGACAGACAACATGGTCTCTTTCTGCTGTTATCTTCTCTGTTTCCATGATATAATTATTTCTGAAATATTACCTTGTTGGAAATGAAGATATTACACCTGCAAATCTAAAAAATAGATTCCAGAATCCAGAGCTGTAACTGAGTACTTGGGGCAAGGAAACATATTTCTGCCTGTGCTCTCACCCCCATTCTGAATCTGATCCCACACCTTGCTCCTTCTGTTCTGTTCCATGGTCTTCTTTGCTCTCTCCCCTTTAAGCCCACAACCCAGATGGTAGGAAAGAGTAGAATTCTTCTTGGTTCTTCATCTGCAGCCAGCCTATGCCTATGGTTTATTCATGGTTCTGTCCTCAAGGAACTTTGCAGCCTGAACAGCTGCCCCTATTGCCCACACCTATTAACATCTCTACCAGACTCTCCATGACCTGGGTTCTGTGATTTTTCTCAACTTCAGTACACGCTGCAGGATGGTATCATCAATTTCATTATATTTCACTTTCAGTATTTATTTAGCATCCTGACAAGGGCACCATACTGTAATGGGAACACAGGTGTAGGACAGCATAAATCTATACAATGCGTAGCAAAACACAATTAGAAAAAGGATGATTAAGGTTCAGGATAGGCCAAGCAGAATAAATAGGTTTAAGGTGGGCATGGAGGAGTAGCCTGGTGACCAAGTCCCACTAGCACTTCCTGTGGCCCTGGGCAAGTCACTGTGCCTCCATTGCCTCAGAAGAAAGGTCTGGCAATCTACTTCTGGTCACACCTTGCCAAGAAAACCCAGGAGCTGCTGGATTGCCAGAAGTCAGCACTGACTCAACAACACTCACGCAAGGCGACCACATGAACTGGCTGTGTCAAAAAGATTGCTGGAGAAAATTACGCTTTGTGAAAACAATTTTAAAAGACATTTACCTAAGTAGCAATTATTCCAGGTAAAATTGATTAATTGAGATTTTTTAGGAGTATTCATGTAGTTCTGCTTTGTTAGTCCTTTTTCCTGAAACTAATTGCCATATGACATTCAAACAGTGACAGACTTACTACATTTCCATAAACTTGTTATGACACATTTAATCTTGATTGTTTTCTAACATTTTTTACATGATTGCTCTATGTTGATCTTATTTGATTCAGAATTGTGTTCTATTTAAACTTGTTTTATTTTTTAGCAGCATTTTACATTGTTGTATTTCCTTCAGTTTTTTTTATTATTTCTTGCTGTATTTATACATTGTAATTCAGTTTTCCTCATCTGGAAGGTCGTACAATTCATGGGTAGGTAAAATAACCAATAATTAATACAAAATAAAATAGAATGGCTTGTCTAAATATTGCCCTCCTGTAGCTAGCTAAATGTATGCCTGTGTGTCTTCAATAGTGCATGTAGTTTTTATCGAGATTTCAAAGAGGTGCTTCTGGGGCATATTTAAGTTGAGGGAGGAAAACAGCATGTGTACATGACATTTTCAAAGTATGTGCACAAAAGCATAGATTCCCTTTCTCAACTGCCTAGACAAAAGAGCACATGCAAACAATGGCCTGCCCTGGTAATGCATCCATGGGCTTCATTACTAGCATGGGGACTGTCCAAACCAAAAAGCACTACACACCCACAAAGTCGAAATACAGAAGTCCAAGGCGGGGTGATAAAAACACAAGGATTTTATTGAATGTACACAGAAGTTGTTACCCAACATGGCCGTGTTTCGGTGGAGCCTTCATCAGGGGTAATATTTTAACATGAACTACAAATAAAACACATACATGTGAATATAGATAAAACCAAAGCAACTATAAAACAGAAAGGATAAAAATAAATTAAACCATTATTACAATTCAATAGACCATAAATTAAATGAAACATCAAAGTGTGTAATAAAAACAACTACAATGGAAAATGTTCATGATGCATAAATGAGGTAAAATAATAGCATAATACTAAAAGAACAAGATGAAACCCTAAAATAATACAAAAAGGAGGCACAGAGGAGATTAAAAAAAACTTAGAATAAATAATCATAAATGCTAACAATGACATTAAACATTATCCACCTTAAAATTAAATCAGTAAAAGTTTAATAAATACAATATGAGAAATACAAAGAAAACATAAAAACAATATATCAGGCTAAAAGGTGAGCAATAACATAGATAAGGGTGAAGCTATATATTTAATAGCATGAGGGTACTAAATGGTGTCACAGAGCAGACTCTCTAGAGCCCCCTGTGGTGCTAAAAAACACTACTCCTCAAGTAAACACTGACGTAGGGAGAGAGCACATGACACAAGGGTATCAGAAGGAGTATAAGGGAATGAGGTCACAAGCCAGGAATTATCACCCAGCCAGTAGGGAGGCAAGGAAGGTCCCACCTGACCCCAATAGGCTAGGGTGTGGTGCAGCTGGGGATTACGTAAATAATCAGCACAGCTCACAGGAGAGGGGGAAGGCAGAGAGAGCCGAAGGAGCTAGGAGAGGAGCTGAGGAACCTCAGAGACGAAGGAGATATCCAGACTGGGAAGGATACAGATATCCCAGGTCTCCACAGCAAGGCAGGCACTGGCTGAATGAAAGTCTGAGTGAGTCTGATGAACATTTAAGTGAAATAAGTGAGCAGCTGAATTCAGACAGGGACAGTGTATGCAGCAGCCTTGATAGAAGCTATGCCTCAAGACACAAGCAACAAGCTAGGAAAAGCTATTCTGAACCAGATAGGAGAAATGCTAAGCTGATCTATGAGAGGCATTTGTATGAAAGACAAAAGCCTTATAATGCTAATTTAAGGAAAGCAGGAAAGCTCCAGAATCTGGGTTACAAACAGAATAGGGAACAAAGCTTGTTACCTTTGGGAGAGAATCCTTCAGAGGAATATAGTTGGCACAAGCCTTCACAGAAACTGCCGTTGGAGACAACAGCTGTTTACAAAGCTCCTGTTAAAACAAAACCCCGTGCAAAGGTTCCACTCTCTGATAGCTGGGCAGCTGACTGCTTTACTCTGCCTAATTACCAGAGGCAGAGGAAAGGCTCCTGGCTAAGCAACTCAAGAGAATACGGTAAAGCCAAACAGATACCTGCTATAGAAAGACAAGTACGTCACAAGCTGGAAAGTTTGTTAAGCAAGTTACCTCAGAAGAGAAGTAACGAAGCCTCTGTATCTGACAGTGTTCCCATGCAATGTGAGCCTTATGAAATTGAGGACAACGCTGAATTGCCTGTTGAACAAATGGACTGTAGTTTTATAATAGCTGACCATATAGAGTCTCTCAGATAGAAGGCTGAACTATTCCTGAGAAGCCTTCATCTGGAAAGCTGACAAGCTGTATTTCTGTTTCATTCCTATTTTTGTTTGCTGAAAGGTAAAGCTATTTTTGTTATAGTTCTTTTGTTTACCCGAGAAGGGTTATGTTTATTTGACTGTTATACTTTTGGAAAAAGAATCCTACGGGACGGGTAATAAAACCCAGTTAAACCAATTTCGGTGTCACAACTTATTTACATACTGGCAAGGACTATAAGTATTGAAAAGGCCAGTAGTTTACACCCGGGTGCAGTACCAACTGTGACCATCAGGAGGCGCTGCACAGCAAAGGGGTGACATAATGGCGTAGTCGGCAGGATTTTGATACCACGTGACTTCCCCTGGAAAAGACAAGTGCTGAGCAGTGCTGGAAGAGACGGCTCACCCGGAAGTACTTGCAGAGGGAGGATTTTCGCTGGCAGGTCGGCCAGAAAAGGAAGGAAAGGAAAAACTTTCTCACACGTTGGAATCTACACAAAACTCAGGTAACAGTCACCTGGGAGAAACTGTAGATAGATAAGTGAGAAAGAGGGCACTGTTCCTAAGTGGGAATTTAAAAAAAAAAAAAAAAAAAAAAAGGTGCCGCACTTGGTGTGTTTTTTCTTTTTTCCACAGGTCCTCAAATGACAGGAAGAATGGATGTACGTGATGTTCAGGCGTGGATGCAAACGCAGTGGAACGAACAAGCCAAGCTTATGCAACAACTGCAGAAACAGTATATGGACGCTATGCAGGAGCAACAGCAACCGTTGGTGGAAGCATTGAAGGCTCTGGTTACCAAACCTCAGGACAATGAGGCAATGACTGTGCCAATACTGACGCAAGTAGCCATGAACCATGCTTCTAATTTTTCTGTAAGACAGTTAACACAGTATGATGACATTGATGATCATATTGAATCGTTTGAGAGGATGGCAGCCACCCTCAAATGGCCGCCAGAGCTCTGGGCCAGGCAATTTACCTTAACTTTGACCGGAGATGCTCTGTCAGCCTTTAGAGGGATGCCTGCTGATTTAGTTACAAATTATACAGAGATTAAGAAGGCCATAAAAGATAGGCTGGGTTTTACACCCAGACAGTATAAGCACCAATTTAGGGAGGCACGCATACAACCCAAGGAGACTCCCCGAGCCTTGTATCAAAGGTTAAAAGGCCTCGCGTACAAGTGGCTTAACCCTGAAGGGAGATCCATAGATTCCGTTATGAAAGATATTATAATGGAACAGTTCATGCATTCAGTATCTGATGATTGGAGAACTTTTCTCATGTTGCAGGACTGCCATGATCCTGAGGAGGCTGCAAACATGGCAGAAGCTTATTTTGAAGCCAGAGGGGCTGATGCCTTAAAGACTGGCGGGTTAAAAATAAATGGACAAGAAAGTCCAGGTAACATGAGAAAAGGGGACAGGAATGCTATGGGTAAAAGAAGTATGCATGATAATATTGGTGAGACTGTGGCTAAAAATGTGAGATGTTACAAATGTGGTAAAGTAGGCCACTATAAGAAAAATTGCAAAGTAAAGTTAGTCTTTATGGCCGGGGTTAAAGGTCAAGGCACAAAAGGGATTTTTCTCCAAGTGTTAGTAGAGGGAAAGAATGTCCTGGCTTTAATGGACTCAGGCGCGGAACAGAGCATGATCTCTCTAAAATTATGGGAGATCCTGGAGCAAGCTCGTTCGGCTGCCTCAAAGCCAGAAAATAAACAGGTACAAATACAGTGTGTGCATGGAACCCAGGTTCCATATCCCCTGCATAAGATAAGGGTTAAGGGGATGGGCATAGAACGTGAAATTCAAGTAGCCATAGTCCCTGGGCTATCCCGAGACCTTATCCTAGGGCATGATTGGCCATCATTTAGGAGAGGGTTAGTGCAAGGTGCAGATACAAAGTCAGGTTTTGTTCTGACCAGATCACAGGCTAGTACCTCTGAAACTCAGGTCCCATCTGCTAAAAGAACAGAGGAACCAGAAAAGAAAAATGATGAGGCGAAGCTCGAGGAAAAGGAAGAGGAGAGAGGAATTAATGTAATTCCTAACCCTGATGAGGTAGTTCAAGCCCCAAGTAAGGAGGAGGAGACTAAGGTACTTCCTGATCACGATGAGTTAGTACAGGCCCCTAATAAAGAGGAGAAGAAACCCAAGAATAAGAAGCGCCAAGAGAGAGGGAAAAGGGCGCAAGGAAGAGCAGAGTTAGAAGCGGGAGAAGGGCTACCGTGGGTGCCAGAAGCCCTAGTGAAAAAGTTCCCTTCGTTCCCAATGGAACAACGAGCGGACCCTGGGCTAAAAAGAGCGTTCGAGTGGGCACAAGAAGTTCGGCTCACACTCCCCAGGTTCTTAATTGATAAAGACATATTATACCGGGAAAGTGTAGAACCATATACCGGGGCGGTTAGGAAGCAAGTGGTGGTGCCAGTGACATTTAAGGCTGTCGTGTTACGGCTAGCACACGACCACCCTATAGGGGGCCACAAAGGTGTTCAGGGAACACTTGATCAAATCCTGGCCAGGTTTTATTGGCCTGGCGTTTATAAGGAAACAAAAAAATATTGTGACTCCTGTCCAGCTTGCCAGAGGGTTTCCATAGCGCGCCCAAAGGCGGTACCTATGATACCCTTGCCCACCATCTCAACACCCATTAGACGCTTGGGAATAGATATAGTGGGTCCTTTGATAAGAACACCCCGTGGCTATCAGTATATGCTGGTAATCGTGGACCATGCTACACGTTTTCCGTGGGCGATTCCCCTACGGAATATTTCTGCCAAAGTGATAGCCCAAGAACTTGTAAAATTATTTTGTGAGGTGGGGTTTCCCCAGGAGATTTTAACAGACCAGGGGAGTAACTTTGTCTCACAGCATTTAGCAAAAGTCTGGGAGGCATTTGGCATTCGCCATCTAAAGACTGCGGCATACCATCCCCAGTCAAACGGTTTAGTTGAGCGAACAAATCAGTCGATTAAACACCTCTTACGGAGAGGTTTAAAGAAAAATGAAATGGCCGAGTGGGACACGTTGCTCCCATTCGTTTTGTACACCTGTAGGGAGCGAATCCAGTCATCCTTAGGGGTGTCCCCATTTGAGTTACTGTTTGGCCGGGCCCCGAGAGGTGTATTGGACATCTTACATGAGGAATGGGTGGAACCCGAGGTGCCAGAGGTAGGCGTACCCCAGTTTTTGACCAACCTACGAACACGCTTAGAAAAGACATCTAAGGTTTCCATAGATAATCTCAAGATGAGCCAACAGCGTCAAAAACAGCATTATGATAAAGGTACACAACCTAGACATTTGGAAATAGGGAGTAAGGTCCTGATCCAGGTAGCGGATCCAGGTCCAAAATTTGAGTCCCATTGGAAAGGGCCAGCGACAGTAATCAAAAGAGTGGGGCATGTCTCGTACCTTATAGAGAATGATAGAGGACGTAGACAGGTCTACCATCTCAATGTGTTGAAGCCCTGGAAGGAGAGAGGCTCAGGTCAATCTAGTGCATAAGGAGTACGGTAGGAGTACCAGGAGTATGCTTACGTGCTGTCCGTGTAGTGTGGCGGCAACACGTAAGATTTTAAGGGGGGGAATATGTCACAGAGCAGACTCTCTAGAGCCCCCTGTGGTGCTAAAAAACACTACTCCTCAAGTAAACACTGACGTAGGGAGAGAGCACATGACACAAGGGTATCAGAAGGAGTATAAGGGAATGAGGTCACAAGCCAGGAATTATCACCCAGCCAGTAGGGAGGCAAGGAAGGTCCCACCTGACCCCAATAGGCTAGGGTGTGGTGCAGCTGGGGATTACGTAAATAATCAGCACAGCTCACAGGAGAGGGGGAAGGCAGAGAGAGCCGAAGGAGCTAGGAGAGGAGCTGAGGAACCTCAGAGACGAAGGAGATATCCAGACTGGGAAGGATACAGATATCCCAGGTCTCCACAGCAAGGCAGGCACTGGCTGAATGAAAGTCTGAGTGAGTCTGATGAACATTTAAGTGAAATAAGTGAGCAGCTGAATTCAGACAGGGACAGTGTATGCAGCAGCCTTGATAGAAGCTATGCCTTAAGACACAAGCAACAAGCTAGGAAAAGCTATTCTGAACCAGATAGGAGAAATGCTAAGCTGATCTATGAGAGGCATTTGTATGAAAGACAAAAGCCTTATAATGCTAATTTAAGGAAAGCAGGAAAGCTCCAGAATCTGGGTTACAAACAGAATAGGGAACAAAGCTTGTTACCTTTGGGAGAGAATCCTTCAGAGGAATATAGTTGGCACAAGCCTTCACAGAAACTGCCGTTGGAGACAACAGCTGTTTACAAAGCTCCTGTTAAAACAAAACCCCGTGCAAAGGTTCCACTCTCTGATAGCTGGGCAGCTGACTGCTTTACTCTGCCTAATTACCAGAGGCAGAGGAAAGGCTCCTGGCTAAGCAACTCAAGAGAATACGGTAAAGCCAAACAGATACCTGCTATAGAAAGACAAGTACGTCACAAGCTGGAAAGTTTGTTAAGCAAGTTACCTCAGAAGAGAAGTAACGAAGCCTCTGTATCTGACAGTGTTCCCATGCAATGTGAGCCTTATGAAATTGAGGACAACGCTGAATTGCCTGTTGAACAAATGGACTGTAGTTTTATAATAGCTGACCATATAGAGTCTCTCAGATAGAAGGCTGAACTATTCCTGAGAAGCCTTCATCTGGAAAGCTGACAAGCTGTATTTCTGTTTCATTCCTATTTTTGTTTGCTGAAAGGTAAAGCTATTTTTGTTATAGTTCTTTTGTTTACCCGAGAAGGGTTATGTTTATTTGACTGTTATACTTTTGGAAAAAGAATCCTACGGGACGGGGAATAAAACCCAGTTAAACCGATTTCGGTGTCACAACTTATTTACATACTGGCAAGGACTATAAGTATTGAAAAGGCCAGTAGTTTACACCCGGGTGCAGTACCAACTGTGACCATCAGGAGGCGCTGCACAGCAAAGGGGTGACAATGGATAATAAACACAGTTAGTGGATCAATATAAAAAGGAATACATAGCATAAAACTCTATATAAGGGCACAAGAAAAGAGGCACATTTGAGGAAGGGCAATGTGGCAGTAACATAATGTAATGCAAAGTAAAACATACACACTGAAAACACAGTTAAGAGAAACCACAGGGTATGTGAAATCCAATGTAGAATACCTAATGAGGCACAAGTAAAATATAAACAATTAAGATATACAGGGATACAGAACCCCAATATATGCCAATATAGTGCTCAGGCCCCACTACCCACCTATTTGAACAAAGTAAGTGAGGGAAATGCATTTTGCATAACTATATATCCCAAAGTTGTAATTTTGTAAATGGGGATAGTATCAGTTCTGAGTTTGTGATAAATGTCCAAAGGATAGGGGTGAGTTGCTAAGACACATATGTATGGCATCTCCCGATAAAATTGGGTGAAAACATTTGCATGGGATTGGCAAGCAAACAAACATTGTCATATGAATAATACCATCAGGTTCATGAGAACCGATTAGCTAGTGCTAAAGACACAATTCAAACCATCGTGAACCGTATGGTACCCCATACAATAAACAAGCAAGAAGTGCTAATGCATTGGTATCTCAATAAAGACTGGTAAATAAAATATGAGTAATGATGGCACAAGGTACAAATTGTGGGTGTAAATACCTGGCACAACAAAGTTGTAGCATGTAGTTGAATGCTCAGAGCAAATGGACAGCGCGATCGGCGCCATACTGTTCCACTATAACAATGCAAAGAGGCTCCATTCATGAGACTGCGCTTTCAAAACTAGATTTGGTGCCAAAAACGCAGGAGGTGGGTAACCATGGTAATGTGGGTAAAGAAACAAGTGTGTGTAACAAAAACTATACATCTAAGAACATAATTGTTAAATTGATTCAAGAAGGGAAATTTGAAAGAAGAAAATAATAATAAAAAAGCTGAGGGGTATCACGATGCAGCAGAAGAATGAACATATAAAAACCGGTAAAAAATACCATAAATGTATAAATGATATGGTGAAAACACTGTATCCAGACATTATATAAATTGACATAACTAAAAGAACCTCAGGGGAATAAAAATCTCCAAAACGTGAATAAAAATCGTAAAGAATAAAAGCAGATAAAAACATTAAAAACAGAATTTAAAATAGAAGTAGAAAAAGGAACTAATATGAAAATATAAAACAATAGGGGGCGGCTGTTTAGAAGCCAATAAAGTTAATCACGTATATAAAAAAATATGACAAGACCGCTTGCCCCAATGTCATAAAGGATACCTAAAGAGATTAAAACCTTTATAAAAGTCATAAATAAAGATTGTAAAAGTATAAAATTGTAATATCAAAACTTTATATGCGCACCAAATAGAATGGGGAGGGGTAAGGAAAGGAAAGGGGAAAGGAGGAGGGGTGGAGGGAGGGGAAGGGAAGGAATGGATGGGTTGGGGAGGAAGAGGGGGGAGGGGTATGGAGGGTTGGTGGGGTGGATGGAGAGAAGGGAAGGGAAAAAAAGGGTGGGGGGGTTGTAAGGGGGAGGTGGGGGAGCGGAAGAAGAAAGGATAGGCCTATTAAAACCATG
This sequence comes from Ichthyophis bannanicus, assembly GCA_033557465.1. Classification (NCBI taxonomy): domain Eukaryota; kingdom Metazoa; phylum Chordata; class Amphibia; order Gymnophiona; family Ichthyophiidae; genus Ichthyophis; species Ichthyophis bannanicus. The sequence goes on along the minus strand of CM066036.1, from coordinate 654,021,439 downwards.
GATAAAAAGAAAAGTGAAAATAAAAATAGAAATAGAAATGTAAAAACATAAAAATAACAGAGGAACATTCCATTGTAAAAAAAAAAAAAGGGTTATAAAAAGACGGATTAATCAATATCCATATTGAGTCCATCAGGTGTCATGGTCTGCAATTGAAAAATGTACCTCTGTTCTAAACACAGCAACACCTTCCCTTGACCAACTTCAGCACCACAAATTTCAGGTCAGAGATACAGTGGCCTTTCTCCATCCAATGGTGGACCAGGGGTTTGTCTTCTAAACATCTTCTAAGACAACTCCTGTGCTCCACTATACATGTGCAGATACTAATGTTCGTTTGATGACATACATTAAATTATGGGGACAGGTGATCCAGTAGATCTTGTTTTCTGTTGTACAATTAGAAAAATCTAACCAAAAATATTTCTTTTTAGTTCTTGGTTCAAAAACATTTTTTACAGGAGGTACATGTACACACATAGAGCAATGGCAACACTGATAGTGTCCCTTAGGTGAGGTGGTGCATGCATCTCTGGGAGAGCGGAGGGTACAGAAAAGTTTATTAGGTTGGTGTTCCTTTTGTGTGCTATAGTGACTTTCTGATCTTCAAGGATAGAAAGAGTCTGTAAAATTTGCTACTCTTCTCTAATAATATTTGAAATGTTATGTGATAGACTAGAAAGGATGAGAGGGCACACGATCCTGTTGTTAGATTCACGTACAGACTTCTTCGGGAGAGAGATCCAGTCAGATGTCTTTGCTCAGTGGTATGCATGCTGTTTACTCTTCTCTGGACATCCCCTGGTGGCAAATCCACCCCTGATGTTGTAAGAATGTTTTTTCAAAGTCACCCTGGGTGAAGCAAAGTCTTCTGGCTCTCAAAAAGTTACTAACAGGTAAATTATCTTTATATGAGTGATTATGAAAGCTGGTATAACGTAACAGATGATTTCTATCCATCAGTTTCCTGTAAATTTGATAAGTATATTAAGATAAGGTATGACTGTAGTGCTGCATGAGAACTGAAATTGTAAATTGGGATCCAAGGAGTTGATCCATGTAAAAAAATGATTCTAAACTCTCATGTTCTTCTTCCCAAATCATCAGGATATCATCATTATATCTACTCCGCAATCTGATATTTTTAATAAAAGGGTGCAGAGTAAGACATTTATGTTCAAAATCTGCCACATACAAATTGTCAATGTCAGGGGCCATGGAGGACCCCATGGCTACCCCTTTATTCCGTTTATAAAAAAATTCCCGGAAACAGAAATAATTTTCTGTCAAAGCCAATTCTGCTAGCTGGATTAAAAAAGCAGTCAGAAGTCTTTTATGGTCTGTACGTTTCAAAGGAGTGTCTTTAAGAATACAAAGGGCTTCTTGCTGAGGCACATTCATATACAAGGATGCAATATCCAAGGTATTAATGGATTGTGATACCCCTCAAAATCCTCTAAAATGTTAATAATGTGGGAGAAGTGCCTGACATAGGAAGGGATCAAAATGACAAATGGTCTGAGTAAGACGTCCAAAAATTAGGAAATTGGCTCAAAAAGGGAACCAATTGTCGAGATTATGAGCCAGCCTCGTGGACCTCGTTGACTTTCCCTTGTACAAACTGTTCATCACTCCTATTTGGGATAGCTCAGTTTCAAACACAAGGCGGCTTAGTTCAAACATCCTCTGGGGTCCATTGAGTGTATTTGCAAAATTATCAGTGCTGTCTGCCGTGCCTTCTTGCCACCTCTTCACCACTAATATTACCTTAACCCCTTCCGGTCTTCCTGCCATCCACTCCCTCTCATATCCTTCACTCCTCCATTACCCCAGTATCTTACCCCATTCATGGTCCACAAAAAGAGCATGAGAAATTCCCAGTTGCTCTTGCTACACTGGTGCCATAGTAATGGTCCCAGCTGATCTGAGTGTCAAATTGCCTTTAGCTTATTGCAAATCAACTTTATGACTCTTTCAGTGGTGAGAAGTTGCTCCAGTCAGAACACTTGTACGAGTATGCAACATTACCCTGTTGGACTGACTATTTGGATTTGTGAAATTACAGATATTGTAACTTTGCTGTGTTCACATCTGACAAATTGGCACACACAAACAAAGGATATGCAGAAGATAATCATTGAAGAACCTGACTTACTCATTTTTTAAATTGCCGAATATATTATACATGTGTTACAACAGGATGAAGTGTAGCAGAGAGCCTTATGTGCTGCCATCTGAAGATTTGCTTAAATTACTTACATCCAGGTTAAAAGAAACAAGATTATACTACTGAGCTGCAATCATATAGGATACCACCAAAGTTTTAAAAGGCTGAGTTGGGCTTGTGAAACTAAATTTTTGAACTAAAATAAGTACTAGCTGCCAATCGCCAGTTTTGTACACTGAAAAATGGCAGATGGATTGGGAAGGATCTAGAATCAACACACTGATCAGCTCTATAGTCAGAGATAGAAACACCATCGGCAACCTGTGGTTTCTGTCCTTGCAGAAATTCATTCATGAAGCCCAGTAAAAACACTATTTCTTGTTCCCCTATTTGTGATTTGGATGCCTGAAAGCAGCCATTCAGATGTACCAGCCACATCCACGTCTCAAGGGCATTTTAGGGCACCCCGAGTTTACACTTACCTACGATGTTGAATGGGAGCATGCTGGGGGCATGTCTAGGGCTTTCTGAAAAGATATATGTGGTGCAGTCACCACTGCACATTTAAATCTGCTGGTCAGCACATCCATGTTTATACCTACCCCTGGGCATGAATAGACATTTGAAATGGGCTCATTTCGGCCAGCTAACAATGGTATAGAGAAGAGGAGACTGCCCTCTCATTCTCTCAATATTTTTTGCAACTCCCAAAAACCTTGCAGGTCACTATAAAGGCCTCATTGTCTATTGCTGTACTGCTGCATGTCTCCATTCACAAAAAGGCAGACCGAGACAGGGATGGGGTGTCACATACACATGCATATTCCAAAATACCAGGGCTAGCATTTCTTTGTGCTTGGTACCATGCACATCCAGATCTCGAACGTCCACATTTCCAAAATCAGCCTTTACCTGCAGTCAGAGAAGCACCTGCCCTTAGGACCTTTCCCAACTGTACTGTCCATTCCTCTGCACAACTGGTGCCATTTCTGCCACTCCACACAGCTCTCATTGAGCTGAAGTGATGTGATACCTGTATGCCTATACTGCTCTTTTCCTGTTGAGAATATGGTGAAAGTAAAGGCACCCTGCCAGTCAAAGTCACAGAGCTTAAAAAGCCATAGAAGAGGCAGTGGGTGGGCAGGGAGCTGATGAACAGGCAGCCAACTTTGTGCAGTGAAGACGGAGAGCGAAGACAGTATAAATCCCAATGCACTTCCCTCCCATCCCAACCAGCAAGAGTAGTGTGCAGCGGCGGCCAAGAAAGCAAATAGAATGCTAGGTATCATAAGGAAAGGAATGGAAAATAAAACAAAGGATATTATAATGCCTCTGTATCGTTCCATGGTACGACCGCACCTTGAATATTGTGTGCAATTCTGGTCGCCGTATCTTAAAAAGGATATAGCGTTATTATAAAAGGTACAGGGAAGAGCCACCAAAATGGTAAAGGGGATGGAAGGCTACTCCTATGAAGAGAGGCTACAAAGGTTAGGGCTCTTCAACCTGGAAAAGAGACGACTGAGGGGAGATATAAAAGAGGTCTATAAATTAATGAATGGAGTGGAAAGGGTAAACGTAGATCGATTGTTTACGCTATCAGAATATAGAAAGACTAGGGGACATGTAATGAAGCTACAGGGTAAACTATTTAAGACAAATAAGAGAAAATATTTTTTCACTCATCGTGTAATCAAAGTCTGGAATTTGTTACCGGAGGATGTAGTAAGAGCTGTTAGTGTAGCAGGGTTTAAAAAAGGTTTGGACAAGTTCCTGGAGGAAAGGTCCATAAACCATTATTAAAAAGGGACCCAGGATATCAATGCTTGACCCATTACAAGCATTGTGGAACCTGTGTCTCTTGGGGATACTGCTAGGTACGTATGACCTAGATTGGCCACTGTTGGAAACAGGATACTGGGCTTGATGGACATTGGTCTGACCCAGTATGGCATATCTTATGTTCTTAAAACAGAACAACAAATCTATCTTCTGGCAACTGGCATACATGAGAATGAAAAACGTGCACAAACGGATAAAGTCCCATGACCATCTGGTCTATACTCCTTAATCCAACAAGGGCAAAGGGTTATATTGTAGACTGGATGGCCAATGGATTTTGTTTGATTTTGCACTTTCTTCATTTTGATTTCCAGAAGCGATGTTTTGCAGTACTGAGGTTAGGCCCTTGCCACATGGTCATCTAAAAGTATGTAAATTGGCTTGATTGTGTGCACTTTCACTCTAAGTGTGAATGTGGGATGGCATTTCGGCACAGCATGGGCAGAGTGCACAAGTACATGTATAAATTCTAAACTATTATAACTGATATGCATTCCTTACAAATTTAGGTACAGGCATTTACACTAGCCCTAGGGTTGGTGTAAGTGATCGCACTTTAGCACATTTTTGGCCATTTCTGCTAGCATTTTATAAAGTCAGGTACATGGTTTTATAAAATAGTGTGAAGTATGCACATAAAAAGCACACAGTAATCCTCACTTGATTTGCAGCTTGTCATGCTGTGAGGGCTTGTGTGCATCAGTGATGCTGAGAACTAAACTATCGGTAGTTTAAATACTGGCAGTGTCTCCCAAGATGGACAGGTCTCAGCTGAGATACCAGACCAAGACAAACCACCCATCTGGGCAGCAGCAGAATGGGATAGTGTTGATGGTGGAGGATCACATTTCTGTGACAACGGCAACAACACCAAACTTAAACTGCGCAGAGGAAAGGCCCGGCAATCTACTTCTGTATCTTGCCATGAAAACCCAATGGATAGTTACAACAAAACAAATTGTGCTATAGTGCTGGAAGATGAGACCCCCAGGTCGGAAGGCACTCAACTAGCTACTGGGGAAGAGTTGAAGACTTTTCAGAGTAAAGCCAGCATTTATGATGTGGTTGGATCAAAGCCCTCGGGATGTCTGACTGCTGATGTAGCTGCGGATGAAATGAGAGTCAGAAGCTGTAAAGATGTCTTACACATTGGAACATGGAACGTACAAAGCATGAACCAAGGGAAGTTGGAGGTGGTCAAGAATGAAATGGAACATGCACATCTTGATCTGTTGGGTGTCTGCGAACTGAAATGGACTGGCATCGGGCACTTTGCATCAGATGATCACATGGTCTACTATGCTGGAAAAGAAAGACAAAGAAGAAATGGTGTTGCATTTATAATAAAGAAGAAACTTGCAAGAACTGTAATGAAATACAATGCAGTCAGCGAACACTTAATCTCTATTCGTCTACGAGGAATGCCTGTCAACACAACTATAATTCAAGTATATGCCTCAACAACAGCTGCAGAAGAGAATGAAATTGAAGTGTTCTATGAACAAGTACATTCTGAAAGTGACAGAACATGCAAACAGGATATCCTGATAGTCATGGGTGACTGGAACGCAAAAGTTGGCAACAAAGAAGAAGGTAAAGTAGTTGGAAAATATGGACTTGGCAACAGAAATGAAGCTATAGAAAGACTGATAGAATTCAGCAAGACCAACGATCTATTCATCTCAAACACCTTTTTCCAGCAACACAAGCAGCGACTGTACATATGGACTTCACCCAATGGATTGTATAAACATCAAATTGACTACATCTGTGAAAGTCAACAATGGAAAAGCTCTGTAACATCAACAAAGACAAAACCTGGAGCTGACTGTGGAGCAGATCATCAACTACTAGTTTGCCAACTCAAGCTAAAGTTGAAAAAGAGCAAACTACTCATGAATGCAGCAAAATATGACCTTGAGAATATGCCACTGGAATTTAAAGACTGCCTGCTAAATCTATTTGCTGCTTTAGATACAAATGACAGAGTTCCAGAAGAGTTATGGAATGACATCAAGAAGGTTGTGTTGGAAGAAAGCGAGAAGTCTCTACAAACGGTGAAAAAGCAAAAATGGCCAAAATGGATGACGGAAGAAACTCTGAAAATTGCCCAGAAATGCAGAGAAGCTAAAGCCAGAGGAGAAAGAAAGACAATCACAGAACTCAACAGAGATTTCCAATGTGCAGCAAGACAGGACAAGGAAAAATACTACAATGATGCATGCAAGGAAACAGAAGCAGAAACTATTAGAGGAAGAACATGATCGGCTTTCCTAAAGCTACGAGAGATAAAGAAAAAGTTCCAGCCTCGAATTGGAATGTTACAAGTTGCTCAAGGTTCTATGTTGAATGATGCTGAGAAGATCAAGAAAAGGTGGAAGGAAAATACAGAGTTTTTATATGATAAAGATCAAGTGGACCAACAGCCATTTCAACCTGTACCTTATGATCGGGAATCATTGGTGATGAAAGAAGAAGTTGAAGCAGCATTGAAAGCCTTATCAAAGAACAAAGCACCAGGCATTGATAGCATTCCCATGGAAGTATTACAGCAATCTGATGCAGCTTTTACCGTACTTACAAGGCTCTGCCAAGAAATATGGAAGACAACATCATGGCCAACTGACTGGAAAAGATCTGTGTTTATACCAATACTAAAGAAAGGTGATCCAACTGACTGTGGAAATTATCGCACAATCGCTCTGATCCCACATGCCAGCAAGATTCTACTGAAGATTATTCAAAAGAGACTACAACCATACCTGGAACAAGAACTACCTGAAGTGCAAGCAGAGTTCAGGAAAGGGCGAGGACCGAGAGACATCATTGTGGATGTGAGATGGATCCTTGAAAAGACTAAAGAATACCAAAAGGATATCTATTTGTGCTTTATCGACTATAGCAAGGCTTTTGACTATGTAAACCATGAGAAACTCTGGGCCACATTAAGAAGCATGGGTATACCAAAACATCTGATCGTTCTCTTGCACAATCTGTACATTGATCAAAAAGCAACAGTTCGAACGGAACAAGGAGAAACAGAATGGTTTAAAATAAGCAAAGGTGTAAGACAAGGCTGCATACTTTCCCCCTACCTCTTTAATTTATATGCAGAACAAATCATCAGAGAAGCAGGATTGTATGAAGACAACAGAGCTGTGAAGATTGGTGGAAGACTCATCAACAACCTTTGCTATGCTGATGATACCACATTGCTGGCTGAAACTGAAGATGATCTGAATCATTTGCTTCTCACAATCAAAGAACATAGTCTCAAAATGGGCCTGCACCTTAATGTAAAGAAGACAAAGATCATGACAACTGACATAATCAACAGGTTCATCGTTGAAGGAGAAGAAATTGAAATTGTGAACAACTTTAACATACTTGGATCAACTATCAATAAAAAAGCAACAAGCAGTCAAGAAATCAGATGACGCATTGCTCTTGGCAGAATGGCTATGAAAGACCTAGATAAGATTCTCAAGAGCAGAGATGTCTCTTTCCATACAAAGATTCAACTTGTTCAAGCCATGGTATTTTCAATAACATCATATGGATGTGAAAGCTGGACAGTGAAAAAGATAGGAAGAAAATTGATGCCTTTGAATTATGGTGCTGGTGGCGAATACTGTGTATACCATGGACTGAACAAACCAGTCGGTACTAGAGGAGATCAAACCTAAGCTTTCTTTAGAAGCTCAGATGACAAGACTTTGACTTTCATACTTTGGACACATCATGCGGAGAGAGAGATCATTAGAGAAAGACATCATGCTTGGCAAGATAGAAGGTCAATGCAAAAGAGGAAGGCCAGCAATGAGATGGATCGATATAATAACATCAGCTATGGATACCAGTCTGACTGAAGACCGAACATAATTTAGGATAGCTATCCAGAGGGTTGCCATGAGTCGACTCCGACTCGACGGCACTTAACGACAACAATGTGCAGTTTATAAAATTACCCTCCTCGTGGGCTGTCGTAAAGTCTATGGATATTTTTATGCACAGATTTGTACAAGTTCTGAAAGGAAAATGTGCACACATTTTCCCTTTGCAAATAGTCAAAGGAAAAGATACCCATGAAAATCTGAGCCTGATTTATCTGTCAATACTTTTTGTTTGCAAAGTAACGGGTGTAGTTTTGAAGACGCACAACTAAGCATGTTGTTACATCACTGGCCTAGGCACCCCCCCCCCCCCCATTTACCTATTTTTCCCATAGGTAAAAATGAACCTTATTGGTTCCCCTATGTACTGTCACCTGAGGAAAGGTCCAGCAGTTTTCAGGCAGCCTGTTTATTTGGGTAAATGATTTTTGAAAATTGTCTTCTATATTCTTTCAAGATGGAGTTTCAACTAAGAGGTGAACAAAAACACTATGACCTCTTCTCTCTCAGAATACCTCTCCTTATGTAGAAGCATACAATTAATATTCTTATTGCTATGACAAACATTTGGCTACCTATAAGAATCAGTGATGATAGTCTCCAAGCCCTTTTTCTGTTTAACTGCCAGTTCTTCCTCTTCCAAATGTAGTTGAAGCTCATTTTTACCATTTGACAAAACTCAAAAACTCTGGAACATCTAACATTGCTCCCACTCGGTGTATGAGAGGTTAGTGACTTAGAGATACTTTATGAATGAATACTGTGATGACAAACCTTTTATCCTTTTTCACTCATGTTTTCTAGCTTTGACTGTTGACAGAAATATTGACCTATGAAACTGTTTGGCTTTCACCTTTTGACTCTACCTGTGATTCTTAGAATTTGTCTTGGCATTATTCATCCCAGTTTAACAGATATTGGTTAGCCCTGTAGAGGATTTGTGTGTAGTGTAGTTCTTAATTTATCACACAACCAAAAATATATTCTGCTGCACTGGGTACTACATGCTGTAACATGACTGTGTCAGTAATGCTTAGTTAAATTACTTTCTGATGAAGTTGGTACCTTGCTGAGAGAGAATGCATAACAAAACCTTGTGGACCATATTTGAAAGCCTATTGAAAGCTAAGTTGAAAAATTTTTGTTTATCCTCAAATGTTTGCATCTGTATTGAATGCAAAAATGATGACGCATTGTGAAAAAAATTTACACATCTATCTAAAAAGTGTATTTTTAATCTGAAATATAATGTTAGCTAATAAAAAAGGACTGTACATGTGAAACTATGATAATTACTTATATAACAGTTATCGCTTTTCATTATTAGTATGATTTTGTAATTGTTCTTATAGAATTGACTCCGATATACTGTATGTTGCAAAATGCAATGTGTGTCTTCAAGTCAATACTGACTCCTGGTGACCCAGCAGCTCCTGGTTTTCTTGGCAGCATGACCGGAAGAAGATTGCCAAGCCTTTCTTCCGAGGCAATGGAGGGTTAAGTGACTTGCCCAAGGCCACAAGGAATGCTAGTGGGAATTAGACACTGGTCTCTTGATTACCAAGCTACTCCTCCACTCAATATATATTAAATATATGATATTACTGGGCATGCCAATTTGACTTTCAGTGTCTGTTGTCCTTGATTTTTTTTTTGGTGACCACTTTTAACTGTGTCGATACCTTTTGGATACTTACTAGCCTTTAATGCATTGACTTGTGTTTCCCCTACAATCACTTGCGCCAAAGCCAATTACAATCTCTTTTCTAAAGTGATATTCTCAGGAATACCCATGAAAGTAATGCTTCTTAGAGCACATGTTTTTTGATAAGTGATGAGAAATCATCCAAACACACCCACTGTTCAGCATTTTGGAAATAAGTGTAGTTACTTACCTGTAACAGGTGTTCCCTGGGAACAGCAGGAATCAGTCCTCACATATGGTGACGTCGGTGCCGACGGAGCTCACGTGGATCCACTCCCCAGCTTTCAAAGAAAGCCTTTGGGAGTTACACCACGCATGTGCGGTCACCTTCCTGCCCAAAGGTGCCATCTTGCCTCAGTATGAAATCATAGCACAAGATAGCAAAAAAGAAAACAACTCCTCAGGGAGGAGGGGCGGTTGTGAGGATTGATTCCTGCTGTCCCTAGAGAACATCTGTTACAGGTGAGTAACTACACTTTTTCCGGGAACAAATATGAACTCAGTCCTCACATATGGGACTCCCAAGCTACAGACTACCAAAAAAACTTGTAAAAGCCACAGGCGACCCAAAAAGCGGACTGTAAAAGACAGCAGGGGGTGCTGGTTGGCTGGGAGTCTGACACTGCAGCAACAGCATCGAAGATGCAATCCCCACTCCGGTAGCCTGGACAGAGGACTGGAGGGAAGGAGTTGCACTATTCCCCAAAGAGGTGATGGAGTATGGCCTGGCCGAAGGCACTATCCCTCCAGGAGGTCTCTTCCAAACAGTAGTGCACAGCAAACGTGCACAGAGGACCAGGTGGTGACCCGGCAAATGTCCAGCAAGGGCACCAACTGCAGGCTGGCCACTGAGGCCGCCATGGCATGCACATTGTGAGCCATCACATGATGCTCCAGAGAGAGCCCTGCCTGTTGATAGGCAAAGGAAATGCAGTCGGCCACCCAACATGAGAGGGTGCACTTGGAGACTATGACCCCCAGTCAACTGAGATCGAATGAGACAAAGAGCTGCGTTGAGCGGCAATGGGGTTGCGTCCTCTGGATATAGAAGGACAAGACATGTTTGCAGTCTAGTGTGTGCAGAGAGGCTTCCGCCCTGGAAGAGTGAGGCCTAGGAAAGAAAGTGGGTAACACCACCTCATGATTCAAATGGAATGCAGAGACCACCTTTGGCAAGAGCCTTCAACAGCACGGTTTCTGAGAGCATCACGTGGTGGAAACATTATTAACATCCCTTCTGAACACTGTACTAAAAGGAATTGAAGACACCAAAAATGGATTTATTCTTATTTTCATTGATATAACTGCTGTATTTGACTTCATAATCCACACCATACTTCTTGACAGGCTAAGAGAAATAGGAGTAAGTGGCACACCGCTGGCCTAGTTCCGCTCCTACCTAGCAGACAGATCACAAGTCAAGATAAATTCCAATACCTCAAAACCTTTTCTACTAACCCAAGATCTTCCTCAAGGATCCACACTCTCCACTCTCCTCTTTAACTTGTACATACAGCCAGTATGCAAAATTTTACAGGAACACAAAATACATTACCATCTATATGCAGATGATTTAATGATATATTCCATCTTAAATACCAAGAATCCCCAAGAATCCCAACTATTCCCCCATATCAGCCTGTATGTTAGCAGTCATAGAATGGTTACTACAATGCAACCTGGAAATTAATTACAAGAAATCAGAAGCTCTCATAATCACGAAAGATAAGACATTCAACCCCCCTGACAATCTACTAATAGGTAACAGATCAATCTCCATCAAGAAAGAAGTTAAATACTTAGGAGTTTACTTCGACCAGAGGCTCAATTTCCAGTCTCACATCAGTAAAACTGCAGCAAAAGTATACTACAAAATGAAGCTCCTGCAGAATCTTCGACCGCTTCTTGAGCAGAGCCACTTCTGCACAGAATGTCAGGAGCTAATCACACCGCACCTTGACTATTGTAATTTAATTCTCTATGGCTTACCTAAATGCTCAATACAAGTCCTGCAGATGGCCCAAAATGCAGCAGCTCATCTAATCACCAAAGCTAACAAACAAGCTCACATTATCCTGATACTTGAATCATTCCATTGGCTCCTCATCAGTGCAAGAATAAAATACAAGGTACTAATCATTGCATTTAAAATATCCCATGAACAATCTTCTGACTGTCTAAAAACCCTAATTAAAAGACTCCCCGACAATAGATCAAGGAGGACACCACACCAAAACTCTCTGGCAACCCCCAAGACACCCACAAACACCCCCCAGAACACCATACTCAGAGTATTTGAGCTCTCCATCCCAACATTATGGAACTCCCTCCTTCATCACCTGAGGACCACCATGGACACTACTGACTTCAGAAAAACCATGAAGACCCACCTCTTCACAGAGCATTTCAAGACTTACATCTTAACTAATGGCAAGATTATAACAAATGTTAAAAACTCCAACTCCTCAGGAACATGTATGAGTCCATTATGTAAATAGTTATAACACGATTATAAACAAGTTAACTGTTATTGTAAATAGTTCCAAAAGTTCTGTGTATACACAGTTATGTTCCATGTAAACCGCTTTGAGAATCTGAAAGGCGTATATAAAAAAAAAAAAAGTTAAATAAATATATTGCATAGAAATGTGAAAACCTTTAATGAATTTTGACTTGTATATTTTAGACAGCAGAATATGAACAAGGTACAAGAGTTGGAAAACTTTGGAAGGCACTGTTGTGGGGCCAAACAAATAAAATGCACCTGTCCATGCAAGAACCAGTTGATCCCATCTGGGAGGAAAAAAGACTGAGACTCTTGTACAGGAGGAGAAGCCTCAGAAAGCTTGTTCCTGAACAGAACTGCATACAATACTCAACGTATGGTTGCAACATGGAGAAATACAGAGGCATTATGCTATCCTTTCTTTTATTTTCCATGTCTTTCCTTTCTTAGCATTTTATTAACTTTCTTGACTGCACTGCACACTGAGCAAAGGATTTCAACATATTATCCATGATGATGCTTAGATCCTTTTCCTGGGTGGTGACCTCTAATGTGGAGCCTTGCATCACGTAGCTGTAATTTGATTTGTTCTTCCCTAAATGCATAAATTTGCACTTGTCCACAATAAATTTCATCTGCTATTTGGATTTTTCAAGGTACTTTTGCAATATTTCACAATTCTGCTGTAATTTAACAATTTTGAATAATTTTGTGTTATCTGCAAATTTGATCACCTCACTCACTGTTCCCTTTTCCAGGTCATTAATAAATATGTTAAAAAGCAATAGGCCCAGTACCGATCGCTGGAGCCCTCTGCTATTTAGCTTTCTCCATTGAGAAAATGGACTACTTAGTCCTACCCTTTGTTTTCAGCCTTCTATCTATTTCTAAATCCACAATAAGACGCTGCCTTCTAACACATGACCTGTTAAATTCCTCATGAGGGATCTTGTCAAAGGCTTTCTGAAAACTGAACACTGAGGGTAATTTTAGGTGAGATGTCCAAGTGAAATTTGGGACGTCTAAGCCAGAACATCTGAAAAAAAAAGCAGGCACATCCAGGTGTAGACGTGATTTCATAAACGTGGACATGCCCAATATGGGCATCTGCAGGGGCATCAACATAGACATCCCCAGAACTGTATTTGAGAACCTGGATACCTAGACTAGCCTAATGGTTATAGTAGTGGGTTAGGAATAGGGCAGCCAGGGTTTAAATCCCACTGCTGCTGTAGTTGGCACTATGTGGAGTACTGGGGATAATGGAGTGTTTTCTATTCTACATTCTCTGGGTGTATCAGTTACAATAAGTGCTTTTCAGATGCAGCAGGTCTAATGTTAGATGTGATGCTGGACGTCCATGACATTTCTGAGACTAGGCAATGATATCCAGGATCCTGGAAATGCACTGGCCACTCCTCCTTCATGCTCCCGTTCAGATTTGGATGTCCTCACGCTGGGGATATTCCCAGAGCTGGCTTCTAAAATGACTCTGGGGACATCTCTGTGCTTTGACGTCTCTAAGCCTGTCTTCAGACATCCAAAGCATGACTAGGGCTTCTAAAATGACCCCCACTATATCCACCAGCTTACCTTTATTTACCTATTTATTCACACCTTCAAAAACATGTAATGGATTGGTGAGGAAAGACTTCCCTTGGCTAAATCAATGTTGGCTTTCTCCCATTAAACCATGACTATCTATATGTTCAGTAATTTTGTTTTTTTTATAAAGGTTTCTATTATTTTGCCTGGCACTGACATCAGGCTTACTAGTCTGTAGTTTTCCGGAACACAGCTGAAACCTTTTTGAAAATTGAGTAGTTTACAAATTAGTAATAATAGATTTGTAATTTCATTTTAGAGTTCTTTCAGCACCCAGCATCCGGTGCAAGTGATTTGCAACTCTTAACTTTGCCAAATTGCTCTATTGCATCTTCCAGGTTCACCACGATTTGTTTCAGTTCCTCTGATTCATCACCATTTCTAGCACTGGTATCTCCCCTATATCTCCTTCACTAAAGGTTGAAGCAAAGCATTCATTTAATTTCTCCACTATGGCCTTGCTTTCCTTTAGTGATCCTTTTACCCCTCTATCTCTAATGGTCCAACTGATTCCCTCATAGGCTTTTAACCTTGAATGTACCTGAAAGGATGTTGTTTTGAGTTTTTGCTTCCACAGGTAGCTAATTTTCAATTTTTCTCCTTGCCTGCCATCAGTCCTTTGCATCTAACTTGCCAGTGTTCATGCTCTGTCTGGTTTTTTTTTTTCATTTGCATTCTTTTTTCCATTTTTTGAAAGATCTTCTTGTTAAGGCACATTTTACAAAGGATGTCCAAGTGCAATGTGGGACATCCAAGCCAGAAGGTCCAAAAAGAAAAAAAGCCAGGCACATACAAGTTTAGGCAATGTAAGTACAAAGCAGGTCCTCCCTGCTTTGTACAAAGAAATGTTACTTGTAAACCGCACTGATTTTAAAGAGCGCGGTATAGAAAAGCTTTAAATAAATAAATAAATAGGCACAATTTCACAAACCTGGACATGCCCAGTATGGATGTACGTGGGGCAGTCTACATAAATGTCCTCAGAATAGTATACGAGTCAGTACTGGGAGTGACATCTAAGAGACATGCAGTGGTGGTTCAAACACAACAAAAGTTACCCTATCACACTACATATATCAGAGCGATTGTGGAGAGTACCAGAGATAGTGGAGTGTCATCTACACCCGCTAAAAATGTAATGGCCCAAACGAGCACTTTCCCAATGCCAATTCATGCCTGGAGTAGATCTAAACTTGGGCAGGGTCATAGACATCCCCGTTGTTTCTGAAATCTAGCAGGGATGTCGAAGTCCATAGCACCACCCCAGATATGCCTCCGCCACACCCCCTGCCCACTTGGAGGTCACCGCAATAGGAATATCTTTAAATACTGTTAACAAAATGGCTCCAGGGACACCTATGTGATTTGGACATCCACATGCCCAGTTTTGGGCGATCAAATAGGAAATAAGGCTTTTAAAATTATCACTTTGTCTATTGCTGCCTCTCTCAACTCACCCTTAAACCATGTTGGCAGTCATTTGGCCTTCCTGACACCTGTTTTAAAGCATGAAATACAGTACATCTGGTCTGCGTTTCCAAGATGGTATTTTTAAACATTGTCCAGGCCTGATGTAAACTCTTAATCTTTGCAGTTGCTCCATTTAGTTTTTAACTAACCATTTTCCTCATTTTATCATAGAATCCCTTTTGAAAGTTGAATCTAGTGCAGTAAATTTCCTTGCTGTCGTCCCTCCATTTATTAAATCAAATTTGATGTTATGATCAGCATTGCCAAGTATCCCTGACACTGTTACTTCTTGCACTACATCTTGCATTCCACTAACTCCTCCCGGTGTCAGTTCCAACTGCTTTTCAACAATCAACCTCTGGCTTAAAGAACACAATCTCAAAATTAATCACAGCAAGTCTGAAGTTCTCCATATCACAAGAAACAAGAATTTCAACCCTCCACCCTCAATCATAATAAACAATACCCCACTCTCAGTCAAAACACAAATTAATTATCTGGGCATCACAGTAGACCAAGAACTCAACTTTCAGTCACAAATAAGCCAAATTACCAAATCTTTCTACTTCAAGCTTTGCACCTTAATGAACCTACACAAACTCCTCTCCCCAATGGATTTCTAAGAGTTTGTCAAGCAGTAATCTCCCCAGCATTTGATTAATGCAATTCCATCTATCAGGGCCTTCCCAAGAGCACACTATACCCCCCACAACTAGCTCAAAACAAAATAGCTAGAACCATATTGGCGAAATCTCAACAGGTTTGCATTACCCCACTCTTCAAACAGCTTCACTGGCTTCCCATTATAAGCAGGGCCGGCCTGTCCATTGAGCAAGAATGTTTTTTGCACAGGGCCCCGCGTTTCAGAAGGCCCCGCGCAAAAAACATCTTGCATCAGCCCAACGAGGTTAAAAAAAACACAAACCGGATGCTGCTGCCGCTGCCGCCGCCGCCGTGGCAGCGGCAGAATCGAGCATCCCGCGGGGCCCCCCCTGCCCTGCAGAGTCCTCCATGCGGCCTCAGCGTCGGCTGTCAGAGCCGTGCGAAGAGAGAGCTTCTCTTCTCGCGGCTCTGTTAATCCCCTCACGGTGGGATTAACAGAGCCGCGAGAAAGGGAAACTCTCCCTTCGCGCAGCTCTGACAGCCGACGCTGAGGCCGCATGGAAGACTCTGCAGGGCAGGGGGGGCTCTGTGGGATGCTCGATTCTGCCACTGCCACGGCGGCAGTGGCAGCAGCAGCTGGTTTGTGTTTTTTTTAACCTAGCTGGGCTGATGGGGGGGAGGGAGTTAGGACTAGTAATGGGCTATGGGGGGGGGGGTTAGGACTGTTAATGGACTATGGGGGGATTAGGACAGGTAATAGGCTATGGGGGGCTAAGACTGGAAATGGGCTGATGGGGGTTAGGACTGGTAATGGGCTATGGGGGGTTAGGACTGGTAATGGGCTATGGGGGGGGCTAAGACTGGAAGTGGGCTGATGGGGGTTATGACAGGGAATGGGCTGTGGGGGGGGCTAAGACTACAAGTGGGCTGATGGGGGGCTTATGACTGGTAATGGGCTGATGGGGGGTTAGGACTGGAAGTGGGCTGATGGGGGGGTTAGGACTGGTAATGGGCTATTGGAGAGCTAAGACTGGAAGTGGGATGATGGGGGGTTATGACAGGTAATGGGCTGTGGGGGAGGCTAAGACTACAAGTGGGCTGATGGGGGGCTAGGACTGGAAATGGGCTGATGGGGGGGTTAGGACTGGAAGTGGGCTGATGGGGGGGTTAAGACATAGTGGGCTATGTGGGGGCTAAGACTGGAAGTGGGCTGATGGGGTTACGACAGGTAATGGGCTGTGGGGGGCTAAGACTACAAGTGGGCTGATGGGGGGCTTAGGACAGGTAATGGGCTGATGGGGGGATTAGGACTGGTAATGGACTGTGGGGGGTAAGACTGAAAATGGGGTGATGGGGGGTTAGGACAGGTAAGACTGAAAATGGGGTGATGCGGCGTTAAGACTGGTAATGGGCTGTGGGGGGGGGTAAGACTGAAAATGGGCTGATGGTGGGGGTTAGGACTGGTAATGGGCTATGGGGGGGCTAGGACTGGTAATGGGATGGGGAGGTTGCTAGGATTGGAAATGGGCTGAGTGGAAGGGGGGCTTGAACTGCAAATAGCTGATGGGGACAAGGGCTTGGAATGGAAATGGGCTGTGAGGGGAGGGAGCTAGGACTGGAAATGGGCTGAGTGGGGAGAGTCTAGGACAGGAAATGGGCTGATGGAGGGGCTAGGATAGGACTGGAAATGCGCTGTTGGGGGGTGCTAAGGTTGGAAATGGGCTGTGGTGGGGGCTTGAATTGAAATGGACTCATGGAGGGGCTAGAACTGGAAGTAGGCTCATGGGGCGTTTGGATTGGAAATGGGCTGAGTGGAGGGGAGCTAGGATTTGACATGGGCTGATGGTGGGGCTAGGAAAGGACTAGAAATGAGCTGATGGAGGGACTCGGATAGGACTGGAAATAGATGGGGGAGCTAGGACTGGAAATGGGCTGATGGTGGGGCTAGGATAGGATTGGAAATGGGCTGATGGGGGGCTAGGACTGGAAATGGGCTGATGCAGGGACTAGAAGGGAGCAGATGCTGGGTGGGACTGGAACTAGAAGGGAGCTGATGTTAGGGGAGGATTAGAATGGGATGGAGCTGGAAGAGTGAAATGGAGAGGGAAAAATATTTTGTGTGGGAGGGAAGACAAATCTACAATTGGCCGGATATTGGGAGAGTAAGTGGGGATTGAGGATGGAGGGGTAAAATTTGAGTGGATGAAATAGGAATGAGGAAAGAGCAAAAGGAGAAAGATTAGTATGTTAATGCAGATGTAGAGAGAGAATGGAAAGAAAAACTAGAAGAAAGGACAAATGGACAGCAGATGGAGAGTTAGCAGAAGACACGAAGAAACTAGAAGAAAGTGGCTGGAATAATTGTACCTGAAAAAAAATGCACAAAAGGTAGAAAAATATCTCTTTATTTTGAATTTATTAACTGGAATATGTCAGCTCTGGGAAATGTGCATCATTAACGTCTGTGCTTTGTTTAGTACAAGAGGAAATTAATTTATAATTTTATTTCTACAGTGTTGTACATTCCAAGTTTGGCTTTTGGGGTTCTGAGTTTAATTATTGTCTTCCTGTTTCTAAATTGTGATTCCTTGTTTGGTGATGGTCTATGTTCTGCATGTCTAACTGAGCTGTGATATTCTGTTTATATAATTCCTATTTGACATTGCCACTTGTTCTCTTTCTCCAGTAGGTCATGTATTGTTATTCTCTGAAATGTATTGGTTTAATATTTGCAGTGTTGCCTTTTGATAGTTAGGGTATGGTGCTTTGTGAGTCCTGGTAGTGCTGTTAGGATACGGTGGGTTTGCTATGGGTTCTAAATGGGCAGTGTTTGTAGTAGTTCCTAATGTGCCTGGCGGTTGGTACTGGATTATAGTAATGTAGAAATCTTTTAGTCTTTCTTTATCCATATACTCATTAAGAGGCATGTTTACTAAAAGTTAGTGTATGGTAACATTATGCAAATATTTATGCAAATGAGGCACCTTATGCAAATGAGGCCCCGCACCGAGTCTCTGCACATGGCCCCGTACCCCTCTTGTGCCGCCCCTGATTATAAGCAGGATCAAATACAAAATCATTCTACACACACACAAAATTCTGAACAAATCAGCAGACAACCTCGTTCCCCTAGTAGCGAACAACAACTCCAAAAGACCCAGGAGAACAGCTATAATCAATAGACTGGAAATATCCACAAACAAATCCTCATGCAGCCAAAGAACTAACAGCAGGGCATTTTCTCTATATGCTTCTACCCTGTGGAACTCACTTCCACCACAATTAAGATCCATCCAGTTAGTCAGCCAATTCTGTAAAAACCTTAAAACCCTCCTCTTCCTAGAACATTATGGATCTGATACTGAATAAGGAATACCTGGCAAAGCAATAACCACACCCCATCAACACAATGTAAATAGTTAAACCTCAAACGTTTGATGATTGTTTATCTGTTATAAAATATGTTCCATGTAATGTGCACCTTACTGTCCAATTGTTAACATTATCGCACTGAGCTCTTGACTAGTAGAAAGACGGTATAGAAAAGATGTTAAATAAATAAATTAAATAAATAAATCAGACCCAATCACACCTAGGTTCTGCTTTTCCTTTGTGTATAGAAAGGCTTCACTGCCTATACTATATCGTTCCATTGGATTGCTGCAGCCCAAATGCATGACCTTGCATTTTTTAACATTAAATCTCAGCTGCCAAATTATAGACTATTCTTCAAGCTTATTTAGATCCCTTCTCATGTATCTTCCTTGGTATGTACTGTATTGCAGATTTTGGTATCATCCGCAAAGAGCAAACCTTATCCACAGCCCTTCCGCAATATCACTAACAAAGTTGTTAAAAAGAATCGGACCAAGGACATCTACCTGTACCCTTTCTCGCCTCCCACTCAACCAATTTCTAACCTAAACGGTAACTTTAGGGTCCATTCCTAGGGTGCTCAGTTTGTTTATAAGTTGCTTGTGCGGAACGGTGTCAAAGGCTTTACTGAAATATAAAAACACCACATCTAGGGCTCTCCCTCAGTCCAACTCCCTGGTCACCCAATCAAAGAAATCAATCAGATTTCGCAGACTAGACCTGCCTCTGGTGGATCCATGCTGCCTCGGATCCGGTAATCTGTTGGACTCCACAAAACTCACTATTTTCTCTTTCAGCACCAATAATTTATTCACCACCAAAGTTGAATTAACTGGCCTGTAGTTTTCAACCACATCCTTACTTCCACTTTTGTGTAAAGGGACCACATGTGCCTCTCTCCAGTCCTCTGGCACCACCCCAGACTCCAATGAGGCATTGAAAAGGTCAGTCAGTGGAGCTGCTAGAATGCCCCCAAGTTCCCTCTGTATTCTCGGGTGTATCCAATCTGGTCCCATCGCTTTGTCTACTTTAAGTTTAACTAGTTTCTCGTGAAAATTGTCCAAGATGCCCCTCGCTTCTGTTCCTGTTTGTGAGTGTTTTCTGAGTTCCTACTCTTGGTTCTTCATCTGTGAACATAGATCAGAAATATTAGTTAAGCAATTCAGCTTTATCCTCATTAGTTTCTACATATTCCTCCCCTTCACCCTTGAGTCTGACAATACCACTTTTGCCCTTCTTCTTCTCACTAACGTATCTGAAAAATGTCTTATCCCCCCCACCCCCCCACCCCCCCCCCACCCCCCATTTTATTGCATTGGCTATTTTCTCCTCTTTTGAATTTTTGCTTTCTTGACTACTTTGCTAGCTTCTCTTAATTTTTTTCCAAATATAAATGCCTGTCTTCCTTGCTCTGTAATCTCTTGTATTTCATGAAGGCCTGCCTATTTTTCTTCACCTTTTCAACTACTTCTTTCAAAAACCATAGCGGTCTCATTTTCCTTTTACCTTTATTTACCATTTTAACAAAGTTTGGTTGCCGTTAAAATATCCTTTTTCAGTTTTGCCCACTGTTTTTCTACATCCCCCAGATGTTCCCATCCCGCTAACGACTCCCAAATTTCCTGGCAGAGCCTTGTAAGTATGGTAAGAATTGCATCAGATTGTTGTAATACTTCTATGGGAATGCTATCAATGCCCGGTGCTTTGTTCTTTGATAAGGCTTTCAATGCTGCTTTGACCTCTTTCATCACCAATGGTTCCCGATCATAAGGTACAGGTTGAAACGGCTGTTGGTCCACTTGATCTTTATCATATAAAAACTCTATATATTTTTTCCACCTTTTCTTGATCTTCTCAGCATCATTCAACATAGATCCTTGAGCTTCTTGTAACATTCCAATTTGAGGCTGGAATTTTTTCTTTAGCTCTTGTAGCTTTAGGAAAGCCAACCTTGTTCTTCCTCTAATAGTTTCTGCTTCCATTTCCTTGCATGTGTCATTGTAGTACTTATCCTTGACTTGTCTTGCTGCACGTTGGAAATCTATGTTGAGTTCTGCAATTGCCTTTCTCCTCTGGCTTTAGCTTCTCTGCATTTCTGGGTAATTTTCAGGGTTTCTTCTGTCATCCATTTTGGCCGTTTTTCCTTTTTCACCTTTTGTAGAGGCTTTTTGCTTTCTTCCAACACAACCTTCTTGATGCCATCCCATAACTCTTCTGGAGCTCTGCCATTTGTATTTAAAGCAGCAAATCAATTTTGCAGGCAGTCTTTAAATTCCAGCGGTATATTCTCAAGGTCATATTTTGCTACATTCATGAGTGGCTTGCTGTTTTTCAACTTTAGCTTGAGTTTGCATACTAGTAGTTGTTGATCTATACCACAGTCAGCTCCAGGTTTTGTCTTTGTTGATGTTATAGAGCTTTTCCATCGTTGACTTCCACAGATGTAGTCAATGTGATTTTTGTACAATCCATTGGGTGAAGTCCATGTGTACAGTCACAGCTTATGTTGCTGGAAGAAGGTGTTTGAGATGACTAGATTGTTGGTCTTGTAGAATTCTATCAGTCTTTCTGCAACTTCATTTCTGTTGCCAAGTCCAACCATTTTGCCGTCTTCTTTGTTGCCAACGTTTGAGTTCCAGACACCCATTACTATCAGGATATCCTGTATGCATGTTCTGCCAATTTCAGCATAGAACTCATCACTTTCTTCCTCTTCTGCAGCTGTTGTTGAGGCATATATTTGAATTATAGTTGTGTTTATAGGCATTCCTCGTGACCGAATAGAAATTAAATGTTCACTGACTGCATTGTATTTCATTACAGTTCTTGCAATTTTCTTCTTCATTATAAATGCAACACCATTTATTCTTTGTCCTTCATTTCCAGCATAGTAGATCATGTGATCATCTGATGCAAAGAGCCTGATGCCAGTCCATTTCAGTTTGTTGACACCCAACAGATCAAGTTGTACACGTTCCATTTTATTCTTGACCACCTCCAACTTCCCTTGGTTCATACTTCGTACGTTCCATGTCCCAATATGTAAGACATCTTTGCAGCTTCTGACTCTCATTTCATGCGCAGCTACATCAGCAGTCAGACGTCCCAAGGGCTTTCATCCAACCACATCATAAATGCAGGCTTTACTCTGAAAAGTCTTCAGCTCCTCCCCAGTAGGCAGTTTTAGTGCCTTCCGACCTGGGAGTCTCATCTGCCAGCATTATAGTGAAATTAGTTTTGTTGTGACTATCCACTGAGTTTTCATGGCAAGGTACGGAAGTTGATTGCCAGGCCTTTCTTCCATGCAGTTTAAGTTTAGTGTGTTGCCATTGTCAAAGAAATGTGATCCTCCGCTACCAACACTGTCCCATTCTGCTGCTGCCCAGATACCTGGGGTGTTTTCTTTTAAGGCTATGAGGGCCTACATAAATCCAACAGTTATTAATTTAATACCTCTAAAGTAAGCTAGGTTTGCTTGCTTAGAGCCTTTCTAAGTCTTATAGAAAATCATTTTAAAACTCAACAGCAAGCTGCTTATCTGTTTAGAGCCTACCTAAACCTAAAGGAAATTGATTTAACCTTCTAGAGCAAGCTGCTATCTGCTTAGAGCTTGCCTAAATCTAACAGAAATTAATATTAAATCTCTAAAGGAAGCTGCAAACAATTTTTGCTTTTTTAATAAAATAAAAAACAGGCTTTTTGAAATAAACCCACAATTCCACTGCTATCCCAAAGTTTTAAGTCACCTAGTTTTCCAGAAAAGTATTTTTCACTTACTCACATTCTTTGTCCACTCTCAGCTTTCCCTCAGAATGTTCTCAAGCAAAGAACTTGGAGCAAAAGTCACAGAATTACTTTGCTTGAGTTGAAGCCCCTCCAGGAATGGCAGTGTTTTCAAGATAGTATAGACATTTATCCATCACTCAGCAACCTGACTCTTAGGCTTCAAAGAAAAGAAAAAAGAACAGTGGCAAAAGGAAAAATCCACTTCTACAAACATCTACAAAAAATAAACCAGTAACTTAAGCAGTTAAAACTGTTATATATGAAAAATAACCCGCTTTTTTAGGAACTCTCAGGCAGAAAACTTGTATTAAAAGTCATAGAAATACCCTGCTTGAAAGGAAGCCCCTCCAGTAATCCTGTTGGTTGAATCTTTCTATATAGACTAGATCCACCAATTAAGGGACTAGATTAGATAGCTTTATCTTTGGGTGGATAAATTAGGGAATTAAGGAAATAAGTCAAAACTAGAGCAAACTTTGCAATTTCACTGTCATATTCGTGTTCCGCATATAAAAATTGATAAGAAATGACTATTTTTATTTCAGTAACATGACTTTTGTAAAAATTTGTTGACTAGTGAAGTAAGAGGAAAAGAAGGTTGCAATGGTTTCCAAAAGAAATAGTTCAAAAGATAAGAAAAAAGACTTAATATACTATAAGAGATCACAGAAAGAGAAGAACAAGCAAGAATATCTGGGAAAGCTAAGGAAAGTTTGTAGATTAGCAGGAAACCAAAGATGCTAACAAGAAAAAACTGCCAAATATGGGGAAAAGACTGTTTTTTTAGGTATGTTAGTGATAGGAGAAAGTGCAAAGGAGGCACTGTGAGACTCAAGGGTGAAAAGGAAGAATATGTTGTGGCTGATGTAGACAAAGCTGAATTGCTTAACAAATATTTCTATTCTATGTTCAAAAACGAAAAGGCATGAATGGGACCTCAGAAACAAACACAAACAGGAATGAAAGTGAGGTAGAACTCAAACTATTTTCAGAAGACTGTGTTTGTGAGCAGCTAGCTAAATTAAAGTGGACAAAGCAATGAGGCTGGACAGGATTCATCTCGGGGTACTGAAAGAACCTAGGGAGGTACTGGCAGCTCAGTTGGCTGACCTTTTCAGTGTTTCTTTAGAGTCAGGATTGATCCTGGAGGACTGAGCCAAGTGGTTCTGTACCAAAAGCAGAAGGAAGGAATAGGTTGATAGCTACAGACCAGTTAGTCTGACCTCTGTGGTGAGTAAATTAATGGAAATACTGCCAAAGCAGAGGATGATATGGTAATTGGAATCCAAGGCATTACAGGATCTGGGACAGAATGGGGGGTGAAGTACTTCAATGCACAAAACAAGAGCAGGTCCTTGGGGTAATGTATCAAATGATATTAAAGTGACCAGACAGGTAGAAATAGTAATGGCAAAAGCCATAAGGATGCTTAAGTACATAGGGAGAGGACTGGCCTGCAGGGTAATACTTTTGTGTAAGTCTTTAGTGAGAACTCAATTGGAGTATTGTGTACAGTTCTGGAGCCCGCACCCTCAAAAGGATATCAATAGGATGGAGTTGGTCCATAAGGTGGCTACTAAAATGGTCAGTGGACTTCATATAAGTAATATTGGGATAGACTTAAACGAGTGGATTTTCAGCACACTTACAGCAGCTGACCATTGCTGCTTTAATTTTGTTCCGGATATTGAATGCTGAGGCCATATCCAGGCACCAGTATTGAATATCCAGGTTGCCCAGATTTTTCAAGCTGATCAGCAATGACATTCAGCTGCTGGCTGGATTTCAAAGCTGACTAAAGTTAGGACTGCCATTCTGCTCTGCCCCCCCCCCCTCGGAATGCCCCAACAGTAGCCACTTAGCATTAGGGCATTAAGCAGTGGATGGCATTTACATGGTTTGCAGCTGTACAAACCTATAAATGTCTTTAAATATCCGCCCCCACACCCACACACACAAAGATTTCAATATGTGTATACTTTGGGAGAAAGGAGGGAATGGGAAGATACAATATAAGAATATAAGATACGCCATACAGGGTCAGACCAAGGGTCCATCAAGCCCAGTATCCCTGTTTCCAACAGCAGCCAATCCAGGTCACAACTAACCTGTCAGGTTCCAAAAAAGGTACAAGATTCACGGGTCCTCTTAATAATGGTTTATGGACTTTTCCTCTAGGAACTTGTCCAAACCTTTTTTAAACCCAGCTACACTAACAGCTTTTACTACATCCTCCAGTAACGAATTCTAGTTGATTACATGTTGACTGAAAAAATATTTTCTCTTATTAGTCTTAAATGGGTTACATTGTAGCTTCAATGCGTGTCCCCTAGTCTTTCTACTTTTTAAAGGTATTAACAACCAATCTACGTTTACTCATTCCACTCCATTTATTATTTTATAGACCTCTATCATATCTCCACTCAGCCATTTTTTTTCCAGTTGAAGAGCCCTAACATTTTAAGTCTTTTCTTGTAGGGGTATCCTTACATCTCCTTTTACCATTTTGGTGGCTCTTCTCTGTATCTTTTTTTTTAATTCTGCTATATACTTATATACTTTTTAAGATATGGTGATCAGAACTGCATGCAATATTCAAGGAGTGGTCACATGATGGGACAATATGGAGGTATTATAATATCCTTGGTTTTATTCTCTATTCCTTTCCTTATGATTCCTAGCATTCTGTTTGCTCAAATACCTCCATAGCATAAATGCACAGAAGACATCCCTTTTCCAATTGAAAGGAAGGTCTTGAGCAATGGGTCATAGGTTGAAGATGAAAGAGGATAGAATCAGGAGTAATCTGAGGAAATATTTATTTATGCAAACAGTTGTGGATGTATGGAACAGTCTCACAGTGGAGGTAGTAGTGCCTGAATTCAAGAAAGCATGGGACATGTACACTGGATCTCTGAGAGAGATGAAGGGAATGTAGAATGTATTAGTTCTTATAGATGGCAGACTAGGTAGGTCATTTGGTCTTCATCTGCCATCATTTTTTTTATGTATCTGTGTATCTCTCAGTTAGATATTATATATAAGTACTTAGCTAGGAAACACAGGCCACAACTCCCTCTGGAACCCTAGGGTGATTTTCTAAGGGAGTGCCTGGTTAAAGCGCTATTGAGAGTGCCTATGTTAAGACTATTTTATAAAAAACAAGTGGGTGCCAATATTTATAAAATATTGGTGTAAGTGTCAGAAAACACTTAAGTTAGGATGGTATAAATGCCCACGCCTATATTTTTAAAGAGCATGCATAAATATAGTAATTAATAATCTACGCATGTGCTTATCTGCTCCGCCAAACTCCAACTATTACAAAATACATGCCATCATGCAACATGCATACTTTAAAACTGGTCAGGTTTTTATGAGGTAATTAATGCATATATATAGTTACATATGATCTAATATGATCTCTAAATAGGACTTTCATTTACACCTCGCTCCTTGTTGTCTTCCCCTAAATAGGCACGTATGCTGCACCTAAAATTTGGGCCTTTATAAAATTGTCCCCTGTGTGAACATTGAGTTTGACCCACATACTGTTTGGGACGCCCTCCTTTCAGCACCTTTAAAGCATACTTACTCACCTGTGGCAGGTGTTCTCCGAGGAACAGCAGGAATAAGTTTTCGCATATGGGTGATGACATCAATAGAGCCTCGTGTGGGAATGCTCCCCAGCATCTATTAAAAGCTTTTGGGAGGATCCACCACGCATATGAGCCTGCCTTTCTGTCTGCTGCAGCACCATCTTCTCTAGTATGTTATCAACTCAATAGCTAAAGACAACTCCTCAGGGTAGTAGTGTTGTGAGGACTTATTCCTGCAGTCCACGGAGAACACCTGCTACAGATGAGTAACTACACTTTCTCCGTGGAGAAGCAGGAAGTAGGTCCTCACATATGGAACTCTCAAGCTACAGGTTACCGAAAACTGAGGAGGCCAAAAACCCAATAGGGGCAATGGAATCGGAGAATAAGAGAAACATGGTGAGTAGTCCCTCTGAGGGACTCGACTAATAAAGCATCTTCAGCACACAGCAACACTGAGGAATACACTTTATGGTAGCCTGGATGGATAGAAGGGCCAGCGGGAAGGAGTTGGAACCTAATTCCCAAACAGCTGATGGAGCACGGCTTGGCTGAAGTTGCTGTTACATTGGGACTCCCCATCCACACAGTAATGAGCTATGAGTGTGTGGATGGAAGACCATGTTGCAGATCTGCAGATCTCCTCCATGGAGACTGAGCTCAAGCTGGTCACTGATGCAGCCATGGCTCTAACACTGTGAGCCGTACCATGGCCATCAAGGCTCAGGCCTACCTGGGCATATGCAAAAGAGATGCAGTCTGCCAGCCAAATCAACAGAGTACATTTGGACATGGCAGGCCCCAGCTTGCTAGGGTCAAAAGAGACAAACAGCTGGGTAGATTTATGGTACGCTTTCGTCTACTCAAGTTAGAAGGCCAGAGTGCACTTGTAGTCCATCATGTGCAGCACTGCCTCTCCCCTATTGGCGTGAGGCCTAAGGAAGAAAGTTGGGAGTATGACTGACTGATTGAGGTGGAATTCAACATATAAAGCCAAAAAAAGAAATCAATCAAACTTATGAAACACAAAAAGATGATTTCTAGTATAATAAATACTGAGGTGGAAAGCAGATACCACCTTTGGTAGGAAACGTGGATGTGTGCGCAAGACCACTCTTGTGGTGGAACCTGGTGTATGGCGGATGAGCCACCAGTGCCTGGAGCTCACTGACACAGTGTGCCAAAGTAACCACCAAGAGGAAAAAGACCTTCCAGGTCAGAGGGCAGGAGGCAAGCGGCTCAAAGGGAGCTGACAAGAGCTGTGCAGAACCACATTATGGTCCCAAGCCATCAGCGAGGGCTTGACTGGATGTTTAGAGAGGAGTAAGCCCTGTATAAAGCAAGCCACCAGGGACTGGGTTTCCCTACGAGCTGTGATGGTAAGACCCAATCATGCTCAGGTGGAGTCTGACAGAATTGGACTTGAGACCAGAATCTGATAGATGCAGGAGACACTCCAGAACCTGTCCACAGTGCAGGAGAAGGGATCTAGAGCCCAGTCCATGCACCTGGAAGAGAACCTCTGCCACTTGAATGCATAAGACCTTTGCGTAGAAGTCTTGCAGGGGGCCAAAAGGACCTCTGTAACATTCTCTTGTCGGTTGAGCTCCGAGAGGACTACCCGCTCAACATCCACGCTGTGAGGGCCAAGGACCAGACGTTGAGATGCAGCAAAGTCCCGTCCTCCTGAGATATGAGATCTGGAGCAGAGCACAGCTGCAGAGACTCCCTCCAAGAGAGCAGGAGCAGCAGAGTGAGCCACGGCTACCTGGATCAGTACGGGTCAATGAGAATCATCATGCCTCTGTTGCCCTGCAGCTTCAGCAAGGTCTTTGCCATGAGTGGAATAGCAAGATAGGCATAAAACAGGCCCACTCTCCAGTGGACAAGGAAGGCATCTGATGCCAGTCAGTTGCGGGACACGACCCTGGAGCAAAATTGACACTTGAAGGATCTGCCTCACAACAACCTTGTTGATGGTCTACTCGTGCAGCTGAAGGACGTGGCTCTGCTGAGAGCTCTGTGGGCTTGGGAGGTACCAGCGCTTCTGCTGGTCGAAAGTCTTCTTGCCCTAGTACTTTTTACAGGAAGGATCAGCCATCTTTCTTGAAAGCCTGGAGAGGGCAACAAGCTGCATCTCAATCTCACCAGCCTTAGCCTCTACCTGCTTCATGAAGAGGTTCTCACCCAGCAAGGCACATTGGCCAGTATGTCCTGGACCCATTGCTCCAGGTCTGTGGATTGAAACCAGGCAAGCTGGCAGGCAATAATGCCCATTGCCATGGCCCTGCAGGTGGACTCAAAGGCATGATAAGTCGGCAGGACCATGAACTTTGAACAGTCCTTACCGTAGCCCACCAAGTAACAGAAGGAGTCCAGGAGCTCCGGGAGGAGGAGCAAACTGGACTCGGCTAGATCCAGAATGATGTCCTTGATGAACATACTCATATACAACTGGTATGAAAGGACTCAGCCAATCAGCACAATACTCTGGAAGCACTGCCGGCCAAAGGAGTCCAAGGTTCTCGCCTCCGTACCCAGGGGCAGCATAGTAACCAAGTATATGAAGGCAGATAAAAACCAGTGTGATCCATCTAGTCTGCCCAGCATGGCGGCAAGAGTAGGTGCACTTGCTGCTCCGTGCAGGTCACCCCTCCCCATGCCTTTGTTTAGGCATGTAGCCACCGCTCCATGTAGGTCACTCCTATTTGTTCAGATATAAGAAATAGTTATGCTTATTTTAATTTTATCCTGTTGCTATAAAGGGATCCACTGTGTCTGTCCCATGCCATTTTGAATTCTGTCACTGTATTTGCCCCCACCACTTCTATTCCAAGCATCCACCACTCTTTCAGTGAAAAAGTACTTCCTGACATTGCCTTTCAATTTACCCCCTTGCAGTTTCATGTTATGCTCTCTAGTTTTACAGCTTCCCCGTCTTTGGAAGAGGTTTGTTTGTCCATTAATACTCTTTAAGGAATGCATCTTGCTGTTCATGATCCTTTTCATGGCCGACTCCACCACTAGAGAATGGTGTGGGAGTTGCTGACTGCTGGCACTTGTGAGGGGGTTCTCCCACATCCTCATTTGCAGCCTTAGCAGAATCTGGTGCACCAGCACCATCACAGCCTCCTTGGGGGCCGATGGATACTGAAGGATCTCCAGATCTTCTGCCCTGGGCTTATCCTCTGACTCCAGGGAGAAGGGAATGGCCTTGGCCATATCCCGCATGAAGTCCTGGAAGGACATGTCTTTCAGTGGTGACTTCTGTCACTCATGAGGAGGAGAGGAGTCTGAGAGAAGCTTGGGAGATTTGCTCCCGGACACCTCTGATGCCTCGGTCTCCCAGCCATCGGACTCCGATTCCGAAAGGAAGTCAAAGTAGCATCATGCCTCTTCCCGGCATCAACTCTGGCTGTGTGCACAAGAAGAGCGCCTCCAAGACTGATGGTGCATCATGTGTGACCCCAACATACTTGACAGGGAGCAGGTCATAAGAATCAGCATAGAGTCCAATCGCCGGTCCAATATGCCTGCATCTGCAGGCAGGGAATGGGTCTTTGGGATCGGTTGCACTGCCTGTGGTGGTGATGCCCTAGGCACCAAGGGCAACCAATCCAAGGCGTGATGGAATGGAAAGACAGAGTCTTTATTAATGAGCCTTTGACTGCCCGACACAGGCCGTGTTTCGTTACCCTTCGTCAGGGGCTAGCCAGGCAAAAAAACTCTGTTGAAGGTTGTTAAAAAACTCTTACACCATATAGTTATAGAGCTGTCTATGTAAACATGCAGACTGCATGCGGTCACGGCAGCCTTCATAAGTGTGCATGTTTACATAGACAGCTCTATAACTACATGGTGTAGGAGTTTTTTAACAACCTTCAGCAGAGTTTTTTTGCCTGGCTAGCCCCTGACGAAGGGTAACGAAACACAGCCTGTGTCAGGCAGTCAAAGGCTCATTAATAAAGACTCTGTCTTTCCATTCCATCACACCTTGGATTGGTTGTCTTTGCTCTGCGTGGTTTGTTGCTTCTGTAGTGTGGTTCCTAGGCACCAAGGGGCCAGCTGGTTGAGTGGCCAGCACTGCCACCATGTAGGCTGTGGTCACTCCTGTCCTCAAGAAACCCTCATTAGACTTTACCTGTCCTTCTCACTATCGACCCATCTCCCTCTTCCCCTTCATTTCTAAACTACTTGAATGTGCGGTTCACCACCGTTGCCTCAACTTTCTATCCTCTCAAGCCCTTCTGGATCCTCTATAATCTGATTTTTGTCCTTTACATTCAACTGAAATGGCTCTTGTCATAGTCTCCAGTGACCTGTTCCTGGCAAACCTTTCTGCTGCTTTTGACACTGTTGACCACAACCTTCTCCTTGATAATGTGTCCTCGCTTGGTTTTAAGGGTTCTGTGCTATCCTTGTTCTCTTCTTATTTCTCCCATCGCTCCTTCAGTGTTTGTTTTGTGGATCCTCCTCTACTGCTATCTTGCTCTCAGTTGGTGTACCCCAAGGATCGGTCTTTGGTCCGTTCCTTTTCTCTTTCGGTACCCAATCCCTTGGTGCACTCATCGCTTCCCATGGCTTTCAGTAAGATCTCTATGCTGATGACGACCTCTCTACACCTGAAATCTCTCCGGCAATCCAGGCCAGGATCTCTGCCTGCCTTTCTGACATTGCTGCTTGGATGTCTCACCACCGTTTGAAATTGAACATGGCCAAAACTGAGCTGCTTATTTTTCCCCCTAAACCTTCCTCTCCTTCCTCCTTTCTCAGTCTCTGTGGATAACTCTCTACTCCTTCCTGTCTCATCAGCTCGCAACCTTGGGGTCGTCTTTGACTCTTTTCTCTCCTTCTCCAGACATCCAACTGATAGCTAAAACCTGCCATTTCTTTCTCTACAACATCAACAAAATTACCCATTCCTTTCTGAACATACTACTAAGACACTTATCCACTCCTTAGTCACCTCCCATCTAGACTATTGTAACCTGCTCCTTACTGGTCTCCCTCTGAGTCATCTCTCTCCCCTTCAATCTGTTCAAAACTCTGCTGTACGGCTAATCTTCTGCCAGCCTCATCATGCTCATATTACCCCTCTTCTCAAGTCTCTTCATTGGCTTCCTAATTGTTTCCACATCCAGTTAAAACGTCTCCTGTTGACCTATAAGTGCATCTCTCTGCAGCTCCTCGCTACCTTTCCTCTCTTATCTCTCCCTGCACCCCTTCTCGGGAACTCTGCTCTTCTGGAAACTTGTTTCTATCTATGCCCTCATCTTCTATTGCTAATTCCAGACTGCTCCTTTCACCTTGCTGCTCCTTATGCCTGAAACAAACTACCTGAGTCTGTACGTCAGGTGCCTTTTCTGACCTTTTTCAAATTCAGGTTGAAAACTCACCTCTTCGCTGCTGCTTTTGGATCTTGACTCACCTGATCTCCTTTGTGTTTCCTTACCATTCCCCTTAGCTGTATCCCATGTCTACAGCTACTGTGTTGTCTGTCTTGACCAGATTGTAAGCTCTGATGAGCAGGGACTGTTTGTTACATGTGTCTGTGCAGAGCTGCGTACACCTTGTAGCGCTATACAAATGTTCGGTAGTAGTAGTAGGCCTTGAGGGCTCAAAGGCATTCCGCCAAGACTGCCATCAGGATTACAACTTCAGCCACTGGCTCCAGCACCCCTGTAGGTGGGGGCATAAGGGAATTATTGGTGCTTCTCCACTGCATTGGCTGATGAGTCCTCTTGTCACCTTACCTTAGCAGGCCGCTCCCTGCCATCACTCTCCACGTTGCGTTGGGAAGGGCTCTGGTGTTGGTGGACCTTTGGCTAGTGCTCAGAAATCCCTTTCAACTTTGATGGGGTTGATGAAGTGGATCCCAGACAAAAGTTGACAGAGATCCTCTGTTCTGTGGCACTGCACCTTGGCTCTCAGTAAGCCGATGTCTCCGCAGTGCTCGATGACACCAGTGCTGATGCTGGGGTCAAAGATGCAGAATCTGTTGACCCAAAGAGGAACTCCTGCTGCTTCTTCCAGTCCTTCAGGCTCCTTCTTGTCAACTGCAAATACAAGTTGCAAGAGGCAGGCTGGTGGTTGAGACCCAAGCATTAAAGGCACCAGTTGTGCCAGTCTGTGAACGAGATGGTCTGGACACATTTGGCGCACTTCTAAAACCTGCTTGCTGGCTTCTGGGACATGTCCTGGAACACAGCCTTGTCAAGGTCAAATGATTCGATGGTGCCAACCGAATGAAAAGGAAGAAAAAGGGACAAAATCTCAAAAAATAAAATCAATGGCACCAGGGCCAGTGCTACTGATGACCGGCGGTGAAACCGAATAGAAAAAAGGCACCTCAAAGAGGATAAGACAAAAAACTTTTTCTGACGTTGCAGAGAAAATGTCCTAGAGGCTCAGCAGAAAAAGAAGACTGGAGAAGATGGTGCCATGGCAGATGGGAAGGCAGGGGCACATGCATGGTGGAGCCTCCCAAAAGTTTCTAGTAGAAGCTGGGGAGCATTCCTACATTGGGCTCCGTCG
The DNA here is from genome assembly GCA_033557465.1 of Ichthyophis bannanicus. Lineage (NCBI taxonomy): Eukaryota > Metazoa > Chordata > Amphibia > Gymnophiona > Ichthyophiidae > Ichthyophis > Ichthyophis bannanicus. The sequence goes on along the minus strand of CM066036.1, from coordinate 653,988,354 downwards.
GTGACGTCACCCATATGTGAGGAGTTATTGTCTGCTTCTCCATGGAGAAACACTGTTATTGTAATTTGCTTTAGGCAATCATGTGAACAGGAAAGCGGTATAATAAAAGCGTTTAAATAAATAAATAAATAAATAAAGCATAGCCTCCACAGGATCCCCAGTTCATGAACTGGAACACTAACTGACCAAACATTAATAAATATGGGATTATACTCACCAAGAAGATGATTCCTTGACAATGATATATTAATATTATTATGATATGTATAGTGCATACTAGATATAGGCAGCACTGTAAAGAGACACATAGAAAGTAATTGTATAACTAGGTGCTAGGGTGAGAGGCCAAGTAGGCGTCTATTTTAAGCCTATTTGATAAAAACAAATTGCCACTATGGGGCATGTTTACTAAAGTGTGCTAACCATTTGCACAGGGTTTGATACATGCTAATAGATAGGACAGGGCCTCATGCTAAAAATCCCATGCTAACCGGTTAGTATGCTATTGGGTGGGGACTGGGCAGGTTATTTATTTATTTATTTAACTTTCTTATATACCGCGCTCTTCAGTATCAGTGCGGTTTACATGTAACATATCTGTCCAATGCAGGAGGTCTGCACTGGACTTACAATATAACAGGGGGTTATGTACAGGTTCAAACAGGGTAACTATATACAAATATATTCAACATATGTTAAGGGGTGACTCAACTATTTACATATTGGTTCAAACTGAGTGTGTGCAGTTGTTAGGGTGAATGTGTTGCTACTTGTCGGGGGGGTCGGGGTCTGGTGGGCTTGGTTTCAATCTGGAATGGATGTTGCTTGGGTGCTGTCTGTTTTGGCTAATGGGTGTGGCTGGATGTGGACAGTGTTCTTGGTCTGTGTAGTATAGAAGGAACAGGTGATGTTTAAGTGCCTTCCTAAATTGGGAGAGGCCCTTGATGGCCCTGATAGCAGGAGGTAGGGCATTCCAGCATGTGGGTGCATACAGCGCGAATGCTCTGCTCCTGGCTGTTTGTGAGCATTGTGTGATCTGCTTCGGGAGGATCAAGGTGTTGATAGCAGCTGATCTTCTTGCCCTGTTAGGGGGTGTAGTCTCAATGAGATCTGTGAGTGATGTAGAGGAGCATTTGTTAATGGCTTTGTGAATCAATGTCAGCACCTTGAAGGCAATCCTGCTCTGGACTGGGAGCCAATGTAGATTTTTTAGGATTGGTGTTATATGGTCCCTCCTCGATGCCCCATGCAGAATTCTGGCCGCTGCGTTCATTGCTAGTTGCAGAGGGTTTATTGTGTTTTTTGGAAGGCCGTGTAGTATGGCATTTGCATAATCAAAATGCAGGGTTACTAAAGCTTGATAAACTGTCCTAAAGTCTTCTGGTTCTAGAAGTTGTCTCAGGTGACGAAGCGTCCTTATTTTGTTGTAAATGGACTTGACCATATTGCTTATCTTGGCCTTCATACTGAGCTGTTGGTCAATCATAACTCCAAGATACCGAATTGTAGGCTTGGTTAGGAGTTCAGCATCCCTGACCTTGAGGGAGCTGGGTGGTATGAATGTTGTATTTCTAGTAAGGAAGAGGACCTCTGTTTTCTTAAGATTTATTCTTAATTCTGCGAGTGTAACCAATCTGTAACAGCATCGAAACAGGCGGAGAGGGGTGATAGGTCCGGTTTGTCTACCAGGAAAGGCGTGTAGAGTAGAACATCATCGGCATAAATTAGGGAATTGATATTGAACGAGCGTATGAGATTACATATGGGCTGCATGTAAATGTTGAATAGGAGGGCTGAAAGTGACGATCCCTGTGGAACGCCTTTTTCTTGGAGGAAAGGTGCGGAGGAGAAGGGGCCAGCACGGACATGCTGCCAACGATCTGTTAAATACGATGCACACCATGTTAGGGCGTTTCCCTGGACGCCCTTCTCGCTAAGATGGGAGAGGAGTATTTCATGACACACAGTGTCAAAGGCTGCCTCAATGTCCAGGAAGATCTGGGCAAACCCTTGCTTGATATTGTACATCCCAATGGTCAGGGTGTTGAGTAATGTGGTCAGCAGCGTTTCAACCCCATGTGCTTCACGAAAGCCATGTTGGCAGGGGTCGAGGGGTGCACTGGTCTCAATATGATGGTGAAGTTGCTCTTGTACAACCTTCTCAATGATTTTTGCCAGTAGCAGGATGCTGGATATTGGCCTTTATGAATCCATCCTTGCTGGGTCCAGCTTACTATTTTTTAGTAGCGGTCTTATTGCTGTCTGTTTCAGGCTTTTGGGGAATGTCCCAGTTGAGAGAGATAGACCAATGAGTTTGGAGAGGAGAGGACTGAGTTCTGTCCGCAGGGATTTTATCCAAAATGTTGGACATGGGTCGTTGGGTGCTGTGGTTGTATTTATGGAGGAGATGATATCTTGTATGTTTCTTTACGATGGAGCAGAGAACGCGGTGATGATATGTTTGATGACATTTGTCGCAGTCGTGTGGGTGTGTGATAGGGTTGTTGGGGGGGAATTATAAGTGGTGGATGTGTTGGGCTGGCTTGCCTTGGCCTGCAGGTAGTTCGCATATTCTTGGGGGTCAGGGAGGTTTGGTTATGTGGGCGAGGGCTCCTTTGCTAGGGTCTTAACTAGGCTGAAGAGCTCGTGTGGTTTGTTTAGTGAACGTTGTAGTATCTCCGCATGATATTGTCTCATTCGTTTAGTGACTTCATCACGGCGTCTTTTCAAATGGTTGTTGTACAATACAACGGGGCGCAACGTGGGCATTGATGGCATATGATAGTCAGCATGAGCATTTTGGGCATGTTTTAACTGCGAATGTTGCTGTTAGCAAAGGTGCACTTCATGCCTTCTAAATGTGTGGCGTTAAGTGCACCTGGGTGCCGGATTGTGATTAACATCAAGTTATCGGCACGTGGATGGATGCACAAACCCCCAGAAATTTGACTGGGCCTCTGCACTAACTTGACAGCACAATTGTAAACTGCTACAAACTTTAGTAAACATGCCCCGATGTGTCTTTACAAAACTGTCACAAAATCAGTCAAAATTGCATTTATAGTGAAGTCATGTATATTTATACCAGCTCAAGAGCTGATGCAAATATATGCCCATGCCTCGCCCAAAGTTCACTTCCAAACACGCCTACCCATAAGTTACTTAAAACCATCCTGTCTACCTTTATGCCAAGGCTAATTTTATAAGAGGGACTTTATGCGTATATACTGTCATTTTGTGAACTCCTTTTGATATGATATTAGTAAGATTATCAAATAAATAAACTATACATTATATAAGTGCATAAAAAACCTTTATAAAATTACTCCCATAGGGTGTAAAGCTTGTTTTTCAATTGAAAATGACTATTAGAAAACTGTATGTCGTAATACACATGCCAACTAAAGCGCATATTCATTTATGCAATCTCCACAGGCATTCCCAGGGGCACACTGTAAATACACATGTACACAAACACATTTACACTTGTTTTGGAACTCATATTTGTTACCGGAGGATGTAGTAAAAGCTATTAGTGTAGCTGGGCTTAAGAGGTTTGGACAAGTTCCTGGAGGAAAAATCCATAAACCATTATTAAAGAGGACCAAGGAAATCCACTGCTTACCCCTGAGACAATCAGCATGGAACCTGTGTACCTTTTGGGTAACTGATAGGTACATATGACCTGGATTAGCCATTGTTGGAAACAGGATACTGGACTTGATGGACACGTGGTTTGACCCAGTATGGCATAACTTACGTTCTTACGTTTATGTGTGAACATTGATGAATATACAAGTTCGTAGTTCTAGGAGCTTATTTTATAAAGGGACATAGGCGCTTATGTTGCCTTGAGAAAAAAAGGTAGAAAACGAGCCCCTTTTTTGGAAAAGGTTTTGGGCTCCATGTTATGAAATTCTGCCATAAGAGAATCATTTTATACTGGCTTTTTGTGCATACTGTATATGTCAGCACTCACATGTAAAATGTTACATATAAAATTACCCTGCCTATTTATGTACAGTAGGAGTAGAGGAGTAGCTTAGTGGTTAGAGCAGCAGCCTAGTAGCCAGAGGTCCAGGGTTTCATCCCACAGACACTCTTTGTGGTCTTGGGCAAGTCACTTTTTCCTCCAGTGCCTTGCAAGAAAGGCTTGGCAATCCACTTCCAGTCACACCTTGCCGAGAAAACCCAGGGGCTGCTGGATTGCCAGAAGTCAGCACTGACTTGACAGCACACATTGCACAAGTATGCATGGTGAGAAAATTAGGCATGTTCAGGGGCCAATTTTGGGAGAAGCATGGGTGGCGTCACAATCTAGATATGTTCTTTATAACATACTGTGTTCACTCTACACGCATGCATTTATACTGGATCCAGAGCTCATGTAATTTATATATGGCTTCATTATAGCCATGTTTTCTGCCACTTTTGTAGGTCAATTTTATGAAGACACAAAGGTGCGTACTTGTCTTTATAAACTAAGCTTAAAATAGATGCCTATGTGACATCCAAAGAAGGTAATTTTCAAAGCCACTTCCATGGGTTCAGATTGATTTATTCACAGGAATGGGCCTTCACAAAATTGTCTGTGTGATGCGAGAATATATAAGTATATCCCTTAGGGTATGTATGCGTGCATTTTTGCCTAGAATAAGCAGAGACAATTTTGGGAGTGGAATTTCCATATAGGAGCTTACTCTTTATTTTTCGAAAGTATATTCATATTTTTTCCCTAAAAAGCTATGCATGCCACATAGCAAGTTTCCTAGGTACATATTTTTGCCTTGAAAATTTTGCATTCTCCATCTATTGAAAAGTGTACATGTACCCCTTGCAGTTAAAACATTACCCTTATAAAGGTTAATCCCTATTCCTTGGGGTTTACAGTTTTATTGATACAGACACGTCAAATAAACTACATGGGATGCTATGAATTAAGACAGCAAGACCAGGACTGAGAAAGTGTATGGGGGCATTGCATTTGATGTTGCTATTAAGAGCCTTCAAGTCGATGTTGACTCCTGGTGACTCTGCAGATAGCTGGCCATGGTGTGACTATCCCTTGGGTTTTTTTGGCAAGGTGCAAGCGGAAGTAGATTACCAGGTTTTTTTTTAGGAGGGAAAATTTTTAATTATCAGCAGATATCATCTGATAGTTGGGGTCTGGAAAGGTTTTAAGTAGAACTCTGGTCATGGAGATTAATCAGCTTTCACAGAGGTGGCAGTAGAAGCTTCCTACACTTTCTTGTTTTGTTGCTGTGTAAATAAATTCAGGACTTTCAGTTCATGTTCCAGTGCTTTCAAACTTGCACATTTCACTCACTATTTGAAAAGAAAAACCCTTCTGAAACAAGCAAGTTGATGTGTTTTTGAACAAGGACGATAAAACTGCAGTCAGCTAGTTCTATCTTGATCGATCTTCAGATATTTTCAGTTTTCAGTGATATTTAAGTTTTGGACCTATGCAATATTTTGGAGGTACATCTGCACTACCGGGGAAATTTACCTTAGTTCAGTTACATTTGTAGGTGCTTGATAATCTATGCTGGATATTGCATATCAGATTTTCAGAACAATATTACATTTTTAAAGCCGTTGGCTAAAGGTGATTGATAAATGGCACAGCCAGAGGATTTGGCAACTGATTGTAGCCCAGCAGTGTGACCTGCTATGGTGAAGTAGTGATTAACACTACTATGATATGGTCTGCACCTCCTTTTTATTATCCTATTAAAACGTGATGATTTTCTCATTTGTAGCATTGTTTGCATTAATCCAAATATCTTGTTCTCTTCACTCTGTCTCCTGGGATCCAATAAAGCAGAAAGGTTTTTTTTAACTCCACCAAATGCAGCTCTGCGGGCGATCAGACACTGGGTAGTCTTTGGATAATGTGTGAGAGTGAAAAATCTAATAAACCAAGCAGCTAAAAAAGAAAACAAAATCTATTTTTCTCTTACATGAACTAGGTCAACGTAAACGCAGCATGGTTTATGTATTCTGAAGTGTATTTGTTTAAATCTTAGAAACGTAATCCTCAGCTAGGAGTGTTTTTTATTTTAAAATAATCTTTGTGGTGTGGGAGATTCATTCGTGCATCAAAAAATGAAGACTATTATTTGTCTCCTCCTTTCTTTGGTGCAGGACTGTTGGGAATTTTCAGTAATTATCTTTGCTTTGGGGCTTTCATTGTTTCCGTAAGGTGCATTTTTAAAATTGGGCAAGAGGGTTATGAGTAATGCCAGGAAATAATTTTGGCTTTTTATTTAAAGAGAATAGGCAGGTATATAATGTAATTGAATCCTTTTCTATTGCTTTCAAGGTATGAGTCTTACATTCCACTTACTCTGTGGACAGTCAGCCCAAACAGTTGGTAATCAGATTGTAATAAACTGCAACATCTAAATGCTATTTTAAAGGCATGCCACAAAAGAGCTGTTAAGTTATATGAGGAATTGTTAGGTTGCAGTATTATTGTTTTGGATTGCTAATTAAAAAAAAGGAAACCCCATGACTCTTAATATGAAAAATGAAAATACCCACAAATTATTTAATAAATGAAGCGTCTGACAACTTTAACACTTCCTTGTCGCCTTGTTAATAAATGTAATTTGAGGTAGATTTAAAAAATCTTCAATCTAAACAGTGAATTCATTACATGGCATTGAGATCTCCAGATGCCTATGGACTTCTTGGAATTAGGTGTTAAATAGACAAAAGTGAACCAAACTGCCTTTAAAAGCACAGCATGACCATGTAATTCTTTTTCCAGTTTGTGGTAAAAAATGATGAAACTTCTTTCCAAGTAGCTATCACCCAGATTTAGTGTGAAAAGTAGTGTAATTGTAATTCACGCCATCAGGGTCTATCAGCTGTTCTGTAGTTAGGGAGGCTTTCTTTTCAAATAGGAAAGCTGCCAAGTGCTCTGTGATACCTCCAGCAAGCTTATCGGATTCAGAATCAGAGCCAAAACAGCAGCTGCATACATATGCAAATTGGCAATTAATAGTATAACATTTTGGAAAAAATGTTCCAAACTGAAAATATATCGGAACTACCTGAGTGATAACCTTAACCCTTTTGCTGCCAAGGGGGGCTATCACCTCTAAGGCCAAATTAATTTTGTGTGAGATCTTTGAATCATTATTGTGCAAGTAAAATTATACGGGCCTATTTCTCTCATTAGTGAAGACTGGCAGCAGGCAGGAGTGGGTCTGCTACTTAATAAATGGACCATTATAAATGCTTTAAAAAAAAGTTTAACATTTTGATAGGATTGCCATTTTTTCTCATCTCATGAAATACTTCTGCGGGAAATGCTTAAAGTGACTGAAATCATGTATATTTTGGACCTGATAAAGATGGAATATAGGGCTCAAGAGACAAAAAGTCATTGAATTTTGAAGATTGCACATTTCAAAAGATCAGTTTTTCAGCTGTTGCAAAACAAAATTAAATTGGATGTATGTATATATAGAAGGGGGAGCTGCCAAACACACTTCCCTAATGCCCTCATCTCTGCCCAGCAAGGACACAAACTGCCAGTATTGATCAGATTTGACTTATTCATTTGATATACTGCCTTGTACAAAAAGGTATTCAAGCAGTTTACAATAACCGAAATGTAAATACAAAAAAAGAAAATTCTATAAAAACAACATAGTTGTATAAAATAAAATAAAGCCAAAAGCAATCAAAAGTTAATCTAGCCAATTACAAATACAAACATGCATTCGTCATATGTGGGAAAGCACACCAACAGAGCAGATGCAACAAGAGGACAGGGGATGCACAGCACAGACCAGGGTACATCTAAGGGAGGAGTCTTGGAGAAGGCTAGATCACCCATTAACATCATAGCTTTAAGAAAACATGGAGAAGCCTAGTGGTTAGGGCAGCAGCCTAGAACCAGAAAGACCAGCGTTCAAATCCCACTAACACGCCTTGTGACCTTGGGCAAGTCACTTAATTCTCCATTGCCTCAGGTACAAACTTATTTATTCATTTAACGCTTTTCTATACCACGCTCTTTAAAAACAGTGCGGTTTACAAATAACATTTTTGTACAAAACAGGAGGAGCCTGCTTCGTACTTACATTGAACGGGTAATGTAACTTGGATTTAGAACTGGGGTAACTATATACAGCAGGATGTCACTGAGCAGTTGTAGCAACATGGCGTGCCCTAAAAACTATGTACAGGGTTGTAAGTTATTTACAGGATTGTCAGTTATTTACAATTAGATGGTTGGACTGATGGGTGGGGGTATGGCGGGCGAAGTATTGTTGGCCTGTGAGTAGTGTAGGAGAAAAAGGTGGTGCTTTAGTGCCTTTCTGAATTGGGCGAGGTCTGATAGTTGGGAGCTCGTTCCAGCGAGTGGGTGCGTAGAACATAAAGGCTCTGTTCTTTGTTGCCTGAGTGCGTTTTGTTATTTCACTGGGGGTTATTAGTGTGTTGGTGGTGAAGATCTGTTAGGGAGGATCTGTTAGGATCTTCTTGATCTGTTTGCAGGAGTGGGGTGGAGAAGGTCTGTTAGGGAGGTGGAGGATATTTTGTTGATGGCTTTGAAGGTCAACAGTACTACTTTGTAGGTGAGCCGGCAGTAGATTGGCAGCCAGTGCAGGTCCTTTAGGATTTGGATGGTGTGATCTCTTCTAGAGGCCCCCATATAGGAAGTGGACAGCGGCGTTCATTGCTAGCTGTAGTGTGTTCTTGGGGAGTCCATGCAAGATCACGTTGGCGTAGTCGAAGTGGGGGATTACAAGTGCCTTGAAAACTATTCGGAAGTCATCTGGGTTGCAGCAAGGGTCGGAGATGTCGAATTGTCCGCATCTTATGGTAGATTGCCTTGATGGTGTTGCCTATGTGTGCTCTCATGTTGAGGTGCTGGTCTAGCGTGACACCTAGGTATCGGATGGTGGATCTACTTGGGAGCTCGGCATCTCTCATCATCAATGATGCGGGTGGGGAAAAGGATTGATTTCTTATGATGAAAAGAACATCTGTCTTGTTGAAGTTAATCCTGAGACTCTGTGAGTGGAGCCAGTCAGTGACGGCATCAAAGCATTTTACTAGTGATGAGAAGTCTGGTTGGTCGATATGAATGGGGTGAGGAGTAGTACGTCATACACATAAATCAAGCAGGAGATGTTGAAGGAGCAGATGATTGCACATATGGGCTGCATATATATATTGAATAAGAGGGCAGAGAGTGAGGAGCCCTGGGGAATTCCATGTTTTTGTTGAAAAGGCCCAGAGGTCTTAGAGCCCGTTCATACCTGCTGCCATCTGTCTGTTAGATATGATTTGCACCAGCTCCAGGCTGAACCATGGATTCCCTTCTCCTGGAGACTTATCAGGAGTTGCTCATGGTTGACGGAGTGGAATTCAGCGGCAATGTCCAAGACGATAATGGCATATTCTCATCTGATGTTGTCAATCCCTGTGATTAAGGTATTGAGAAGCGTGGTGAGTAGCGTCTCGACGCCATGCGATTCTCTGAAGCCATGCTGGCATGGGTCGAGGGGAGCAGTGGAATCGATGTAGTCCTGGATTTGACATTGGATGACCTTCTCAATTATCTTGGCTAGCAGCGGGATGCTTGAGATTGGTCGATAGGATTCTACCTTCTGGGGGTTCAGTTTGTTGTTTTTTAGAAGGGGCCAGATTGACGTCTGTTTGAGGCATGATGGGAAGTGTCCTGTGGAGAAGGACAGGTCCATGATCTTAGCCAGTATTGGGCTGAGTTCCTTGCGTAGTGATCTTATCCAGAATGCTGGGCAGGGGTCGTTTGGAGCTGTGGTGGAGTTGATGGCTGCTATGGTGTCCTCGATGTCTCTGTCCGATGGTGGTGTGAGTGAAGTGAGCAGCATTAGTTGGTGTGGGTTGTGTCTAGGAGTGGACTTCGTGGCGGCACTGACATTGCTGGATTTGGCTTGTAAGTAGTCTGCGTATTCCTGAGGTTGGTTGGGGGGGGGGGCGAAGGTTCTTTTGTCAGGGTCTTCACTATGTTGAAGAGGTCATGAAGTTTGTTTAGAGAGTGACGCAGGAGTTTGGAGTGGTGTTCTTTCATTTTCACTGAGATTGAATCTCGGTGTGCCTTCAGGTGGAAGGTGTAGGCTACCTGGTAAGCTGGGGACAGGGAGCGTTGCCATCTTCTTTCTAGTTTTCTACGGAGAACTAGCAAAGTCCGTAGTTCTGTGGAGAACCAGAGTGCTAATTTCCTTCTTCTTGGTGGCTTCTTGGGCAGGTGGCTTGTCTGAGGCAGGTAGGCATGCAAAGGATCTCAGGCTGTTATTCCATATGGCTATCATTTCCTCCAGGTTAGGCGACACCGGCTTGAGGTTTGGAAGGACTTCATTGAGGATCACCTCTGTCGAAGAGTCTAAATCATCCTGTGGGTGCCAATGAGTTCTCGGTTGCTTTACTGGGTAAGTTGCTATCTTGATGCATGGGTATCTGGAATTTGATTAGACTGTGGTCTCACCATGGGACTGGAGTGATGGCTAGGTTGAAGTTGTAGTTCGGGCTTATGTCTGGTCATGGGATGAAGATGAGGTCTAGTTTATTTCCTTTCCGGTGGGTGGGTGCATTGACTATCTGTTCATAGCCCAGTTCGTTGAGTGCTTCAAGGAAGGCTTTGGAATGAGTATTTGAAGAGCTGGTAAGTTAAAGTCTCCCAATACCCATTTTGGTCTGTATGTGTTTTTGGGGTTGCAGGCAAGGTCAATTATGGTTGAGAGGTCTTCAGGGGAGGAGGATGGGGATCTGTAGAATAGGTTGATGGTGCTGTAATTGTTGGTTATGGTAATTGTATCCAGGTGTGTTGTGCTGTTGGAGCTGAGCAGCTGAAATTGAAGCTCCATTTTTACTAGGATGAAGGCGCCACCTCTTCTGCTGTTAGCTCTGTGGCAGGTGTGGATTGAAAAGTTGGGGGTGGATGAGTTGGTTGATAAGGACTGAATCTGAGTCGGCGAGCCACGATTCTGTGACTAGTAGGATGTCTAGCTCAAGGTGTGTTATAAGGTCGGTGATGGCTGGCCATTTCTTACGGACTGACCGTGCATTTATGAGATCACACTTCAGGTTGCGTGGGTTTTGGGGCTGTGCCACTTTGGACTTTGCAGGGTGTTGGAGCGGTATGTAGATTAAGTGTGGGTGATGGTCTTGATAGGATTCTGTTGATGTATGGCGTGTGCTGCTGTAAGATCTCCTTCCTTGGCTTTGTAGGATTGGAATAGGGTTGTGGTTTGAGGCAGAAGCGAGAGAGCCATAGAGTGCATTGCTGAGGAGGTACAAACTGGTGAGGGTTAGGATGGATATGGGCATGTTGAGCTGTGGGGGCAGTGATTCCTGTGTGTGGCAATGAATACTTTGTACAGCAATGGCTAGCTTGATCAATAGTAGCTAACTTATACAGCAATGAATACTTTGTACGTCAATGAAAACTTTGTAAAGCAGCAATGAATACTTGTAAAGCAATGAAAACTTTGTAAAGCAGCAATGAATACTTGTAAAGCAATGACTAGCTTGATCAATAGTGGCTAACTTGTACAGAGGATTATAAATCCTCTGAGGATTATAAATCCTGGGGACAAGGAAGTACCCGATTGTAACTCACCTTGAATTACTACTGGAAAGGCATGAGCTAAATACATATAAATAAATCTCCCCATTAAAAACTTTTATCCCTGAGGGAGATATTCCTGCTGGGTAGAGATGTAATTGACCATTCCTTTTTATTTTATTTTTCATTCTGTCTTCTTCCTCAGAGGTATCTGCAGCAAAAATCTTAGGGATTTGTCTACTAAGCCGGGCTAACTGTTAACCTGGGCTATCTGCAACTAGGTCCTATATTATTCAACGGGACCTAATTGCAGATAGCTCAGGTAACCCTTAGCTCAGCTTAGTAAACATACCTCTTAGTGTTACTGTATCTGCAAAAAGACAGTTTCTTCTAAAGTCACTACCACATCCATTACAAATGCATTGGGTTCCTTAGTGGACTATCTGTGGGGGCAGCTCCAAGGAAGGTTTTCCAAGAATAAACAGCTTGTGGTGTTTAAAGCAAGTTGGATTATTGCATTTGAATAATAATGAGGAGTTTAGCATGTATTTGCATGCTTTGCACCTCATTATTTCTCAGCTCACATTGGGGTGAATTACTGCACATTAAAGTAAAATAATGCACATTATTGCCTTTAGTGTGCATTAAGGGGCAAATGTTATGTGTTATTCCCATTAATGCACTTTAGTTACTAGTCCCCAATATCTTAAAAAACAGGCCTTGACAAATGTTCTTGGAATCTAGGAGCCAGTTTAAAAAGTTAGCAGCCAGCCACCAAGACCTTGGTCACAGTGTCTCCCCATCCCACTTCACCTCCCAAAAGGTTTATCATAGGTCAGGTGGATGACAGGCGAAGAACTGCTAACATGAGTGTATCCCCTAACTATGAGGAGTTTAGCACTGATTTGCAACTCATTATTTCTCAGCTTGTGCTGGGGTGAATTATTGCACTTTACAGTAAAATAATGCACATTATTGCCTTTAAGGTATGTTAAGGGGCAAACATTATGTGTTATTCCCAGAATTCAACCCCCTGGGGAAGGTCCCACTCCACATGCCATTACTACCCAGGATAATAGTGGCAGAATTAGGGGACCAGAGGCCAGGATCATCAGGATGCCTGGGGTATTAACATTTCTACGGCGTAAGTGAAGGAGGAAGAGGAGGATGTCTTCAAGGGGGCCAATCTACTGCTTCCACCTCCTTCTCCCTTTGATGATTCACAGGAAGATGGGGGAGGGTACAGGGCACATGTCAGCCAGAGTATCTGTAGTGCCAGCTGCCAGTCTCTGCAACTTCTATGTTGTGCCAAATACCTCCTGCAGCACAATGTCCAACATTAGGTTCAGCACGTCAAGATAGGGCTGCTGAGATGGTCACTTGCCCTCCAGGAACACCACATCCAACTCCAGGAGAGACAGTTACAGGTGACAGAGACCCTCAATAAGTCCATCATAGGGCTGCCCAAGATGCTGCAGCAATACATGCATCTATGTGCTACAGCTCCTCCTTTAGCACTGGATTACATAGCATTGTCATGTGTGCATCTGTCTGCACAGGTCCAGAAGAGGAAGCTATCTCTACTGTCCACCACCACCACCTCCAGCTCTATCTCATTGTCATCACCATCTGTACAGCCACCATCCTGGCCCTGTGCTTTACTCTTTCTATGAGGCCTCCCAACTGTTAGTTGCACCAGATAATTTCTCCAACAACTCCTCAGAGTCCAGTGAGACATCAGCCAGAAAACTCTCATGCCTACATAGTCAGAATCAGGGGGTTGAGGGAGAGGGTAAGGTGCAGAGGGACAGAGAACAGGGTAGAGGATGGGGAAGGAAATGATTCTCTCTTCCTATTGGCACCCGTTGAGGAGGTGATATAGGGCTGTTGGGTGGGGGTTTGCAAGAGTTCAGAGGGCTGCCTCCTTAGCTGGTGGGGGGAAGGGGATTGGTCAGGGCCCTTTGACATCTGCATCATGGTCTGGGTCAGTTGCATCCTTTTGTTCAGAGGGGGGTTGTTGGTGCCTTGTTGCAAGATTGTGGAGCATGCAGCAGGTCATGAATATCTGACATACTCTGGCAGGGCTATACAGATGTTCACCATCAGAAGTGGCTATTGAGCTGGCCAAATGTCCTCTCAAGGATGGCATGTGTGTGTTCCTCTGGGCCCTATTGTAGCAGTTCTCTGCCTCTGTGTGCAGCACCACAATGAGGGTCTGAGTGACCTCTATAACTTGAATGGGTAGGGGGAGAGAGGACATATTAAGGTATTATACCAGGATGTTTAATGTGTTAGGTGCACACTGCAGCCCTGGGCTCTTTTGGCTGACTTCTGCAGCTCCCAGGGTACAATGCAGCCTCCAAACATTTGCATGTCTAGGTGATAGAGAGAGCTGGTGTGGGGCTTAGCTAGCAGCCATCTACCGGTGATCTCTCTGCTCTCAAACCTCTTGTAGAAGTCAGAGGGAACGAGGATGCATGAGTTGTGGCAGGAATCCAGAAAGCTGGGGAAGAGGCTGCATAGACTATACACAGACAGCAGCAGGGACCCCATAGAGACACAGAACATAGTAACATAGCATATGATGGCAGATAAAAACCAGTATGGTCCATCTAGTCTGCCCAGAGTAGTTGTACCTGCCATTCCCTGCTTGTCACCCACCTCATGCCTTTGTTTAGGATTGTACCTGCCACTCCATGCAGGTCACTCCCCTCTACACTTTTGTTTAGGGTTGTACCAGCTGCTCCGTGCAGGTTATCCTACAGAGAGCACTGGACCACACACAGACAGGTAGATGGAAGACGGATGCAGCATGAGCCAGGGAGTGTGTCAGGAGAGTTTGGGATTGGCACAGCTGAGGACGATGGAGGAGTGGAAAGGGGAAAGGGGGAAGGAGATAGGATGGAGAAAGACACAGGATACACTGAGGAACAGATGTTAGATAAAAAGACAGGCCAGTAATTCACAAGCAAAGCTTCTCCAGTCACACCACCACAAGCAGTCCCGAACACAACAATGCCCTGTCCTTATTTATTATTTATAACAGGTGTAAACTGGCATGCTTAAAAAATTCACCATGAACATCTTCAGCCTATGTAAAATACGTCATGGATGTGCAGTTGCACAGGCTGCCCAGGCAGTGCCCAACAATGCCCCTGTTTCACCCCCGGCAGAGAAGTGCAGAGATCCATGTGCTAGGTGCAGAAGTGTGCACCTTGTTGCCTTTCTACTCGTAAAATACTATTTAAAACATTCTACTGCTACATCCATGTTTAAAATGCAAATAGGGATTCTAAAATAACCCCCTTGGAGAATATTAAAAGTGCCCTATTAAAACAAATGTGCAAAACTAACAAAAAAACACCCAAGGATCAGGTTAGGGAGTTCTGTGCAGGGCAGGGACTGGTTGGGTGGGATTTAACCTGGGGACCTTTGTTTTATTAAATGTCCATAGGGCAGCGGCCACACTGCCGGACTGCTGGTGGTGTTAAGTGCAACAGTTGTGACAGCTAGTGCACACTAACATCCTCTGCACTGTCACTGACCACCATATCCACTTTCCACTCCAAACTTGACCCTGCCCAAACAGAGCTGGTGTTAGACATGCAGGGGCCCCAGGCAGAAACTGCTGAGAGGCCCGATAGTCTGCTTGCAGACTATGCCTCCTTCACCTTGAAGCATGTTTGGGGCCCCCTGTGGCATGGCATAGCCACCCCCTAATGCCGACTCTGTGCCCAAACCCACGCTCAGCACTTCGCACAAGTTTTATGTTTTATACCATGGTGGTTTTTTTACCTAGAGCCTATGCTAACAGCACATAGTAAAACTTGTGCTAAGTAAAGTGCACTTTAGTAAAAAGGATTCTAAGTTAAATTTAGCAGTTACTGCATTTTAATGGCCAAACTTAACACCCACTAACTGCAAAGCCTCTAGGTTAATTGTTGGAGGTGTGCCCAGCATATTCCATATCATACCAAACCACACGTTAAGTGTGAGGCGCAGTCCCTGTCCAGATCCCAACCATTCCCTGTCCTATTCCATGTTTGTCAGTTAACACAAAAGTAGCAGAAACTCCCAAAATCTAATAAAAGTATTTTTGTTGGATGAAACAGCAGGAGAAAAGATTTATTTCTCTCAAATGTTGAAAACATTCCTTTTCTTTTATCGAAAGAAAGCTCAAAGAACCACACTTATCTTAAAAACTGTCTTCAGTGAAAGCTCGTCTGATAAGCCCAAATCCATTCCATTCTAAAAATTAATCCCAGAAATACACGACGTGCACATTTCGAATCCAAACTCAGGACTCTGTATCAAGTGCCTTCAAGGGCTTCCAAAAAAAATGCCATTTTCTAACCTAAAGTCTTTTGAAAGTCTGTGTCTCTGCCCTATACACGAATATAGATCAACATGAAGCCCTGATTTTATTGACCACTCTTTTCAACTATGCTCCTCTACGGCTCCCTAAACAATTTTTATTGGATTTAATGGAATTAGTTCTCAGGCACAACTATTTCCTTTTTGAAGGGGAATATTTTTTACAGATATGTGGAGTGGCGATAGGGGCAACAGTAGCGCCCTCATTAGCCACATTATATCTGGACGATATGGAAGAACAGTTTATATACTCTTCCCCATTTTTCCAGCATGTGTTATTTTGGCATAGATTTCTAGATGATGTTTTTTTCATTTGGTCATCATCTCATAAGGAATTGCTTGAGTTTCTAAAATGGCTTAGCACCATAAAACCCAACATCTAATTTACATCTCATGTCCATTATCAACAGATTGATTTTTTGGATATTACCAGTTATAAAAAATGCAGGGAGATTGTCATCTACTCTATTTCGAAAGCCCTCTCAATGTAACAGTTTTTTACGTTATCATAGTTTCCATCCTGGTTCCCTTCGAAGAAGTTTACCTTTTGGTCAATTCTTGAGGATACGAAGACTATGTTCCACAGTCAAACAGTTTCACATCTGTGCCCAGGACTTATGTTGCTGCTTAAAAGCTAGAGGCTATCCTCTGGCAGTAATCAAGAAGGCTTATAAAAGAGCAAGCCATGTACATAGGGGAGTGGTTATTGTTTGAGGGTCCTTCAAATTCACAACTGCATATAGGGGACAACAGAACTCAAAATAATAATAATAATTTTTCATCAGCTATGGTTTCCACCACTCAGGACTTGGAATCCATAGTAGGAGTATTGCCTATTATGTATAACTCATTCCTAGTGGTCAAGATATTGTGACGATATTGGTCTATATTGAATTTACATCCATGCTTTTCAAAACCATTGGTCATTGCCTATACAAGAGGTTCCAATTTATGGGACATTTTAGTGACATCAGCTTCACCACAGGACCGTCCCCTCGATCTAATGGGTTGGTTGGTTCTCACACACCTGGTGGTCATTGTTCATATTGTGCTTCAGTTTTGTCGGATCAGCAATTGGGCGTGCTTTTAAGAGATCATGTTTTCAAGCGTTCATGGCATACTACATGCCTTTCAGATTTTGTAGTTTATCTCTTAGTTTGCCCGTGCCAATTACTTTATATTGGTCAGACTATCCGCTCTGTTAAGACACATTTGACTGTTCATGCTTCACGATTACATACACAACTCCATACGGTGCCAATGGTGGAACACTGTTTAGAATTGTCACATTCATTTGAAGACCTTTTATGGACAGTGATAAATTATATTGCGGAGGATCCCCGTGGGGGTAAACAGATGTTTAGACTCCAATGGCTTGAACAACAATGGATCTATAGACGCAATACTATTCACCCCTTTGGTCTTAATCATGAAATCGATTGGCTCAGCCTGATGTAATTGCTCCAATCATAGCAGGGTTTCCCCCGTGACATGGGGCTATCCCTTCATACTGATTGGTGGCTCATAAGAATGCATGGGTTATCTTTCAGCCTATCAAGTTACAAGCAGACTTTCAAAAGACTTTAGGTTAGAAAACGGCAGTTTTTTGGAAGCCCTTGAAGGACAGATAATACCAAGAGGCACTTGATACAGAGTCTTGAGTTTGGATTCGAAATGTGCACGTCATGTAATTCTGGGATTAATTTTTAGACTGGAATTGATTTGGGCTTCTCGGACGAGCTTTCACTGAAGAAATCAGTTTTTTAAGATAAGTGTGGTTCTTTGAGCTTTCTTTCAATAAAAAAATTGGATGTTTTCAGCATTTGAGAGGGATAAATCTTTTCTCCTGCTGTTTCATTCAACAAAAATACTTTTATTAGATTATGGGAGTGTCTGCTACTTTTGTGATTTTGTTCTATTGGCATTTATACTAATCACATATAGGTTATTTTTGTGTGTTTATTGTCAGTTAACACAGGCATACTAAGGGGTATGTTTACTAAGGAGTGTTAAGGGAGCAAAGTTGCAGGCATTATCAGCACCCATGAGCAGTTAACACTGCGGAAAGTGCCGATAACACTGGATAAACTGCTCCTTTAGCATTAAGGCAAAAAGAGGTGGAGATTGGACGTTAATGGGGCAGGAATAGTGTGTTCTCTTTTAATGCCAATTTGTGTTACCATGCGTAACAACTCCCTGCACTGGGATCCCTAACACCATCTGAAAGCTTGCAGTAAGGGCTATTTCTGAGGGAGGTGAGCCTATTTTAATGTATGCAATGTGCTCCAACCACCGTAGCTCTCAAATTAGTGATAATAATGCTCCATTGGCAGCAATGGCATGGAGCCACATTCATAAAGGCCACTATTTTGTTGGTGCCATATTGGAAAAGGAGGTGTCACGTGGGTAATGCAGTGCAGTTTGCCTAGGGTGTACATCTGTGATGTCTGGTATAACTCTACTGTGACAGTGGCAGCACATATACATGCTGCCGTGGTCAAAAAGGAGTCAGCATTGTGTGAGGGTGAGGGTGGCAGTCGCAGCTGCTGTGGCCTGCTGCAGATGAAGTCTGTGTCCTGGCCCTGTGTGTCAGGTGCAATGCTGTTGCTGCCACTTTCAGTGGGATGGCAAGCATGTCAGCAGCAGGTACAGTGGAACACATGCTAATCCCTCCCTTCAGAGGTCTAAAGCAGCAGGTGGATGGGGCAGGAGCAGCATGGTGTGACTAGCTGCATGTATGCAACTTCAATAAGGCCGCCTGCAGCACTAAAGCGGCAGCTGTGCAATGGCAGGCAGGGAGGGATTGGCAGGCATGCTGTCCATCATGATCGGTGGCCCCTGGCACCCGGCTTGTTTTCCAAGTGGATGGGCTGGCCCTGGGATCAGGATGCCTCCCACTTGCACATATTGAGTGGATTTCTGCATGTGGAGGGAAATATATGACACTGAGGCAGGAAGACTATGCAAAATGACAACAGCCCATGTCAGAGGAAAAATGGCCACCCTGCCCCCTCACCTGTCAAATGATGACCATAATCTGTGCATAAACTGGTGAGCCCTCCATAAGTAAATAATCAGTTACAACCATCTGAGCCATATGTGAATCCAAATTAGCTATGGCAGTCTGCAAAATATGAGATTATTCCATGACTGCCCCACAAGCACACATAAGGAAATATGCATATTGGTCATTCTGCTAGGACAGCAATGGTCTGGAATGTGTATGTTCATGTATCATGGCCTGCTTTTTTGACTGGGCAGACTCCATATGTAAGACATGAATGTCAGTTGAACAAGCAGCATAGCAAGGCAGTGCAACATACAAATCTAATAAGATGTCCCTCTCCCACACCTGCCAAACATGCCTTGTCAGACAAGTATGTCACAGAGCCTGCAGAGATCTAAGCAGACATACCCAACTCATGCCCTCGTGTATCCTGAGTTATAATGTATCCTCGTGTATCCAAGTTATAATGCCCTGTTCAATGTAATTTCAGTTTGTTCAATGTAAACCGCACTGATGCAGAATAGCGCGGTATATAAGAGAATGTAAATAAATAAATGACCACATATATATCCATGGATTGATGAACTCACACGGTTGCTCTGCAGCTCTGAACACATGGCCAGTGGATGTATGAGAGAAGGGGCATGGGTTCAAGACCAGCTTGTGGATCAGGAATGGTATGCCCAGGTTGTTAACTTTATCCTATGTTTCCAGAACTGTATCAGCATTATTTATTTATTTATTTATTTAACAAATGCTTATATACCGCTACCTTCCAGAAAGATCAGGTGCGGTTTACAATGGAACAATTTAAGCAGGGTAAACATTCTGCTTTTTACATAGAACATAGGAAACTGTGGTTATACATTACAATAAAACGTTTTAAAGGGTAAACATAAACTGTAGTTATACATTAATAATTGTACTTGTGATATATCAACTATGTACAGGTCAAAATAGCTATATGCGAAAGGTTTGAAATTCCATTGATTTATTTTAGTGTTACATGTTTATTTACCTATTTATATGGTAAGGTTTGAAGAGCGGGTGGATCTTTTAATTGTCTTATTGGTAGAGATAGGTTTATTTGAAAGCTAATTTAATTTGTTTTGGATTTAATTATATGCGAAAATTGTAGATTGTGGTAGGGTATTGCCCCGGGATAATTTTATTGAATTGTAATTTATAGTTCTGTTTTAGTTTATTATTGTTTATTTAGAGAATCATTTATCCATTTTCAATAAGTGGAGGAGCATGTGCAACCTTCAACATTTCCTCCAGCATGAGCCCACACATTCAGTTGACACACTGAGCAGGCATTGGTGGAGCATCAAAGGAGGCCTAAGAGGCAGGTAAGCATGCCAACCTGCACCACGTTTGGACAGCGGGGTCATATGTGTGTGTGTGTGTATGTCTCCAGAGGAGTGTGAGCTGCAGCAATGCACTGTGCATGCATGTGGTACCCATACTTTATGACTGTGCATACATGCTGCAGGTCAGCTATTCAGCAACCTCACATACTGTGTGAGACACCATTTACAAGCAGGCTAGTTTTTAGTAAGTAGTTGCAACCTGTGACTGTGATGCTTCAATGCATTCCCAGTTATACCATCGTCAAAACCCATCCGCACAGAGTTCCCCTACACTTACTTCCCAACATGACACTGTTGGGCAGCTCCCAAATCACCTGCTGGTTTGACCAGAGTAGGCAGGGGGACCCAAGTGTGTGTTGCAACTTTCACCTCTGACTGAGCCTCCAGTCCTCAGGACACACCCATTTGCAGAGATGAGATGCCTGATTAATGCCAACTGCCATAAAAGCTGTATCCGTGGCAACACTGTCAGTCCGCTTGGCACAGCTGCAGTCTATAGGGAACAAGGCTCAAGTGGAGGTCTGACCTCTGTGAATGTCCAATTCATGCACTCGATGACACTAGAAGGATCCTGCGAATTACCTGCATGCACGTTGCTCTTGTCCCATGCTGAAATCACAGAGTGCAATCCGGGGGACTCTTTGCTTCATGCAGTGTATGCACATACAGGTAGGTCCATATCAGGCAAATTTGCACACACTAAGCACCATCTCAACACTGTCTATTGATCATTGGCCAAAGCATTGAGCAGTACATTACCTATTGCCCCAAATGAGAGTCTAAAATGCACCTGTGTGCCTGATTGTGACAGTGGGATACTGAACCCTGAATGGTGTGTGCACAATTCCAGCTGCCAAAATGTGGCACAGGATGTCATGTTGGTCTCTGCATCACCTGCCACTATATGGGAAGGCAGTGCCTGAAGGTGAATGTTGGGGTGGGGGGAACAGTACCATACATGTTCAGAATGTGCCATTCGTAGGTGGCATTGCTGGCTAAAGCCTATGCTCAGATGGCCAGAAGCTATGCAGGTCTACTCAGTGTCTACATGTGTTACACCAGAGAGGCTGCATGACAGTCTTACTGGCTCCCCATGGGCACCTAGTGTGATAGTCACAAAGATGTTGTTAGAGTACAAAGAGGCAGGGAATGGTGGCATATGTGTTGCCATCAACTGTTCCAACATACAACCCCATGTCGAATCTGCCATGCTTCCATTCACTCTTGGGGGGAGGTAATGCAGTGCAGCATGGGAGAATGCATGTGCTGCACTGGCCAGTTTTGCAGTGACCATGGCTAGGGACATGACATTATATAGGAGTACAAGCATGGCACTAGTTCAATGCTCACTGGCAAAAGCTGTGTAGGGGAACACCATATTTGGGTATGTGACAGACCCCCCCAAATAGAGCCAGATGATTTACTGCAATAAACACTTTAATAATCCCCAAAGCAATGACCCATTGTACTCAGACAACCATAAACAGGTCTTTCAGTCTCTGTGCACCCAGATGCTGTAACGCTCTTCCACCCAACATACGAGCAATCCCGGAACTAACTAAATTCAGGAGAGCATTGAAACACTATCTCTTCCTCAAATGCTACCCGGAGGAAGGTACACCAACTCCCCTGCTCACAACATAACCACACGACCACATGTAACCACCCTCCATGTATTGTATATATGTGTAAATATCATTCTGTTATCCTTACAAATGTAAATAGTTAATACTGTTATCCAAGTTGAGCTACCTGTTATATGTATTTACGGTGTTAACCCCCACCGTAAAATACCCCATGTTCCATGTAAACCGCACTGATGCTGAAGAGCGCGGTATATAAGCGAATTAAATAAATAAATAAATAGAATGTAGCCCACTGTTGGTCAGCATGCACTCGCAGCCTGTCTCTGGGCCACTTTCCACTGTGCCTTGCATAGCATAAGCAGTCCCCAAGTCCAAAATAAAAGGACTTGGGGACTGCTTATGCAATGAGGAGCAGGGGATTCTGGGTATTGCCTAAAACAGAGTGGTTTGCACAGGATGCATATGAGTCAGGGGTAAGATCAATGGCTGAGCCATCTTACAGTGGGTCTGCAACGGGCATGGCCTGGGTGTGCACACATCTGCTCATGCTGAGAGGCCACTCTCACTCTGACTGAGCTGTAACAAAGTTATGGCTATATATCCAAATGGTGCTATATAGGGTCAAGCAGCAGTGATATATGTGCTGTTTCTTTCATGGCAGTCCATTCACTAGACAGGCTGCTGGATGTCCATGCTGTTTGTACACAGCCATGTTCATGGTGGCTATGTGCACATGCAGTGTATGGTGACTAGCAGACTGGGTACAGATGGTATATGAGTGGCTGACACAGGCTAGTGTTGCCCAACATATGCAGACTGCCCGTGATTAATCTAGTTGATTAGAATTCCCAGAAAATGAGGTTAGCAGCTGTTCTTGGGCTGTTGGTAACCTGCTAATAACTATGGTCTTGGCAGGCCCTTCTGTTTGGTGTCAGCACTCCCCCCTTCCTGCCTAGACAGCACTCACTGCATTCAGGTTCCTTGGATACAGCTGCTGCAACCTTAAGGACTGACATGAGATGTTATAGGAAAATGCCTAGCCACTAGGAGCAGAACACAAGGCCCAGATAAGACAGGCCACTCCGGCATGCTGCAATTGTACAGAATAACAAATGACTAGCATCACACACTACAGACAATACCTGTAGCACACTGGCAGTGATATAGACCTGCTCCAGAACCTGGGGAGTCCATATGTTGCAGGGCTTGCTCTTGGGACCTGATGATGTGTGCCCTTCCTCTCATATATGGTAGCTGTTATGTGCAGGAAGCACACAATGTCCCTGAATATTATAGAGCTGATGTGATGGATCACTGCATTTTCCATATGGGCATCAGTTGCATAAATCTGCTCATATTATACGGTGCATCATGGGTAATGGAGGGGCTAATCAATACCGGCATCCAGAGCCCCACTTGCAGCCATAGTGGCAACTGTGATCATTGGAGCATTGCCCAGTATCTGCTTGTCTTCTATGATGGTGGGAGACATGTGCATGGCCCTCCCCCCTGAGGAAGGCAGGATGGTCTCAGATGGACCGCAGGGGTCATGAATGTGGTTTGAGTTAGGTGTATGTGCAGGTGTACCTATTTTGCAGTGTACAACAGGTCACAAGGGATGGCATGTCCTGCACATTTATTTATTTATTTATTTTATTTATTTACATTCTCTTATATACCGCGCTATTCTGCATCAGTGCGGTTTACATTGAACAAACTGAAATTAGATTGAACAGGGCATTATAACTTGGAGATAACTATTTGACAGGGAACATGGACTATGGAGGGTTAAGTGGCTTGCCCAAGACCACAAGGAGCACCTGTGGGACTAGAAACCCCAGTCCTTCCGGTCCAAGGTTGCTGTCCTCTAGTGGGATTTGAACCCCCGACCTTCCGGCCTGAAGTACCTTGCCCCAACCACTAGGCCACTCCTCCACTCCACATGTGCTGCTCAAGGGCTTGGCCTTTGGAGAAGACATATATTCTGCAGCTGTGTGTCTGTTATGCAGCTACAGTACTGAGTGTCCAGTGCAGTACGTACTGTATGTGTGCTGCTGTATGCAGGCCATAGGTGTGGTGTACCACTGTCTTAGAATGTGTCAGCCACGTTGTTTCATGTCCTGGGTTTCGGCCATTGCAGGCAGGGGCCTGCAGTCTCTTTGATTCCAGACATTGCTGGGTAGAAATTTGTGGAGGTGTAGCCTAATGGTTTGAGCACTGGCTCAGTAAGCAACAGGCCAAGATTTGAATCCCACTTGTTCACTTTGTGGCTGTGGGAAACTCATTTCCATATACTGCCAAAAACAGCCTGGGGTCTGCATTGGGTCTGCAAACATGCACACTGCAATCATGCCCATCTGACAGCATGTCTTTATTGGCTCTGCTATAGATGTATGACACATGAGTTGTACATGATTGGAATATTTCATCTTAACTGTGACTGAACATCTTTTGCTCCATCACATATATGCAGTACATGCAGGCACATCCCATTCCTGGCATGGCTACCTGCAAGTATCACATGTCCTTACTTGCTCCATATGGACAATATGAGAGATACTTGTCCAGCTGTTATATACATGTGTCAGGAAGATTGTATGGTGGTTAGAAAAGCTGAGGCAGCTGTCAACCCAAATAGCTGGTATTGGAACTTCCCTGTGGCACAGCTACTATTGTTTCAAATAAACTACAACTGCATTTGTGCAGTCACATCAGGTACATTGTGACAGCAAAGCCATAGCGCACTCTCATTGGTGGAGGGGTTGCACTCTACGTTAGAGAGGGCATTGAGTCAGAAAGGATTAAAGTTTTGCAGGAAACAAAATTTGCTGTAGAATCTCCATGGATTGAAATTCCATGTAAAAAGGGGAAGGCGATGGCAGTGGAGGTGTACTATCGACCGCCTGGCCAGAATGAACAAATGGATGATGAAATGCTCAAAGAAATCAAGGAAGCTAACAAAAGTTAGAGTGCAGTAATAATAATGGGTGATTTCAATTACCCCGGTATCGACTGGGTCAGTGTCATGGCAGGACATGCTAGGGAGATAAAGTTCCTAGATGAAATAAATGACTGCTTCTTGGAGCAGCTGGTTCATGAACCAACCAGAGGGGAAGCCATATTAGACCTAGTCCTTAGTGGAACACCAAATCTAGTGCAAGAGATAAGGGTGTTGGGGGCCACTTGGCAATAGTGATCATAGCATGATCGCCTTTGTTTTAATTAGTGGAGGAGGGATAGTAAGGAAATCCACAGTACTACCTTTTAACTTTCGAAAGGGAGACTATGATAAAATGAGGAAAATAGTTAAGAAAAAACTAAAAGGAGCAGTTGCAAAGGTGCTTACATCAAGCTTGGTTGTTGTTGAAAAATACTATCTTGGAAGCCCGGACCAGCTGTATTCCACACTTTAAGAAAAGTGGAAGGAAGTCCAAAAAACTGCCAGCATGGTTTAAAGGGGAGGTCAGAGAGGCTGTTGTTTCCAAAAAAGCATCTTTCAGGAAATGGAAAAAAGAGCCAAACGACAAAACCTGGAAACAGCACAAGCACTGGCAAGTCAAATGCAAGGCATTGATAAGGCAGGCAAAGGAAGAATTTGAGAAGAAGCTTGCTGCGGAAGCAAAAACACGAAATAAAGACTTTTTCAAGTACATTCGTAGCAAAAAACCTGTGAGAGAGTCAGTTGGTCCATTAGATTATAGAGGGGTTAAAGGGGCACTAAGAGGGGACAAGGCGATAGAGGAGAGACTGAATGAATTCTTTGCTTCGGTCTTTACTGAGGAAGATGTAGGGATGTTACCCATGACTGAAGTGGTATTTAAAGGTGTGGAAGAATTGAAGGAAATATCGATACATCGGGAAGATGTATTACAACTATTAGATAAACTGAAGAGTAGCAAATCACTTGGGCCAGATGGTATACATCCAAGGGTGTTGAAAGAACTGAAATATGAGATTGCAGACCTGCTATTAGTAATCTGTGAACTATCATTAAAATCATCTCTAATACCTGAAGATTGGAGGATCGCCAATGTAACACCAATTTTTAAAAAGGGTTCCAGGGGTGATCCAGGAAACTACAGACCGGTGAGCCTGACGTCAGTACCGGGAAAAATGGTAGAAACCATCATAAAGAATAAAATTACTCAGCATGTAGATAGTCATGGCCTAATGGGAGATAGCCAACATGGCTTTAGACAAGGAAGATCTTGTCTTACTAATCTGTTAGTGAGTCGGTTGATATAGTGTATCTCAACTTTCAGAAAGCCTTTGACAAGGTCCCTCATCAGAGACTTTTGGCAAAACTAAAGAGTCATGGGATAGGAGGCAGTGTACTACTGTGGATCAGGAACTGGTTAAAAGATAGAAAGCAGAGGGTAGGGCTAAATGGCCAATTTTCCCAATGGAGAAAGGTGAATAGTGGTGTACCCCAGGGATCTGTACTGGGTCCGCTGCTTTTTGACATATTCATAAATGACCTGGAAAGTGGAATAACGAGTGAGGTTATCAAATTTGCAGATGACACAAAACTATTTAAAGTTGTTAAAACCCAAGAGGATTGTGGAAAATTGCAAGAGGATCTTGATAAATTGGAAGACTGGGCATCAAAATGGCAGATGAAATTTAATGTGGACAAGTGCAAAGTTATACACCTAGGGAAGAACAACCCAAACTATGGTTACACGATGCAAGGTTCCACATTAGGAACCATCACCCAGGAAAAAGATTAGGCGTTATTGTGGATAACATGTTAAAACCCTCGACCCAGTGTGCAGCGGTGGCCAAGAGAGCAAATAGAATGCTAGGTATCATAAGGAAAGGAATGGAAAATTAAAGATATTATAATGATCTTCACAGTACCACTCCTGCTCATTCATCCTTTTGATGCTTCACCAGGGAACCCTCCCTCCCAATCCTATGCCACACACTGACATTACAGCAGATTACGTGGGCACCCCTCACTGATACAGTACAGATGCCTCCCACATGCTCATCCCATTTACTGACTAACACGTAGGATACATATGGATCTGACATGTCCATCAGCTCTTACTTTTCCTTCCATCCATCACCTAAAATATTTCTTTCAAAAGGGTTCCATTATCCTGCATTAAGTTGACTGCTATTTTTGGACGTTAAAGTGCATGCTCGGAACCTTAACACCCGGTGTCCTGTTAGCGCCCAATAAGTGGAGCCAAGCGCCCTTACTGCCAGAACACCTACTCCCTGCCCCAGCCCTTACCACTGCCATTAACGCTTGCTAACCAGTGCGCCTTTAACGCTTTTTAGTAAATATACCCCTAAGGGTCAAATTCCTGCATTAACTGTGTAAAATTTTCAAACACAAAAAGAGCACTAGAAAGTTTGGCAGCACAGTTCTACACTGCTATTTCAATCTTCAAAAACAACTAATAGAAAGTACATTGTAAGAATTCCATTGTAACAAGGTACTTATCTGAAATACCAGCCACTGCACATGTAGTCCAAAACAAACAAATAAACTTCCTGACCCAAAATCAGGATTTGCAATGCTGCATCAGGCATTGGTACTGTTCAATACTGTAGTGTTCCAAACTTCAAGAAATGCAGGAGGTTTCAGAAAAGCTGCAAATAAATCTAGTTAAAATGCCAGTATATAACAGTGCTTCCAAACTTTCCAGTGATTTTTTTTATGTGTTTGAAACTTCTGCACTTTCACATGGACATACAATTATATAAAATATATGGGACTGATGACTGATATATATCTTCTCCTTTGATTTTTTTAGAAGGGGCAAAAATCTGCCCATCTCTGATGGTCCCTTTCATATACTTACAGCAGTAATCAAATTGAATATATAATAAAAGGACTTAACACCTCAACAACCTCACCTACTGATCCATGTCCAAACCACTGGATCAAATCCACTTGTGCTGAACTTAGTCCATACATATCCAAAATCGTTCAACTTTCCTTCAACGAGAGTTCTGTACTAACACAACTGAAAACAGCTACTATAAACCCACTCCTAAAAAAACCCAAATAAGGTCCTAGTGATTTAAGCTCCTACCGACCAATCTCGAATCTTCCCTTCCTAACCAAAGTAATTGAAAAAATAGCTCTACAACAAATCCAAGATCACATAGACTGTTATGCTCCTCTCGATCCTCAGCAGCATGGCTTCCGTCAACATCATGGAGTTGAGACTTTACTTACCTCCCTCTTTGATAACCTGATCAGAGGCATGAGCAATTCAAAACAAGGCTTCGTCCTCATCATCTTAGATATCGCCTCAGCCTTTGACACAGTAGCACACAATCTCCTGTTTACTCAGATGCAACTCAAAGGCATTCAAAGTTCAGCACTAGAGTGGTGTCATTCCTATCTTTCTGACAGACAACAAGAAGTACGCATTGGTACACAATCATCAACAACATTTCATCAATCCCAAAGAGTACCTCAAGGATCGTCACTGTTGGCCCTACTATTCAATATATACATGCAACCTCTTTGTAAGGTTATTCAATCCTTCAGTATATTCTACCATATTTACGCAGATGATGTGCTCCTCTATGCACCATTCTCACTGGATAATCCCAACTTCACCCCAATCACAGACTGCTTTAATGCAGTATCTTCAAGGTTAGAAAAAAACAACCTGAAAGTAAACTACAAAAAAAACAGAAGTACTATTCATCACTAAGGATACGACTTTCATCCCACCATCCCACCTACAAGTGAAGAATGCTAACCTGAAGTCAAATCAAGAGGTGGATATCTTGGTGACATCCTGGACAAACATCTAAATATGGAAACCCACATAAGAAACATCACAAAGTCTGTATACCTAAAAATAAGATCACTCCGCCAGCTCCGACCCCTACTAGAACCTACCGACTTCCGCACTATATTCAAAGCCCTGGTGACTCCAATCTTTGATTATGCTAATATTATACTTCATGGCCTACCAGTATATGCACTTCACCCACTACAAATGGCATTAAATACTGCTGCCAGAACAATATATGGAGCGTCCAAACATGATCATAATTCACCTCTTCTAATCCATCTACATTGGTTACCAATTAATAACCGACTTAAATACAAAGCCCTCTTACTCTTATTCAAAATCCGTCATCAGATCTCAGCTGCATCACTGGAAAACCTCCTACAATGGGCACCTGAAAACAGATCTAGGAGATCAAATTTGACCAATACTCTCGCATTCCTACTATGGTGAGAAAAAGCTCACAATTTACCAGAAATAGAGCATTCTCACATTTTGCACCATTGCTCTTGAACGCTCTACCCCCTCACATCTGCCTCATCACCGATCTGGCAACCTTTCGCAATGCAATTAAGACGCATCTCTTCCAGATTGCTTTTGACCATGTTCCGTAGATGCTCAGACCCCTTACTAATGCATACTCTCAATCTACATTTGACCATACTATCAGCCAGTAAATAGTTACCAACCCAGGTCCCTTGTTAATGTAAACTGTTTGAAACATTCTATTGTTAGATAATCTAGTTATTAATTTAATTTATATTCCCTCTGTCATTTTGGTTATTTTCCGTTGGTGTTTCCCAACAGAAGATAGGCAGCATCATTATGGACTTTCATATACTTTTTAGTTGCAGTCCATTATAAAGAGATTTGCAAGAAAGTTCATAAATGGATTGAATTTGCATATTCATTTCAGCTGAAAAAAATAATTTTGAAGCTACTCAAAAGAAAATCTAAAAGAACTTGGTTTTTAGTGAAAGGTTAACCTCATTAATCTGAAAACTGAAAATTCTCTTTTAAATTCACAAACTTAGCATTGGGGCATTCCCAGGGTGTTCTAGGGGTGACACCTGCCGATAACTGGGCAGCGGCAATATTGAGCTGCTGCCCAGTAATCACAAGTGGTGGAAGTCAGGTACAGCAAAGGCTGGCCTAACTTTTGCCACTGAAGCTAATTGGGTAGCGGCTGAATATCGCCATTTCCCCATTAGCTTCATCGCTATCAAGGCAACCCATATGCCGGGACTCGGATAAGGCCCTGGGCACTGAATATCCAGGTCTAATGGTCAGCGGCAGCAGCTAGCCACTTTAGTAGCACTAGCTGCCTCTGCTGAATATCAGGCTCATAGAGTCTTGTAAAGTCACATGATGCTTTCTAGCCTCTTTGAATGAGCAGTACCACCAGTGTTCATATCTGTCAACTGATATAGCCAAATAACATGAGTGACTGTGTCAAAAGCTGAAGTCTGATAAGATTAATAAAAATACTTTTCCTGCATCCATTTCTAAACAAAAATCAACCACTAATGCTGTCAAAGTTACTTTGGTATCAAAACCAGGTTTGAATCTTGAAGAGTATAGATCTAAACAATTCAAGCTGTCTAACACAGCTTGATACTGCAAATCTACTAATTCAGTAACCATATTCAAAAATGGAGACAAGACGGTAATTCTCCAGTTATTCTGAAGCAGATTTGGCCTTTTCAGTTCTGGATAAATTGCATCTTTTAATGGTTCTGACACAATCCTTTCTAACAAGAAAGTACTAGTTATACATAAGATCCAGTCCAAAAAACCCAACCACCTTTTGCAGAAAAAGCTGGCGTGACACAGATCTAGCAGACATATAACTAGTCTTATCTTTCTGAGCACCTCATGATCCACTTGCTACACCTGAGGAAATTCTACATAACTGAACAATTTGCATAGAATTCCTCTCATGTGCATAATGGTGTGCTGACAGCAGTAGCAACAGCTTGCATAATTTGGTGTTCCCCTTCTCCCCCAGACAAAATACCATTTTTCATTTTTGCACACTGTTGGTCACCTGACAAGAGGAGGAGGAGGAGGAGGAAAATGGCTGCATGCCAGGCCGTGTTCTCCTCCTCTCCCCACCCCCCAAGTCAGACTGCTCATTTGTATCACATGGGGCACTGTACAGCTGCACAGTTCAACTAAGCAGTCTAACTCCAGGAAGCAGAGGAGAAAGCAGCCCAAAAGGTAGCCCCTCTCCTTTTCCTCCTATTTCTGGGTGATTGGTGTTACGTACATAGTGCCGTAAATTCCACCCAATCCACCCCTGTGGTGTAGGGGGCCCTCGAGAAAAAGAGAGTCTATTTATAGTTGTTTCCATATCTTCTGGAGAGGAGCCACCACTGTTCTGAGGGCCATTTCAGATATTTTGTTTGCAGCCCTCAATTTGAATTTCTGCCACTGGCACCATGGGACAATCAAAATTGGTATTCTGTCCGAAGAGGAGGGGAACCAGCAAATCTGGAGTATATGCCCTAGGAGAGGGGGAAGCAGAAAGGTGGCTGGTGTTGCATGCTTGGAATAAACTTCCTGAGCTGGTGTGTTGTGTTCCCTCTTTAGCCATATTCAAATCCAGACTACAATTTCAGCTTTTTGTTTTTGCATCTTGACCACTTTTCTATAATAGATTCTTTTAGAGTCTCTTGTTTGTTATATATGGTTGTTTTCTTTAGAATGTAAGCAGGGCCAGCCCAAGGGTTTCTGCCACCTTAGGCAAAAACCCTGGCCGCGCCGCCCCCCGCCAAGCCACGTCACCGCCCCTCTCAGCTCTTGCCCCTGCCAGCTGCCGCCGATTCCGTCGGGAGGGGGGGGGAATAGGAGGCAGGCAGCGGCAGCAACAGTATTTCAAAAGACGGTGGCCTTTTGCTGCCACTTTCTTCCCCACAGCAGGCCATTTCCTTCAGCACACATGGCCTGCCGCTTCTGATTCCCTTCCGCGGAAATACTGCTACTGCCACCTCCCCCCCAACAACAGAATCAGCGGCAGCTGAGGGGGTGGATGGTGCAGCTAATCATGTGTGCTGCTGCCACCCACCTGGGCCTGCTGCCTAACTCGCCTAATGGATGGGCCAGCCCTGATTGTAAGTTCTGTGGAACAGAAACTGTCTCTCTTATTTTGTCTGTAGAGCACAGTGTATGCCTGGTAGCCCTTTAGAAATGATATTAGCAGTAATAGTAGCAGTAGTAACGTATTTTAAACTTTATCAAACATTGTCAAATATTATATCATCAACCAAGGTAGAAATTGCACATAAATTACTTTCAAGGTATATATGCAAACAAAATAATGCCACCCAGTGGCCAAGTGCTAGAAGCACTTTGAAACCCTCACTAGCAGAATTAAAGAGGAAAAAACTACCATTTGGTGGTCAAATTGAGGATTTACCTTCATCATGGTAGATAAAGCAAAAAACTGTATTTTTCTAGTTAAACTGGGAAATTGAATTTTACTGTTACCTAATTTAAGTTTATATTGTCCCTATGGGTTAAATGTTTACACCAATAAATAAGAACCATGCCAACAACACATTCTGTAGCTGCAATGTATACTGGATGCCTAGAGTGCCCAGCCAGCCCCAGAGGTGGTTCAAGGTGTTAGCGCCCTAGGCAAACCTTAAGTTTTACATCCCCCCTAGTTGTCAAAATCTAGTGTTTAGCTTTGAATAATTGTTCTTTGCTGCCCTATGTGACCGCCTGATGGTTGGGCAGACCCTGAATCTAGTAAATTCAAGCATATACTGTACCAGAGTCCATAATCATTTTCCCCTAACTTAGGGCTGGCCCCTGAGTTGGTTCAAGATGTTGGTGCACTAGGCAAACCTTAAGCCTTATGCCCTCTCAGCTGTCAGAATTTATTGTTTAGCTTTGAATGCCCTGCTCTTTGTCTCCCCCCCCCCCCCGCCCCCTAAGAAGCTGCTGCCCTAGGCAACCACCTAGTTTTGCCTAATATTTGGGCTGACCTTGCCCTGGCCCTTGCCCATGGTCATTTGGAACACAGAAAGTTTAGACAAAGAGTCAGCAATAATAAAAGTGAAATGAACAATCCAATATTACTTCTGATTTTCTCCCATGGACTGTACCACTCTCAATGTGGTTTGTACACAGCAATGCTTTGGCCAGAGTCGCTAAATCCTTACTACTTTCAGCAGAGCCATACAGATGTACAATCTGGACTTTCTGTGTATGAATATTCCAGCCGAAATTCCACATCTTTCTGAGAAATCATTGAAGAATTTGTTGGAGTAAATCCTTTCCTGTAGTTTCTGCTACAAGTATTCACCACTAACTTGACATGGTATTGTATACAGGGACCTTATTCAAAAGGTCAGTCGTAGCCTGGCATATCCTCCTTTTAAGCTTCTGAAAACCTCACCGTGAACTGAAGAGCTAGTCCCATCCTTTAGTGGGGAGGGGGGGGGGAGGAAACAGAAAGGTGTCTTGTACTGTATGCTCTGGCAAAGGAGAAGAGATCAGGTTGGGGGGGGGGTCTTAGGGATAGAGAAAGCTGGTGTCCTATGTCATAGAGGAGAGACAGATAGCTGAAGGGAGAACCGAGGAGGGAGATGTGCCTATGAGGGAAGGGTTAGGATGGCTAATCTTCCGTCAGACTCGATATGCTCACATAACCCCTCTTCTCAAGTGGCTTCATTGGCTTCCTATCCATTTCCATATCCAGTTCAAATTTCTCCTATTAACCTTTAAGTGAACGCAGGAACCAAAAAGCAGGCAGAGCTAAAGAGTCTCAATGTATGGAAGAGATGGTGCAAGGAAGAGGGTTTTGGATTTGTTAGGAAATCGGCAACCTTCTGGGGAAGGGAGGGGCTTTTCTTAAAGGATGGGCTCCACCTTAACTAGGATGGAACCAGGCTGCTGGCATTGACCTTTAGAAAGGAGATAGAGCAGCTTTTAAACTAAATAATAGGTGAAAGCCATCAATTGCTCAAGAGTTCATGGCTCAGAAGGATGTAGCTTTCAAGGAGACTAGCAAAAGAGGGAAGTTAGGGCATTCCAACAGAGAGATTCCAATAAAGATAAAAGTACAGAGCAGAAAGCGCTGAAAGATTCAAAATTACCCCTGTCTATTGATAACCAGATTAAGATGAATAAAATACAACCTCTAAAATGCCTGTATGCAAATGCTAGAAGTCTAAAAAATAAGATGGGAGAGTTAGAATATATATCATTAAATGAAAGGTTAGATATTGGCCTCTCAGCGACCTGGTGGAAAGAGGACAACCAATGGGACACTGAAGATACCTGGGTACAAACTATATTGTAATGACAGGGTAGATCAAATTGGTGGAGAGGTTGCATTCTATGTTAAAGAGGTCATTGAGTCACACAGGATTAAAGTTTTGCAGGAAACAAAATACAATGTAGAATCTCTATGGAGAGAAATTCCATGTAAAAAGGGCAAGGCAATGGTAGTGGGGGTGTACTACTGACCGCCTGGCCAGAATGAACAGATGGATGATGAAATTCTAAAGAAACCAGGGAATCTAGCAATAGTTACAACAAAATAATAATGGGTGATTTCAATTACCCCAGTATTGACTGGGTCAGTGTCACAGCAGGACATGCTAGGAAGATAAAGTTTCTAGATGAAATAAATGACTGCTTCATGGAGCAACTGGTTAATGAACCAACAAGAGGGGGAGCTATTTTGGACCTAGTCCTTAGTGGAACAGAGGATCTTGTGCAAGAGATAAGGGTTTTGAGGTCACTTGGCTATAGTGTTCCTAGTATGATCGCATTTGATTTAAAAAATGGAGAAAGGATGGCAATGAAATCCACAGTACTACCTTTTAACTTTCCAAAGGGAGACTATGATACAATGAGGAAAATAGTTAAGAAAAAACTAAAAGGAGCAGCTGCAAAGGTTAAAGATTTACATCAAGCATGGGCGTTGTTTAAAAATACTATCTTGGAAGCACAGAACAGATGTATTCCATGCTTTAAGAAAACTAAAAGGAAAGCCAAAAAACTGCCAGCATGGTTTAAAGGTGAGGTCAGAGATGCTCTTGTAGTCAAAAAAGCATCTTTCAAGAAATGGAAAAAGGAGCCAAATGATGAAAACGGGAAACAACATAAGCACTGGCAAGTTAGATGCAAGGTATTGATAAGGCAGGCAAAGAGAGAATTTGAAAAAAAGTTTGCCATGGAAGCAAAAATGTATAATAAAAAGGTTTTCAAGTACATTCGTAGCAAAAAACCTGTGAGAGAGTCAGTTGGATCATTGGATGATGGAGGGGTAAAAAGGGAACTAAGGGAACTAAGGGAGGACAAGGCTATAGCAGAGAGATTGAAGCAAAGAATTCATTCAGCCTTTACTGTAGAAGATGTAGGGAAGTTACCCATGCTTGAAATGGTATTTAAAGGTGATGTATCAGAAGAACTGAAAGAAATATCGATAAACCGGGAAGATGTATTAACAACTATTTGACAAACTGAAAAGTAACTAATCGCCTGGACCCGATGGTATACATCCGAGGGTGTTGTAAGAACTGAAATATGAGATTGCAGAGCTACTATTAGTAATCTGTGATCTATCATTAAAATCATCTGTAGTTCCTGAAGATTGGAGAATGGCCAATGTAACACCAATTTTTAAAAAGGGTTCCAGGGGTGATCCAGGAAACTACAGACCGATGAGCCTGACGTCAGTACCAGGCAAAATGGTAGAAACCATTATAAAAAATAAAATTATTGAACATGTAGATCAGTCATGGTTTAATGGAAAATAGCCAACATGAATTTAGCCAAGGAAAGTCTTTTCTTACTAATCTGTTATATTTTTATGAAGGTATAAATAAACGTAGATAAAGGTGAGTTGGTTAATATAGTGTAACCGGGGATCCATACCAGGCGCTCGCCATCCTCCCCCAATCTCACAGGACTCCCCCCCCCAGTACATTACCCACAAAATGCACAGACACATATTGCTTGGAAAAAAGCACCAGGTCGCAGCTTTATTGCCCCATAGCAATTAACATTTTAAACAGCCAACAACAACTTAACCATGAATTCCGCCCCCCCACCCCCGGCAGAGCGACACGTCACCAGCCATACTATTAGCAAGGTGACGTCGCTTCCGCCCCTGGTCCGGTCAACCACCGGTCCAGCTCGAACCACCCCTGCTCAACTTCGCCATATCACTAGCAAAAGTAAGCTCAGGGTTCTCCGGGTCGTGGGCACCCTGCCCCCGCCCCAAGTAGTTTATGTCTCCGGACCCCGGAAACCTCCGGGATCCCGCCCCCCCCTTACCCCCCCAACTGCGACACCCCCAACTAACCCCAAATCCCACCCTCAACCGCAAGGGTGGGAGGGCGGGATGCTGACGGCTCGCAGCTCCCGGACCATGTGCCCCGCGCGCACCCGCGTCGCTGGAGCACATGGCCCTTCCCGTCCTCCGATTGGATGCTGGCCCGCACGCGACGCCAGCATCCAATCGTTTCAAATGATGCCACTCTCCGCGTCCCCCCCCCCCCCGAAACCGATGGGCCCGCGCCCGGCTGGAACCGCCGGTTACCGGCATCCGCCGGGACGCTGCCCGCGGCCTTCTTATATCTGGATTTTCAGAAACCTTTGACAAGGTCCCTCATGAGAGACTCTTGGCGAAATTAAAAAGTCATGAGATAGGAGGCAGTGGACTGGTTAAAAAAGAGAACGCAGAGAGTAGGCCAAATTTCTCAAAGGAAAAAGGTGAATAGAGGAGTACCCCAGGGATCTGTGTTGTGCCCTTTGCTTTTTACCATATTAATAAATCACCTGGAAATCAAAATGAGGTGATCAAATTGTAGATAACAGAAAATTATTCAAAGTTGTGAAAACACAATAGGATTGTGAAAAATTGAAAGAGGATCTTGATAAATTGGAAGACAAAGAACATAAGATATGCCATACTGGGTCAGACCAAGGTCCATCAAGCTCAGTATCCTGTTTCCAACAGTGGCCAATCTAGGTCGTACGTACCTAGCAGTTTCCCCAAAAGACACAGGTTCCGCAATGCTTGTACTGGTTCAAGCATTGATATCCTGGGTCCCTTCTTAATAATGGTTTTTTGGACCTTTCCTCCAGGAACTTGTCCAAATCTTTTTTAAACCCAGCTACACTAACAGCCTTTACTACATCCTCAGGTAACAAATTCCAGAGTTTGATTACACGTTGAGTGAAAAAATATTTTCTTTTATTAGTCTTAAATAGTTTACCCTGTAGCTTCATTGCATGTCCCCTAGTCTTTCTATATTCTGATAACGTAAACAATCGATCTACGTTTACTCGTTACACTCCGTTCATTAATTTATAGGGTTCTATCATATCTCCCCTCAGCCGTCTCTTTTCCATGTTAAAGAGCCCTAACCTTTTTAGCCTTTCTTCATAGGAGTATCCTTCCATCCCCTTTACCATTTTGGTGGCTCTTCTCTGAACCTTTTCTAATAACGCTATATCCTTTTTAAGATACGGCGACCAGAATTGCACACAATATTCAAGATGCGGTCTCACCATGGAACGGTATAGAGGCATTATAATATCTTTTGTTTTATTTTCCATTCCTTTCCTTATGATACCTAGCATTCTATTTGCTCTCTTGGTTGCCGCTGCACACTGGGCTGAGGGTTTTAACATGTTATCCACAATGATGCCTAAATCTTTTTCCTGGGTGGTGGTTCCTAATGTGGAACCTTGCATTGTGTAACCATAGTTTGGGTTGTTCTTCCCTAGGTGCATAACTTTGCACTTGTCCACATTAAATTTCATCTGCCATTTTGATGCCCAGTCTTCCAATTTATCAAGATCCTCTTTCAATTTTCCACAATCCTCTTGGGTTTTAACAACTTTAAATAGTTTTGTGTCATCTGCAAATTTGATAGCCTCACTCGTTATTCCACTTTCCAGGTCATTTATGAATATGTCAAAAAGCAGCAGACCCAGCACAGATCCCTGGGGTACACCACTATTCACCTTTCTCCATTTGGAAAATTGGCCATTTAGCCCAAACCTCTGCTTTCTATCTTTTAACCAGTTCTTGATCCACAGTAGTACACTGCCTCCTATCCCATGACTCATTAGTTTTGCCAAACATCTCTGATGAGGGACCTTGTCAAAGGCTTTCTGAAAGTCCAGATACACTATATCAACCGACTCACCTTTGTACACCTGTTTATTCACACTTTCAAAAAAACATAATAGATAAGTAAGACAAGATCTTCCTTGCCTAAAGCCATGTTGGCTGTCTCCCATTAGGCCATGACTATCTACATGCTGAGTAATTTTATTCTTTATGATGGTTTCTACCATTTTTCCCGGTACTGACGTGAGGCTCACCGGTCTGTAGTTTCCCGGACCACCCCTGAAATCCTTTTTAAAAATTGGTGTTACATTGGCGATCCTCCAATCTTCAGGTATTTGAGATGATTTTAATGATAGTTCACAGATTACTAATAGCAGGTCTGCAATCTCATATTTCAGTTCTTTCAACACCCTTGGATGTATACCATCCAGCCCAGGTGATTTGCTACTCTTCAGTTTATCTAATAGTTGTAATACATCTTCCCGATGTATCGATATTTCCTTCAATTCTTCCACACCTTTAAATACCACTTCAGTCATGGGTAACATCCCTACATCTTCCTCAGTAAAGACCGAAGCAAAGAATTCATTCAGTCTCTCCGCTATCTCCTTGTCGCCTCTTACTGCCCATTTAACTCCTCTATCATCTAATGGTCCAACCGACTCCTCACAGGTTTTTTGCTACGAATGTATTTGAAAAAATCTTTATTTCGCGTTTTTGCTTCCGCAGCAAGCTTCTTCTCAAATTCTCCCTTTGCCTTCTTTATCAATGCCTTGCATTTGACCTGCCAGTGCTTGTGCTGTTTCCAGGTTTCATCGTTTGGCTCTTTTTTCCATTTCCTGAAAGATGCTTTTTTGGCAACAACAGCCTCTCTGACCTCACCTTTAAACCATGCTGGCCGTTTTTTGGACTTCCTTCCACTTTTCTTAAAACGTGGAATATAGCTGGTCTGGGCTTCCAAGACAGTATTTTTCAACAACACTCAAGCTTCATGTAAGTCTTTAAACTTTGCAACTGCTCCTTTTAGTTTTTTCTTAACTATTTTCCTCATTTTATCATAGTCTCCCTTTCGAAATTTAAAAGGTAGAACTGTGGATTTCCTTACTGTCCCTCCTCCACTAATTAAATCAATGGCGATCATGCTATGATCACTATTGCCAAGTGGCCCCAAACCCTTATCTCTTGCACTAGATCTGGTGTTCCACTAAGGACTAGGTCTAATATGGCTTCCCCTCTGGTCGGTTCATGAACCAGCTGCTCCAAGAAGCAGTCATTTATGTCATCTAGGAACTTTATCTCCCTAGCATGTCCTGCCGTGACACTGACCCAGTCGATACCGGGGTAATTCAAATCACCCATTATTATTACCGAGCTGTAACTTTTGTTAGCTTCCTTGATTTCTTTGAGCATTTCATCATCCATTTGTTCATTCTGGCCAGGCGGTCGATAGTACACCCCCACTACCATCGCCTTCCCCTTTTTACATGGAATTTCAATCCATAGAGATTCTACATCAAATTTTGTTTCCTGCAAAACTTTAATCCTTTCTGACTCAATGCCCTCTCTAACATAGAGCGCAACCCCTCCACCAATTTTATCAGCTCTATCATTACAATATAGTTTGTACCCAGGTATCACAGTGTCCCACTGGTTGTCCTCCTTCCACCATGTCTCTGAAATTCTAATCATATCTAACTTCTCATTTAGTGCTATATATTCTAACTCTCCCATACTATTTTTGAGACTTCTAGCATTTGCATACAAGCATTTTAGAGACTGTTTTTTATTCATATTAATTTGGCTATTGGTAGACATGGGTAATTTGGGATCTTTAAGCTCTGTCTGCTCCATACTCGAGGGCATCTGGGCTACTTTACTCTTTTTTGGAACCTCTCTGCTTTTCGTAGTATCCTTCAAGGATACATTTTTCCGAACCATCCGCTCTTGGGCGACTGTCGGCTTTCCCCTATTATCTATTTTAAAAGCTGCTCTATCTCCTTTTTAAAGGTTAACGCTAGCAGCCTGGTTCCATCCCGGTTAAGGTGAAGCCCATCCCTTTGGAAGAGCCCCTCCTTTCCCCAGAATGTACCCCAGTTCCTAACAAATCCAAACTCCTCATCTCTGCACCATTGTCTCATCCACTCATTGAGACTCCTGAGCTCTGCCTGCCTTTTGGATCCTGCACGTGGAACAGGAAGCATTTCGGAGAACGCTACCCTGGAAGTTCTGGATTTCAACTTCCTACCTAAAAGCCTAAATTTAGCCTCCAGAATCTCCTTACCACATTTTCCTATGTCATTGGTACTGACATGTACCAAGACAGCAGACTCCTCCCCAGCACTATCTAAGACCTTATCTAGGTGGCGCATGAGGTCCACTACCTTCGCACCAGGCAGGCATGTTACCAGGCGATCCTCACATCCACCAGCCACCCAGCTATCTACATGCCTACTGATCGAATCACCAACTATAACAGCTATCCTAATCCTTCCCTCATGGGCACATGGCCCTGGAGAAACTTCCTCGGTGTGAGAGGGTTTTACATCACCTGGAGGACAGGTCCTAGTTACAGGATCACTTCCTGCCACACCAGGGTGATGCTCTCCTGTCATGTGACCTCTCTCCTCCATGGCAACAGGGATGCTGCCAGACTGGAGGTGGGACTTCAGGACTATATCCCTGTAGGTCTCGTCTATGTATCTCTCTGTCTTTCTTTTTTTTTTTTTTTTTTTTTTAATTCTTTATTTTCGTTTTATAACAACAAAGGAAAGGAAGACATACAGCTAAAAGACAAATACATAACGTGTAATACATACACCAAAGTAAACCCCTACCACCCCCCTCCCCCCTGCTTCTTCTCTAGAAAACTAAGCATTCCCGAAGCGGGCGTGTACTTACATTATTGTATTACAAAACCTAACGGTGATCTAAAACATGATGAGTGCACATTATACAGGCATGTTGGAGCAATGAGCAGATTGTACATAATCATTAAGCATCTGCCATTTAGACAAGCAAGAGTGAGTTTGGACATGGGGAATAGCTCTCCGAGGTATCTGCTCATATTTACTATATAAGCAGACGAGGTTCCACCATTCATTGACAGTAAGTCGAGAGCTATCCTTCCAATTCCTCGTGATTAAGCATATAGCTATACCCAGCATGAAATCAAGGAGAAAGCGACCCTTCTTAGGAAGAGAGGGGACCTCCGCCACAGAGCGGAGTCCCACGACCTTCCAAGAGAGAGGTTCATGAAAGTGTAAGATAGATTGAATACGACTCAACAGGGCTCTATCAAAGAACCAGGCTCCCGAGTTTCCCTGGGGTGCAGTAGTGTGTAATTGAAAGGAAATGGCAGCATGATCTGAAATATGTTGGGAGTGAATCTTTGCAGTGTCCACCTGAGGAACTAACAGTTTTGAGATTAGAAAGAAGTCTATGCGAGACTGAGATTTATGAGGGGAGGAGAAGAAGGTGAAGTCAAGCTCATTGGGGTGTAGTAACCTCCATAGATCAACTAAAGCAAGATCCTTGATCAGGGAGGTAAGCGTGGCGTGACTCTTGGGGGGACCACTCGTCCTAGGCGGCTGTTTATCAATCAGGGGATCAAGGACTAGATTGAAATCCCCCCCAATGATCAATGAAGTATTAGCAGAAGCCTGCGCAACCTGAGCAATGGTAGCAAAAAAGGCAGGGTCATCAACATTAGGAGCGTAAAGGCATATACATGTAACTTCTAGGCTACCTATCTTGAGGTGAACTCTAGACCATCTACCTTCTGTATCTGAGCTAGTCGCAATAACAGTAGCATGCAAAGATTTCCTAACCAGTATGGCAACCCCACATTTCTTAGAAACGGCTGGGGAATAAGCGGCCACCATGTAAGGTTTAATATTGAGTTTAAGAGTTTCCTTCGAATTTAAATGCGTTTCTTGGAGAAAATCAGATCCGCTGCTTCCTGACTGAGGTAGCTTAGGATTTTCTTCCGTTTTATCGGATTATTGATGCCGTTTACGTTCAATGAAAAAATCTTACATGGTGCCATCAATCGGTAATAGACATTTTAGGGAAGGGCGCTTGATAACATAGAACATAAGCAGAATCTGTACAACAATGTCATAATCACCGAGTATTCTGGCTAATACACCCCATATTGAAAAGTATGTACCAACGTATCTTAGAGAAGAAGCAAAACCCCCAAAGAATATGGCGACCATGTGTCTGCGGGAGGAGGCCCTAGAGAGGAAATAGAAGACATGTAAAAAAAAGGAAAAGAAACACCAGAGTCCATAATAACACTGTCTCTGATACTCATCGAGGCTACTGTGGGTAGATGGAGTCGGGTCACAGATACCATCAAGAGTAAGGCAACAGACTGCCCACGCCAGACTCTTTGCTAGGCTGCGGCAGATCCAATATGGCAGATACAGCGGGTATGAGGAGACTTGCAGGAATATTCTGGAAGTCAGCGCATCAAGTCGGCTTCTTTGGAATCCAAAAACTCCGCTAGTAGATCAGGGTCCTCGAATGTTCTTGTCTGATTGTGAAGCGTGACTCGGAGCTTGGCCGGGTACATCAGGCCATAGCGTGCTTGTAGTTGTTGAAGCCTCGGCCGGAATTCCAGAAAGCGCTTCCGGCGGTCGACTGTGGGTTTAGACAAGTCGGGATAGAAGGAGATCTTGTGGCTCTCAAACTCCATATGGCCCTTTGCCCGAGAGGCACTTAGAATTTGCTTCACGTGTTGATATCTCAATAGTCGAAAAATGATAGGCCGCGGGGTCTTCCTGTTGAGCGTTATGCTTGTGGGTACACGATGAGCGCGATCAATCTCCAAATCTTTGGTAAAGGTGATTTGGAGCAGGGAAGGGAGGATTTTGCATAAAAACTCTTTCATGTCTCCCGATTCCGCTCCCTCCGGGATGCCCACGAGTCGTATGTTGTTGCGGCGCGCTCTATTATTGCCATCTTCCACCTCTTTCTGCAAGGCCCGCACCTGTCGTTCAACTTTGTCGAGTTGGGACAACCGGGCCGCATGGGAGTCCAATATGCTCTCCATTTTGTCTTGACGCGAAGAAAGCCCTTCTAGCTTGCTTTGCAGCACACCAAAATCGTCCCGCAGCGCTCGGAGTGCTTCCCCGTTTGCCTGCACAAGGTTTTTGACCC
This sequence comes from Ichthyophis bannanicus, assembly GCA_033557465.1. Taxonomy (NCBI): domain Eukaryota; kingdom Metazoa; phylum Chordata; class Amphibia; order Gymnophiona; family Ichthyophiidae; genus Ichthyophis; species Ichthyophis bannanicus. The sequence continues at coordinate 653,945,412 of CM066036.1, read as the reverse complement.
CTCTAATCTCTACGAGGATTTCCTGCTGCATTTCGGGGCCCTCGCACAAGGCCGGCCCCTTCTGCGGGGACGGAGGTTCAGTTTTGGAACGTTTGCCGTGAGAAGCCGCTGGAGACCCAAATTCCAGGCGCGTTGGTTTGGTCCCCGCCATCTCACCAATGTGCCCCGGCAAGATCAGAGTAGGAGTTCCAAGTATATGAGGTGTTAATTCAGGATTCTGAGTAGGCCTCTCGGGAGCCTCAGCGTTATGCGACCATCCCGCTGGACATCAGGCTCCGCCCCCCATCTCTCTGTCTTTCTTATGTTTTCCAAGTCTGCTACTCTAGCCTCTAGAGAACGGTCTCGTTCCCTGAGAGCAAAGAGCTCCTTGCACCTAGTGCACACGTAAGACCTCTCACCAACTGGGAGAAAATCATACATGTGACACTCAATGCAAAAGACTGGAAAGCCCCCATCTCGCTACTGGACTGCTGTCTGCATCTTAGTTTTAAGTTTTTGTTTAGATCTTTAAGTTCTTTACTTACTAAGGGTTGCTATGGATATTTATACCAATAAAACTGTACCTAATACGTTTAATATACCTTGTTCACCTGAAGCTTAATTAATCTCAGGTCCTTAGTGTATGACTGATTTGGATAACGAACTTCACCGGAGAGCACTTCCTGTCTTTTAAGATGTGTAAGTACCTATAAAGCTACGATTATCCCAGGGGTGGGTGGGTGTGGGGAGGGAGGGAGGGAAATAACACTTATTAATAGTGGGCTGCTACACAGTACCCTGTCCTGTGCTGCTGAGGTAAGCTATATTCTTATTTGATTTAAATTATAGCTCTTTGCTGCTGCTAGGCTCTAACTTATAATGAAATTTAAACTACAGAGCTCTGCTGGGTTCTAAATTTAACCAGAAAGCTCTCTTCTGTGTTTTAAATTGAAACTAAAAGTACTTTGCTGATGCTAGGCCCTGTTGTTGTTGTTGTTAAGTGCCGTCGAGTCGGAGTTGACTCATGGCGACCCTCTGGATAGCTATCCTAAATTGTGTTCGGTCTTCAGTCAGGCGGCTCATTGTTGACAGACTGGTACCCGTAGCTGCTGTTATTGTATCGATCCATCTCATTGCTGGCCTTCCTCTTTTGCGTTGACCTTCTATCTTGCCAAGCATGATGTCTTTCTCTAATGATCTCTCTCTTCGCATGATGTGTCCAAAGCATGAAAGTCGAAGTCTCGTCATCTGAGCTTCTAAAGAAAGCTTAGGTTTGATCTCCTCTAGTACCGACTGGTTTGTTCTTCGGGCAGTCCATGGTATACACAGTATTCGCCGCCAGCACCATAATTCAAAGGCATCAATTTTCTTCCTGTCTGTCTTTTTCACTGTCCAGCTTTCACATCCATATGATGTTATTGAAAATACCATGGCTTGAACAAGTCGAATCTTTGTATGGAGAGAGACATCTCTGCTCTTGAGAATCTTATCTAGGTCTTTCATAGCCATTCTGCCAAGAGCAATGCGTCGTTTGATTTCTTGACTGCTTGTTGCTTCTTTATTGATAGTTGATCCAAGTAGGTTAAAGTTGTTCACAATTTCAATTTCTTCTCCTCCAACGATGAACCTGTTGATTATGCCAGTTGTCATGAGTGACTATTAAATTTAAACTACAGCTCTCTGCTGGGTTCCACATTTAACCAGAAAGCTCTCTTCTGTGTTTTAAATTTAAACTAAAAGTACTTTGCTGATACTAGGCCCTGAGTGACTATTAAATTAAAACTACAAGCTCTCTGCTGGGTATGAAATGTAACCAGAAAGTTCTCTTCTGTGTTTTAAATTTAAACTTAAACTGCTGCTACTAGGCCCTGATTGATTGAACAAAAAATAGTGAGTTCACAGATTAAATAGCTTTAATAGAAAGAATTCCCTTCAGAAAATTCCCAGAAGTATATACTCACAATTGCAGATCTCTCTCCAGAAGTAACAGTCCCCTGTTCTAGTCCTTCAAGACTGAGGATCACAGAGCTCTGGTTGAGCTATTTATGCCAGTGCTGCTGAGGTAAGCTGTGACCATCTTCCTGGATGATTAACAGTCCTTGCTTGGATAGAAGGAGTCTTTCAAAATGGCCTTTTGAACTGCCACCTGGTGTTAACACCTATTGAAAACGTTTCACAGGTCTCTTGCCCCCTAGGTAGAAGGCCTCTTTGTAAAGGTCTCTAGAAAACTTTATTTGCTGCTCAAAGAGTACTGACCCTGTTTTGCCTTTTGTGCTAATCTATATTCTTATTTGATTTAAATTATAGCTCTTTGCTGCTGCTAGGCTCTAACTTATTATGAAATTTAAACTACAAGCTCTCTGCTGGGTTCTAAATTTAACCATTCTGGACGTCCAAATGGCAGATTTAATGTGGACAAGTGCAAAGTTATGCAACTAGGAAAGAACAACCCAAACTATTGTTACACTATGCAAGGTTCCATATCAGGAACCACCACCCAGGAAAAAGATTTAGGCGTCATCATGGATAATATGTTGAAACCCTCAGCCAAGTGTGCAGCAGTAGCAAAGACAGCAAATAGAATGCTAGGATTCATAAGGAAAGGAATGCAGAATAAAACAAAGGATATTATAATGCCTCTGTATTGTTCTATGGTGGGACCACGCCTTGAATATTGTGTGCAATTCTGGTCATCATATCTTAAAAAGGATATAGCAGAATTAATAGAGGTACAGAGAAGAGCCACCAAAATGGTGAAGGAGATGGAAGGATATCCTTATGAGGAAAGGTTTAAAAAGTTAGGGCTCTTCAACTTGGAAAAGAGACTGCCAATGGGAGATATGATAGACAGGGCCGGCCCGTCCATTGAGCGAGAATGTTTTTTGCACAGGGCCCCGCGTTTCAGGGGGCCCCGCGCAAAAAACATTCTTTTCGAAAAGTAAAATTGAAAAAAAAAAACAAAAACCTGTCTGCTGCTGTGGTCGGGGCCGCCGCGGCAGAATCGAGCGTGCCGCGGGGCCCCCCTGTGCACGGCAGAGCCTGCCCTCCCCTGTAGCAGCTCTCTCTCTTTGGAGCTGAAGTCAGACGCGCCGGCTTGCAGAGCGCGAGGGAGGAGTTTCTCCCTCGCTGCTCTGTTAAGCCCGCGGGGGCTGATGGGAAGTTCCCATCAGCCCCCGCGGGCTTAACAGAGCAGCGAGGGAGAAACTCTTCTCTCGCGCTCTGCTCTGCAAGCCGGCACGTCTGACTTCAGCTCCAAAGAGAGAGCTGCTACAGGGGAGGGCAGGCTCTGCCGTGCACAGGGGGGCCCCGCGGCACGCTCGATTCTGCCGCGGCGGCCCCGACCACGGCAGCAGACAGGTTTTCTTTTTATTTAATTTTCCCTGGGCTGGGCTGGGGGGGGGAGTTGTTAGGACTGCTAATGGGGTGGGCTGGGCTGGGCTGGGGGGGGTTGTTAGGACTGCTAATGGGCTGGGCTGGGGGGGTTGTTGTTAGGACTGCTAATGGGCTGGGCTGGGGGGGGTTGTTAGGACTGCTAATGGGCTGGGCTGGGCTGGGGGGGTTGTTAGGACTGCTAATGGGCTGGGCTGGGCTGGGGGGGGGTTGTTAGGACTGCTAATGGGCTGGGGGGGTTGTTAGGACTGCTAATGGGCTGGGCTGGGCTGGGGGGTTGTTAGGACTGCTAATGGGCTGGGGGGGTTGTTAGGACTGCTAATGGAATGGGCTGGGCTGGGGGGGGTTGTTAGGACTGCTGCTGGGCTGGGGGGGGGGTTTTAGGACTGCAAATGGGCGGGGGGGGTGTTAGGACTGCTGCTGGGCTGGGCTGGGGGTTGTTAGGACTGCTAATGGGCTGAGCTGGGGGGGGGGTGTTAGGACTGCTAATGGGCTGGGGTGGGGGGGGGGTGTTATGACTGGTGGGGGTGGGGGGGGGTTGTTATGACAGCTAAGGGGCTGGGGGGGGGGTTAGGACCGCTAATGGGCTGGGGGGGGGTTGTTAGGACAGCTAATGGGCTGGGGCTGGGGCTGGGGGTGGGTTAGGACTGCTAATGGGCTGGGGGGGTGTTAGGACTGCTAATGGGCTGGGGGGTGGGGGTGGGTTAGGACTGCTAATGGGCTGGGGGGTGGGGTTAGGACTTGAGGTGGGCTGATGGGGGGGGTTTAGGACTGGCAATGGGCTGATGGGGTTAAGACTGGAAGTGGGCTGATGGGGGGGTTAGGACTGGTAATGGGTTATAGGGGGGGCTTAAACTGAAAATGGGGTGATGGGGGGGTTAGGACTGGAAGTGGGTTGATGGGGGGCTAGGACTGGAAGTGGGTTGATGGGGGGCTAGGACTGGTAATGGGCTGAGTGGAAGGGGAGGCTTGAACTGCAAATAGCTGATGGGGAGGGAGCTTGGAATGGAAATGGGCTGTGAGGGAAGGGAGCTAGGACTGAAAATGGGCTGATGGAGCAGCTAGGATAGGACTGGAAATGGGCTGTTGGGGGGAGCTAAGATTGGAAATGGGCTGTGGTGGGGGCTTGAATTGAAATGGACTCATGGAGGGGCTAGAACTGAAAGTAGGCTCATTGGGGGGGGGGCTTGGACTGGAATTGGACTGAGTGGAGGGGAGCTATGATTTGACATGGGCTGATGATGGGGCTAGGAAATGACTAGAAATGGGCTGATGGGGGGCTAGGATTGGAAATGAGCTGATGAAGGGACTCAGACTAAAAATGGATGGGGGAGCTAGGACTGGAAATGGGTTGATGGTGGGCTAGGACTGGAAATGGGCTGATGCAGGGACTAGAAGGGAATGGATGCTGGGTGAGACTGGAACTAGAAGGGAGCTGATGTTGGGGGAGGATTAGAATGGGATGGGGCTGGGAGAGTAAAATGGAGAGGGGAAAATATTTTGTGTGGGAGGGATGAAAAATCTACAATTGGCCTGGTATTGGGAGAGTAAGTGGGGATTGAGGATGGAGGGGTAAAATTTGTGTGGATGAAATAGGAATGAGGAAAGAGCAAAAGGAGAAAGATTAGTATGTTAAAGCAGATGTAGAGAGAGAGAATGGAAAAAAAAACTAGAAGAGAGAAGAAAGAACAAATGGACAGCAGACGATGGACAGTTAGCAGAAAACATGAAGAAACCAGAAGAAAGTGGCTGGAGCAATTGCAACTGAAAAAAAATGCACAAAAGGTAGAAATATCTCTTTATTTTGAATTTATTAACTGGAATATGAAACCTCTAGGAAATGTGCATCATTAACGTCTGTGCTTTGTTTGGTACAAGAGGAAATTAATTTATAGTTTTATTTCTACAGTGTTGTTGTACTTCCAAGTTTGGCTTTTGGGGTTCCCAGTTTAATTATTGCCTTCCTGTTTCTAAATTGTGATTCCTTGTTTGGTGATGGTCTATGTTCTGCATGTGTAACTGAGCTGATGTATTCTGTTTATGTAATTCCTATTTGACATTGCCACTTGTTCTCTTTCCCCAGTATTCTCTGAAATGTATTGGTTTAATATTTGCAGTGTTGCCTTTTGATAGGTAGGGTATGGTGCTTTGTGAGTCCTGGTAATGCTGTCAGGATACGGCGGGTTTGCTATGGGTTCTAAATGGGCAGCGTTTGTAGTAGTTCCTAATGTGCCTGGCGGTTGGCACTGGATTATAGTAATGTAGAAATCTTTTAGTCTTTCTTTATCCATACACTCATTAAGAGACATGTTTACTAAAAGTTAGTGTATGGTAACATTATGCAAATATTTATGCAAATAAGGCCCATTATGCAAATGAGGCCCCGCACTGAGTCTCCGCACATGGCCCCGCACCCCCCTTGGGCCGCCCCTGATGATAGAGATCTATAAATTAGTATTGTTTATTCCTTCAAAAAGCAGAAAGTCTAGGGGGCACACAATGAAGCTACAGTGTAACCCATTTAAGAGTAATAGGAACAAAAATGTTTTCACTGAATGCGTAAACAAACTCTGGAATTCGTTGCTGGAAGATGTAGTAAAAGCTGTTAGTGTAACTGGGTTTAGACAATGTTTCAACAAGTTCCTGGAGAAGAGGTCCATAAACCATTATTAAAGAGGACCTGGGAAATCCACTGCTTACCAGGGGACAAGCATTATGAAACTTATGTACCTTTTTGGGATCCTGCCAGATACTTGTGACCTGGATTGGCCACTGTTGGAAACAGGATACTGGGCTTGATGGACTTTGGTCTCACTCAGCATGGAATCTCTTATGTTCTAACATACAGATCGTTTCTCCTCTAACCCCTTTTTTGGATGTGGGGTTACCACTGCTTTTTTCCATTTCTGGGGAGCAATGCCCTGCTGTACAGACGAATTTGCTAGGTACGACAGGGGCTAAGGTAATATTTCTCTGTTTCTCCATAGTTTTCACTGGTACAGAGTCCAGTCTACTGAAGGAGGATCTAAATGATGAAAGCATTTTCCTGATTTCAAGGAAGTAATAGATGTAAATATTGTTCATGAGGTAACTGTTTTAGTCAAAATTACATCCCCCTCCACTTTAACATTCGATAATGTTTGATCTTTATTCGTTAAATTTATTAAACAAAAGAGCAACAAATGCAAATATAGTGCTGTGTAGTCTGCACAACGAAGTAACATTATTCAGCACAGAGTACTAAGCATAACAGATAAAAACTAGTCACAATTTGCAGACTTAACCAAGCAATCATCCTTCCAAAGGCTCAGCCAAAGTAACAGGTAAAGATACAATGCAATGTAAGTACAAAACTAATAAGCGCTATAGAACATGATGAGCAGCATAGGGAGAGATCGTTAAGCAAAAACATAATGTACCACCAAATCTTAATAGAAGCCAAAAAAGAATGGGCCTGATACTCAGCCCATGGCGATCAGTATTTGTAAAGCCCCTAGCCACTACGGGTAAAAGTGAACCCAGATATTCAGCGGTGAACGCTAGATTTCCACCGGCATTTACTATCTAATTTCTTCAACAACCTCCATTGCTATCTACTCAGTGGTGATATTCAGCTTCTAAGTGGATAGCTAAACAGCATAAAGTTAGGACAGTCATCGACCTGTCTAAACTTTATGTGATTTGATAAGTGGGCTGAAAATAGATGCTGTCCAGATAAATGCCAGGAGTGTCCTAGCCCCACCCAAAGATCATCCCAGCACTGTCCAGCACTGGCTGGTTCCTGCCACTGAATATCAGGCTCAGTGGTGTTTATTCAATTAGCAGATCCTGCAAATCGCATGTCTTTTCCTTGAGTCCTGCTCGATCAGTCCAGACAAGTCGGTTGTGTTCTCCTACCAACAGATTGGTGGAGACAAAGAACTAATGAAAAGCCCAGGTTTCAATGATATCATTCCCATTTGCTTTAGTCACCAGAGGTCCCTTCAGTATTCATCCCAAATCATATGGGAGAAACATGGCAAGCATCATATAACCTCAACCATGGGCAACAATGAGTGATCAACAGTACAGAACTATGTACAGGAAAGCATATACATAAGGCTGTCAGTAGATGATGAACCTGCAGAGCCAAATATAAAGAACACAGCATGCTCAAGGGAACAGCAGCAAAGAACAAAGCAAATACAGTTCAGGGGCGGGCCTTGGACTGGTCTAGCAGGACTCAAGGAAATGACATTAACTAGTAATTAAAATGACACCTTCCATATCATTCTGCTAGAGTAGTCCAAACAAGTGGGCTATACCAAAGCTACAATTCCACTGAGTGGGAAGAAGACACAGCGGCTTGCAAAACCCCAGAGCCAAAAGCTGTATCCGCCAACACATGGACATCCAAACAGTAATTCTTGACAAAAGTAGAACGTGATGCTCACATTGCTGCCCTACAAATGTCTGCAGGGGCTACCAAGCTCTTCTCCACTGAGGAGGGACTCTTATGTTCGGGTAGAATGGGCACGCAACCCTCTGGAACCAGCTGGTTCCACAGCGGATATGCCGAAACAATGGCCTTCTTAATCTAGTGCCCTATAGCTGCCTTGTCCACTGCACAACCCTTGCACAGGCCAGCAACAGCACAAAAAGATGGTTGGACTTACGAAGAGAATTCATAACCTCAACGTACCGGAGAAGCACCCTCTGGACATCCACAATGCGAAGATTCTTATCCTTCCCCCAATACTGCTTCTTAGAAAAGAAGGGCCAGCAGACCACCTGGTTCTCATGGAAAATTTCCTCAGGCAAGCAGGAAGGCATGAACTGAATGGAAACAGCCTCCTTAGAAAAGGCAGATAAGGAACTCGACAAGACAGAGCCTGCAGCTCGGAAATCCGCCTTGTGTCACAAATCGCAACCAAGAAGATGATTTTGAGCATCAAATCCTTGAGGGAAGTGTGCTTCTATGGCTCAAAAGGTGTCACTATCTTTTATCTTTTATCTTTATCTTTATTAAAACACTTGATAGACCGCCCAGGCCGAAGCGTCAGGGTGGTGTACAATCATAAAAAGTGACAGCTGCTGAGAAAGGAAGGAGAGAAAAGAACGCCAAAAAATAATAGAACAGCAAGAGAAATAGCAAAGAATAAAGAGAAAGCAAAACAGTAAGACAGTAAAACTTATAAAATAAAAATGTAAAAACAATAAAAATGTAAAAACAATAAAAATAATAACTTAAAAATAGGACGGATCAAAAAGGAATGGGGAGGGGAGGGGGAAACACGAGCCAGATACAGGTGGAATGGGGGGCGAGACTAGGGGGACAAACACCATCAGTAAGGGGAAGAACAGAAGGAAGTAGGGTGGGGAGAAGAAATAGGGAACTAGGGGGGGAAAACATCATCAATAGGGGGAGGGAGATCGAACGCTTGACAGAAAAGGTGGGTCTTGAGGAGGGCTTTAAAACGAGTGTAGGATAGTTCTAAGCGAAGAGGTAGGGGAAGAGAGTTCCAGAGGGCGGGACATAGAAAAAAGAAAGCAGAGTGTCCGGTGGATTCAAGGCGGGCCTGAGTGGGTGAGGGAAGAAAGAGGCGGTTACCATGGGCAGACCGGAGAAGACGGGGAGAGGGCTGAAGATGAATAATGTTAGCTAAATACTGGGGAGAGTCAGAGAAAAGAGCCTTGTGTGCAAGGATGAGTAATTTAAACATGAACCGAAACTTGATAGGGAGCCAATGTAAGGAAAGAAGACAGGGAGAGACATGAGAACGAAGAGGGGATAAAGTAATAAAACGGGCAGCGGCATTTTGAACGAGTTGAAGACGGTGAAGTTGGTGAGAGGGAAGACCGGCATAAACAACATTACAGTAATCAAGTCGCGAGATAACTAGGGATAAGACCAGAGTGATAATAGAAGAGTGTGAAAAGTAAGAACGAACAGCCTTAATGCGGCGTAGATGAAAGAAGGAGGAGCGAACAACAGAAGAGATATGGTCGTGAAAAGAAAGAGAAGAATCTAAGGTAACACCCAGGTAACGGAGGGTGGGGGTGGAAGGGATAGAATGGGGACCCATAACAGGAAGCACTGAAGGGGAAGGACGACCGAAAGTGACCCAGAGAGCAGCAGATTTAGTGGGATTAACATGCATGAAATTTGACTCAAACCAGGATGTGATGGAGGAAAGACAGAGGTTAAGTGGAGCAAGATCAGGGGCAGAAGGAGATGTGTGATGGACCAGAAGGATGTCGGCAGCATAGATATAAAAAGAGAGAGTGGATTGCTGGATTGACAAAGCTAGAGGAGCCAGAAAAACATTAAAAAGAAGAGGGGCAAGAATAGAACCCTGAGGAACACCACAGGTGACGGGGGCAGGGGGGGAGACCGAAGAGCCGGCGTGAACTGAGAAAGTACGGCAAGATAAAAAAGAGTGAAACCATTGAAGAACTGTGCCCTGAATACCAAAATCAGACACGCGAGAGAGAAGAGTGCGGTGATCGACTACATCAAACGCAGAGGACAGATCCAGAGAAACCACTAGAGAAATGTCACCACGATCGTGAGAGCGGTGAAGTTCGGAAAGCAGAGCTGTGAGAATAGTTTCGGTGCTGTGACCAGGATGGAAACCAGATTGTCGGGGGTGAAGGGCGTGAGTGGAGTCAAGATGAGAGGTCAGCTGGGAGAAGACAATTCGTTCAAGAATTTTGGACAGAAAAGGAAGATTAGAGACGGGACGCCAATTGGCAGAAAGAGTAGGATCAAGAGTGGGCTTTTTCAGGAGGGGACGGACAATAGCGTGCTTCCATAAGGAGGGAAAAAGACCAGAAGAAAGACTAGTGTTGAAAATAGAGAGGATGAAAGGCACTAATGCAATATGAGAGTCGAGTAGCCAAGGGGATGGCAAAGGATCAAGAGAACAGGTAGTCTGGTGGGCGGACGAAATAGCCTTAGTGAGTTCAAGTGAAGAGATAAGAGAGAAGGAGCACCAGGTGTGAGAAAAGATGTGGGTGGGGGAGGAAGGGGGTGAGGGCAGAGGGCGAAAAGAAGGAGAGGAAGGGAGGGGGGGGGGAAATAGGGGAAAGGGGAGAAGGGCAAGAAAGAAAGGAAGAGCGAATATCGAGAATCTTACTAGTAAAGAAAGAGGCAAGAGAAGAAGGGCTGGGAGGAGGGGGTTGGGAAAGGGCAGAAGGGAGAGAAGAGGGGGAGGAAATAGATTTAAGGACCAGAAAAAGACGCCTAGCAGAGTTTGAAGATGTAGAGATGAGATGAGAGTAATATGAATGTTTGGCGGAGGTGATTGCAGAGCGGTAGGAAAGATGAGCAAGCCGGTAGTTAGAGTGAGAGTCAGATGAACGGGACTTCCTCCAAAGCCGTTCAGCACGGCGGAGATTGGAGCGGAGAAGAAAAAGACCAGGGTGATACCAAGGGTGATGGGAGGTTGGACGGGGGGCTGAAGGACGGAGAGGTGCTACAGTATCGAAAGCAGCCGAGAGAGAAGAAGAAAAAAGGTCAACTTGGCAGTCAATAGATAAGGAGGAAAAGTCTGGAGGGAATAACGTATGGGCAGATGGAAAAGAGGACCGAGAATTTGGGATGAAACGTCGCCTGAGGGAGGGAATAGAGACTGAAGAAGAGCTGGTGGAGCCTAAGGAAGGAAAGGGGAAGGTAAATAGAAGACAATAATGGTCGGACCAGGGAATAGGAACAGACTGGATATTAGAGGGAAAAAAAGGAGAAGAATCAAGAGTGAGGATAAGATCCAGGGAATCAGGGCCCTGAGCACCAGACACAGATCCCAGGAAGGGATCACAGACTGGAAGGGAGGATGCAGACACCAAACCCTCTGATGAAAGCGTGAGATGTTCAGGTGAAAGGCTAGAGACTTACCAGTCACTGAACCTTGGAAACAGACCAAAACTGCCATCTGAACTTTCAAGGAGCTAAAGGAAGGGCCCTTCTTCAGGCTATCCTGTAAAAATGGCAACAGAGAGGGCACCTTGGCTGCCTCAGGAGCCAACTGCTGAGCGTCACACTATCACTCAAAGAGGCACCAGATCTGCATGTATGCTAGCTTGGTAGACCTCTTCTGGGCTCCAAGCAGAGTAGAGACCACCGCTGGAGAGTAGCCCTTACACATTAGCTGTCTTTTTCTAAGAGCCAAGCTGTAACAAGAAGTGAACCAAGTCTTCCAGGATGATCGGTCCCTGCCACAATAGGCCCCAAGATAGAGGCAACTGAAAAGGAGGCACATGCAGGAGCCACATCAGGTCTCTGAACCACGATCTCCTCATCCAATCCAACGCCACCAGAACAATCCTGCTCAGGTGGCATTTTATACACCAAAACACACTCCCCACCATAAGCCACAGAGAAAACATATATAGCAAATTCTGATTTGACCAAGGGTCAGGGCGTCAATGCCCTTGGACCTGTGTCCATGTGGCGACTGAAGAAACAGCAAATGTTGGCACTGGCGAATTTCCCTTAGATCCATTTTGGAGTTACCCCAGTAGCATAGAATTAACTGAAACGCCTCCTGACTCAACTCTCACTCTCCAGGATCCAGAGAGTGATGACTGAGAAAGTCCATTTCCATATTATCCACCCTGGCAATATGCTGAGCTGACAAAGCTAGGAGGTTCTTCGCTGCCCAAGCAAACAGGAGAGCCATCTCCAGAGTTACCCCAGCACTCCTCATGCCGCCTTACCGATTGGCATAAGCCACCACCGTGCCGTTGTCTGAAAATATTTGAACTGTCTGGCCAGAAACGCAGAAGAGTCAACCTGAAGGCCCTCACTTCGAGGCAATTGATGGACCACACCATTTCCCTGTGGTTCCAATGGCCCTGGGCCATATGGTCTTGGAAATGAGCTCCCCAGCCTGAGAGACTGGCATCAGTCATCAAGAGGATCCAGGAGAAATCATCCAGTGGCAGGCCCTTCCTCAGAAGACAGGGATGCTGCCACTATTGCAAGCTGTATTTTACCATCAGTGGAAGCGGGAGCCTGAATTCGAACTTCTGAGAACCCAGGATCCACTGAGCCAGAAAAGACTGCTGGAGCGGTTGCATGTGAGGACACGCCCACAGCCCATCTCTATGGTCAAGGAGCTGAAGATAATCCCAGACTCTGTAAGCCTGCTGCGCAATAAATAGCACCAGGCAATCCAACAATCTTTGACTTTCCATGATTGATCGCCCAGCCGAGGCTTTCCAAAAAGGACACCACTCAGGATGCCACTCAAGGTGCCTCCTAAAGGGAACGGGCCCAGATGAGCCAGTCATCCAGATAGGAATGGACACAGATCCCTTGGCACCACAGCGCTGCAGCTGCCACCACCATGACCTTGGAGAACATCCTCTGGGTGGTGGATAGCCCGACAGGGAGGGTGGCAAACTGATAGTAAGAACCAATCATGGCAAAACCCAGATACTTTGTTGATCCATCCAGATCAGGATATGAAAATATACCTCGGACAAATCCATAGAAGCCAAGAACTCCCCTTGGCACACTGCTTGAATCATGGAGCACAAGGTTTCCATCCGAAAGCGCAGGATGTGCAAGTGCTCGTTGACTCTCTTGAGGTTCAGAATGGGCCAGTCTCTTGAGGTTCAGAATGGAACAGTCCTTTTTATTTTGGCACCACAAAATAGATGGAGTACTGCCCTTACCCTGCTATTCCAGTGGGATGGGCACCACCGCCTTTAGACACAGCAACTTGACCAAGGTAGTCCAGGTAGCAGCAGCTTTGATCGCAGACTCACAAGAGGAGATAACGAAGGCATTGAGAATTGGCTCTTTCCATCCCAGAACACTGCCAAACTGAATGGTGTCTAGCACACAGCGCTCCTTAGAAATCCGGGCACACTCCTGAAAGAAAAGGCAAAGCCTGCCTCCAACTGGAGGAATCAGAGAAAGGGCATCCAAACCTTCACTGCACAGGGTCCACATGCTCCACGAAAGGATTAACAATGAGCCTGAAGCTGAGAAGCAGAGGGGACAAAAGTTGTTGTTTTTTTTTCAGGTCGGTAATGACAAGAGTCCTGAGATCTCCAGGGATCCAGCCAGCGTGCCCTTGGTTGATGGGCTGAGGCTGATGAGAAAGAGGCACCAGCCCACTTTACAGGCCCCTTGGACCTGTCTTCCAGAAGGCAGTAAGATTTTGTCTTGCCCAGGTCCTTCACCAGCTTCTCCAAATCAGCTCCAAAAAAGAAGCTTCCCCTTAAAAGTCAAGTTAGTCAACTGGGCTTTGGAAGATGTTTCTGTTGCCCAGTGCTGAACCAAATTCAACATCATGACACCATCTTCAGGGCACCATCCCTGGCTGCCAAAACTACCAGGTCATACATGGCATCAGAAAGGAAGGCCGTAGCTAACTTCAAAAGAGCAGTAGAACATCCAGCAGAAGAGACTGAATCCACAGGAGCGGGGCTTGAGAGGTCAGACCTGCATTTACCGCAACTAAACAATAGCACCTGCAGTGAAATGTTTCTTCGACACGAATCCACCTTTCAGTCCAGAGTACTCTTGAAGGTCAAACCGCTTTCCTCAGATGGTGGTCCATCTGGTAACTGCTGTGACCTGTGTAGCCACCTTGGAAATATCAACCATACAATGCACTCCCTCTCCAGGAGAGCATGCATCTTCTTATATACCCTTAGCACCTTAGGCGGGGAGTTGGAGTAATCCTATTCTGCCGGAACAAGCCCTTGAGCAGCTCTGGGAAGACAGTAGTGGATTTCCAAACCCCATGCAGAAGCAGATGCCTCATTGGTTCCTGCTCTGTGACTGGAGCTTCCGCCAAACTCGAAGGTGATAAGACCATGGGATCAATACCTCCAGTTCCTACTCATAAAACAGGCAAATGACATCGGCCTCCTCACAATCCTCTGAAGGCATGAGTACTTCGTCATACTTCTTCATCCACCTCAGACATCTCAATCCAAGCCACAGCTGACCCCCATCCCCAGAACCATCAATCAAAGAAGACTTCCACTCTCAGCCTACCCCCACGAGACTGCACACGGGGAAAACATAAAGCCGTAGAGCCTGCATGTCAGTGCTGGAATGATCAAGCCTGCTGCAAAGGGAAAGAATTCCGGGGAGAACAATCCAGACTCCTGCAGCTTTCCTCATGGAATCCCCTACACTCGGGGCATAGTCGCCTTCGCTCGCCTAAAGGACGGGGAGAGGCCATAGAAAAGACGCCAGAACCTCTGGCTGGCTGAATATCCTTACCCATCCGCCACTTCCTGCCCTGAGGCAGGCAAGGTTGGGCTAACAGCATCCCCCAGTTGAGAAAGGGGGAGTAGGTCCTCCAGAGATGATTCAGAAGCATAAGAACATAAGAAATGCCATGCTGGGTTAGATCAAGGTCCATCAAGCCCAGTATCATGTTTCCAACAGTGGCCAATCCAGGTCACAAGTACATGACAGGTTCCCAAAAAGGCTCACAGGATCCACAATGCTTGTCCCAGGGCAAGCAGTGGATTTCCCGGGTCCTCTAATAATGTTTTATGGATCGTTCCTCCAGGAACTTGTCCAAACCTTTTTTAAACCCAACTACACTAACAGCCATCACTACATCCTCCAGTAACGAATACCAGAGTTTAATTACGCGTTGACTGAAAAAGTATTTTCTCTTATTAGTCTTGAATGGATTACACTGTAGCTTCATTGCGTGTCTCCTAGCTTTTCTACTTTTTGATGGCATAAACAACTGATCCACATTTACCCGTTCTACTCCATCCATTAATTTATAGATCTCTTTCATGTCTCCCCTCAGTCATCTCTTTTCCAAGTTGAAAAGTGCTAAACTTTTAAACCTTAACCATAGGGGTATCCTTCCATCCACTTTACCATTTTGGTGGCTCTTCTCTGTATCTTTTCTAATTCCACTATATCCTTTTTAAGATTTGGCGATCAGAATTGCACATGATATTCAAGATGCGGTCCCACCATGAAATGATACAGAGGCATTATAATATTCTCAGGGGTATATTTACTAATTGGCGGTAGTGGCTTCTGTGCGATATCGGAGCCACAGCAACGGAGTCACTACCGCCGATTAGTAAACATACCCCTTAGTTTTATTCTCCATTCTTGTCCTTATGTTTCCCAGCATTCTGTTTGCTTTCTTGGCCACAGCTGCACAATGGGCAGAGGGTTTCAATGTATTGTAAGCTCTGATGAGCAGGGACTGTCTCTTGTCTGTACAGCACTACGTACGACTTGTAGTGCTATACAAATACTCAGTAGTAGTAGTAGTAGTCGTATCCACCTTCAAAAAATATAACAGATTAGTAAGACAATACTTTCTTTAACTAAATCAGTGTTGGCTTTCTCCTATTAAATTATGGCTATCTACATGTTCAGTAATTTTATTCTTTATAATGGTTTCTACCATTTTGCCCGGTACTGACGTCGGGCTCACCAGTCTGTAGTTTCCTGGATCATCCCTGGAACCCTTTTTAAAAGTTGGCATTACATTGGTCATTTTCCAGTCATCAGGTCCTAGAGATGATTTTAAAGATAGTTCACAAATTAATAATAGTAGGTCTGCAATCTCATAGTTCAGTTCTTTCAACATCCTCAGTAATATACCATCCAGTCCAGGTGATTTACTACTCTTCAATTTATCTTATACTTGTAATACATCTTCCTAGTTTATCAATATTTTTTTCAATTCTTCCTTTAAATACCATTTCAGACATGGGTAACTTCTCTACATCTTCTTCAGTAAAGACCGAAGCAAAGAATTCATTCAGTCTTTTTGTTACATCCTTGTCCTCCCTTAGCACACCGTTTATCCCTTCACCATCCAATGGTTCAACTGACTCTCTCACAGGTTTTTTGCTACAAATGTACTTGAAAACATTTTTATTATGCGTTTTTGCTTCCAAGGCAAGCTTTTTTTCAAATTCTCTTTGCTTGCCTTATCAATGCCTTGCATCTAACTTGCCAGTGCTTATGTTGTTTCCCATTTTTGTCATTTGGCTCCTTTTTCATTTTCCTGAAAGATGCTTTTTTAGCTACAACAGCCTCTCTGACCTTGCCTTTAAACCATGCTGGTAGTTTTTTGAACTTCCTTTCACTTTTCTTAAAGCAAAGAATGCATCCGGTCTGGGCTTCCAAGATAGTATTTTTAAACAACGCCCATGCTAGGTATAAATCTTTAATATTTACAGCTGTTTCTTTTAATCCAGCAGCCGGAGATAAGGCATCGTGCTTGCCACAGGCCAGACAACATCACCTGCAAGAAGACATAAGAGTTAAGGCAAGTGTCACAACAACATGCACTAAGGCCACAGCGGCTCGAAGGGCATGTGTTAAACTGCACTTTTACTACAGCACGCGTTACAGGCATTAAGATAGGAACATGCGTTGGAAGCACTTAGGCGGAATGCGCTCAAGGACCACGCGACTGCCAGGCACACAACAGAGAAAACACTATTAACGCATGCAGAAAATGGTGGAAAACTCCCACCCAGTGCCAACTGTCACCAGTGGTCTACCCCAAATTCCATCCCCCACAGATGGAATCTGGAGCTCCCAACAACCAGTACCATACAGGGTCATAAGTAAAACTCTATATCTGATTTTCAAGGCCCTCAGATGAAATAGGCCAGAGTACCTAAAGAATATGTTAGCCTTTGCATACTGTACCTGTGAGGCCTCTAAGGTCTTCTCAAGGAGCATCCCTAACTATATCCTGTCAAAAGAAATCATGCAATGAGACACTTTCCAGCAAGCTTTCTCGGGAATAGTCTCCCACACTCTGGAATACACTCCCAGAGGAGTTACGCCTAACTCAAGACTATTTCTATTTCAGGCAACAGGTGAAAACCTGGCTCTTCTCCCAAGCCTTCCAATCACTCACACTGGGGGTTATTCTGTGCCACGAATAGCGGGGATGTACATCCTGTCTGGATGTACATCCCTGTTATTCATGCCCCTGCCAATCCCAGTGCAAAGGCTCCCCATACGTACCGAGGTATTGTATGGGGAGCCTGTGACGGGGACAGGAGGGAACAGTCTGGAGGAAGAGCAAGGGCAGCGTATGGGCAGGCCATGACCCAAGACATACAGGGCCAATTCTGAGGTCAGCCTGTATGGCGGAGCTCGGCCTGTTAGATGGGGGCTTATTCTACCTCAGAGGTGGAATAAGTTCCCCTGGACGTGGAATGACAGCAGCGGCTGGCAGCGACAGACAGGTGAGGGGTGCAGGAGCATCCCCGTAGCCTGACTCTTGCCATGGGAGGCCAGATCATGGGTTGGGCTGCGGGGAAAGGAGGTTTTCAGTGGCAGCTGGTGATTGCAGCTCCTGAATGGAGCCACGGTGCCATGGCGATGGGATGCCATGGCACTGCGGCTCCATTCAGGAGCTTGACTGAGTTAACCAAGCTTGTGGCTGGACATCCAGGGTGCCAGAATTGAGCCACCTGTTGGACATCCAGCCGCTTTGCTGCGATTGTGCTCCCGTGGGGACATCTAGCCCCATGGGAGCAGAATCAGGTGCATCCCCTGGCCATCCGGACAGCCCGGGGACGCACAAAGTGGAATTGGCCTCTATGTGTCTAAATTAGTTTGTCATACACCCTGTAACTGAGACAGTTCCATCTACCTTATTCAGCTATACATGCAATTTACCCTCATTCCAGCCATTCACTTTATTTAACATAATGCCTTTGTCTTACCAGTTTTGTTGGTCTATATCTCCTAATTCAACTTGTTCCCTCTGTTGTCTAATAAGTTATTTCTTTGTATTTTGCTGTCATTCTAAAGCGCTTTGCTGTCTCTGCAAAGAGTAGTATATCAAATTTTAAATGAACTATAAACTAAACTACTGTATCATATCTATGCTATATGATCATTCAACCATACTTCCTACTGTGATATGTATTCTGCTGATATCATACCATTGTTCAGTTATACAAATTTTCTACTATGCTGTTTTATATGTATATTACTGACACCGTTTCATATAATTGCTATTACTAGGATTTAATTTGCCTATCTCCAGGTTTACTACGTTGTTCTAATTCTGTATTATGCTGACATTTTTTTGGTTTACATTTATATCAAATTTTGCCTGTTGTTCACCACCTTAGGTGAATTTCTTCATAAATGAAGTTAATAAATCTCAATAAATAATGAAATTAAATTAAATTAAATAAAGATAAGACCCCTCTCCATCTATATTAAAAACTACTAAGGAATGGGATCCACCAAAAGTTATTAAAACCTTCTACCATGTCTGCCAGGCCTTTGCCCTCATCCCATAATCCTTTTCCAAAGAGTAGTACCACCTATAAAACATTTTGTATCCATTTTCTTGGATTACAGTACATATGGAAATTCTTCTTTTTTTAATTGTCAAAAATAGCTAACCACTCTTCCTCCATGATTGGCACCCCAGGTCTGATACCCACACAACCATGAGCTTCTTAAGTGCCAGCAACCCTAACTCAGAAAGGAGTTGGTAAATTCTTTATATTAAACCCTTGCACTTTACTGGGGGACTAAGGATAGACTCAAAAGATATCAGCTTTCTGTGGAGCCCAATCCACAATGCAGCACGTCTGGGCCGTCTGGACAGCCCTGACCAAGACAGGGCTATCAGCGCCCGATTCTGCACCGCGGGAGCAAGACGCTCCCACAGGTGCAGGATCAGAGCCTTGGAGGCGGCCCAGCTGGCCCAGCATTGCCACAGGAACATCGTTCCCACTGCATTACATATCCTGCACCTCCTGCGACCCCAAATCCCCGCCTCCTGAGCCCAACAGGGGCTGCCAGTGCCCCAATTGGGCGATGGGAACCCATATGCCACACCGCCACTGGTCTGAGTGTCCTGGCCTACCAATCCAGGGAGGTCGGCCGCCATTTATTTCACCTCTGCAGTGGAAAAAACAGGCCCCCCCCTCCCAGTGAACCCCGGACGTATAGTGGAAAGCAGCCCAAGCCTGGAGTGAAAGAGAAATTACCTCAATAGTGTTGATCCAGGAGGGTCCAAAGGATTCCAGAAGAAGAGTAGTATGCAAAGAAAAGATTCAAGTACTGGAGAAAACAAGTACCAAATAGGGTCTTGGGGTTCAGGGAGTGCAGAAGGTAACAAGGGAGCCTAAATGTTCAAAGAGGAAGGCAAAGGAGTCAGCAAGAGACAGAAGAGGACAGGATCTGCCCCAATCTTTCTTTAGACGTTCAGATGACAAGACTTTGACTCTAATACTTTGGACACATCATGTGAAGAGAGGGATCAGTAGAGAAAGATATCATGCTTGGTAATGTTGAAGGTCAACGCAAAAGAGGAAGGCCAGTAATGCGATGGATTGATACAATAACAGCACCTATGGATGCCACTCTATCAATAATTAGTTTGCCTGACTGAAGACCAAACACAGTTAGGATAACTATCCAGAGGGTTGCCATAAGTCAGCACCAACTCGATGGCACTTAACAACAACGTCTCGTTTAAATCTGAAGTCCGCACCCTCTTTTTGAGATGAAGAGCCCAGTATCCTGTTTTCAACAGTAGTTTGTCCGGTTTACCAAGTAGCTGTCAGGCTCCCAAAAGAGTACACAGATTCCATGCTGCTTATCCCAGGGGTAAGCAGTGGATTTCCCTGGTCCTCTTTAATAATAGTATATGGGTTTTTCCTCCAGGAACTTGTCCAAAACTCTTTTAAATCTGGCTAAACTAACAGCTTTTACTATACCCTCTGGTGTAAATTCCAGAGTATGACAACACATTAAGTGAAAAAATATTTTTTCCCATTAGCCTTAAATATGCTAAATTGTAGCTTCATTCCGTGTCCTCTAGTCTTTCTACTTTTTGAAGGAGTAAACAATTGATCTTTTAAGCCTTTTAAGGAGTAAACAACTGATCTTTTAAACTTTTCCTCTTATGGATATCTTGCCACGCCTTTATGATTTTGGTGGCTCTTCTCTGTACCTTTTCCAATTCTGCTATATCCTTTTTAAGATATTCTGAGCAGAACTACAGAGTATTCAAGGTTCATTCGCACCATGGAGCGATACAGAGACATTATAATATCTTTGGTTTTATTCTCCATTTCTTTCCTTATGATTCCTAGCATTCTATTTGCTCTCTTGGCCACTGCTGCACATTGGGAAGATGGTTTCAATGTATTTCCACAATGATGCCTAGATCCTTTTTCTGGGTGGTGAATCCTATTGTGGAACCTTACATCTTGGAACTTTGCACTTGTCCATATTAAATTTCACTTGCTGTTTGGATGCTCAGTCTCCAAATTTCTCAAGGTTCTCTTGTAATGTTACACAATCCTCTTGTGTTTTAACAACTTTGAATAATTCTGGGTCATCTGCAACTTTGATCACCTCACTCGTTATTCCCATTTCCAGGTCATTTATGAATTTGTTAAAAAGCAGTGGGCCCAAAACAGATCCCTGGGGTACTCCACTACTCACCTTTCTGAGAAATTTGGCCCTTTAGCTCTACTCTCTCTCTGCTTTCTATCTTTTAACCAGTTCCTAATCCAAAACAGTACACTGCCTCCTATCCCATGACTTTTTAATTTCCCCAAGAGTCTCCTATGAGGGATCAATCTGTTGAAAGTAGCATGCCCTGCATTTTGTAGTTGATTATCCCCCCCTTCCACACCAGGTTTCTCCCATCAGTTCAGGAGAGTGGGAATCTGGAATTATTTGAACCTCCTGTCTATAGGGAGTGTCCAGAAGAGCGGCTACACTAGTTTTTTGCTTTTAAGTATGATATTGTTAGCTATTACTCTAGTAGACTGCTGTGAGCTCCTATAAAATATGTTCAAAATTGAGCTGTTATCAAAGATGTTTAAATTTGATGTTACATTATGTTCATTTTGTCTGACTAGAGCTAAGGATGTATAAAATAAATTGGGGACGAGGGTTAAGTTACCCTATTTCATTGCTTTATAGAATATAAAGCTTACTAATATGGACCAACAGATTTCTTTTTGTTTGTATGTTAAAGAGGGGATAGTGAGACTAATCACAGTTTATTATCTGTTGTTTAGGACAATGTGGCTTTTCTGTTGGACAGTGGGCTTCAGTGGACCAAGACAGATTATTTTGTAAACTTGTATTGTCCTCTTATGAATAATAATAAAGTGAGAAAAAGAAGTATTAACACCTTTGGTATAAACTGGAATCTTCGTAGGCTGTGATATTTGTTTCTAGATTAATAAAAAATGTGTACATAAGCTTTTGAAATCACATAGGACCCACCTCAGATTTAAATGACAAATCTTATTTTCTTCAGAAACAATATAGCTACTAGAGTTTCTCACCTTTAGTGCTTGATCTACAAAGGATTTTTCCTCATTTTTAGAGGGTAATTTTATAACAGGGCAGCATGGGTAGGCACCTACCTGTCTTTATTAAATACTAGCGTATGAGGCTGAGAACATGCCTTGAATGTAAACACGTTCACTTACATGTGCTAGCAAGCATGGGTATTTTGTAGTCTACATGTGTACATGTGAACTCTACCTGCACTCCACCCAGATCACACTCTTGGCTATGCCGATCGCATGTTCAAGTGTATACTTATACACTGCTTGGTATTTTGTAAGAGGCCACATTTGCACAGGAATGATTGTATAAAATTAACTCCTTTGTGCCTATGTGGAAAAAATTCCTTTAGTGAAGAAGTTTCCATTGTGAGAAATATACACGTTCGTGTTTTGTCTCACAATCTAGAAGTTAACCGCAACCTTTAACAATTGTAAGAAATATTGGTCTCATCCCCAAGCTTGTAAAAACTGCCCATTCATGCTTGACGTAAAGACCAAGTGTTTGTTGGCCTTGTAACCTTCACTTAAGTATTCAAAGGATCCAGTTTTATAACCCTTCCACCAAAGGTGACATTTTTTATACCAAATGGAATGGCTGGGGGCCAGACTACAGGCTGTATTTTTTAAGACTCAAACAAGAAAGGACAAAAGTCCATTTGTAGGCACACCTCAAGACTTCAGTTCCCTCTAACTTCTCGAAATTCAAAAATATTTCCACAGAAATCATAGTGCTTTGCAACTCATCCTTTCTTTTCCTTAAAAGTACAAGTGCTTCTTTTTAAATATTTGAATATTTTGAACTTTTTAGAGAATTTGGGGTTCAACGTACCCAATTTCGGGCCAGAAAGTAGGCCATCAGAAACAGCTTAGGAAAACCAGCTGACACAAATTGCTGTTAAAAGTTGAAGTAGAGACAGAGCAGGAGGCCAGATAGCAGTGAATAAGATTATAATGACAATATAATGAAGTATTTCAAGCTCACCCAGCTTCTAGCTATGGAATGCAATAGCTGCCTCATTTCCCCATACATGAGCCTGGTTATCTATTTTCAGGCATGCTTGCAATAACCAGGACCACACTTTACAATTTCACGCAGGATGGAGAAAGAGTACATCATTGGGGACACACTAGTGACCATTGACCAGGATGCTAACAGAGTTCTGGCTAGCTATTTAAGTTGTGAACAAAATAATGGACACATTTCCATGGTGACATTTTATTTACCAGACAATGTCCTTTCCTTGAGTCCTGCTAGCAGGGGCAGTCCAAGGGTGATGCGGGGCCATGTGCGGAGACTCATTGCGGGGTATCATTTGCATAGCCACTGGACCTCATTTGCATAAATTTAATTTATTTTATTTTAAAATGTATATGTTGCCCATTTAAAATTTTAGGCAGCTTTCAAAGGAGCTCTTCACAAGTCTCTTTTTTGTCCTGGCAATGACTTATGGGCATGTTTGCTAAATATTAATGTGCGTTAAGTGCCACTGCGCCAATAGAAATAAATGGGTGTTGCTGCACTTAGCACAAATTAACATTTGTGAATACACATTAACTTTTAGTAAACATGCTTCTTAATGAGTGTCTCAATGCCATCTGCATGGGCAGTGAGCCCCCACCACCACCAGCAGCTCTCCCCTTACCGGGGATTGAGCCACCGGCAGCAGGAGGGGACTGCCGATCACCGCGGCCCAATCGGGGCACAGCTGCAGCAACTTAAACTTCGCGCCAGCAGGCGCCGACCTCCCAGAGCCCCCACCACCACCAGCAGCTCTCCCCTTCCCGGGGATTGAGCCACCGGCAGCAGGAGGGGCCTGCCGATCACCGCGGCCCAATCGGGGCACAGCTGCAGCAACTTAAACTTCGCGCCAGCAGGCGCCGACCTCCCAGAGCCTCCACCACCACCAGCAGCTCTCCCCTTCCCGGGGATTGAGCCACCGGCAGCAGGAGGGGCCTGCCGATCACCGCAGCCCAATCGGGGCACAGCTGCAGCAACTTAAACTTCGCGCCAGCAGGCGCCGACCTCCCAGAGCCCCCACCACCACCAGCAGCTCTCCCCTTCCCGGGGATTGAGCCACCGGCAGCAGGAGGGGCCTGCCGATCACCGCGGCCCAATCGGGGCACAGCTGCAGCAACTTAAACTTCGCACCAGCAGGCGCCGACCTCCCAGAGCCCCCACCACCACCAGCAGCTCTCCCCTTCCCGGGGATTGAGCCACCGGCAGCAGGAGGGGCCAGCCGATCACCGCTGCCCAATCGGGGCACAGCTGCAGCAACTTAAACTTCGCGCCAGCAGGCGCCGACCTCCCAGAGCCCCCCACCACCACCAGCAGCTCTCCCCTTCCCGGGGATTGAGCCACCGGCAGCAGGAGGGGCCTGCCGATCACCGCGGCCCAATCGGGGCACAGCTGCAGCAACTTAAACTTCGCGCCAGCAGGCGCCGACCTCCCAGAGCCCCCACCACCACCAGCAGCTCTCCCCTTCCCGGGGATTGAGCCACCGGCAGCAGGAGGGGCCTGCCGATCACCGCAGCCCAATCGGGGCACAGCTGCAGCAACTTAAACTTCGCGCCAGCAGGCGCCGACCTCCCAGAGCCCCCACCACCACCAGCAGCTCTCCCCTTCCCGGGGATTGAGCCACCGGCAGCAGGAGGGGCCTGCCGATCACCGCGGCCCAATCGGGGCACAGCTGCAGCAACTTAAACTTCGCGCCAGCAGGCGCCGACCTCCCAGAGCCCCCAACACCACCAGCAGCTCTCTCCTTCCCGGGGATTGAGCCACCGGCAGCAGGAGGGGCCTGCCGATCACCGCGGCCCAATCGGGGCACAGCTGCAGCAACTTAAACTTCGCGCCAGCAGGCGCCGACCTCCCAGAGCCCCCACCACCACCAGCAGCTCTCCCCTTCCCGGGGATTGAGCCACCGGCAGCAGGAGGGGCCTGCCGATCACCGCGGCCCAATCGGGGCACAGCTGCAGCAACTTAAACTTCGCGCCAGCAGGCGCTGACCTCCCAGAGCCCCCACCACCACCAGCAGCTCTCCCCTTCCCGGGGATTGAGCCACCGGCAGCAGGAGGGGCCTGCCGATCACCGCGGCCCAATCAGGGCACAGCTGCAGCAACTTTAACTTCGCACCAGCAGGCGCCGACCTCCCAGAGCCCCCACCACCACCAGAAGCTCTCCCCTTCCCGGGGATTGAGCCACCGGCAGCAGGAGGGGCCTGCCGATCACCGCGGCCCAATCGGGGCACAGCTGCAGCAACTTAAACTTCACGCCAGCAGGCGCGCCCGTGACTGGCGGGCCCGCCCCTGAGGGCCTCGCCAGAGGGCCCTTTGGCGTGGCCCTTAGGCGAGGCACGATAGGCGACATGACAAATTCCACATCAGCTCACTGGTGACCCGACGCCTGCTTCACTCAACGCCCGGCCGCCTGACCAAGAAACCAACATTCTACCAACAACTGAACTCAGGCGTGAACTTGGGCCTCTCTACACAACTCTCAACCACTGCAAGTATATAGACTAATCGCATAAATGTACCATACCTCATAACCACTTTCATCATCTCTGTGACACTCAATTATTACTGTTGCCAGTAGCACCTAAGTATTACTATTGTCATAGCATTCATTTATTACTGTTGCCAGTAGCATCAAGGTATTACTGTAGCCATAGCATTCAATTATTACTGTTGCCAGTAGCATCAAAGTATTATTGTAGCCATAGCATTCAATTATTACTGTTGCCATAACATTCAAGTAAAGCTGTTACCAGTAGCACTCAATTAGTACTGTTGCCAGTAGCCCCAATCATTTTACTACCAATAACATTCAACTCTACTACTGCGTAGAACACCCAAGTATTCTGATACCAACAGCATTCAATTTTACTGCTGCCTATAGCATCCAAGTATCAAAGCAACAATCCTCCCTCCCAAAGTCTGCCCTGCCCAATCAGGGCCGAGCAGCCATTGCTTAAAGAGAGCACAAGCAGGCACACCCGCGCCAGCAGGCCTCACCTGAAGACCATTCAACGTGCCCTTATACCGTAACCCTACAGGAATAACACCAAAAGATAATCATGACTACATCAACCATAACGCTCGTTTTTCTCTATACTATTGCCATGACCATTCATGACTCTGTATCATACATACCTGATCATAACCCTATCCCAGCACTCCTAGGATCAAATAGAAAACATCACTACAACTATCATCAACCTTACCCAAACCTTCAACACAAGAGACAATCACGCCTGCTCTACATAACACTGGAGACCATTAATAACAAAAAGACCAACAAAGACCACTTGCAACACGAGCTTAGATGTGCACTCATCAACGCACGGTCTGTGCGCAACAAATGGCCAGCCATCACAGACCTAATATCCAACTACAATCTAGATCTCCTAATGGTCACTGAGTCATGGCTCTCTGACTCAGACACTGTCTTAATTAACCAAATCACGCCCCCCAATTTCTCACTCTTCGCTTGTAACCGAGATAATAGAACAGGGGGAGGAGTCTTCATAATAGCAAAGTCCGAGTTGCAATACCGAGTGTCCCTAACCAGGAGCTCCCAACATCTAGACACTATAACGATCGCAAATAGAAGCAACTCTATCAATCTCATCTATTCAGCACCAAACGCAGTATCAGAAGATCTCTCAGATATAATAAACTTAGCCTGCAATCCTGACAACCCCAACAAACCAAACTGGTTGTTAGGTGACTTTAACCTCGCCTCTCTATATCACGACTTATCCAGTACATTCCTCGATGCCATGACAGACCTTGGATACAAACAAATCGTGCACAACCCCACACACAAACAAGGGAACATTCTCGATTTGATATTCGTTCCATCAGCAGTCTCAAGCTTATATAATTACACCAAACCATCTATTATCCCAGTCCCTTGGTCAGACCATAGCCTGATCTTATTCCAGATTCCAACAAATTCAAACACACTCGCCCAGCCAGTCACCTCAACAACAAGCGCAAGGCGATTTAAGCCGTTGGACATAGAGACCCTCACTAAACAAGCATTGCCAAAACTATCCAAGCCAACGGACAATCTAAATGAGCTGATCTCTAACTGAAACGACACTCTCTATCAATATGCCCATCAACCAAGCATGAACAAGAAGCTCTCATCCAGGAATCGCTCCAATAAAAAGCAGGATGCCCCTTGGTTCTCTCCAGAACTACGTACATCTCTACTCCAATTAAGGAAGTTAGAAAGAAAATGGAGACACCCACAACAGCCAGGATCAAGAAGAGTATCTCACCCACCTCAAAAAGCACCGCGAACTAACTTGGACTACAAGGAAAGAATTCCACTCCAACCTTCTCAGCAAAACAATAAACAGACCACGCGATCTCTTCAATTTAGCAAAACATTAACCAAAGATCCATCGCCACCTCATCAAGAATCTGTACAACCACAGCTATATGCTAATTTCATCCAAGCCAAAATGGTCAAGGCGAACACAACGCCATCACAAATACTAATCCAACTCCCGCAAGCTCAAGCATCACTCGATAAATTCTCACCACCATCAAGAAAAACCATTGAAAAAATTATCGCTACCATAAACACCACCACAGCACCAAATGACCCATGTCCAGCACACTGGATCAAAACCTTACGTGCCGAGCTTAGCCCTTACATAGCTAAGATCGCAAATATCTCCTATCTAACTGGGATCTTCCCTACCGCCCTTAAACAAACATCAATTCGCCCTCTGCTAAAAAACAACCTGATGGACCCAACGAAGGAAGAGTCCTACCGCCCAATCTCCAGCATTCCCTATCTAGCCAAGATACTTGAAAAGGAAACTCAGAGGCAGATCCAACACCACATTGACACAGCAGCCCCGTTAGACCCATGCCAACATGGATTCCGAGAAGCTCACGGAACAGAAACACTCATGACTTCACTACTTAACAAACTCATTTGTGGGATTGACAACATTCACATGGCCATTGCAATGATTTTTCTGGACATATCAGCAGCATTCGACTCAGTCGACCATAAGATTATGCTAGCTAGACTTCATGAAAAAGGCATCCGTAACCAAGCCTGGAACTGGTGCAAATCTTACTTAGATGAGCGCTGGCAACAGGTCCGTACAGGCAACATTACATCTGAACCCTTCAAACAGAAACAGGGAGTACCTCAAGGCTCATCTCTATCTGTGTTGCTTTTTAATATATACATGCAACCAATCTGCCAAATCACCAGAGACTTCGGTATATCCTGCCTACTATACGCGGATGACGTGCTAATATTCACACCGATCAATATATCAAAACCTGACTACTCTCCATTAATCAACTGTTTCAACACAATAACCGACTGGCTTCTCAATCAGAACATGAGAATAAACTTCAAGAAAACCGAAGTACTCATAGCCACAAGAAACAAGCAATTTTCTCCACCAACCACCCTCATAGTAAGAGATGCAGAACTCCCAATCAAGGCCTCCATAAAGTACCTCGGTGTGATACTCGACCAAAAACTCAATCTTAAAGAGCACATAAAGAACACAGTAAGGTCAATTTACTACAAGCTTAAAAACACTGCGACACCTGAAACCAATGATGGAGACAAAGGACTTCCATACAGTCTTCCAAGCAATAGTCACACCACATTTTGACTATGCGAATATCATCCTTCATGGCCTCCCCAAGAATACACTAAATCCACTTCAACTGGCGATGAACGCGGCAGCCCGCATCTTATCTGGAGCTTCTATAAGAGATCATATAACACCAATACTGATCGATCTGCACTGGCTTCCGATAAACTGCAGAATAACATACAAAACCCTCCTCATCACATTCAAGGCTATTAATAAATTATCTCCTGCATCGATCTCAAATCTCATCACCCTGACACCAAACAACAGACCCAGGAGACTAGTAGCAGAAAACACACTAGTTACTCCTAGTATCTCCACAAAATGGACACAACAAACTACTAACAGAGCTTTTGTGTCCTATGCTCCCAAGTGCTGGAACAATCTACCTCCAAACATCAGATCAATCAGGGATATCACCCAATTTAGAAAGTCCATCAAGCACTATTTATTCACTTTGCACTTCAGGCTACCATACACACATTAGAACCGGCTCTCGCCCACTCAGATAACTCCTACACATAACAGCAATCCAGAACAAAGGATCAAAATGTGAAAACACTGTATTCTTGTCAAATATCGAATCTTGATGTAACCTATTCAATGTATATATAATTATGTATAATTATGTAGATAGTTATCCCCAGTTCACACCCAGTTTATCTTCCCTGTTATATGTAAACCTAGATCAGTCATGTATTGGCAGGTATATTGTTGTTCAATGTAAACCGCACTGATGATGAATAGTGCGGTATATAAAAAATGTTAAATAAATAAAATAAATAAATAAAGAGACTAACAGACTTCTACATTACTATACCATATTCAAGTGTCAACTGCCAGGCACACCCTGCTCATTTAGAACCCATAGCAAACCTGCCGAATCATAAAAGCACTACCAGGACTCACAAAGCACCAAATCCTACCTATCAACAGGCAATACTGCAAATATTAAACCAATACATCTCAGAGAATACCAATACATCTCCTACTGGGGAAAGAGAACAAGTGGCACTGTCACATAGAAACTACATGAACAGAATACTGCAGCTCAATTACGCATGCAAAACATAGTCTGTCACCAAACATAGAAGAAAGGATCACAATTTAGAAATATGAAGACAATAATTAAATTGGGAACCCCAAAAGCCAAACTTGGAATATATAATAACACTGAAGAAATAGATCTATAAATTAATTTTCTCTTGTACTAAACAAACGCAAAACATTAGCAATGCACATGTTCCAGAGTTGGCATAGTCCAGTTAATAAATTCAAAATAAAATATTTTTTCTACTTTTTGTTGTTTGAGCATTTTATTTTTCAGTTGCAATTGTTCCAGTCGCTTTTTCTGATTTCTTTGTGTCCTCTGCTAACTCTCCATTTTCTGCTGTCCATTTGTCCTTTTTTCTCTCTTCTAGTTTTTTCCATTCTCTCTACATCTTCCTCTAACATACTGATCTTTCCCCTTTTGCACTTTCATCCATTTCTTTCTTTATTCTTTTTCCATCACTCTAATTTCACCCCTCCATCCTCATTCCCCACTTACTCTCCCAGTACTCAGCCAATCATAGAATTTTCTTCCTTCCCACACAAAATATTTGCTCCCCTCTCCATTGTCACCCCCCCAGCTTCTTTTTTGTTCCCGCCAGTCCCAATCCCAGCCCCACCCCCTGCTGGTCCTCCCCCAGCATTAGCTCCCTTCTAGTTCCAGCCCCTCCCAGCATCCAGTCCCTTCCAGTCACATTCACCCATCCCCCCTACATCAGCCCATTTCCAGTCCTAGCCCCCCAGTATCTGTCCTCTTCCTGTCCTCCCAGTATCAGTTCCCTTCCAGTCACAGTCCCCCATCCCCCATCCCCAGGCCATTTCCTATCCTAACCCCCAGTATCAGTCATCTTCCAGTCCCTTCCAGCATCAGCTTCCTTCTAGCCCCCCAGCATCAACCCATTTCCAATCCTAACTCCTCAGTCCCAGGCCATTTCCAGTCATAGCCACACAGTATCAGTCTTCCTCCAGTCCCTTTCAGCATCAGCTCCCTTCTAGTCCCAGTTCCCCTACCCCAGCCCATTTCCAGTCCTAACCCACCAATAACAGTTCTCTTCCAGTCCCTCACAGCATCCGCTCCCTTCCTGTGCCAGTCCCAGTCCCCCATTACCCCATCCGCCAACATCAGCCCAATTCCAGTCCTGTCCCCCGTTCCCATTCCCATTCTAGCTCCTAGTCCTCCCCATTCCATTCTAGCCTTCCATTCCTGTTCTTATTCTAGCCCCCAGTCTCCCCTGTTCTGTTCTAGCCCCAGGTCCCCTGATCCCATTCCCATTCCTATTTCAATTCTATCCCACAGTCCCAGCCCTCCTGCCAGCAACACACCAAAAGGAGCCCTGCACCTGACCAGCTTCAGAGGGAGCCAGAGAGGCCCGAAGCCCTGGCTCACCTCTGAACAGCTGCAGGAGTAAAAAGTGGCATTTGCCTTCTCTTCCGTGGCTGTGATGAAAACATACTTTAGAAACATGATGGCAGAAAAAGACCACATGGCCTATCTAGTCTGCCCTTCCATATCAACTACAATAGTCCCCTTTTTACTTTAGAGATCCTCTGTGCTTGTCCCATGCTTTTTTGAATTCAGATACTGTCCTTGTGTCCACCACTTCCAGTAGGAGACTATTCCATGAATCTACCACTCTTTCCACAAATAAATATTTCCATATATTACTCCTGAGTCTATTCCCTTTCACTCTTATCCAATTCACTTCATAGCAGAGCTTGCCTTCAATTGAATGAGACCCTCCTGTGCATTTACGCCACAGAGGTATTTAAATGTTTCTATCATATTGCCCCATCCCGCCTTTCCTCTAAAGTATACATATTAAGATTTTTAAGTCTCTCCATATGCTTCATAATGAAGACCACTAACTATTTTAGTAGCCACTCTCTGCACCTACTCCAACCTGCCTATATCCTTCGGAAGGTGCAGTCTCCAGAATTGCACACAAATACTGCAAATGAGGTTGCACCAGAGGCATATGCAGAGTCATTATCACTTCCTTTTTTCTGCTGGCCATTCCTCTCCCTATGCACCCAAACATCCTTCTGGCTTTTGCAGTCACCTTTTATACCTCTTTAGCTACTTTAAGATCGTCAGACACAATTATGCCCAGGTCCTGCTCTTCATTTGTAGACAGACGTATCTCACCCCCTACACTGTTCAGTTCCTTTGGATTTTTGCAGCCTAAATGTACGACCCTGCATTTTTTAACATTAAATTTCAACTGCCATATTCTAGACCATTCTTCAAGCTTAGCTAGATCCCTCCTTGTGTTGTCAACTTCTTCCTGTGTGTCTACTCTATTGCAAGATTTTGGTATCATCTGCAAACAAGCAAACTACCCAACAGTTCTTTCGCAATATCACTAACAAAGATATTAAATAGAATTGGACCGAAGATAGATCCTTCCGGCACACCACTGGTAACCTCCTTCTCCTCAGAGTGAGCTCCATTTACCTCTACCTTTTGTCACCTTCCACTCAACCAATTTCTAACCGAATCAATAACTTTAGGTTCCATCCCTAGGGTGCTTGTTTGTTTATAAGTCACCTGTGTGGAACGGTGTCAAAGGCTTTACTGAAATCTAAATATACCACATCTAGGGCTCTCCCTCAGTCCAATTCCTGGTCACCCAGTCAAAGAAATTTATGATCTGATGAATCCATGCTGCCTTGGATCCTGCAATCCATTGGACTCCAGAAACCTCACTATTTTCTCCTTTAGTAGCCTTTCCAATAATTTACTCACCACAGAGGTTAGACTAACCATCCTGTAGTTCTTGTGTAAAGGGACTATGTGTGCCTCTCCCCAGTCTCTGGCACCACTCCTGACTCCAAAGAGGCATTGAAAAAATCAGACAATGGAGCCACTAGAAAGTCCCCACGTTCCCTCGGTATTCTTCAATGTATCCCATCTGGACCCATGGCTTTGTCTACTTTTAGTTTAGCTAGGCATTCCTAACAGGGGCTATATATTTCAAGCAAAGGTAAGAGTTTGTGGCTTTTTAACTTACTAGCTCTCTGCCTGGGATCTCCTAAAAGGGTTTTGGTACATTTTTAAAACAAGAGGGTATGTTTACTAAACCGTCTTAATGTTACCGGCGCTAGTTGCAGCATTACTGTGACGAATGCCATATAAGGTAGTGGGCGTTCCGGTCTTAAGGTAGCAATGGCGGGTTATCGCGCAATAGAGGGCATCTGTCTGTTATCGCGCAATAGAGGGAGCCATGGCACGTTATTGTGCGTTACCCTTAACTTCACACGCTGACCTGCAATCACAGCAAAAGGGGTGTAGCACACTGGTTAATGCAATGACAGCTGAGACAGGGGTCATGAGTTCAATCCCTCAGTGGGCTCAGTGAATAAGGGTACCCAAGGCAGTTCCTTTTCCTGCTTGTAACAGTCAGACACATTCCAACAATCTGTGCTGCCAGCTAAAAATACCCGCACCCGCACCTTTTAGGGCGCACCAGAAGGCACATCATAAACCACCATGTCAGCCAAGGGGGGTCATAATGTGCCCCAGAGGGCAGCACGAAAGGTTGGCAACTCCAAGGCACCATATAAGGCGCCCCATAAGCTGTCAGAATCTATGGTGCCGCTAAAGATGCTCCAAGGATGTATAGGTGACTCAAGAAATGGTGCCCAAGGGCAGTAAGGTGCCCCAAGTTGACAAGCAAGAAAGGTATGGCCCAAACACAGATGTAACCCTAACACTGCACAGAGCACCAAGGAAAGGCAATGCACAAGTGATGGAAGGAAGTAGATCAGAGCTGTTGGACCAGACAAATCTGCGTCCAGCCCATGTGGCAGCTGGTAAAGTGTACAAACATATCGGGGACAGCTGTACCGATGCACAGGGTGATGGTAATGTATCGTGCAACAATGACAGTTGTCATGGCGCAAGGCAGATTGTGCCGATGGAAGTAGAGGAAAACACACAGGGCAGTTTTAAAATCAGCAGTGCAGAGCACATGGCTAGGGGTTGTCAGGAGCAACCAAGCAAAACAAGAGCACAGGCTGTAGATAAACGCCCAGAAATACCATTACGTCATAGCTCATCAGGAAAGCAGAGACAGCTGCAGAGAGTTGAGCTAACTCGAGTCTCAAAGAATGACGCAGATAAAAAAAGGTCAGTCTTGAGCAAAGCAGATTCACGCACAGATTTCAGAGCAGATGCAAGAGCAGATTCACGTACAGACACACGTGGAGAAAGAAGGAAACACAGAGACGCAAGCCAGGAGTCAGACTCAGTCTCTGAGGCAGAGAGAGAAAGAGACACTGAGAGGACTCAAGGGAAAGGAAAGTACAGAGCTCAGAAAAGCCAGGAGCCATACCTGGAAGGTTCAGACGTGGAATCAATCTGCACCTCAGAGGGGTTTATCCAGGAGGAGTTCACAAAGGTTAGTGCTGGGAAGTTAGGCTGCACTAAGCCAAGGTCCATGTGGGGCCAGAGAGAGACTCCAAGCTATAAACCACGAGGAGCAGGGAGAAGGGATAACCACGGAAGCAGGTACCTGGGGAGCCAGAACACTTGTCCAAGGGAGAGTTCCCATATATCTGAAAGACCTCCTGTGAAGGGAAGAGAAGGGAAGAAAAGTTTCCACTTCCCGTTTACATACCAGACAGGCAGAGCTCAGCCTGAAGAAAGGCAAAGTACCTGGAGTAGAGGAGCACTGAATTTTACCCCCAGTGGTCAGGAAGTGTGTAGCCCTCTAAGGGGAGAATCCATAGCGTATGGTAAAGAGCCTTTCTGCAGTGATAGAGGGGAGTGGTGCTCTGGCCAAGACGAGAGGAGAGAAACAAACACTAATCCACATTACAGCCCTGCAAATTATAATTGCCAAGAAGGACACGAAGATATGGATTGTGACTTTGGTGATGATAGCTCTGATATGTGCAAAATGGACTGTACACTTGTTTTCTCCGATAGCATAACCTCTTTTTGTTAAGGGCCTAAGAAAAGCCTGCCTAAGTGAAATCTGTGGGAGAACACAGATTTCACAGTTCAACGTGTGTGATTGAAAAACCTGTTTTTCCCCTTTTTGTTTAGTTAAAGCTGACAAAAAGCATTTTTGTTCTAATTTGTAGTCCCTCACTTGTGTTGTACCAGCTGTATGGTTTATTTGCTTTTGACCCTTGTTGCAAGAATTCTCCCGGGACGGGAAAATAAAACCTCTTTAAGCATAGCTACTCGACCACAACTACCTCCTTATTTTGATTAGCTATTGGGACTCAAAATCCCAGAGGGCAATACCAAGTCCTTGCTGTTATAAGAGGAGCCGCACCGAAGCCCCAGGCTCCCGCCTCGGGGGCAATTAGGTGCGTTGACACAGTGTGTGGCAGAGGATGGGAAGACGTGTCCGGCAGAGGAGGGAAAGGTGGCAGGATAGGTGCAATGACAGGAGGACAGAGGAGTAGCAGTGTCATACAGAGCAGACACAGGAGAGGCAAGCAGGTTGAGCCGCAATACAGAAACGTGTACCAGTGCAGGACATGGGGTAGCAGCCTGCACATCAGGGCAGGACGCCACACAATTGGCAGACACACATAGCAGACAGAAATATGTTTGGCAACTGTGACAAGGGTATAATGTGCCAACGGCACAGATATGACTGTTACAAGAATGAAAAGTAGCTGTGTAGGACAGGCATACAAATGAAAGAGAACAGAGAGGAATCAAACCCATGACCATCAGCACAAATATCAATGCACAAACTGTTAGGCTACACCACCAACTTGAGTTCATTAGCAAAGGCTGCATACAAGAAAACTGCAGGGCACCACACAAAAAGCCTGCTGTCTGCCAGGATAGGGCAACCCCCAACAGTAACCATGATGGAATGCACATGCAGAACTGGTGTGTACAGCTCAGATCACAGTCTGTAATTGGGATGAGAGCCACATATAACTACATGCACACACACAATGAAATGTTATGCAGTGGATAGAGCATGCAAAAGAGGAAAGAACCTAAACCCAAAGTGTGGCAGGGAATGCTCTGTGGAGCAGGGCAAAATAGGGAACAGAACAGAAAAGGAGCATATGAGAATTGAACCTGCAAACAGGTGTGGCCCAGACCAGCTGAGCAACAGCAATGCCAATCCCCCAAGTCGACTGCCTGCATGGACAGGACAAATAAAGAGACATATGTAACAGCTAATATGTGATGGACAGGCAGCACAGAGGGCACACTGTGGTGTACAGTGAAGAGATGGAAGAGTGTGTGGAGAGGTGATGAACCTGCAGGCAGCTCATGGTCAGGTTAGCACAACCCCCCCCCCCCCCAAAAAAAAAAACCCATGTGGGAATCAAACCTGCAACCTATGGTGTTCCAACACATGTCCATAACCACTATCCCAAACAACCACTGCAAGCACAATGCAAAGATAGTACCTCAAAGGGAATGTGTGTATGGGAACCCGTAACACCCAGTGATGTGGCAGACGGCTGGCAGATAGACAGCTGGCACCGTACAAGGATGTGAGCATAGGTGGGCCATATACCTGACCAGGAAATCACTAAATACGTTTGTTAGTGTGGTCAAGCAGCAGCAGAGACAAATATACGAGGGGGTACCCAAAAAAAACAGGAATTATTTTTTAAAAGCTATTTATTTCAAATTCTTTACAAAACAATCTTATCCCCTTCAAAATACTCTCCATTACAACTGATACATTTGTCCCACCGGTGCTTCCACTGTTCGAAACATTTTTTGTAGTCATCTTTAGAAACGGCTGACAGCTCCTCCCTCCTTTTTTTCTTGACTTCTTCAATGTTGTCAAATCGGTGTCCTTTCATGCCCCTTTTCATGCGTGGAAATAAGAAAAAGTCGCACGGAGCCAGGTCAGGTGAGTAAGGTGCGTGGGGCAGCGGAACCAGGCCATTTTTAGCCAAAAACTGTCTAACAGAGATGGCTGTGTGTGCAGGTGCGTTGTCGTGGTGGAAGAACCAGTCTCCTGTCTGCCACAAATCGGGTCTTTTTTGACGAACACTGTTGCGCAATCTTCTTAAAACTTCCAAATAAAAGGTTTGATTGATGGTCTGACCTGGGGGAACAAACTCTGAATGAACTACCCCTTTGGCATCAAAAAATCAAATCAGCATTGTTTTGATGTTTGATTTGACTTGACGACATTTTTTTGGACGGGGTGATGATGACGTCTTCCATTGGCTTGACTGTTGCTTTGTTTCTGGGTCGTAACCATAGCACCATGACTCATCACCTGTAATGACCTTTGACAGAAAATCTGGATCAGTTTCAAGCTGTTGTTTCAAAACACGACATGTTTCAACTCGATGTTCCTTTTGATTGTCAGTCAGAACCCGAGGAACAAACTTGGCAGCAACCCTTTTCATTCCCAAATCTTCCGTTAAAATTCGCTGAACCGAGCTCCAAGATAACCCACTAATCTCTGACAGTTGATCAATTGTCTGTCGATGGTCTGTGAGCACAAGCTCTCTAATTTTTTCAATATTTTCGTCGATTCGGGCAGTTGATGGACGCCCAGAACGAGGTTTGTCATCAATCAACATGTCGCCATTTTTAAACCGAGCAAACCACTGGTACACTTGACTTTTTCCCATAGCGTCATCTTGATAAGCTGTTTTCAACATTAAAACAGTTTCAGCAGCATTTTTACTGAGTAGAAAACAAAATTTCACAGCTGCACGTTGTTCACTTAAACTTGTTATCATAAAAAAAGAAACAAGAACAAAACAGCGCTAGCAAAAACAATCACTGCAGATGAACAGAACAAGCCAGGTCGACAACACAGGCGGCACTGAACTGACAATGAGTTGCACTATACACGCGTAGCGGCAGAAGTGCGTACTACACAAGCTCCGCCCACGGCAATGTTATTCCTGTTTTTTTTTGGTACCCCCTCGTACATCAAACACATATTTTTGTTTTGGTTAACCATGAGACATAGCATAGATACCGCCTTACATAATATCAAGGTGTATGGATAACAGCGAAAAAAGTGAAAACACATTTGGCAGGGCAGCAACCCACATGTCACAGAAAGGTCACTGGGCCGTCTACAGATAATGAGCAGGAGAGATAATGCACATACCCAGCTTGTAGCTGAGGCTTGCAGTTTCTTTCTAGATGACATCAGCTATATTTCCCCAGTCTACCCTGAACACACAACTGAAATGCCAAACCACCCCTTAATCAGCTCCCGGCTTGCCTACTGTAATATACATCTTGCTGATCTGCCTTTGAATCATCTGTGTCTGCCTGGAAATATACAACACTGCACTGCATGGCCAATCTATCTCCAGACGCATAATGGCAATAATACTTCCCCTGTCATGACACCTCACAGGCTCCCTATCCGTCTCCGCATCCATGTCAAGGCTCGTCTGCTGACCTATACATGCAGTCACACTGTGGCTTTGCAGTACCTTTCCTTGATGATCCCAACTACCACTAGTACAACTACTACTGAGCATGTATATAGTGCTACCTGTCATATGTAGTGCTATATAGAAACAAGTAACACACAGTCCCTGCTCAGCAGAGCATACAATCCAATCAATCGCCTCATATTACAAAATGTCAACCACACACGTCTAGGCAACTGATCCCATCTATGGCCCGCGCACCTTCTGCTAACCCCAGACTACATGCCTTTCACCTTGCTGCACCCAAAGGCTGGAACTATCTGTGGCTGTACAGCAGCCCCTTTCCCAATCTGCTACAAATCATGTGTGACAGCTTACCACCTCCCCCGAGCCTACTAATCCTGACACACATAATCCACCTCCACCCGCTGTGGTGCCTACTCACATCTTCTGTGTTTGAGTCATGACTAGATTGTAAGTTCTGATGGCCAGGCATTGTCTCTCATATGTCAGTGCAGTGTTGCGTCTTACTGTTATTGCAATACAAATGTTCACTAGTAGTAGTAGTACATACATATCTAAAGAAATGTATGTTCAAACATATGCAGTACTTACATGAGAAGACCTCCTCAATCTCCTGCCACTTGACTGCTGTGCCTTCACGTGTGTCACCACGGCCACGTACAGGAGGGCATGTAGGATTATCTTCCAGATCCTCATTAATTTGGACATGGAGATCATGCCTGAGAGCAATGTTGTGCAGGATGCAACAGGCTATAATGATCTCTGTCACAGTCTGGGCTGTGTAGTGTAAGGCCCCGCCGGTCCTATCCAGACACCTGAAACAACTTTTTAAAACACGAAAGGTGCGCTCTATGACGGAGCGGCTGGAGGCATGGGCCTCATTGTACCTTATCTCTGCACGTGTCCGTGGTTGACGCACAGGGGTCAGCAACCAGGGGCGACACCCATATCCTGCATCACCTGCAGAAAGTAATGTGGAACGTTAAAGCAGGAGCTGATGTCCACACACATGGCGAAAAGCATGTACGTGCAAACCAAAAGCACAAACAATTCTGACACAAACATATGACATCACATGATGGGACACCACAACTATGCATCAGCGTTTGAAGATCTGACACACAAAACAAGGGGTAGGTGTAAGGATTGCAATCAACATAATCTGTAACCACAACACAAATGCTAGCATGCATCCTACCATCAACACACAGCACCGTAGCAAGGAAGAGATGGAGGGAACTCCCCCCCCCCCCCATGTTAGATCACACACAGACAGATGAGACACACACACAACTAGGGATACACTCCAAAGACAGACATGTGCACATACAGTTAGCCAGAGGATCACCATGTGCATGTCAGAGATGCGAAATACTCACCCAGCAGTATACAGTCCTCATACTGTACTGCCTAAAATTTTCTGAATAGTGCCAAGTGATGCAGGATATAGGAGTCATGGGTGGACCCTGAAAACCTAGGGACTACATTCAGAATATGCATATTTGCATCACATACAACCTGAACATTCAGGGAATGGTAGTGTCTGCGGTTGCGGAACACTGCCTCCCTGTCTCTGGGCTGGACCAGGGCAACATGTGTGCAATCAATAGCTCTCATCACGTGTGGTATCCCGGCAAATGCCTCAAAGGCCTGGTTCAGGGTCCCCCACTGTTACCTAGTGTTGGGGATGGCAATGTAATTCCCCACCCGGCTGATCATGGCACGTAGTACCTGGTGGAGACAGCGTGAGAAGGTGGGGCAGCTCATGCCACCCACTTCGGCCACAGATGACTGGAAACAGACAGAGGCAAAGAAATGTAGGGCACCAAGAAGCTTGACCAAACTCGGTATGGCATGTGACCGACTAGTCAGGGGCTCGAGGTCAGGTCTTAGATCCTCATAGAGCTCCCTATGGTCCATAGGGCCCCTGTACTCAGGCGGTAGAGGGAGATGACCTGGTCCTCACGCATATCCTGGAGCTGGGCCCTGGGCCTGTAGAGGCGAGGCTGCCGAGCCTGCAACTCTGCATGCCTCCTGCCCCGTACCAGCACAGCCTCTGCCTGCCCTGCCCCCACAGCTGCAGGTCTGTGTTGCAGCGGGACTGCACCCATTACCTGTGCCTCAGCTCCATGGACACCATCTCCCCCGTCAGGCAACTTCAGCCCCTGCACACCTCCCAGTGCACATGCAGCAACCACAAAGCTCGCCATACACTCAACCCCACTCACCTCCTCTAACTTACACAAACCAAGTCACTCACCTCACCCACCACTCACCAACCCAGCCACACAACTCCACCAGCACTCACCAACCCAGCCACTCTCCACAACAAACCTGCCTCTGACACTCTCCTTGCTTCACCAACAACCAACACCGCATGCCTCGTCTCCCTCGCCTACACAAACCCCTCAGTGTGTACCACGTGTGCTTGTGTAATGTTTTGTTTTTTACGTCTGCACGTCCTTGCGCACATTGCGCATGCATTGCATAGCAGCATGAGCGTGGCGGCTGTGCACGTTGCGCATGTGAGGGGGGATGCGGAAGGTGCGTGCACGGGACCCATGTGATGTGTGCCGTTCCGCGCATGTGACGTGAGGCCTGCCGCATGTGCGTAATGGCACGCAGCACATGCACACGTATCATGCTCACACACACATACAGCGCATGTGCAATGTGGTGTCCCTGCGAATGCACCTTCTGCATCTCCCCTGCACATGCGCAACGTGCGCAGCTGCCACACTCATGCCGCTGCACATGTGCAATGTGTGCAAGGATGTGCAGACGTAAAAAAAACACATAAAGACACATGCACACGTGGTACACGCTGAGGGGTTTGTGTAGGCGAGTGAGACAGAAGGCGAGGTGTGGAGCAGGCACAGCGAGGGTGAGGTCAGGACTATAGCAGGAGAGGAGAGGTGTGTTGCGGAGCAGGCGAGAGAGAGAGGAGGGGAGGCGAGGAGCAAGCGTGAGAGACAGGAGTTGTGTTGCGGAGCAGGTGGGAGAGAGAGGAGGGGAGGCGAGGAGCAGGCGAGAGAAACAGGAGGTGAATTGAGGAGCAGGCGGCAGGGAGAGGAGGGGAGAGGAGGTGAGGAGCAGGCATGAGGTGGAGCAGAGGAGCAGAGGGGCAGGGGAGGGGAGATTAGGTGAGGAACAGGAGGGGTAAGGATGTGTAACAGGGAGGGAGAGGACACAGAGGGCAGGGAGATGGAGCGACAGGACATGGCAGGAGGGGAGGAGGGGGGACACCTGTTCAGCGGGACTCGGAGCCGGCAGGGAGAGGTGTGCCTGTGGTGGTGGCTGCAGGCCCATCGGGTGTGTCACAGCCCACCCAGGGGCCACCCAGTGCCAAATGTTGGCATATACCGGTGACAGCCGAGGAATGGAGGAGGGCTGTTAGATTCAACCAGCAGGAAAATAACATCCTGCTGGCCAGTGTGTTGGAGCGGTATGAGGTGCTCTATGGCCGGCTGAGCACCAGCACCACTGTGGGCACACACATACACATGTGGGAGGAGGTACAGGAGGTCGTATCCCAGGCAGGGGGACCAACTAGGGACCTGGACAGCCTGAGGAAAAGATTTAATGACATTAAGCGTGGTGTCCATGCACATATGGTGGTGGAGAGGCGACATGCCATGGGCACCAGAGGGGGTGCCCCCTTTGCCACAACCCTGACACCCTTGGAGCAGGAGCTCACAGACCATCTTGGCCCCTTCTACCTGTGTGGACTGCCTGAAGCGCTGGACACCGCTCATCCACAGGCAGGTAGGTCAGAGATATGCAGCACACGTACAGCTCACGGCTCAGCACATGCCGGCCATGGACAGGAAGGTAAGGGCCTATGTCCTGAGAACACATGTGCTCTAACACAGGCAACTGGGGGCAACAAATCCAGCAAAACATGGTTTGGTAGTACAGGGTGGGTGTGACAGGTACCTGGAGCTGTGTGCACGACAGCCACAATCCTGGACATCGTAGAGCACTGCACAGGTGTACAGAACCGGGGGGGGGGGGGCCAGTCCCTCAGCCAGGTGGAGTGCCACCCCTCTCCACTGTGCATGAGTGGGGAGGATGACCGTACATATGGGGAGGGCCCAACACCCTCCACCCCATGAACCCAGCACATGCAGCAGCTATTCGTACCTGGCATATAGGTCACAAATGGCACAAAATGTAGCAGCCCGAATCATTATGAAGAAAGGACTCTCCGACCACATCACACCCGCACTAATTGAGCTTCACTGGCTCCCCATCACAGCTCGCATTCAATACAAAGTCCTAATCACTACTTTCAAACTCATACATGATGTAGCGCCCTCATACCTCAACAGCCTAATATCAAAACTACCTAACAACAGAAGTAGAAGAACACTGAACCTCAACACCCTCTGTATCCCGAAGTGCTTCACTAAGGTTAAAGCTTCCACCAGCAACCGAGCTTTCTCCCTTACAGCTCTGGCACTCTGGAACCGATTGCCAAGTGATCTACGTGAAATCAGTGATCTGAAAGACTTTAGAAAACTACTTAAGACACACCTTTTCCAAGTACATTACAACTTAACCGCATGAAATATGCTAACCGCTTGAAACAAACTCAGCAATGTGTAAATTGTATATAAGGATCCTTTGTAAGTCCTAACAGACAGCAATTGTAAATATGTATTAAGTATCCTGTATGTACCTGCAATAATCAATTAACTGTAAATCCTTTAACCCCTTGATTGTTGTGCACTATCGCCCCCCTAATCGCATTGTATATACCTTAATTCTGGCCGGTACAGCCAAATCTCCCATGTATAGAGGCCGCTGCTGATCACTGGAAGCAGCGGGTTACAAATGTACGCTAAATAATAATAAAATAATCATACATCTGCAGCCAGGCACGCACAACAATATGACAGGGGGACACAGACAGGAGGGACATACAACTAGGCCAGAACACATTGACCTGGGGGGACCCACAGACACCACCTATAACAGCTATGACGTGTGTTTGCGATTACCTGTCCAGGGACATATCCCAGACCAGTAATAGAGGAAGGTCTATCACACTGTGATGACGAGGTAGACACAAACAAACCCCAATGACCACATCACACAGATGTCAGACACATAACACTCTGTCATTGGCCAACATACAGTGGGGATCCCCCACCCACCCTCACAAGACATTGGGGTGCACATTGCCACAGCCGTACTAACTGCACCTAGCCAAACTCCCACACCACCTGGAGTCAGCTCTTATACAGGTACCGCAGTGCCACAGACACATTCCCATGACCCCCACCCATGGTGCAACCCCATGCCCAGCATCGCTCCACCCATCCCCCGAAACAACCCACCACACACACTGAGTATGTGATAGCTGTCCACCCACACCGCACAGTGGCTACCAAAGCGGCAGTCCCCACACACGTCTGGCTGACCCGGATGCATGCTGTAACACCTACCAATGCATACACATCGCTCACACACACTATGACAGGCCACAATCCCACTCAGGGCTCCCACACACACCCTGGCCACATGTAGCGCTGAGTCCACATCCAAGGTTACATGCACAGTGCATACTTAGTGCTGCATATAATGGGCCTGGCACTCGCCACCCCATCCCCCCAAACACAACAGCAAATGTGGCACTGCTCCACCAGGGCAAGAGGCCGCTCCTCCCCCCACCCTGCCAGGTACAGCACACTGTACGCAAATGTGCTGTCCCCATTGTAGGCGCTGCAACAGCAGGTACAGGCGGACATCACATTGCTGTTGGCGGGAATGTACTACACAGGTGTACATATGTGCTCTGCGCAACTCATC
The DNA here is from genome assembly GCA_033557465.1 of Ichthyophis bannanicus. NCBI lineage: Eukaryota > Metazoa > Chordata > Amphibia > Gymnophiona > Ichthyophiidae > Ichthyophis > Ichthyophis bannanicus. The sequence goes on along the minus strand of CM066036.1, from coordinate 653,901,868 downwards.
TTTGCTGTGTACCCTGTTCCGCCCCCAGGTGACATCCAGGCCATGGAGGCGTATGAGGAGGAGGATGTGCTGGCGTCAGAGGATGCTGAGGGACCAGAGGCCGCAGAGTCCACTGGCGGGGAGACCCCAGGAAACAATGTGGTACCCAAGGCAGAGGACAAGGCAGCGGATGCCAACGCACAAGTGGGTCCAATAGCAGCAGCACACGGGCTGTGGAGGACGCGGAGATAGAGGGGAATCACCACACAATGCAGGTGCCGGGGACATCAGGCACCCCACACACCAGCATGGATGTCATCCTTTCAGAGCTGCGGGCTCATACTGTCTCATCAAGGCACAATGTGGAAGGTGGGTAACAGAATACACAACAAGCCCCCTGGAGGTTGACGTAACATCTACCATGACATTCCATGTGCTCCCCAATATTATGATACCATAGCACATAGGTTTGTATGTTTAGTGGGGGTCTGTGCCATGTGCACTCTCCCCCCTCTTGCAGCATGGGTCATCTGGTGTCATCATGTTAATGAGCTCATACATCTGCCCACTATTCACCACCATATACCCCAAGGAGACATTCAATGGTACACACCTATCCCAGATCACCTATACAGCTTACTCAGCGGACCCCTCTCCCTGGGTAATGGTACCTAGCATAGATAGTCGTGGTAATCAGTAATGTGCTGCAGGTGTAGAGCAAACAGCACCCCCCAGATATCTATCTGTGTGCCATGAATCCCCACATTATCCGGCCTATCCCATATGACCAGTGCGCAGATCAAGCAGTGACACAATGAACTGCGATACAGTACCATGTGTCATATCTGTGATTCCCATGACCCCTCAGCAGGATCATTTCCTGGCCTGAGGATGGATCATGGGACACACAGATGTAAACATGGTACTGCATTGCTAGTCGTCGCATGCATGATTGCTCTGCAACCGGTCTGTTGGGATGTGCCAGACATGTGCATGAGTCACAGTGGGGGTGCAACACATGTCTCACACATCACCTTGTGTCTCACCCACAGCTACTCGTCAGGCTCTGATGGCCATTCGGGAGGAGATCAGCCAGCTGCGCGCCACAGCTGAGACGATGGCAGCAGCGTTAGTGCACATTGCGAATGCCCAGGAGGCCATGGCTTGGCATCCCCAGCAGCCAGCACCAGCACCAGAGGCAGCACCAGCAGACCCGGCACAGAGGGGTGGGTTGGCCTGTGGGCACCGTGGACCTGGGCGGAGATGCAGGATGTGAGGTTGGGGAAAAGGTCACCACATCTGTGACAATAAAGACATCAAAACCTATCTATACCTATGTGTACATCTCCAGTGTGTGCCACTGTGCTCCCCTGCACACCCTGCAACCCATGTTGTCACCCTGGCCACATGTGCCTCCCCATTTCCTATAGGGGTGTGGTGTCTGCACTGCCACCAATCACCGCACATACGCTATACCATTCCCTATGTGCGCCCTTCTACCTATGCGTGTGGGTATACCCTACCTCTCCCGTTGACCAGCAATATCTTTATGGTGGTACATGTATGTTTTACGGATCTGTCACTCTCTCACACCCCATATGCTCTCCATTAGTCTACCCACATGTGTGACCATCCTCTCTGCCCACACCAGAGCCTACATGGCTGTTTACCCATATATGCTTGCGGGGGCACAGGTAGACAAAGGTATCTACCTACAGTCAGCTGGTTACTCATCCCCAGCGCTTGTAGTGAGCCGTCGCTCATCTTCCTGACCAATATCCACCTGTCACAGCCTCACCAGCTATCCACCTGTGCAGCTCCTGGGTACAGCAGTCCCTCCTATCCTTCCTGTCACATACCTGCTGCTAGCCTTTCCCTCCATTCCCCCCCGAGCATGGTGATCAGATATGCAGCCTGCACATCACAGGCAGCATGCATGTGACCATAGCTGCTGGGACACACAGCACATCGGTACATCACAGGGGCACCAGGGGACACAGACGCCTATGCACATGGGCAGGCCCCACACCTGAGTGTGGAGACGGTCCATGTATGTTACCTATGTCTACCACGCATACATATAGGGATCTACACACATGTCCCATGCTCACGTCAACAGTCTCTCTGTAAAGGAGACACGTGACCATTGTGCTATATGTACAAACTTGTTTATTTTTAACTGTAAATGGGTAATATTTACAACAAACCCCATGTTGTGTCCCAGGTGACAGCTCAGCACAGGGCATGTGTGTGGGCGCCCCTGTGGCCCTCAAATGCTCCTGGGACGCCCATCAGGGGATGGCTGTCGAGATACACCGCCCATACCAGCTGCATGCTGCATGTGCATCTCAGCAGCCATCCACTGAATGGCGCCTGACAGCCACCGGATGGTGTGGTCTTGGGACCGCTGGCATTGCAGCATGCCAACCACTGCCACAGACAGGTCCCGGACACACCTGCCACAACATCCATGCCAGGTGCCCGGTGTTTGTGTGGTGGCATGTGCATAGGCCCTGTCTGTGGCAATGGGTGGTGACGCTACACCCAGGCGGCCACCATCGCCACACACATGTGGCAGCTGGCAGGGACCCACAGTGCCCTGTGCTGTCCTGTGTCCCCTCCCACCCACAGGGCCACCCTCCCCCCTCCACACACCCTTCCTCCCCCTGACACCTCCCACCCACCCTCTCCCTCCTCCCCACTCTCCTCCTCCTCCTCATCCTCATCCTCCGCCTCCTCCTCCACCTCCACTTCCCCCTCACCCTCCTCACCCCCTGTCGCATACAACACACCCTCCCCCTCCCCTCCCTCCCGCCCCACCCCACCCTCCGCCCCCTCCATGTTGTCTTCTTTCTCTTTGGCCTCTGCCCCTCCTCCTCCTCCTCCGGCTGGACTGGAGCTGTGGGGTCTGTTGTGGGGGGCCCTGATGTAGATGAGCCCTCACCAGCAGCAGCATCCTCTATGGGGGAAGTCATTAGCACATTATCATGCGATTTACACACCACATAAACATAGTTTGGCCTCCCACAGGCTGTTGGGCCACTGTGACAGGCTGTACTGCACTGCAGAAGCCGCAACACTCACCGCCACTTTGCTCCAGTGCCCTCCTTTGGAGGCGGGCAAGGACATCCGGGCAGTGCAGCTGCAACTCCCGTCCCTTTTTCCGTAGGTCCTTTACCTGGGGGGGGAAAGCAATGGGTGGGAGCATTAGCATGAGCATTCTACTTTTAAGAATAGCCTCAAGACCCATTTCTTTGCCCTTGCCTTTGACCTCCCAGATACTTCTGTATGACCTTCTTCTTCCTGTCCTCCTCTCTTGTCTCGTTGTATGATTCTGTCTGGTGTGCTTTCCTATCTTATTATTGTAATTTCCTTTCCTTTTCTCACCCTATGGTTTTTCTTAATTTGTACTATGTAAACCGCTTTGATGTTATATCCCTCAGCGGTATATCAAGTAAATAAACATAAACATAAACATACCATAACACCATGGTGACTAACAGACCACTTTGATCAGGTCTCAGGACTCCTGGGGGTAGGGTGGGTTTGAACACATCAACAGTAGCAACTACCATAACACCAGGGTGACTAACAGACCACTTTAATCAGGTATCAGGACTCCTGGGGGTAGGGTGGATTTGAAAAAATCAACAGCAGCAACTCCCATACCAACAGGATCTATAACAGACCTGTGTAATCAGGTCTGGGCCTCCTGGGGATAGGGCAGATGTGTTAACCTGTAACTGCATAAACTACCATAGCAACAGGATTTATTACAGACCTCTGTAATCAGGTCTCAGGCCTCCTGGGGATAGGGCAGATGTGTTAACCTGCAACTGCATAAAGTATCATAACAACAGGATTTATTACAGACCTCTGTAATCAGGTCTCAGAACTACTGGGGGTAGGGTGGATTTGCACACATCAACAGCAGCAACTACCATAACACCAGCATGACTAACAGACCTGTGTAATCAGGTCTCAGACCTCCTGGGGATAGGGCAGATATGTGAACCTGCAACTGCATAAACTACCATAACACCAGGATGAATGACAGACCACTTTAATCAGGTATCAGGACTCCTGGGGGTAGGATGGATCTGAACACATCAATAGCAGCAACTACCATAACACCAGGATGTCTAACAGACCACTTTGATCAGGTCTCAGGACTCCTGGGGGTAGGGTGGATTTGAGCTCATCAACAGCAGCAACTACCATAACATCAGGGTGACTAACAGACCACTTTATTCAGGTCTAACGACTCCTGGGGGTAGAGTGGGTTTAAACACATCAACAGCAGCAACTACCATAACATCAGGGTGACTAACAGACCACTTTAATCAGGTCTCAGGACTCCTGGGGGTAGGGTGGATTCGAAAACATCAACAGCAGCAACTCCCATACCAACAGGATCTATAACAGACATGTGTAATCAGGTCTGGGCCTCCTGGGGATAGGGCAGATGTGTTAACTCTTGAATGGCTGAAAGCGTACTGCACAGCGGCTTAGACCTGAAGCATGGGATTATTTTTAAATACCCCGAAACGTGTCACGTCGTCCTCCCGCTGCCTTTCATACAGCCTTCTTCAAGATTCAGCTAAGTAACATATTAAGACGCAGTTTTTAAAGGTATTAAGATTGTATTCTTACTTAATAAAATGGAAGGGCCACAACGGCGTAAGGCATGTTTCCTTTAGCTTGGTTGGCCTTTACGACAAAAAAAATTAGACACAAAAAATTGGTTACTGGAAATGTTTTTGAAAAACGGGTTTATTTAACACCAGGTTTTGTTTTCATATTTGATTATTCTAACTTGGTAGAGGGTGTTTAGTTTGTTTGGTTAAACTACCATATCAGCATGCTGTTTAACAGACTTCTTTAGGGAAGTCTAAGGCCTCCTGGGGGTAGGGTGGATTTAAACACATCAACAGCAGCAGGTACCATAACACCTGGATGACAACTAGACCTCTGTTATTAGGTCCACAGCCTCCTGGGTATAGGGCATACTTACACACAGCAGCATATGCAGCTACATTCAGCACTGGCTGGCCCACAGACTGGTGTCTATACCATGTTGCACCAAGTCCAGTATGGCCCCTTCACATGTAGGTTCTGTTACCAGTTGCCTGAATAGTTCTCCCTGTAGAAAATCTCGGATCTTCTTACTTCTAGATGATACTGCACCAGGAATGTGCCAACCAACATCTGCCATATTGAAATCCCCTATCAGTAGCACTTCCCCTTTCCTAGCAATGCTGCGTATGTCTTCAATTAACTCTCTGTCCACCTCTTCCTCCTGTGAGAGAGGTCTATATATCACGCCAATGCAAATAGATTTCTCTTTCCCTCTTTCTAGTTTAACCTTTAGCTGTCTTTAGCTAAGGAAGGTTTTGTCTTAATAATCTGTTATGTTTTTTTGACGGTGTGAATAAACAGGTAGGCAAAGGTGGGCTGGTCGATATAGTGTATCTGGATTTTCAGAAAGCCTTTGACAAGGTACCTCATGAGAGACTCCTGGCAAAATTAAAAATTCATGGGATAGGAGGCAATGTACTATTGTGGATCAGGAACTGGTTAAAAGACAGAAAGCAGAAGATAGTGCTAAATGGCCAATTTTCCCAATGGAGAAAGTTGAATAGTGGACTACCCATCTGTGCTGGGTCACTGCTTTTTAACATATTTGTAAATGACCTAGAAATGGAAATAATGAGTGAAGTAATCAAATTTGTATACAATACAAAATTATTTAAAGTTATTAAAACCCAAGAGGACCTTGATAAATTGGAAGACTGGACGTTCAAACGACAGATGAAATTTAATGTGGACAAGTGCAAAGTTATGCACCTAGGAAACAGCAACCTAAACTATGGTTACACGATACAAGGTTCCACATTAGGAACCACCACCCAGGAAAAAGATTTAAGCGTCATCGTGGATAACACGTTGAAACCCTCCGCCCAGTGTGCAGCAGTGGCCAAGAAGGCAAAAAGAATGCTAGGAATCATAAGGAAAAGAATTGAGAATAAAACAAAGGATATTGTAATGCCTCTCTATCATTCCATGGTGCGACCACACCTTGAATATTGTGTGCAGTTCTGGTTGCCATATCTTAAAAAGGATATAGGGGAATTAGAAAAGGTACACAGAAGAGCCACCAAAATGGTAAAGGGGATGGAAGGATACCCCTCTGAGGAGAGGCTTAAAAGTTAGGGCTCTTCAACCTGGAAAAGAGACATCTGAAGGGAGATATAATAGAGGTCTATAAATTAATTAATGGACTGGAGCAGGTAAATGTGGATTGATTGTTTATGCCATCAAAAAACAGAAAGACTAGGGGACATACAATGACGCTACAGTGTAACCCACTTAAGACTAATAAGAGAAAATACTTTTTCACTCAATACATAATCAAATTCTGGAATTTGTTACCGAAAGATGTAGTAAAAGCTGTTAGTGTAGCTGGGTTTAAAAAAGATTTGGAGAAGTTCTTGGAGGAAAGGTCCATAGATGATTATTAAAGAGGACCCAGGAAATCCACTGCTTGTCCCAATACAAGCATTATGGAACCAGTTTGTCTTTTTTGGAACTTGCTAGGTACTTGTGATGTGGATTGGCCACTGTTGGAAACAGGATACTGAGTTTGGTGGACTTTGGTTTGGTGGACTTTGGTTTGACCCAGCATGGCATATCTTAAGTGAGATATGCAATGCAAGGTGTGCAACACAATATCCAGCAATGAACACACATTATACATGTACAACATGGTATAGACACCAGTCTGTGGGCCAACCAGTGCTGAATGTAGCTGCGTATGCTGCTGTGTGTAAGTATGCCCTATACCCAGGAGGCTGTGGACCTGATCACAGAGGTCTAGTTGTCATCCTGGTGTTATGGTACCTGCTGCTGTTGATGTGTTTAAATCCACCCTACCCCCAGGAGGCCTTAGACCTGCCTAAACAGGTCTAAGGCCTCCTGGGGGTTAAACAGCATGCTGATATGGTAGTTTATGCAGTTGCAGTTTCACATATCTGTCCTATCCCCAGGAGGCCTGAGACCTGATTACACAGGTAGGTCTTTCTCATTTCCTTCAACTGCTGCCAAAGCTCCAACAACTGAGCTATGGCTGAGAAAAATCGTGTTGCCAAAGCTATTGTCCCTGCTACATCTTCTGCCTCTGTCCAGATGGACAGCCTGATCCCAGGCAAGGGGCTTGTTTGCTATGCAAGATGCCTGCAAGAGAAGAGGTAGCAAGGCTGAGAAGCATCGATGACAGTGACATGAACATCGATGAGATGCTTCTTGAGGCATACAAGGCATACAAGCACTCCAAAAGAGGTGAAGATGGTATGCTACAGAAAGAAGAAAGCTGGATGTGAGAATTGATACATAATCTCCAACTCCACCATCTCTCAAATTGAAGAATTGGTATGCAGTCCTGGAAGTGGGGGAGGCAGAAACATCCCAAGAGCAGAAAGAAACACAGCTCAAGCACTCCAAAGTGGCAGACTCAGTGACCACAAGGAAGCGAAGGGTAGTGGTGGTTGGTGACTCTCTTCTGAGGGGTACTGAGGTGTCCATCTGCTGACCAGACTTGATGTCCCAGGAAATGTGCTGTCTGCCAAATTCTGAGATGTTACAGAGAGTTTGCTGAGACTCATCAAGCCTATTATCCAATCCTGCTCATCCATGTCAGCACAAATTATACTGTTATATATCCCTCCGAGCATATCAAGGGTGACCATGGCTCTGTGAGAGAGAGTGAAGCAGATAGGTGCTGTTCTCTTCAATTCTCCCTGTTGAGGGTAAAGATTGAGACAGAGAAGCTCACGTCCTAGAGATGAATGCAGGGCTGCATGGAATTTGTTAATGAGAGCATTCTTTATCTTTATTACATTGCTTGCTTGACCGCCCAGGCCGAAGCGTCACAGTGATTTACAAAATATTTTTAAAAAGCATAGGCTGCATTCGAAAAGGAAAGGAACACCAATTTGTGACAGGAAAGACAAGATAAGAGACAGCAAAGGTACAGAGTGGACTGACTAACATCACACAGCTAAGTGGGAGAGAAAGATCGGTCAAAGGCCTTGCAGAAGAGGTGGGTTTTTAGGAGGGATTTAAACCGGTGGTATCCTGGACCATGGGATGATCTTTCAAAGGCTGCTGAACAGAGATAGGATACACCAATCCAAGAAGAATCAAAGTGTCTTCCGCAACAGACTGGCTAACCTATTAAAGAGGGCTTTAAGCTAGATTTGTTGGAACAGGTGAAGAAAGCTCTCAGGTAAGTGAAAACTCTCAGGTAAGTAAAACATCAAATACCTCTGTAGACATGGGTAAAAAGGGCAACATCTGGAAAGCATTGTGTATTAATGCCCATAGTATGGGAAATAAGATCCTAAATGCTGAAGCTTTAAAGGGCTGACTTGGATTTAATGGCAGTTACAGAGACATGGCTCATGGAGAGCCATGACTGGGGTGCAATTATACTAGACTATAATTTATTCAGGAGGAACAGGCTAGGAAGAAAGGGAGGAGGAGTGGCACTACATGTAAAAGATAATATTAAAGCTACAGAATTGCATGGCTTATGAGAGAAGGGGGAGGCACTGTGGGTTAAGCTGGAAAGAAGGAATGGAGTATCCATTTGCACTGGTGTTATATACAGACCTTCTTCACAGGCAGAAGAAGTGCACAGAGATTTAATTGAAGACATTTGCAGAATCGCTATGAAAGTAGAGGTACTGCTGACAGGTGATTTCAATATTGCAGATATTGATTGGGACATCCCTGCTGTGGTGTCATCTAGAAGTAGGGAGATCCTGGATTCTTTAAGGGAGAACTATTCTGGCAACTGGTAACAGAACCCACACGTAACGTGGTCGTACTAGACCTGGTGCTAACAAATGGGGAGTAGTGGGTGATCATCCCGCATCCAGCAATCATTGGATGGTGTGGTTCAGCATTAGCACTAGTGCTGATAAAGTCCAGTCAAAAGTAAGGGTCCTAGACCTTAGGAAAGCTACCTTTTCCAAGATGGGACAATACCTCAAGGAGTCGTTAGCGGGATGGGAACAGCTAGAAGATGTAGACAAGCAGTGGGCGAAACTGAAAGGGGATATTTTAAGGGCAGCAAACCTTTTTATTAGGAATGTAAGTAAATGTAAAAGGTACAGGAGGCCACTATGGTTCACAAAAGAAGTAGCTGAATAGGTGAATATAAAGAGAATGGCCTTCATAAAATACAAGAGATCACAGAAAGAGGAAGAGAAGCATCAGAAAAGCTTAGAGAAGCTAGGAAAGTAGTCAGGAAAGCAAAGATACAAATGGAAGAAAAAAACAGCTAATGCAATAAAATAGGGGGACAAACATTTTTCAGATATGTTAGTGAGAAGAGAAAGTGCAAAAATGGTATTGCCAAACTGAAGGGTGAAGAGTGAAAGGGAGGAATATGTAGTAGCTGATGAGGATAAAACAGAATAGTTTAACAAATAGTTCTGTTCTGTGCTCACGGATGAAGGGCCAGGAGCAGGACCTCAGAAAACACTGACAAATGGGAGCAAAAGTGAGCTGGATCTTGAATGATTTTCAGCAGACTGTTCATGAGGAGCTAGCTAAACTAAAAGTAGGCAAAGCAATGGGGCTGGATGGGATACATCTAAGAGTACTGAAGGAACTTAGGGAAGTTAGCTACTTCACTGTCTGATCTTTTTAATGTTTCTTAGAGTCTGGCATGGTCCTAGAAGACTAGAGAAAGGTGCATGTGGAAGTAAGGATGAAGATGGGAACTACAGACCAGTTAGACTGACATCTGTGGTGAGTAAACTAATGGAAAGGCTGCTAAAATAGAGGACAGTGAGGCTTCTGGAATCCAATGGATTGCAGGATTTAAGGCAGCATGGTTTTACAAAAGGCAGGTCTTGTCAGAGAAAGCGTAGTTACTCACCGGTAGCAGGTGTTCTCCATGGACAGCAGAAATAAGTCCTTACATATGGATGATGTCCCCAATGGAGACCCATAGGGGAATACTCCCCAACTTCTACTAGAAGCTTTTGGAAGGCTCCACTGTGCATGTGTGCCTGCCTTCCCGCCTGCAGCAGCGCCATCTTTCCCAGTAGAATACAAAAGCTGTAGCCCAAAAAACAACTCCATGGGGAGGTGGGAGGGCTGTGAAGCCTTATTCCTGCTGTACATAGAGAACACCTGCTACAGATGAGTAACTACGCTTTCTCCATGGACAAGCAAAATGTAAATCCTCACATATGGGTCTCCCAAGCTAGAGGCTACTGAAAACTGAGGAGGCCAAAGCTCAACAGGGGCAACCAAACAGGAGGACAAGAGAAAATAGTGTGGGTAGTCCCTCTAGGGGACTCGACTGATTCAGCATCTTCAGCATACAGCATCACTGAGGAATACATCTTTTTGGTAGCCTGGGTGGACAAAAGGGCCAGTGGGAAGGAGTTGGAACCTAATTCCCAAAAAGATGCTGGAGGACAGCTTGGCCAAAGTTACTGTGGTGTCGGGAATCCCCATTCACACAGTAATGGGCTGTGAAAGTATAGAAGGAAGACCATGTCACAGCCCTGCAGATCTCCTCCACGGAGACCAAGCACACGTTGACTACCGATGCAGCCATGGCTCTGACATTGTGAGTCATGACATGGCCATTAAAGTTCAGGCATGCCTAATCATAAGCGAAAGAGATGCAGTCTGCTAGCCAAAATGACAGTGCATTTGGAGATGGCAGCCCCCAGCTTGCTAGGGTCAAAAGAGACGAACAGCTGGGTGGATTTATGGTGTGCCTTTGTCTGCTCAAGGTGAAAGGCCAAAACGCGTTTGCAGTCCAACATGTTCAGCGCCGCCTTCCACCTATTGGAAGAAAGTCGGCAGAATGACCGACTGGTTGAAGTGGAATGCAGATACCACCTTTGGTAGGAAATGCAGATGCATGCACAAGATCACCCTATTGTGGTGGAACCTTGTGTATGGCAGATGAGCCACCAATGCCTGGAGCTCACTTACACAGCGTGCTGAAGTGACCACCACCAAGAATAAGGCCTTCTAGGTCAGGAATTTCATAGGGCAAGAAGCGATTGGCTCAAAGGGAGTCAACAAGAGCTGTGTCAGAACCAAATTAAGGTTCCAAGCCACCAGCGGGAGCTTGACCGGAGGTTTAGAACGAATAAGCCCTGAGTTAAGTGAGCCACCAGGGGCTGAGACAAGCTTCCTCTCTGAACCGTGATGATAGGCCCCGATTGCACTCAGGTGAACTCTGACCGAACTGGACTTGAGGCCAGAGTCCGAGAGATGCAGGAGATAATCCAGATACCTGTCCACAGTGCAGGAGAAGGGATACAGAGCCCGGTTCATGCACCAGGAGGAGAACCTTTGACACTTGAATGCATAAGACTTTTGAGTAGAAGTCTTGCAAGAGGCCAGAAGAACCTCTGTGACATTCTTGGGCAGGTTGAGCTCCGAGAGGACTTGCAGCTCAACATCCACACCATGAGGGCCAAGGACTGGACATTGGGATGCAGCAAGGTCCTGTCCTCCTGAGACATGAGATCCGGGGCAGAGCCCAGCTGCAGAGGTTCCCTCTGAGAGCTGAAGCAATGGGGGAAACACAGTTGCCAGGTCCAATACAGGGCAATGAGAATCACCATGCCCCTGGTGGCCTGCAGCTTCAGCAAGGTCTTCGCCATGAGCAGAATGAGAGGATAGGCATATAGCAGGCCCACTCCCCAGTGAATGAGGAAGGCATCCGATGCCAGCCAGTAAGGAGATGCAACCATGGAGCAGAATTGATCCACCTGGGCATTGCTCAGGATGGAGAAGAGATTTATCGCGGGAATATCCCACACCAGAAAGATCTGCCCCACAACTACCCTGTTGAGGGTCCACTCATGTGGCTAAAATACGTGGCTCAGCTGGTCTACCAAGGAGTTGAGGTTCCCAGGCAGATAGGTTGCTCTCAGCCTCATTCCATGAGCAATGGCAAACTTACACAAGTGCACCGCTTCCCAGCACAGGAGGTATGACCCCGTGTCACACTGCTTGTTGATGTAATATATTGCCACGTGATTGTCTGTCTGGTTCAGCACAGATTGGTTGGCGAATTGAACTCAGAATGCACAGAAGGCATGCGCTATGGCCCAGAGTTCCATGAAATTGATTTGATGCCGGCTCTCCTGCTCGGATCACAGGCCCTGTGTGTGCAGGCCATCCAGATGAGCGCCCCCATCCACGCTTGGATGGATCTGTCATCAGCATCCTCTAGGGGAGTGATATCTGAAATGGGAAACCTCTGAGCAAGTTTTGCGGCTCCAGCCACCAGTGAAGGGACTGCATGAGAGGCTTGGTAACTGCTACCTGGTCCCAGAGGGAGTCTGTGGCTTGTTTCCATAGCGCATGCAGAGTCCATTGGCTTGTCTCATTGACAGATGAGCTAGGGGAATGACATGCACAGTCGAGGCCATGTGGCCAAGCACTTGCAGCATCCCCTGGGCTGTCCCTGATGCCTCTGCTGGGTATCGTGAACCAACGACGTCAGCCTCTGCAGGCAACATATATACACCTTTGCCAGCTCTTCATGTTGCCGTTCTGGCTGATTACAACTTTCACGGATTTCAGCTCCGATTGTCAGCTAAGTACCTGATTTCAAAATAACACCATTGTTGGTTTATTAAGTTTTAGTTCTTGGCATGTTGGCTTTGGGTTGCTATTGCAGAAATTCTTTCTTATTTTGCACACTTACATAAAAAGATTAAAAAGGAGTTGTTCACTGTTCGGAGGGGTTTTTCCCTTTCCCCCTACATAGTGAACTTTCCAGCATATGAAATTATGGTTATGTGTTTTTTCCTGCTCTAAGAGATCAGATCTTTTTCATTTTATTGATTTTTGCTCTGATCTAATACATGTATTTTTTTGTTTCTGGTACTTTGGATGACAATTCCTTTTATTGGGGTTCTTTAGCGGGTCGCTCTCTGCCATCTCTCTCCACATCGCATCGGAAAGGGCTCTGGTGTCGGTGCATGTGGGTCTTGTCCCGGTGCTTGGCTGTCCCTTACAATGATGAGGTCAATGAAGTCGATTCTGGGTGATGGTCAACAGAGATCCTTTCTATGGGGCACCGTGGCCCCTCGGCTCTGAGTTTACTCAGGTTCCTCTGGATGTCGATGCCTCTGCAGTGCTCGAGGACACCTAGGTTGATGCCGGGATCAAAGATACAGAATCTATAGGCCCAAAGAGGGACTCCCATTGCTTCTCCCGACCCTTTAGGCTCCTTCTTGTCATCTGCAAGCACAGATTACAAGAGGCAGGCTGGTGGTCGGGGCCCAGGCATTGAAGGCACCAGTTGTGCCAGGTCATGACCAAAATAGTCCAGGCACAATTGGTGCACTTACTTTTTAAACCCACTTGCTAACTTCTGGTACATGTCTGGGAACACAGCCATGGCAAAGTCAAATGGATCAATGGTGTCAGCCGAGGAAAAACAAAAAAGAAGCAACAAAGGGACAAAAACATAAAATATGAGAGCAATGGCACCTGAGCCGGCCTTACCAAAGACAAGTGTGAAAACACGATAAAAGAAGACCCCAAAAGGTCAGAAGTGAAAAACCTTTTTCTAATGGTGCAGGAACATGTCCTAGAGGCTCTGTGGCAAAGGAAGACTGGAGAAGATGGCACTTTGGCAGGTGGGAAGGCAGGCACCGATACACAGTGAAGCCTCCCAAAAGCTTCTAGTAGAAGCTGGGGAACGTTCCCGAATGGGGCTCCATCAGGGACATCACTCATACGTGAGGATTTACTTTGTGCTTGTCCACGGAGAAATCGCATTAATTTCTTTGACTGAGTGACCAGATAGTTGGACCGAGGAAGAACTCTAGATGTATTGTACTTAGATTTCAATAAAGTCTTTGACGCTGTTCCACACAAGTGACTTATAAATAAATTGAGTGCCCTAGGGATAGACTCTAAAGTGACTGACTGGGTTAAAAATTGGTAGAGTGGGAGGCGACAAAGGGTACAGATAAATGGCTCTTACTCTGAGGAAAAAGATATTATCAGTAGTCTGCCATGGGGATCTGTCCTTGGTCTGATTCTTTTTAACATTTTTGTAAGTGATATTGCAGAACGGCTATTGGATAAAGTTTGCCTCTTTGCAGATGATACCAAAGTCTGCAATAGAGAAGATACCCAAGAAGGTGTAGATAACATGAGGAGGGATCTAGTAAAACTTGAAGAATGGTCAAGAATGTAGCAGCAGAGACTTAATGCAGGGTCATGCATTTGGGCTGCAAAAATCCAAGGGAGTGGTACAATATAGGGGATGAAGTGCTTCAGTCCATGAAAGAAAAGCGGGACCTAGGTGTGATTGTTTCTAATGAACTTAAGATGGCTAAACAGATAGAAAAAGTGATGGCAAAAGCCAGAAGAATATTTGATTGCATAGGGAGATTAATGGCCATTAAGAAAAAGGAGGTGATAGTGCCACTGCACAAGTCTCTGATGAGACCCAATTTAATGTGCCCACACTGTAAAAAGGATATAAACAGAAAGGAGTCGTTGCAGAAGGTGGTTACCAAAATGGTCAAAGGACTTCATAAGAACTTAAGAACATAAGATATGCCATACTAGGTCAGACCAAGGTCCATCAAGCCCAGTATCCTGTTTCCAACAGTGGCCAATCTAGGTCATACGTACCTAGCAGTTTCCCCAAAAGACACAGAAGGCTTATGGGGACAGACCTAAAGATCCAAATATGTATACTTTGGAAGAAGGACGGAAGAAGGAAGATATGATAGAGATGTTTAAATATCTCCATGACATAAATGCACAGGAGGAGAGCCTCTTTCAATTGAAAGAAAGCTCTACAACTAGAGGCACAGGATGAAGGTGAAAGGAGATAGACTCAGGATTAATTTGCAGAAATATTTCTTTACAGAAATAGTAGTTGTTGTTGTTGTTGTTGTTAAGTGCTGTTGAGTCAGTGTCAACTCATGGCGACCCTCTGGATAGTTGTCCGAAATTGTGCTCAGTCTTCAGTCAGGCGGCTCATTGTTGACAGACTGGCACCGTAGCTGATCCATCTCATTGCTGACCTTCCTCTTTTGCATTGACCTTCTACCTTGCCAAGCATGATATCTTTCTCTAATGATCTCTCTCTTCACATGATGTGTCCAAAGTATGAAAGTCGAAGTCTTGTCATCTGAGCTTCTAAAGAAAGCTTAGGTTTGATCTTCTCTAGTACTGACTGGTTTGTTTTTTGGACAGTCCATGGTACACACAGTATTCATCGCCAGCATCATAATTCAAAGGCATCAATTTTCTTCCTGTCTATCTTTTTCACTGTCCAACTTTCGCATCCATATGACGTTATTGAAAATGCCATGGCTTGAACAACTTGAATCTTTGTATGGTGAGAGACATCTACTCTTAAGAATCTTGTCTAGGTCCTTCATAGCCATTCTGCCCAAGAGCAATACGTTGCCTGATTTCTTGACTGCTTGTTGCTTCTTTATTGATAGTTGATCCAAGTAGGTTAAAGTTGTCCACTATTTCAATTTCTTCTCCATCAGTGATGAACTTATTGATTTTGCCAGTTGTCAGGATCTTTGTCTTCTTTACATTAACGTGCAGGTCCATTTTAAGACTATGGTCCTTGATCTTGAGAAGCAAATGTTTCAGATTGTCTTCACTTTCAGCCAGTAATGTGGTTTCATCAGCATAGCCACCAATTTTCACGCCTCAGTTGTCATCATACAATCTGATTTGTGCTGCATATAAATTAAACAGGTAGGGGGAAAGTATGCAGCCTTGTCACTTTTGCTGATTTTAAATCATTCTGTTTCTCCTTGTTCTGTTAGAAATGTTGCTTCTTGATCAATGTAAAGGTTGCCCAAGAGAATGTTCAGGTGTTCTGTTATACCCATGCTTCTTAATGTGGCCCAGAGTTTCTCATGGTTTACACAGTCAAAAGTCTTGCTGTAGTCAATAAAACACATATAAATATCTTTTTGGTATTCTTTTGTCTTTTCAAGAATCCATCTCACATCAGCGATTATGTCTCTTATTCCTCGCCCTTTCCTGAACCCTGCTTGCACTTCAGGTAGTTCTCATTCCAGGTATGATTGTAGTCTTTGCTGAATAATCTTGAGTAGAATCTTGCTGGAATGTGGGATCAGAGCGATTGTGCGATAACTTCCATAGTCAGTTGGATCACTTTTCTTTAGTATTGGTATAAGCACAGATCTTTTCCAGTCAGTTGGCCATGATGTTACATAGTAACATAGTAACACAGTAAATGCCGGCAGATAAAGACCAGTATGGTCCATCTAGTCTGCCCAGTAAGATGGCAAGAGTAGGTGCACCTGATGCTCTGTGCAGGCCACCCCTCCCCATGTCTTTGTTTAGGGGTGAACCACCGCTCCGTGTAGGACACCCCTGTTTGTTGAGAAATTAGATAGTTAAGTTTATTTTGATTTTATACCGTTGCTGTGAAGGGATCCACTGTGTCTGTCCCATGCCATTTTGAAGTCTGTCACTGTATTTGCCCCACCACTTCCATCAGGAGGGCATTCCAAGCATCCACCACCCTTTCAGTGAAAACGTATTTCCTGACATTGCCTTTCAATTTACCCCCTTGCAGCTTCATGTTATGTCCTCTTGTTTTACAGCTTCCCTGTCTTTGGAAGAGGTTTGTTTGTTCATTAATACTTTTTAAGTATTTAAAGGTCTGAATCATATCTCCCCTATCTCTCCTCTCCTCCAGAGTGTACATATTAAGGTCTTCAAGTCTCTTCTCATAAGTCTTCTGACACAGGCTCCAAATCATTTTGGTCACCTTCCTGTAAACAGTTTCCAGTCTTTTTACATCCTTTGCAAGATATGGTCTCCAAAACTGAACACAGTATTCCAAGTTGTCTTCCAAATTTCCTGGCAGAGCCTTGTAAGTATGGTAACAGCTGCATTAGATTGCTGTAATATTTCTATGGGAATGCCATCAATCCTGGTGCTTTGTTCTTTGATAAGGCTTTCAATGCTGCTTCAACTTCTTCTTTCATCACCAATGGTTCTGGATCATAAGGTACAGTTTGAAACAGCTGTTGGTCCACTTGATCTTTATCATATAAAAACTCTGTATATTCTTTCCACCTTTTTTGATCTTCTCAGCAACATTCAACAGGATCCTTGAGCATCTTATAACATTCCAATTCGAGACTGGGATTTTTTCTTTAAGTCTCGCAGCTTTAGGAAAGCCAATCTTATTCTTCCTTTAATAGTTTCTGCTTCTATTTCCTTGCATGCGTCATTGTAGTACTTCTCCTTGTCTTGTCTTGCTGCACATTGGAAACCTCTGTTGATTTCTGTGGTTGCCTCTCTTTCTCCTCTGACTTTAGCTTCTCTGCATTTCTGGGCAATTTTCAGAGTTTCTTCTGTCATCCATTTTGGCCGTTTTTGCTTTTTCACCTTTTGCAGAGATTTCTCACTTTCTTACAACACAACCTTCTTGATGTCATCCCATAACTCTTCTGGAGCTCTGTCATTTGTATCTAAAGCAGCAAATCAATTTTGCAGGCAGTCTTTAAATTCCAGTGGTATATTCTCAAGGTCATATTTTGCTACATTCATGAGTAGTTTGCTCTTTTTCAGCTTTAGCTAGAGTTTGCATACTAGTAGTTGATGATCTGTATCACAGTCAGCTCCAGGTTTCGTCTTTGTTGATGTTATAGAGCTTTTGCATTGTTGACTTCCACCGATGTAGTCAATTTGAATTTTGTACAATCCAATGGGTAAAGTCCATATGTGCAGTCGCCACTAGTGTTGCTGGAAGAATGTGTTTGAGAAGAATAGATTGTTGGTCTAACAGAATTCTATCAGTCTTTCTCCAGTTTTATTTCTGTGGCCAAGTCCATATTTTCCAACCATTTTGCTGCCTTCTTTGTTGCCAGCTTTTGCGTTCCAGTCACCCATGGCTATCAGGATATCCTGTTTGCATATTCTGTCAATTTTAGCTTATATTTGTTCATAGAACTCATCAATTTGATCCTCTTCTGCAGCTGTTGTTGAGCCATATACTTGAATTATAGTTGCGTTGATAGGCATTCCTCATAGACGAATAGAAATTAAGTGTTCACTGACTGCATTGTATTTCATTACAGTTCTTGCAGGTTTCTTCTTAATTATAAATGCAACACCATTTCTTCTTTGTCTTTCATTTTCCAGCATAGTAGACCATATGATCATGAGATGCAAAGAGCCCGATGCCAGTCCATTTCAGTTCACTGACACCCAACAGATCCATTTCATTCTTGACCACCTCCAACTTCCCTTGGTTCATACTTCATACATTCCATGTCCCAATATGTAAGTCATCTTTGCAACCTCTTATTCTCATTTCATGCACAGCTACATCAGCAGTCAGACATGCCAAGCGCTTTGATCCAACCACATCATAAATGCTGGCTTTACTCTGAAAGGTTTTCAGCTCCTCCCCAGTAGCCAACAGAGTGTCTTCCGACGTGGAGGTCTCATCTTCCAGCGCTATAGTGCAGATTGTTTTGTTGTGACTATCCACTGGGTTTTTGTGGCAAGATACGGAAATAGATTGCCAGGCCTTTTTTCCGCAAAGTTTAAGTTTAGTGTTGTTGCCATTGTCACAGAAATGTGATCCTCCGCCGCCAACACTGTCCCATTTTGCTGGTACATGAGTGGAATAGTCTCTCAGTGGAGGTAGCAGAGACAAAACTTATATGTGAATTCAAGAAAGCATGGAACAAACACAGAGGATCTCTAAAGGAAAAAGGGACTGTAGAGCTTAGTGGTTGGTATGGAAAGGCAGACTGGATAGGCCATATGGTCTTTTTCTGCCATCATGCTTCTACTGTATGTTTCAATAGGCAGAGTTTGGTGCACCTGTGGTCAGTGGCGTACCAAGGATGGGGTAGTGGGTGCAGCCTACCCTGGGTGCCAGCCAGGAAGAAGGCGCAGCCTCTGTGGGGTCAGTTGGGTTGGGGGGTGCAGTGCCATGTTGCATGGGGGTGCCGACAGTGTGGCGGGGTGTGCCTGCCCCAGGTGAAGGGGTGGCTAAGAACACCACTGACTGAGGTAATTGCACTCTGTTTCAGGGTATGCATCCATGTGTAAACTGCTAGGAAGATGCTGGTCACACCCTTAACAATTACTGTGGAGGCTTTGTACTTAACACACATTAGTTTCAGAGCTAAAACATGTGTTATGTGCAAAACCCTGACACACTTTAGTAAAATAAATTCACAATATTAGCCTAATTTTAACCATGCATTCACAAGACTGGAAGCTTGCCAAATTGGATATACATCATGATTTATTTCTCAGATTTGAATAATGTGTTGTTTCCTGTGAAAGCCCAGTGGGAAAGTTGGTTAAAAAAGATATAACAACATCATAAAGGAAAAAAAACCTTATTTATACTACCTGTCACATATTTCTAATATTAATCCTGTTGAATTTTAAAAAATATTTGAAAGAAATATTGGAGATGTCGGAAAATGGCTTTTCTACCTATTATAGGGCATATTACATTGCTAATAAAAAGGGTGGTTCTGTGCAAAAGAATGAGAGCAAAGATAGGGTTTTTCAGAAAGTTCCTTTCAAAATTTAATTCCTCAGTCTATAGATAAGAAAGCTGTATTAGGGCAGTGTTTACTAAAGCTTAGAATGCACTAAAGGATATTAGCATGCACTAAGTGCTCCATGGGACATTCCTATGTTCGATAGCTCACGCTAAGCTATAGTAAATATGGCCTTTAGTGTCCTTAGTTTTAGAATCAGCTAAAGACTGATTAATTTGTTTCTTACTAAGGGGCCCTTTTACGAAGGGGTGTTAGGGTGTTGCACCTAATGTACCAAAAGCGCTGAAACTATGTCGCGTTAGATGTAATACCACTGTGTTAACTGTCAGGGGTATGGAAAGCATTCCCCAGCAGTTAACGCAGAGCATTTCCTCCTAATGCAGGCGGTATTAGCATGGTTGCACTTAGCTCCACCTATTGTGGTGGCATTAGGTGACTCTGTGCTAATGCAGTTGGTGTGTGATATGAATCGAGTGCTAACTGCGCTGATCTCACCACACCCACTCTCTGCCCCTACCACACCCACTCTCATCCCTATTGCAGGTTGCACAGTTAGTGTAGGAATTATCCCACACTAACTGTCATGGCCCCATGCAAGCTGGCAGCACGTATCCCAGCATGCCAGCTAGCACTGTAGGGCTGGTACCCCTGCAATTCTAAATGCAAATCTCCGGCCTGCTCAGCAACTCAGGCCTGAACCAAACTGCACAAAACAAGATGGATTCTACACTTCACTTTTGCTGTGTTCAGCTATAAGCCTGTCCTTCATGCAACTGCTTGCACAGCGTTTCTAAGTGTGCATGCATACAGAGGCTATTGTCCGTGGCTGGCCTTGGACACTTGTACATGCCCAGAAGTTACATACTGTTGCTTCTGCCTGACTTTTACCATGGCTCCTTTGTTTGCAAGACGCTGCTCATCATCGACCTTCTGATTCGCTGAGAATACCTCAGACTGCCTGGTGCCCACCAATCATCGGACCTATGACGGAGGATTCTCACACAGAATTCTGCATTCTGCGCTGGAAACTTTAGTTAGTTAGTTAGTTAGTTGTAAGTTGGAGAGTAAGAGAGAAAGAGTTGGGGTTTTTCCCCACCTGGACATATAGACTTCTGCACCGGTCCTGCTGCTGTGCACTGCATACCTGATTCCTGAGCCCTGAGCCTTCCGCCAGACGGCCCCTATGTGTGGGCTAGGCCGTCCTCCACAGGTCTGAGATAAGACTTTCACAGATACCTCCAGTTCGGACTTACTGCGGCTCGCCTGACGAGGCTAGAGCCCGCACCAGCTAGAAGCTGCTTCTGAGTGCCAACGGAGCTAAGGTACTGGCTTATCTCTCCTCTCCTGGATGGGCAAAAGGGTTAGCAATATATTTCTTGCTTTTCCTCAGTGCAGAGCGAATCAGTGACGTCTGGTTTACTAATCTGTGATTTATTGCGTTGTCCAATTGTATATCTGTACAATAACAAATTGTTACTTTATGTTTCTAATTAGCCATATATGTGTGTGTATATTTTTCTATTTGGTTGCCTATAATAAAGTCTAATATATCTGCAGACCAGAATTATTTCGTGGCTCATTGCCAGAATAACTCATAGAACTTTGGGCTGGGATAGTAGCCATATTCCCCTAGACAACAGAGAGTCTAACTTATTTTTGTGCTACTATATACCCTACAGCACCCATTAGTAAAAGATCCCCTAAGCGTGATAGAAAGATTTTAGCACTAATGATTCAGATTGATCCTGATGTGATTAGAAACACTCAGTATCAATGACAAATTTTCCTGAAATCTCAGACCTCAGGTTTTAGCCTTAGAAGCTAATTTTTATCTTTTACCTGTGCAGTTGTAAAATTCTGTATAAAGATAGAACGCATTTGTTTTCTGATCCTGAGCAATCAGGAAATCTTATAATTGGACACCAGGCTCTTGGTGAGGGTTCTGTGGAAATGGCGGATGATGAAGTCTGATTTCTTTTCTGCCACCACAGAACTACTCTTTCTCCATTAACACTATTCATGTTTCATGTTTTGTGTGATTATTATTAATGTTTATTTTGTATCTTGCCTAGACGTGATAAGATAGGCAAGTCATAAATTTTAATGTACAATTTAGAATCCAATGCTCTACTGCTGTGCTTATTTCAGTTATGATTTTTTTCTTTGATTTTTGTTCCATCCTTATTTTCCTATTATTTATTTACTTATTGTTATTTTTATACCGCTCCTTCCCAAGCTCAGGGGCGGTTTACAAAGGAACAACATTTCTTACATAAAACATGGTTTAACATGATCAGGTTGTAACAGTTTCAACTATGTACAAGATAGGATTGTTACTTACGGAAATCATCTTACAAAACTATGTACAATTACAGCAGTCAGTATTGTTTACAGTTGGTGTGGTAAGGGTGTCATTAAGCGGGTGGTATTTGTGTTGGTTCGTGGTGCAAGCTAGCGTCTTCTTTATGATCACCGAAATGTTGGGTAAATAGCAAGGTTTTTAGTTCTTTTCTGAACATTTTGATGTCTTTGGTTGCAAATAAATATGTTGGGAGGTTATTCCATAACCTGGTGCAGTTAGTGAAAATGCTCTGCTATTCGTAACTTGTTTGGTTTTGTGGTAGGTGGGAACGCTAAGATGTTCTGGGAGTGCATTCTTGTTGATCTAGTGCTGGTTGATTGGGTTATTAGTGTTGACAGGTATGATGGAGCTATATCGTTAATCACCTTGAATATAAACATTATTGTTTTATATTGGATTCTGCTATTTACTGGTAGCAAGTGAAGGGTGTATAATAGGGGTGTTATGTGGTCCGATAAGTGGGCTTCACATACAATTCTTGCGGTTACATTTTGTGCTGTTTGTAATTGTTTGAGATATTTTTTTGGGATACCATTTAGGAGACTGTTGTATGTTAATGTACAAATGTAAGATTTTTATTTATTTATTTAACAATGATTTATATACCGCATCTTCCATAGTTCAGTTGCGGTTCACAATAAACAACAGTTAACAAATCGGAGTTTGTTTTACATAAAACATCATATGACCAAATAACAATAAGATAAACAACTAGTGTTAATACAGAACAGTATAGAACAGTGCAAACTATATACATTATGTACAAATACACATTATGTGGGGCTTAAGCGTTATTCAAAGTACAGTATTAGCTATGAAGAATTGTATGTGTAGGTCATTTGGGATTTGTTAGATAAAAACTGGTTAGCCATTATCTAAGTCTATTGAGGGATGATCTGAGTTGTTGTAATGTTTAGAAAAGAGATAGGTTTTCACTTTTTTGCGGAATTCGATGATCTCGGTTAGTAATCTTAGATCATCTGGGAGGGAATTCCAGATTGTTGGAGCTGCATGAGAAAAAGCTCTATTGTTTGTGAGTTTATTTGCTTTTATGAAGTCTTTGGGAGTTTTTAGTTTATTTGTTTGTCCTTTTCTTTGAGTAGATTTTGAGTGCTCTTTGCTGATTAGGTTACTTAGGGTGACTGGGGCCATGTCGTTTAGAGTTTTAAATGTGGTTATCAATGTTTTGTATACTATCCTACTTTGTATAGGCAGCCAGTGAAGGGATTCTAGTATTGGTGTTATATGTTGATGTGCGTGTACTTTTGTTATTATCCGAGCTGCTGCATTCTGGGCAAGTTGAATTCTTTTAATGTTTTGTTTTGTTATACCCAATAAAATTAGGTTAGCGAAGTCAAAGTGGGGGGTTATGATGGCTTGAATTATGCTGATGAAATCATGTATGTATACAAGGGGTCTTAGTTGTTTAAGGATTTTGAGTTTGAAATAGATTTTCTTTGTGGTGTTTCTAATGTGGGTGTCTAATGTAAGGTGTTTATCTAGAATAACACCTAGATATCTTACTTCATTTTTTATTTTAATTTCTTGGTTTTGAAGTGTTATGTGTGTAGGTGGAGTATAGGATTGGTTTTTGGTGACGATTAGCACGTCAGTTTTGGAGTGATTTATTTGGAGATTGTGGGTATTTAGCCAGGATGTGACTTCATTGAAGCAATCTGACAGAGTTTGCATCGGTAAGTTGGGAATCGTGAATGGAATGTACATCATGATATCATCTGCGTATAGATGATACAGTACACCAAATTTTTTAAAGATATTGCAAACAGGTTTTATGTATATGTTAAATAGGAGTGCTGATAACGCTGATCCTTGAGGTAAACCGGTTTCCAGTTTGTATGAATCAGAGGTTTGATTACCTATTCGTACATTTTGTGTCCTATTATCTAGATAAGAGGAGAACCATTTATGAACTGTGGCATTTATTCCTATTTGACTCAGACTATTGAGCATTATGGTATGGTGGACGCTATCAAAAGCAGCTGAAATATCAATAAATAATAGAATGAATGCTTGCTTGTGATTGTCGATTCCTCTTAATAGCGTATCTATTAGAGCTGTGAGGAGTGTTTCCACTCCATGCTTTGGGCGAAAACCATATTGCTGTTCGTCGAGTGGGTAAGATGAGTCTAGGTGCTCCTGCGTCTGTATTTGTACTGTTTTTTCTATTACTTTTGCTAAGAATGGTATACTTGAGATGGGTCTATATGATTTTGGTGAGGTTTTATCAAGGGTGCTGTTCTTGAGAAGTGGTCTTATTTGTACGTGTTTAAGTGTGGGTGGGAGGTAACCTTGGAGTAGTGAGAGATTGACAATGGGGAGTATGAATGAAAGAAGGATTGGGAGAGTGTTTTTTATCCAGATTACTGGGCAAGGATCTAGGTAAGAGGTAGTGGTGTTTAGGTTGAGTATGATATTTTTTAATGATGTTTTGGTTATAGGGTGAAATTCTGACCATACGTCTATCGGGTGATGAGGTTTGTGGAAAGAGTCTGGAGTCGTGAATTGTAGTTTTGTTTTGTTATGGTAATAGTTAGCTAATGTTTGTGCTGAGATGTCAGTGATTTCCTTGCTGGAAGTTTGTGAATTATTAGTTAGGTTACTAACAATGGAGAATAGTTCTCTTGGTCTATTATAAGAATTTGATAGGATGCTGGCATAGTAGTTTTTCTTTGTGTTGTCTAAGGTTTCCTTGTATAATGTGAGGTGGTTATAATATAATTCTTTGTGTATGGTGGATTTGGTTTTGCGCCATTTAGCTTCTAGTTTTCTTAGATCTCTTTTCATATGTTTTAAAGTACTGTTGAACCATGGGGTGATTTTGATTTTAGTATTGGTTGGCTTTTTATTATTTTGGTTAATTGTGGCTGCATTATTGATGGTGGTATGCCAGTTTTTGACTGCTTCATCTAAATCTGTTGGAGATGATGAAAGGTGGGGTATTGTAGAGTCTAGAAATTCAGTTTCAATGAATTTCTTGAATTTTATAGTTTGGTCATTTCTTGTGTGTTTTATGACACCGATAATGTTGTAAGTGAAGTTTAATTTAATTAGATGACGATCAGACCAGGGTATTTCAGTACATTGTAAGGAGTCTGGGTTGAAAAGTTTAAATAGTGAATGAGGAAGGAGGACAAGGTCAAGTGTACCACCTTTAGTGTGAGTTGGTATGTTTATAACTTGATGGAAGTCTAAGTCAGTTATGGTTTCCAGGAAGAGGTTGGAATCAGTATTTGCAAGTGATGGGAGGTTGAAATCTCCTAGGATAATTAGGGGGTTTTGTTCTGTTGATGAATTAAGGAGTTCAATTAGTGAGTGAAGACTGTCTGCGTTTTGGTTAGGAGGTCTGTATATTAAGCAGATTCTCAGTTGTCCGATTTCTATTATTAGAGTGTCAATGTTATTGGAGGTGTTAGATAGAATTTTCTTGGCTTTTAGGTTTATTTTTGTCATGATAATGATGATAATGGCAACATTTATTGAACACTAACTGATGATAATGGCAACATTTATTGAACACTAACTTACTTTAATCAACTAAAAAGAACTTACTGAAAAATTTCATACAGAATTAGCTCAACTTTAACTAAAAAGATTTAAGAGACCACGCTGCCGACTGTCACCACAGAACCATTCTTTTCCATCAGCACTGTTAATGTTTCATGTCTTGTGTGATTATTAATGTTTATTTTGTATCTCACCTAGAAGAAATAGGATAGGCAAGCCATAAATGTTAATAAATAAAATGAAAATAAAACACCACTCCAGTATCACTGCTGCTGTCTGTGGCTCCAGAGTGCAGGGCCAGTGCAAGGGTATTAGGCGCCCTAGGTGAAACATCCACTTAGCATCGGGGTGTGTTGTTGGCAGCGACAGTCACTAACCTGGTAGCAGCAATATTGCACCGCTACCCGGTTAGTGACATGCATGTAAAGTTAGGCACAGCAAAAGCTGGCCTAGCTTTACCCATAGGAGCTAAAACAGGCAGCGGCTCAATATCATCACTGCCCGGTTAGCTTCTGCGGCCGCGGAAGCTGTGTGGTGACCCCAGATATTCAATGCCGGTCCGCATATGGCCCTGGCACTGAATATCCAGGTTTACTGTTAGCGCTGATGGCTAGGCATTGTACTTGTGTTTAGCCACTGGCACTGAATATCAGGCACCACACTTTTAAATATTAAACTTTGTTTTGTAACTTTGTTCATGGGTGGAGCAGAGTTCGGTAACAACATGAGCATCACTTTTCACTTTTGTCAGCATTACTGTTTGGATTTCCATGCGTGGCTGGACATGGCCTTTGGATCAAGGGTTTGCGATTTGCTGTGTCTTCTTCCTGTCCAGTGGAGTCATAGCTTTGGTACGTTCCACTGGTCTGGACTGATCTAGCATGACTATATGAAAGAAGACATTTTAATTACCAGATAATGTCCTTTCCTTGAGTCCTGCTAGATCAGTCCAGGGCCTGCCCCTGGAACTGCATTTGCATTTGCATTTCTTCTGCTGCGGTACCCTTGTGTCCGCTATGATTTTTATACTTGGATCTGCAGGTTCATCTTCTACTGACAACCTTCTGTTTATACTTTCTTGTACATAGTTCTCTACTGTTGATTACTCTTTGTTGTCCACTATTGAGGTTGTGTGAGGCTTGCCATGTTCTCCCTTATGCTTTGGGATGGATACTCGAGACTTCTGATGGTTTAGGCAAATAGAGGCATGGGAGTGATGTCTTTGAAACCTGGACTTTTCATTGGTTCTTTGTCTCTACGAATCTGCTGGTAGAGGAACACAACCCACTTGTTGGGACTGGTCTAGCAGGACTCAAGGAAACAACATTTTCTGGTAAGTAAAATGTCACCATAGCAGGCTGAAGACACACATTAAAGTCTCTTCCTATACACATATGGTTCATTTGTGATCTTTGTTTTTGGGGGTTAATGCAGAATATATATGTAGATATTTATTACACAGGTGAACACACCAGTAACTTCTAGTCAGTAGAGCATTTGATTCTAATTTGTACATTTTCTGCTCAGACATGTATTCTCATGTTAAATAAATGTGCTGATAGGACTACAAATACATTGCATACCTTGTCTGTATATGTTAACACCACAAAGCAAAAAGTTTTTAATTGTAGCTTATATGTTCTCAAGGTATACAGACAGGAACCTTTTTACAGCTAAATACATACTTAATTAGTAATAAAATGTTGATTAATAAGTGAGGAAGTGTAGGTGGCACAGAAAAAGGCAGACATAACAGGTTTAAGATGCAAATTTGTGGTACACTCGCTAAAAATATTACTGCAAACAAAACATCTTAGTAAATAAAAAAAACATCATGTCCCTTGCCTAGAGATGTCTTTATTTGTATTTTACAGGAAAGTACCTTGTGACAGCTTTAGCTTTGGAAATTGCAAAGAAACCTGATTTGTGCACATGTAAAAGTAAACATCCCTGCATCACAGCAGCTGTTCGTGTGTGAAGGTGATTAATATGCGAGCTGCAAATGCACATGGAGACTCTCATCCAGTCAGACTGTAGGGATCAACAGAAGGAATATATTCTTTTATGACATTCTGTGTGTTAATTCTAAGGTTCTGGTTAGGCGGATTCTTGCACTGAAAAGAAAATTGCTCAGTCACCTTGTTGGTTTACTTTAAACTGGTTTTCTGCACAGAATACTGTATTCACAGTCTGCTAACAGATCTAGTGCTTGTATTCAGCCTAATTTTATATAGTTTCTAAATGTTCATACTAGGATTTTAAATTATTAAAAGGAGATTTTTTCAAAGCCATTTACAAGGGTAAATAGTGATTTTAGTTTGTAAATTGGCTGTCTGAAAGTTCTCTTCCCTCAAAGAACTCATGTGCAAACTTTATTCATGGATCAGATTAATGATATGCACCTGCCCTATGAGCTGATGGAGGATGGGTGTTCCAGATGCTCTCTCTT